>CM024965.1:6987500-7587500 GCA_014282245.1 Rhododendron simsii
AGTGGACTGAATGATGAGAAGTACGAAGCCAGGTTTATCAAGAGACTCTTCCCACCACAGGGCAAATTAATTAGCTCGTCCTATGTACTCCCTTGACTGTATACATCTATCGTATCGAACTCTGCAGGTTGAGTTACAAATATGATGCCGTTTTAGCAAAAAGATATAATCAGAAGAGAAAGTAAAAACCTCTTTGGCATCCTTTCCAAGCCAATAATGGATATCGTGTTCTGGGCTGCCACTTTTGAGCAAAACAGTCTGTCTCAAGCAAATGCAAGGAATAAAGTCAAGTTTGTTGCCACAAAAGAGGTAATACTGATGTTTACACACTTCCACACATCAATGTACAAGGCTTGAACAATCACGATACAAGTCAGATCTGCTTTAAAAGACTTTCTATGCTAAACTCTTAGCTTACCAATTTTGAGAGAGTTAGTTTACAGAATTTGTTCACAACTTGCCAACAAATAGGGATACAACCTCCAAGGGACTTACATTCAAAATGATATACGAACTTCCAGAAAAGAACTTCCCATGTGAAGATCTTGGGACAGGAACCAACTGGAGGTTCTCTATGCACCAGATTTCTACACCACTAAAGAGCAGTTAAAGATACAGGTAGCAATACTTAACGCCTTAGATGTGATCAGAACTTGACTAGCTAGTAAAAGCATAAACATGATCAGAAATATGAACGCCTAGCAAATACACCCAAGAAACATAAGTGTATTTGTGTCCATTAACCAGTATCAAAATGAGTACCCGTATAGCATATGGATCTAAATACTGGTCAACTCCCCTTATTGACTACTTATTTCAGTAAAATGTTTTACTTATCATTTCTAAGCAAACTGCAAGTTTATCCAGGTTATGAATTTACTTGGACCAACACAAGATGCTTTGAGACTGGTAATTTCTTTGAATGAAAGAATTAAGAATCTATTGCAGAACAATGGTCTAACAAGTAGTGTCTTGAAAACCTTATTTGATACGTGAGCACTCCGATTAAGTTCACTCCTGTTCTGAATCCTCAAACTGTAATAGAGCTGCGTTATGTAGTTGGCCTTATCCATATCAAAATAAGACATTAGAGGGTGCAGAATGCTGAATAGATTCAAAACTGTTGTTGAGCCAATTTCCTAACCACTTGAGCTGTTGGTACAATGGGTAACTTAACACATAAGAGAAAACAACCACTGTTGATCTGAAAAGCACCGACAGATACATTCTATTTGATGCATAAAAATGCACAGACACAGTTAACCAAAAAAACATAGTATGGATACGCCTTTGCTCCTGCACCCCGCAATATGGTGTCTATAGCTTTACTAAAATAAGCCATTCTCCACTATCTAACTAATCCTTCCGCATACACTCCGCTAGATCTTGCCATATACTCTGCAGTAAACACATGATATCAGTTATTCCTACATCATATAGTGGGCTCATGTATTATGGCTAACAACTGATACACTATATCTCTATAAGATGACAACAGCACACATCGCAGTTAAAACAACTTGAAAGTTGCTGATGTTTCCCCATCTTTAGTGGAATTAGTATACTACCAAGTACAGCACATTAAAAAAAACACACAGATAAACTGAAAATCCAGAATATGCTTCCGTGTGAGTCCCACCGTTTATGCAGATAATGCCATCTACTTGAGATGTACTTGTTTCTTGTCAACTGTTGTATAAGGCCTCAATTCAGCCCTCCAGAATCAAATAAAAACTCACAACACGACTATCTCATTTCATGAGATGTCAGGACCATAAGTTCAACAAATTTCGAACTGAACAACACACTTACTGAATCACAGGTAGACAGAAGTAAGCAAAGATACAGATCACGTAACACACCAAAAAGACCAGACGAGACGACTCTGCCAGATTTGCATTAGATCATGTACAAACAAACTACATGCTCACTTTAGAATTCTACCTAGGAAAGATATATAGTCGAATGATCACATACAAGTAACTAAATTAAACAGCTGAAGACAACTCAGACTGAAAACCAAGCGGGAGCACAAACCAGTTTAACCAGATCTTGTTACCTATTCTTGTATCTTTCCAAGATTTTTTGAAGATTCACAGTGAGTAGCTGAACTGAAGCTTTGGAAATCCTTGGTAGATCCAAAAGGGTAGTTGGGTTTGATAGAAAAGGGAATAGGGTTTAGCATATTCTCAATTTTCTTTTGAACCATTAAAGACAAACCGAAAAAATACGGAGTACAAGTTAATGAAAAGTAACGGAGATGTGGAAAGGTCGAAAGAGACAAGTGGGGTAGCGAAAGATTTGAAAGAAAGCAAAGGAACATTGTTTTCGTCCACCGAACTGGGGCCCCACGTAACAGAGCTTTTTGTCTCCGATGTGAGAGTAAAATAAGGGGAGGAATGCGGACTTCGACCTATCTCTTGGCTCTGCGAAAACAGCAGCATGTCAAGCGCCATGGGAGATGTCTGACGGGGGAAAACAGGAAATCGGTACTACTTGTTTCGACGGACTTCAATCTTGGACGGTGGGCACCGAAGGAGGGGAATTTGGAAATCCATCTCCGCCGCGCACGGTAACTTACCGTTTTCTTGTTTTTCTCTACGTATTTATGTGGTTTCCGTTTTCGGCACGGATAGAATTGGCCAATCAGGTTGCGTTCTACTTGCAACTTATTTCTTCGTCTCGAGTTTTTTATTCATGTTTTGTTAATTTTTGCTCGATTTGCTCGATATTTTTTGGATTGATTGTTCGTCTCGATGGGAGTAATTTAAAAATATAAAATTATGATCAAAAGCAAAAAGAATTTATTAAAGACGAAAAAAGTATCAAACGTCTGTTTTATTTGTCTAAAGTGTTGTTTTATTTAAATTTTTTAACATATGTTTATATTTTTATACTTTTCCAATTCATCTCCACCATTAATCTCAAAAATTACCACGAAATAAACTTTTTAATTTTTTAACATTAATTTAATGTTAATCGCAAAAATTAAAATAAAAAATAACAAAATTGAAAAAAAAATCAAATAAGTTTTAGATTTATAAGTTCACAAGAACACATATAATACAATATGGTATTCTTTGCAAAAAAAAAAAAATTGCTATCACTCAAGATGGATCATTTCATTGTCTCTCACTCATCTAACAAAAAAGAATAATAAAATATCACCACAAAATTTATTGCTTTGTAGTAAATTTTGCGTTCGGTATTTTTATTTTTATTTGTCATTTTTTATTTTTATTAAATTTGCTTTAAGTTATATGGAATTATGATGTGATAGATCTTAAAAGTAAAAAATTACGTCAAAAAGCCGAAGAAAAAATTATTAGATGTACCAGTTTTTTTAAAGCAACTGTGATCATTGTTTTACTATTTTCATATCTCAAATTTCATTTTAGTTTTGATTTTTTTAACTTATTTTGATTCGTAGAGACGAATCGCTAGTCTAAAAAGTTCGATAAACTTTACAAAAAAAAAAAATACTCCAGTTGAAATAAGTAATATCGCCTGTTGTTGGTGTTCTAGTAGAGAGTATCAAGTATCAACCATGCTGCAAGCTTGCATCAGAACGTTTCTACGTGGATGATATCAATGGTGTCTAAAGGCCTTAAGAACAACACCTCCACACAATGAAATTTAAAAATTTAGTATTCCATTAGAAATCTTTTATCCGCAAAAGAAAATTTCATAAACATAAAGATAAAAGATGAAACAAGTACAATAGGAAAAGAAAAGCGTTAGTATTCCATTCGAGTCCAATTACCAAGCAACAACGTGAAAAAAAAAAAAAAAAACAAGATTTGATTTCATCTGCATCGACACTGGCACGAGGGACTCATATAATCTTCTCTACGACAACACGATGGCATACTACTTCCTGTTTCAAGTCTTCTCACACATATTTTGCCAATTATGCATATTTATTCTATAGCTTCGTGCTCGTAGAACTGGTTGCAAGACAGATAGCTCAGCTTCATCACTTGGGTATTCAGCCTTAGCCGAGACACCGATGGCCGTTCAACTCTCAATGTGAGGTGCTTGGTTAGCTGAAACAACTGGCATTGGATTCGAGCCAGATACCAAAACAGGACCTCCTCCGTATGTCAGGATTGGCTCCTCTGGTTCCACCCTTGGTGATTTCTTCGGAGACGTCGCTGCCTTCCATTTATTTCTGCCGATGTTCTCTGTCTTGTCATCGCCAATACGATCTGCTTTATCAACTTCCTTCTTAGCATTCACAAAGGTCCCCTTTTCGCCACGAGTTTTATTCTCCGTGGCAGTGAATCCACTTCCATTGACTGTCAGTTCATCCCCTGGATAAGCAATGGTATCAGCTGAAATCAAATTCTCATCATATTCAGTTCCGACGTCATGGATCAGTTTCTCGGTCGGACTGATTATTTCCTCCTCGGTCATCTTCTGACCTTCGGCATTGGCCCAGTCTTCTGTGATGGTAACCATGCTCTTTGTTTCCCAAGCGCGGAAAATCCGGTCTGGACCCGGCTGCCACAAAATTTCGCCGGTGCCTCGTTTGAGTACATACTTGAATTGGATTGATCTCCCCACAGGTAAATCCTATTCATAATTCAAGAACATATTGTGGGGAAACCACATTTAACAACATAAATGGAAAATAGGGGTATGATTGTTTCAGAAGAGTTGATTTTCTCACCAGCTCAACAGTCCACAAGTGCCCATCCGACCAGTTCAGGGGAATAGCATTTGAGGGATTCCAGGAACCTAGCATAGGGTCGTCTCCCACAAGAAGGAATTGCTCCCCAAACAAACACTCCTGCTGCAACTGGAACTTCACATGAACTGTCTTTGATGGCTCTGGAAATGAGGCAAACAACTTACTCAGATTTTAGATTTTCGTCTGCAATGTCTTTATCGTTTGGAATTCCAGTATTTTTTTTCTTACTCCAAACACATATGATTCAGCTATACGAGACACAGTTCCCACCAGGTAAGAAAGCCAAGCAAGGGAAAGTGGAATGGGAGATGTTGCCAAGCAACCCTATTCGGCCATTCATTTCGGCAATCGACGACTCGGATCTTTGCTAAGCAATCGATGGCTCAGATTTGTAAGCACTCAGATTCAATCTGAGCCGTCTGTGCCGAGATGAACGGTCAGATCGGTGCTTGGCCCTGCTAGGCCAAGATGCTGCTAGGCGGCATCCCGGGAAAGTAGGGGAAGCCAAAATCTTTCAGGAGTCAAAGATGGAAGCTAATCCAGCTAAGGCAGCGGCTTTCCCAACTTATCAACGGACATAACCCTTTTCGACGCCGTCCTATTTTTTCCCTTAGCACTCAGCACACAAAATGCACGTCATGGTGGGAAAACATGGATACGATTCCCAGCTTAACGGACACAACATCCACGACTTCGTTAATTTTCGAAGACAGTTGTACGAAAGAGAGAAGGTTTATACCTATGGTTTGGGTCCCAGCATAAGCAGAGTCGAAGCCCGTGGAAACCTGTGATTTAAACAAGATGATGATTAAGAGTAGTCCCATTGCAAGGAAAAAGGGTAAGAGAAACATGTGATACATACTACTACCTCTGTTTTTGAGGAAGCGACGCGTTGGACTGTCTTGTGGGCGAGTGAGATGGGATGAGAGAGAGAGAAGAACCCAACCCCAACACTCGAGAATCGGAAGAAGTTGATCTGGGATTTCTTGACAAGAGCTCTCGAAGGAGCAAAAGTATTGCCAGTGAGGTTGTGGGCGACGATCCTGGTGGACCATTCCATTGCTGCTCCCATCACTCGAAGCTCTGCAGGTTCAGTGATAGAGAGAGGGGCAATGGTTTGAGCTGGGTGCGATGATGACAATATATAGGTAAGTCATAAGTGTGTAGGACGGAGAGGAGAGATTGGATCTAGCTTTTGAGTAGGGATCTGTTTATTCGTTTGATTCATTTCTGTGGCGAAAAATAGTACGTAGCCCTTTTCCTTCTCCGTCTTTTCAGGTCTATTATACTACAGTACTACTGCTAGTAGTCTGTTCAGCAAAAAGTCTGTTCACACGAGAAGATTTTCGGTGTCAGACTCGCTCGGCAACTGTTCATTTTGATTTTGGAGAGCTCAGATTTAGAGAGAGAAAGAGTGTTGGGGTGAGTGGAGAGAGAGTGTTTCAATTTGGACCGTCCAATATACTTTTGGACGGCCCAGATACGTTGCTCAGGCACCACATCGGCCGGGTGACATGGTACCCACCCGACACCCAAAAATTTCTCCTGTTCACGGATTGCAATGTGGGGCCTATTATGGGTCTCACTTAAACGAGCCAAACCTTTTATTAAATTTTTTTTTGAGGGCTTTTGCGAAAAATTAGCACAATTTGATACCAACTTCTCGATCCAATCATTTGATTTTTCATTTAGATTATACGATTCTAAAATCTGAATGAAAAGTTAGATAATTGGATCGAGTACTTATAGGTATTCGATTGAATTGATTGTATGCGTGATACTTGAAAAAAATATTCTCAAATTTAATGAACGGCTTGAATCGTTTGTATGAAATCTGTAGTGGGCCCACGCTGTGTTAGTAGCGAAGCCGTTTTGTTTTCTGGTCATCTCATATAGGTAAACTTGACAAAGGTTAAAAACTGGAAACTTTTTTTTGTGTGTTTGTACCTAGGACCCTAGCAGTGTGAATGTTCTTAGAAACAAATCGCCCAGACCCAAAAGAAAAAGGGAAAGAAAAGAAGCGAACCAAAGCAAAGTTGCGTTTCTAAAACGCGAGTTTTAGTTGATTAGACTTCGCAGGTTGAACGTGCGAAGTATATTTAACACAGTCATGGTCCATTAGTTATCAAATATTGAATTATATCAGGTTTATTTCTTAGATCTAAATTGTTCATACTGTATAAATCATCAAGAAAATTAAACATAGAGAAATTCATCATAATCGAATCAGAATCATTATCTCATCGAGAAGTAAATTTAAGTTTTTGCGTTTATAATAATGGGCTTGGCGACCTTAAATCAATGCCAAACATATTGAAGAGTGAAGACGCGATCTTCCCAGTCCTGATTCAGTGTATCGCACATTAATTTTTCCATTGTTTCGCAACAAATATGTGTTCCAAACGTATATCAATTGCCATCCGATGGATTCAATTTTGTTTTCGGATAATGAAGTCGACGAGATCTAAAAGGTGAACTGTTTAGGTCTTTAAACTCAGCTTGGAAAGACCTACAAAACTGATCTTGATGTTCGGATTTTGAATTTGGAGGTTAGTGGAGTGGTACGATGTCCTCGCAGGCTCAGGATACCAAGTATTGAAAACAAACGATGTCGTTTTATTGAACATAAACCTCGCACCTTGAAATCCGGAGGTTGGAGAATGAAGCGATGTAGTGCCACTCGACATAAATAAAGATCGTGCACCGCTGTCCGTTTTGGTCGCCGCCGCCTCCCTCAACCGTCCAGTTCTCTCTCTCCGACAACAACAGGTGAATCTCTCTCCTTTCCCAGTAATTAAAGAATAATTAGATTACTTTTCAATTGATATCTGAGGAACTTTTATACTGGCTTGTTTCTGAATTCTCATTTTATTTTCTCATTTGTTATGTTTCTCCGCCATCAGTAGTATCCTTTGTATTATCTGGTATCGTTCTGTTTTGGAAAAGAGGTTAACCATAACGAAATATTGGATCATATGATTGGAGAAAACCTTGAAAGCAAAAAGAGAATGCCATGAGATTGAGACAGGGGACAAGGATTTTGATGTGAGAAGGGCCCTTAATCTCAATCGCCCACCTAATGGTGACGGGCTGTGAATTCCTCAGTGACACCCTGAGTTGACGATCCTAATCGGGACAGGTAGTCAGTCACGGTTGAACATTACACAATGGATAGGGATCTAGCTAGTTGGCCATGTTTATAGGGAGAAGCTACGTCACCCATTCAAAACCTTTTACTTAGCAAAATAAGGAAAAGGAAGACCTTGTGCCTTTCTATAAACCATTTTTTGTTGTAACCGTTTAACTCGTTGTTCACAAGTAATTATTCTGAACTACTTCAAGTTGGACAAAGACATAACCACACTCCAGAATTGGTATCTTAACACAAATGATATTACAAACAAGTCCTTCCTGCACAAATTGTTGAATATAAAGTTAGATGGTATTAAAAGTAATCAATCTGAACTAGTCAAATTGGACAAACACACAACCACACTCTAAAACGGGTGATCTTAGCACAGATGAAAGATAACAAATAAGCGTTTACCAAAAAAAAAAAGATAACAAACAAGCCCTTTGTGTTAGAATTCTACTATATTAAACCAACTAGATGTTAAACGAATTAGAAAGCTGGTTCAACTGCTGGAGTGGAGTCCAGCTCTTTTTCTTCCTCTAACTTGGCGGTGATGAGGTCTTTGGATGAGAAGGTATACCAATTATGACTTTCTTCACCTTTGCAATTGAATGCTTTACTTCTGACCCAACACCAGAAAGTATACTGTGAGATTTCTTTAGTGAACTTTTGCCGGTATCCATCAGTATGGACCTTTCTGCTGTTTCTTGACATCCTTCACCCAGTTTTTTCTCTTTCTCCATATTCTACTCCTTTCTCTGGCTCTTTTGCGTCTTTAGTGACCTCATATGCTGTTATGGTCTTTTCATGTTCAGCTTCTCATTCAGATGTTCACTTTCCTCATCACCATTTGGAGTTGTCAAGCAATGTGAATTTTGGGTTCAACAAGATTACTGTCATTCCCATTTGTAACTTTGTTGACAGCTCTACTGTGTACTGCAGATTGCAGAAAATGTGAAATATAGTCTTTGGATCCCCATAGAGTGAATTTTTATTGTTGCTGGAGAAGTTATGCTTACCTCATCCATTGTGTGATTTTATTTGGAATGCTCTTTCCTCCTCCTACTATGCTTGCTGTCGCTGCTGCAGTTTGCTTGTCAAACAACTATATAGCAAACAAAGCTTTGCTTGATACAGTACATGTAATGTGCATATATGACAGTCTCCCATTTCTGCAGTTGGCTTGTCAATTTATGCATTTGCTTGATACATTTTCTTATAGGGCAAAGTACGGAAAACCTCCCTGAGGTTTGGACGTTTGGCAGATAACCTCCCTGACGTTAACTAATGAGCACATAACCCCCCTATGATTTTGGAGTAAACTGCAACCGTTAGGTTTTCCATCCCATTTGACGGTATGTGTGTGGCACGCGCCTGGATTGCGAGTATAGGCCTAAAAAACGTGTTTCCCTCCAAAAATGATATTTGTTCTTCCTTTAATGCCCTTTGCCCATCTCTATAAAAGATCAACCCTAGTTTACTCCTCATATTTTATACCAGGTTTCCAACTTTCTTGCCAACTTCTAAGGTAAAATATTTTACTTCTTCTATGTAAATTCATTTATAATTTTTATAATTTCTTCTTTTTTGACCTTTTTGTTTATGTATAACTCAATTATGTAGGTTAATATATATTAGAGGTGGCAAACGGGCGGGTTTGAGCGGGTTGAAACAGGTCGTGGGTAAAATATGGGTGGGTCGAATACAGGTCAAAAAGTAAATGGGTTGAAACGGGTTGGGTCAAATATGAGTCAAGCCAAACCTAAACCCTCCCAGCCCGACCCGTTTCCCCCCCTTTATTTTTTTCCCTTTGCCCCCGCACCGCCACTCTGATTTGTCTCAATAAGGAGATTCAAAAATGTAAAATTTTATGATTAAAACTCAATTTTTTTTGAATAAAAATGCAGAAATTAGTGGCTAAAAAAACTTTAAAAAATCAGGTTTTTACTTCTTCTTTTTTCCATTTCCAAACAATAACGTAATTTTGACGAGGATTCAGAGGCAGCATCAGAGAATTGCTTGGAAGGCGATGATTGTACCGATTGTATAGTTTCGGTCTTCGTTGTGTTTGCTAAAGCTACCGCTTAGGTTTGGATTAAAAAGTCAAGTGACTTTTTTTTTTGTCTATGTTCAAATTTTTTTGTATTTATTTGTTTTGTGACAAACTTTATATCCCTATTAATTCGTTTCGACGAGAAAATCAAAAAGTAATTTTTTTTTACTTTTTCTCTAATATTTTTTATAATATTCAAGATAAATCCCAACAACCGGGTTTTTGGGCTTTACCTTGGATGTTTTCAAAAATATTTGGGTAAAAATCATATAATTTTTTACTTTTCTAATTGGAGTGAATAAAAAATCATAAAATACTTGTTATAAAATAACAAACGTAAAAAAAGTTGAATAAGGACAAAACGAAAAAAAAAATCCAAAAAAGGGAGAGGAGCCAAGGGATTGCTTAAAAAAATGAAGCAAGTAATGCATTTTCTTTTTGTATTTGTACGTTCTTATAGCTGTAGGGGTTGGTAAGTAGGTCTTTGAAATTGGTTGGGGGGGGTGGTGGTTGAAGCATTTTCTTTCTGTATTTGTAGGTTCTTATAGCTCTATGGGTTGGGCAGTAGGTCTTTGAACCGGGGGGGGGGGGGGGGGGGGGTTGTTGGTTGAGGGAAGACAGAGAGAGAGGGCATTTGTGAGGATGTAACTCACTGACCCATTTTCTAGCATAGAACCAAGCTTCTTTTTGCTTTTGTTTCATTTAATACATGATGCGTACAGGAGGCGAGAGACTCTTGTGCAAAGATGAGTTTTTTAATCCTAATCCATATTATGCTCATTTCAAACACATTTAAATTCATGTAAATATCGGTTGATATGGGTTCTATTAATCTCAACCCATTATATTATATGGCCGGGTTGGGTTGAGTTAAAAGTAGACGGATTTGGACGGATTAAAAAATATGGGTTAGGATTGCCACATTTAATATATATATATATATATATATATTTGTAATTAATGGATGTCTTCTTCAAGCAACAACAGTGGTGGCTATGTCAGGCAAACCCTTGATTTGATTTGGGCATGCGAAGAAGTGAAATTGCTTATTTTTCACAAGGGTAACGAGGTCTTTTCGCTCTTTGCCGTTAACAGAGTTACGGTTGCAATTTACTCCAAAACCATAGGGGGGGTTATGTGCTCATTAGTTAACGTCAGAGAGGTTATCTGCCAAATGTCCAAACCTTAGGGAGGTTTTCCGTACTTTGACAATCTCATGGTACCTTCCCATTTAACTGGCAGTAATGAGTTTATGGTCTAACAGTTTTCTAAGACCTCACTCCCCGAAAGAGTGATGGAGATTGCTGATCCTTATCTGTTGTCAGAGCTTCCTAGCGTCGATGAAAACATAAAGACGGAAAATGACAAAATAACGGAGTGTTTCATGCTCAATGGAATCACCTGTGGAGCGAATGGACATGAGAGATATGGTAGCGGAATTGTCTAGAATTAGGACCAAACATTTCCCGTTAGCAAACCGATTGTAATGAAAAAATAATTCTCTCTTTTTTTACCTTTCCAAGCTGTTTGAAGGTGTGTTAAATCCCACGTCTCATTGGCGCATTCAGTTGTTAAATATTCTTGATCTATGAGACATCCATTATGCAAATGAGGAGAATCGTTGGAGTATAATTTTCAATAAAATCTTTTCCCTTTTTTCAAATCTAAATTGAAAATGGACAAGTCGGTGTCAGTGGACAAGCGTCAGGGAAATATTTTATTGCCAATGGATGGGCCTCCGCTGGCGCTTTCGAAAGTCTCAATGGATGGACCTTCTTTTTCCAGTCCACTAATGCCTGTTACTATTCGCTAACATATTTTAATAATATCAATCCATTGTTACAGGTGAACCAAATTATGCTGGATAATGCTAGCCGCCGTAGTCTCGGCACCCTAGAAGGTAGCGGCAGTTCTAGGATTTCGGTTCAATGATGATAAAAAAAAACCATGCAGAAATTTTTTGCAATGCAAAACTCTATCTTAAATGCAGATTTTTATTTGATTAAAAATAAATTGAGCTTGAATAATTTTATTTTGTTGTCATAAGTAGATTTTTACTAATATTAATATATTGGCTATGCACCAATAACCTAGTACAACAATAGCTAAGAAAAATCAAAATATATACGGAGTATAAAAAAAATACAAAATCTTAGTGTATTTTTTATTTTTTTTTTATCCCAATGGGTTCGCTTGAACCCTGCAAATACTAGTAAAGCCGACCAATACAATTACATACCGTACAAATTTATACATACACACAGATGCATGAGGCAGTTGGCTTACATCCGCAATCTGCTTTAGCTCTTTCCTATTCCACCAGTCTTGCCGGCCATGATGAGAAAACTAATAACAAGCTTCTTCCTAGCTTACATTGCCCTCTTCATATACCCAGCAAATTTAAAACCTTCTTCAGAAGCTGCTGCATTATCAATCGGGAACGAAACGGACAGACTCGCATTGCTTGCCTTCAAAGACAGAATAATTCAAGACCCACTCAACCTCACAGCCTCATGGAACACCTCTATCCATTTCTGCAAATGGCAGGGTGTTTCGTGCAGCACCCGACATCCTGGAAGAGTCACCCTCCTTAATTTACGAGGCAAGAAGTTAACAGGTTCATTACCCCCTCACTTGGGAAACCTAAGCTTTCTCAGAGGGATCAATCTCGAAAACAACGGTTTTCAAGGCAAAATTCCACAGGAGTTCGGTCGCTTGATGCGGCTTAGATATCTCAATCTCAGCAGCAACGCATTCAAAGGGGAGATCCCAGCCAACTTGTCCTATTGTTTGGATATTCAAGTCATCCGCTTGGCGTACAACAATCTAGTTGGCAAAATCCCGGAGGAGCTGAGCTCTTTGTCAACAAACAAACTCAAGGGGTTCTCTGTATCTGTTAATGGACTCACCGGCAGCATCCCACGTTGGTTAGGAAATGCGTCTTCTCTGCTTGACCTGTTCATGTCACGAAACTACTTTCAAGGAACCATCCCATCCGAACTAGGGAGACTACTGAATTTGGAACGTTTCCAGATTGGTACAAACAATTTATCGGGGGAGGTTCCTCCTTCTATCTACAATATCTCTTCGCTACAATTTTTAGGTCTCGCCGGCAACCAATTTTACGGCAAATTCCCACAAGATATCGGCTTCACTCTTCCCAATCTTTTTGGCCTCTATGTCAGCCATAACCAGTTCACCGGTCACTTGCCCATTTCTTTATCAAATATCTCGGGACTACGAGATGTGAATTTCGGTTTTTGTCATTTTACAGGAACCATGCCTACAAATCTCGGAAGCTTAAAGGGCTTGGAAAAATTATCAGTTGCCGAAAATCAACTAGAGACGGATGAGGCAGAAGGGTTCAGCTTTCTAACTTCTTTAACTAACTGCAGCAATCTCCAGGTACTGGAATTAGGATCTAACTGGTTCAAAGGCGCATTACCCACTTCACTTGCTAATTTTTCAACTTCTCTACAATGGCTTACCATAGGAGCTAACCAGATTTCAGGGAGCATACCTGAAGGAGTCAAAAATTTAGTCGGCCTTACGAGATTGAGGATTTTCATGAACTCGATCACCGGTGAAATTCCAGAGGGTATAGGCAAACTTGAAAGACTGGAGGAAATTTACCTGTCTGACAACAGAATTTCAGGGGCAGTTCCTGAAACAATTGGAAATATCACAAAACTGCGGCAATTGTATTTATACACAAATAACTTGAGCGGAAACATTCCTCCTAGTTTGGGAAAGTGTAAGCAACTCGAGGTTCTACACCTGTTCGGCAACAACCTAACCGGTTTTATACCAAAGGAAGTTGTAAGCCTTTCTACCATTCTTCGGTTGAGTTTGGCTCATAATTCTCTGACCGGACCCTTGCCCATGGAGGTTGGTAACATGAGGAATCTCGTCTTCTTGAATGTTTTAAGTAATGGATTGTCTGGTGAAATTCCAAGTACTCTTTCTGAGTGTATAATGCTGGAGTCCCTTAGATTGAGTGACAACTTATTCGGAGGGAGAATTCCTCTGGCTTTGAGTGCTCTAAAGAGCCTTCATTTCCTCGATCTTTCCAGAAACAACTTGTCAGGTCAAATTCCAACCTACTTGCAGAATTTCACTCTTCTACAAAGTCTCAACCTATCTTTCAATAACCTCGACGGTGAGGTACCACGTGAAGGGGTTTTTAGAAATATAAGTGCATTTTCAATTGTTGGGAACAAAAAACTGTGTGAAGGCCTAAAGAGTTTGGGACTTCCTTCTTGTCAAATAGCTGTAACAAAGAAAAGAGGAACAACTCTTGCCATCAAAATAGCAATTCCAGTAGCTATTTCGTGTTTGGTTCTTTTGGCATTTTTGTTGGGCTGTTTATGCCGGAACAAGAGACCGGAAAGTAGCCCTTCGATCATGTTGCCAACAGATGAGCAGTTTAAACAAGTTTCTTATTCTGAGCTTGTCCAAGCAACTAACCAGTTCTCATCAGCTAACTTGATTGGTGAGGGACACTTTGGTTTTGTCTACAAAGGAGTTCTAGGAAGCGAAGCAATGGCTGTAGCAGTGAAGGTACTCAAACTTAGAGAGAAAGGAGCTGCCAAGAGTTTTACCTCTGAATGCAATGCGTTGAGAAATATTCGACACCGGAATCTCGTCAAGATAATCACTACATGCTCAAGTATTGATTCTAAAGGGGAGGATTTCAAAGCACTAGTTTTTGAGTTCATGCCCAACGGAAGCCTTGAGGAGTGGCTGCACAAAAGTGAAGGTGACCAGAATGAACACCCAAGAAGTTTAAGTCTGACTCAGAGACTAAGCATAGCAATTGATATGGCATGTGCACTAGAGTATCTTCACCATCACTGCCAAGCAGCGATTGTTCACGGTGATCTGAAACCGAGTAATATTCTGCTTGGTCATGACATGACTGCTTGTGTGGGCGATTTTGGATTGGCAAGGGTTTTGACGAATAGCCTGCTTTCTATTTCTCAAACAAGTTCAGCTGGGATAAGAGGAACGGTTGGCTACGTTGCTCCAGGTAAGTAAGCTTATCTATCTCATACGTGTATTTATACTCTTTCCTTTGTTTTGTTTATTGCAAATGCTTATGAAATTTCAACATCATTTCTTTTAACAATTGAACTGAAACCAACGTGAAGTTTAAACTCTATGGCAACTAACATGATCTGTCGCGATTCTTGGTTGTGTATATATAGAGTATGGCATGGGAAGTAAGCCATCGATCCAGGGTGATGTCTATAGCTTTGGAATTCTCTTACTGGAGATGTTTACAGGAAGGAGACCTACTGATACCATGTTTGAGGATGGTCGAAACCTCCATCATTTTACTAAGACCGCACTGCCCGAAAGAGTGATGGAGATTGCTGAACCTTCTCTTTCATCAGAAGTTGGAGGTGATGATGACAACACAACGGCGAGGGAAGGCAAAATCAAGGAGTGCTTGGTTGCAGTTCTGACAATTGGAGTTTCATGCTCAATGCAATCTCCTGGGGAACGAATGAGCATGAGAGATGTGGTAGCAGAATTGTGTAGAATTAGGACCAAAAATTTTGCGCATTAGCAAAAGAGCAAAGGAATCCAACTTCAAAACTCAACTCCGGACACAGCTGTGTATAGAGTTGTTCGGTGAATGCGGACCCCATACATCTCCGAACACAATTGAGTTCGGGGTTGTGTTCTTTGAGTTGGGTTCCTTGACTTTTTGGTTGCATAATGATTGTAATGAACAATAAAAGAGAAGGGAACAAGTAAATCCCAAAGGCATCTGCCTTGTTTCCTTTTTTGCGTCTTCATCCCTAAAACAGTCGTTTACAGAGTGACTCTGTCCTCCACCTTCACATCAATATTTTACTCTTCCTCAAAAGAAGGAATAAAAACCCTTTAATGTTGGAAGCACGTTGCAATTTCTCTCTTTCCAACATGCCCGATCTGTTAGAGTTTTTCAAAATAAAGTGTCGTCGGTTTTGGTTTTTGAAAATTTCCTTGTTTTCTTAGAATGCTTTGTTTTCCTCTTTGTGTGCTTTGTCCCACATTGGATAGTTGAGAGAAGTTGGAGTGGTATATATTAGGAAACATTTCTAATATGAATAAATAATGATCTAGTGTGGTGCAGCCCTACGGTGCTTCGCATACCGGCAAAGCCGGTACGCACACGCTCGCGCGCGCGGCGTGGGCAGTGTGGCGTGGGCAGTGGCGCTTTAGCGGCGCACTTTGCACTTAGCACGTCAGCGCTAGGCAGGCGCCTATTTCTTATTGCGAGTTGGCGGTAAGGTGGCGCTGACGTGGCATGCCGCGTGTCGCACACGTGGCAGGTGAGTCACACGGAGCGGTTCCGATCGGGTGCAACTCGAGCCTACGGGTGCGTTGGTTCGTAGAGTTGCGATCTCAGCCGTCGATCGCGAACGGGCACGATCCAACGGATTGGATCAAATCCGATTGGGTGTGAGCGAAACAGTACACCTGTTCGGTGTGACTGGTCGATCTAGACCGTAGGATCTGATCCAACGGTCAGATTAGATCGGGTGCGTACCCATTCTCAATTGGTGCGTAGTGGCCTATAAATAGACCACTACTTGTCAGAATACAAGGTTACACACACATGAAATCCGAATTTCTCCCACATCTCTCTCTATGTTTTTCTAGCATTCATTCTGCGTTCTGTTTTGCTGCAGAAAACAGAACACAGTGGTTCTCGGTTCTTATATTCGTTCTAGTAGGTATTCTGTCCGTTTCGTTAGTGCAAACGAAAACGGAAAGAACTTCGAGTTCGGGCTTCGATTTATCTTGAAGGCAGATTTGCTGTAACCCTTTGCATACCAACTGGTGGGGGCAAATACTGTCTTTAGGAAAGCGACATCGTCGTGACTCGAAGCGTTTTACAGGTTTGGTGGAGATTTTGTCAACAGTACAGATTGCAGCGGCCAATATTTTTCCAACACGATCGTGGGGTTCTCGACGCCATTCCCATTCCCCTCCATCTTCAGCTCAGGACTCTCCACTTCGTTCCTTTAACGGAAGCGATTGTTTAGTTAGGGTAGATGTGGCATTTTAAATTATTGGCCGTGCGTCTAACATTAATACTCGCGGCATTAGCGCCGCCCTTTTGAAAACATGTGTATTGATGTTAATACAAAGATACTCTCGCGGCCCGATTTGTTTGTTTATTTTTTGACTTTGCCTTGTCTCAATTTATTCTTCCGTTAACTTTTAAACAGATAAAATTCTTTTTTTTGTCCTTACTTTTTTTAAATATAATGTAATTTTTCAAAAAAGTGTAAGGGTAAATATTGGAAAGTATACTACTTTTAGGTGTAATTATTATACTTCCTAATAAATAAATTAGATTCTCAATATTAGATAAACGAATTGGGATGGATTATGGTCAGAATGTATTATTGAATCTATAACTTTGAAGATTTGCACAGAATGCATTTTGTAACAGAAGTAGTGTTTGGGAGATATGTGCAAAACACATTTTGTAAGTCATTTATGTTACCAAAATAGGAAAAGTGGAAAATGAGAAGTCAAAAAACTTCTGTCCCCCTACTTTTGCCTTTTACACTCTAATATCAAAAATCAAAAATACATTTTCATGGAATGTGTTATGGGTGGAGTCTCCCAAACAGCCAAAAGTAGATGAGGTAAAAAAGAAAATGAAAACGGTAAGTAACCAAACACCCCCTCAATCTCTCTCCTCTCTCTTTCTCGGTTCCAGTTTCTCTCACTACTTCGTGCCTGTTTGGCAACCTCCTTTTTGCATTTTCATTATTGCATTTTCAAGTTTTGGGTGTTTGGCAAGCCACCCAAAACTCATTTTCCAAAATGATTTCTTCAAATTGTTGTTTAGAGAAGAGAAGTGAAAAAGATGGTAGGAGGAGCTTTTTGACTCCTCATTTTTCACTTTTTTTAATTTGGTTAATAAAAAGATCTACAGAATACATTCTGTACATATCTCTCAAACATTAATCATATTGCAAAATACATTCTGCATATATTATCCAAACACTCTACCAAATTCAAAATATATTCTAACCATAATTCAAAAAGTCAAAAGCCAAAAAGTTGAAAATAAAAAGACAAAAAGTAGGCTCCAAACCCTCCTTACATATTCAAGATTTTTTTTAACAGCAAAGAAAGTAATTTTTCATTAATAATAACAAGATATATTAATTCATGTTCAAGATGGTGTAATTTTTGCATATGTCGTCATGGCATCGATTTCATAGACGCTTTGGGGCCCCGATCGCTACTACTCTGTCAATGGTGTGGTGAAGCTTAAATGGGTGGTCAAAAAAGGCTCTCCTATCCCTCCTACTATCTGCAATTTCTCAGTCTTTGGACCCGAATTGTTTGAAGGTAACATGGAGCAGGGAAGAGGCATTCATGAGTAAAATATAACCCATCCACTAAAAATAGATTAAAGCTCAACGAAATCATGGAGCAAGGGATGTCTGCAACTGGGCAATGGATCATATACTTGGTGGAGGGAGACGATGCATTCCAGACGGGCAAGTACGCCGTTTGGAATCAATGACCGTGGCTCCAATAATTGGTGTCGTGGCATTAACAGCTTTTAAAGAAAAAAGAAATAACAGTATATATGAGTATGAGAAATGCGTATTAGGAGTATGAGAAATGCGTATTAGGACTCCAAATATTTTTTCATATTCTTCGCTCCCGAGCCACCCCATAGATGGAAAGAGCCCATCAATCCACTCGGGGTCTATTTGTTTGACCGGATATGCATAGGGATTGCCAGGGGCGGACGCAACAAGGGGCACGTCGGATCACATGCCCCAACCCAAATCAGAGGGTTTTTTTTTTAGTAATTGCTATACTTTTGGGTTTTATCCCTCATATTTCGAAGAGGAATTGTTCCACAGCAAGCTAACCCACCGCTATAATTTTGTTTGAGATAACCAGATATCCGGGTAAATTTGGGTACATCTCGACTAACTCCGGGATACTGAAGTTTAACAACTAAACAAACCCTCTAGTGGCCCCAAGGGTTTGGAAGGTTTGGCCTTCGCAGGATTCGAACATGCGACCTTGCGAATCCTGCGATCTTATGAAGGACAAACATTATTAACTTTCTTATTTTCATTTGGCCAAACCCAGGGGTGGTCTTTTGTTTGATACGTTACATATTAACTATTGTACCTTGAAATTGGAGCTTTGATATTTATCAGTTAGGAATTCTTGTCAAGTAAATTAGGGGTACCTTTTTTGATAAACAAGTCACGGCTTTTTATATTGAAAAAATTAGGGCTTTAAATGTATTTAGTAGCCTCATTTGTAAGATTTTGTACTTCGTCATTGGTAAGGCTTTTCGCCAAACTAGGTAGTATTTGAAATTTATCTTATTTGCGTAAAGTCAAGGAGAACTTTTTTTTATTTATTGAAAACATAGAGAAATACCTTAAAGGCACATATATTGTAGAAACTTTTTGTAGACATACATATAATATAATTTTATTCAGTACTGAATATTTAAGCTTTGTGTCATTCGTTTTTCTACAAATTTTTTCTTGAAGATTACAAAACAATATGTGCCCCAACTGTTGTGATTTTTTGGGTCTGCCACTAGGGATCGATCGCATGCATATTTATTGTTTGGTAAAATCGTTATGGGTGAGAGTAATACATTGTCATATAATCCCACAAACTTTCAAATCCATATGAATTTGCAAAAAGGGAGAAGCAAACAGAGGTCATGAAAGGCCCATCTCAATCAGCCACTCTTGGCACAGCGAAGATGTGAATGTGATGGCTGGTGGGCACGAGAAATCTCCACCACGCCAATTAAAAAAAAAAAAAAATTGTCTCCTCTCAACATTGGAGGACTTAAAGTCAACAAAAAGTCCAAAAATATACAGAGGTCGACAAGACATGTCCAAAAATATACTCATCAAAACTTCAAATAGCATATTAACTGGACATAATAAGTCTAAGTCTAAGTCTAAGTTAAAAGGCATAGATAGGCGTATTTATGCACTTATCAATCTCTCTCCTCTCTCTTTCTCAGTTCGTTTCTCTCACTACTTCATACTTAAGATTTTTTTTTATAACAGCAAAGGAAGTAATATTTCATTGACAATAACAAAATATTAATTCACGGATTGAAGATGTTGTAATTTTTGCATATGTCATCATGAAATCGATTTCATGGACGCTTTGGACGCTCCAATGATATTTCTTTGTCAATTGCCAGACAATTGGTGTGGTGAAGTTGCATATGTCATCATGACATCGATTTCATGGATGCTTTGGGTGCTCGATCGGTATTTCTTTGCCAATTAGTGTGGTGAAGCTATGGGCTGTCAAAAAAGGGCTCTCCTATCCCTCATACCTTGCAATTTCTCAGTCTTTGGACCCGAATTGTTTGAAGGGAATATGGAGCAGTGGAGAGGCATTCATGAGTAAAATATAACCCATCCACTACAAATAGATTCAAGCACAACGAAATCATGGAGCAAGGGATGTCTGCAACTGGGCAACGGCTCATTTACTTCGTTGAGGGAGACGGTGCATTCCAGAAGGGAAAATATGCCGTTTAGAATCAACGATCGTGGATCCAACAATTGGAGTCATGGCATTAACAGTATATACAAGTACGAGAAATGCGTACGACTCCAATTTTTTTTCTTTCATTTTCTTCTCTCCTTAGCCACCCCATCAGGACGGATCCAATTAAGGCACTGAGGGGTCACGTGACCGACTCGGATTTTTTGGAATTGAGTTTTTTTTAACCAAAAAGTAAGTACTATATATGTAATTACACAAGATTTGACAAAAATTGACTTCTTGCATCAGTGGAAAGCGCCAGCTCTTGCTAGCTGAAGGTCTTGGGTTCGAGACCCGTCGAGCTTACAAAAAATGTGGTAATACCACTCATATCGCAAAGCCAACTTATACTATTTATTATACAAATAAAAATAGTACATAATCATGTAAAAATACAAAAACACTGGTGCGTTCATTTTTTCTTAATGTTTTTCAATATCATTCATTTAAGTGTTTTCACTAGATAAAATTAGCTAAAATAAATAATAAATTTCTAAATCTACCACTAATTATTTCTATTATATTGGATTGTGACAACTTTTATTAACTTTATGCTTGAGAGGTGACCCATCAGGCTATCTGTATAAAATTTCTGAATCCACCAGTGCACCCCATAGATGGTAAGAGCCCATCAGTCCACCCGGGGTCTATTTGTTTGACCAGAATGCATATTATCCAATCCATAGGGATTGCATGCGTATTTATTGTTTGGTTAAAATCTTTACGGGTGAGAGTAAAAATACATTGTCAAATAATCCCAAAAACTTTCGAGGCCATGAAAGGCCCATCTGAATCAGCCACTCTTGGCACAGCTAAGATGTGAATGTGATGGCTGGTGGGCACGAGAAGTATCCTCCACGCTGAAAAAAAAGAGAAGAAAAAGTCTCCTCCAAGGTCTCCTCAGACCTCAGGTCACATTGGTAGTCTCCCGTCAACTTTGGAGGACTAAAAGTCAACAAAAAGTCTATCTGAATCGGCCGTAAATAAACATGCACACAATTACGAGAGCAGTTGGCTTCCATTCCATACGCAACCTCTCTAGCCCTTTTCTGAGCGGATATGCATATTTAGATACTACTATGTATCTAAAGGATCACATAATCATTGTGTGGTTAAATTCTTTACAGGTCAGTCCATTGGTTAAATAATCCCACAAAATTGTGTAATATGCTATACCATAGGGGCTGAAGATTTATTAATCTCATCGCTTCGTCTAATGTAACTACATGCCCAAAGAGTGTTTATATCAGTCAATTATTTGTCCACTCGTTGCGCTTCGCTCCACTCGTTCCGCTCCGCTACTTTCTAACATCTGGCCTTCTTTTTAGAACTCTATAAGCCACAGTTCTAACAATCTCCACCCTGGCAAATTTACTCTCGCCCATTCAGAAGATAACCATCACCATCTAGTAAGTTGGGGGTATGCCTCCCTTTTCCTAGCACCGGAAGACATTAACCAAGTCCAAGCAATACTCGAACTTATCTACAATAACCGTCTTTGTCAGCATATCAGTTGCATTCTCAAAAGTGTGCACCTTTTCCAGTATTAAATCACCTGCATCAATCAACTCTCTCACCTTGTGAAACCTCACGCCGATATGCTTGGTTCGAGCATGATACACCTGATGCTTTGCCAAATAAATGGCACTCTGACTGTCACAATGTAATTGAACTCCACTTTGATCTATGCCAAGCTCCTTAACAAACCCTTTCAACCACAATGCTTCCTTAGCAGCCTCAATCATCGCCATATACTTAGACTCAATAGTAGATAGAGCCACCAAAGGTTGTACCATGGAAGAAATTCCTTTTGCCCTTTTACAAAGTTTCATGCAAGAAAGAAGGATTTTTCAGGCCTTGGCCATTTTCCTGGAGTGAAGAGCACGTTTTGGTCAGGGAGCAGCCTTTCATTGGAGCATTTTGAAGCAGCTCAAGAGGGCCACATGGTAGTCATGCATTGAAGCATTTGAAGCAGCTGAAGGCCTGAAGCTCTTGCCTATAAATTACAGTTTTGAAGGCCTTGGCAAGGGTTCACGACCTCAGAAGCTCACAACTTATGCACCTCATTTTTATTTCTTTCAAACATTACTTGTACTCACTTCATAGTAGTTTAAGTTTTTATCACGTTCCTTGTATCCAAGCTTCATTAAACTATTAATGGAGTTCGTTTGATCTAAGTTTAGCTTCGCTTTATTTTTCTTTCCATTTTTCTAGCAACGGTCAGAAAATTTTTAAGTCCTTATCCCACAAAGAAAAACAACGAACCATCTCAAGGCCTTACTCTTTGGGCTAAGCACAGTCACTCGAAAGAAATCAAATTTTTGAGGCATGAAGGCCTTGAAAACAACTCGAACAGCAATCCTATCCTAACACGCCCGCAACTCCAACCATTTTGGTTTTGCTCATTTTTGTGAAGGAACACATATTAAATCGCCATCGGTTATTTTATACCACAAAGTGGGAATATGTTATACATGGGGGCTTTATTGCCCAACGAGTGGACGGACTCTCCAATAATTACATACACAATTGTGCCGGGTTTGTGGTTTACACACGCACAACACAGACACCAAATGTACGTAATTTGGCCAGAATAACCGCTCCATGAGGAAACAACGACTCGCAACTTTCAATCCGCCCAGAATGACCGCTCCATGAGGAAACAACGACTCGCAACTTTCAATCCGCAAAATATCATTTGACTGTCTGCTTTGATTGGCACACTGTATTTGTGGACTATATTCATACATGGTTCTTGCGTAATGTGAAGAACTCTTGCATAACCGATAAAGAATGACATGGAGACACATCTTTTATTTAAACGGTTAAACCCCTTTTACGGGCATTGTTTTGCAAAACTCAGAGTGGCAAACAAAACCAATTTTGAAAAAATCTTTGACAAATTATTTCAATGAGGAGAAGAAAATTTTTGTAACGCCCCGAAAATTCGAAGACATTAAAAAAAAATATATATATATATAATAAAAAGATTATTTCCACAAAAGAAATTCATAGATTTATACGTCACCATTTCAAAAACATATGTCATTATATTACAACCGTTTCGAATAAATCAAAATATTACAATTTCCAAATAAGCTTAGGAGCTTCCAAAGTAAAGTCGACTTAAATTAATAGAGCGACTATGCAGCTTCTTCTTCGATAGGATTGAACTCGATCGAATCGTTCGACACTTTTGTTCCATCTTCGGTACCTGACGTTCGAGTTACCAGGGCAACATAGTACCGTGAGCAATGACGCTCAGTAGTAAAAATCCACCCGAACCCATAACTTACAAGCAATACGATATACCATTGAAATGCATTAAATTAAGATAAAAAGAGAACAATCAACTTTTCTTTCATTACTATCCTTTAACCTATGTGAAATCTCAGATCTTATCCACAGATCCGTTCCTACCCATAACCTCTGGCACAAGACACTGGTGTGGTCCGACTCCCCTTTTCCAGATCCGGATGAAAGATACCTAAGTTATGTACTCGGGTATTCCATCCGCGACCATAAGTTCAGATAAAACTTCACCGGCAACGCTCAAGCACCGTCTAGCCCGGGTTGAAATTCACCGGCAACGCCCAAACGCCGTCTAGCCCGGGTTGTGATGTAAGCACAATGCCACCCTTATGTCCCATCCCAACATCCGAGAGCCAACCACCACCATGCCGTACCTAGGGTTCGTAAATCCATACTTTCAATAGATCACCACCAATCATTCATCAACAATACATCACCACGGGTTCCAAACCAGGATTGCCCTGAATCCAAAATCACATCCTCTCACATTATCCATTAAACCTACTTTCACGTCTAATATGTTAAATCTGCACATCTCAACCAACCCCGGGAACCTATTTGTCCAATCTATCAGTACAACAACATTACACACAATTTAACATTTCAACTAAAAATACTAACATGCTAACAACACATAAGCATGTGATAAAATTAATCATGTCATAGAATTTATCATGCGATTAAACTAACATTGAACCGAAAATATTTAACTTAGGGACCTATATTATTATTTCATATTCTCTAGGGTGGTTTTAAAAGCTATTCTAACTCAAGGGTTAAAGAGCAATTATTCTATTTTCCATTTCAAATTCCAGTACTGTTTTCAACGGAAATCAGTGGGCTTCCGCCGGACTTCGACCGGCGACGTCAGATTCGATTAATTCGATTAATATCATACCATAACGCTAAAAATCATAATAGAAACATGTCATATACTTAGGGAGGTGAGTTCCGAACTACCTCTCGTCCGGCAAAACAGTTTCGGCAAGAGACGGCGGTGGGTCGGAGTTTGGCGGAGAGATAGTTCCGGATGGGGTTGAATCGGACGGCAACAGAGCTTCGTCGGTGGCTGTTTCCAGCACTGTTATGGGTCAGTTTCGGGACTGATTTTTGGAGCTGATTTTGAGACCGAAATGCAGCCGGTTTGGAACTATTTATGGGCTGGTTCGGGAGCTGAAACGCAGCAGGTTTCGGGGGTGGGAACGGCTGTTTTCGGAGTTGTTTGGTAGCTGGTCCAGTGATGGTGAGTTGCGGCAGGAGGTGGCGAATGGTAGAGGAGTTCGGGCTCTCTCTCTCTCTGCCGTGCGTGTGCTGGTCAAAGAAGGAAATAAGAAAGAAGAAAGTCTTACCTGGGAAGGAGAAGGAATGTTGATGGGGTGGTGTATATACAATTGGTTTGGATAGCAAGGGAGATAATAGCTCATGGGCAAAAATGATGTGTCAAATTGGGAGAGAAAAGAGGAGTAAAAGGTGGCATTTGGCTCCCTCCAATCTCAGCCGAAAATTTACAAAATGGGGGAGGATTGTCGGCCGAAAACAGGGAAGGAAGGGATGGTGAGGTGATAGCTTGTGTGTGAGAGTAGTATTCTAGTTATAATCACTTTGTATGGTTGATGTTTTAAACTATAATTTTTGAGAATTGAAGTGGTAATGAGTGAAGAGAGATAGAGAGAAAAATTTATTAAAAACTGTGTCGAGATTTAAAAGTTACTCTCAAAAAGGGCAACCAAACATAGCTATTAATGTAATTGGTTTAATTACAAATTCAACATCTAGTCGCACCACAAGGATCTAATTACAAATACAAAGTCTCAATCGAAATTAGTCACACATGCACAATGTCTAGATATATACTCGATCACGTGATTTGGTGCTAAGTTATATTATGATGAAGTTAAGCATAAGCATATTTACGATAACAAATATATATATATGTATATATATGCGTTTTTTAAATGTACAAATATTTTTATCCAATTTTTAAAAATTAGGGTCGTTACAATTTTCCAATAAAATCTTTCCCGGTTTTTCCAAAGCTAAATTGAAACAACCCTTTCACATGTTGAAAAACATGGTGCCAACTTTTTTATCTATCAACACTGCTCCACTTTGGACTAATGGAAGGGCCTCCACCAGTACCAGTCGCACTAGCTTTGAAAAGTCCCAATGGATGACCGTTTTGTTTTTTCAATCCAAAATGGTGGCTGATCTCATGGCCATTAACGCTTGTTATGGTGGAAAATGCTAGCCGCCATTATCTCAGCCTATTTGCAAAAACTGTGCTTGAAAAGTAAACAAATTGTATAAAAAACAAAAACAATGAATACGAGTATGTGAGATGTGCATTAGGACTCCTGCTTTTTTTTTTTTAACGTTCTTCACTCCTTAGCCACCCGGTTCGATTGTCTCCATCAATACACTCGGCGACGAATAATTACATACACGCGTGGAATTCCCGACGAAAAAAGTTCTCCCTGAATCGCACTTGAATGTACATACAAACTAGTCCGTGACAAGTACTACTCGGCTTACATACGCAACCTCCTCCACCTCTATCCTCTACCACCAGCCCTGTCAAGATGGAAAAACTAATATCAACAAGCTTCATCCTTGCTTGCATTGTCTTGTTCATATACCCAACAACTTTAAAACCTTTTTCAGTAGAAGCGGCATTATCAATCGGGAACGAAACTGACAGACTCGCATTGCTTGCCTTCAAAGACAGAATAACCCAAGACCCTCTCAATCTCATAACCTCATGGAACGCCTCCATCCATTTCTGCAAATGGCAGGGTGTTTCATGCAGCAACCGACATCCCGGAAGAGTCACCGTCCTAAATTTACAAGACAAGAAGTTGACAGGGTCGTTACCTCCTCAGTTGGGAAACCTCAGCTTTCTCAGAGGGATCAATCTTGACACCAATAGTTTCCAAGGCATGATTCCTCAAGAGCTCGGTCGCTTGTCAAGGCTTAAGTATCTCAATCTCAGCAGAAACACTTTCCAAGGGGAGATCCCAACCAACTTGTCCTACTGTTCTGATATTCAAGCCATCATGTTGAGCTACAACAATCTAGTTGGCAAAATCCCGGAGGAGCTGAGCTCTTTATCGACAAAGAAACTCGAGATTTTCTATGTACGGGCCAATGAACTCACTGGAAACATCCCACTCTGGTTAGAAAATGCCTCTTCTCTTCTTTACTTGTCCATGTCAGACAACTACTTCCAAGGAAGCATTCCATCCGAACTTCAGAGACTACGGAATTTGTTAGAATTTGAGATTTCCGGAAACCATTTATCGGGGGAGGTTCCTCCTCCTATCTACAATTTTTCTTCGCTCCTAGTTTTAGGTGTCAGTGACAACCAATTTTACGGGAAAATCCCACAAGATATCGGCTTCACTCTTCCCAATCTTCTTGGCCTTTATGTCGGACAAAACCAGTTCACCGGTCACCTGCCGGTTTCTTTATCAAATGCCTCTCGACTAGACGAATTTGATTTTGCTAGTTGTAGTTTTACAGGTACCATGCCTACAGATCTCGGAACCTTAAAAGACCTATTAAGGTTCACAGTTGGTGGAAATCAGTTAGAGACAGATGAGGCAGAAGGGTTCAGCTTTTTAACTTCTTTAACTAACTGCAGCAATCTCAAGCATCTGGGCATAGGAGATAACAGGTTCAAAGGTGAATTACCCACTTCAATTGCTAATTTTTCAACTACTCTACAAGTGATTACCACAGAATATAACCAGATATCAGGGAGCATACCTGAAGGAATCACAAATTTAATTGGCCTTATGAGATTGGACATATCCGGAAACTCGTTTACCGGTGAAATTCCCGAGGGTATCGGCAAACTTGAAAGACTGGGTGATTTTCGCTTGTTTGATAACAGAATTTCAGGGGCAATTCCTGAAACAATTGGAAACATCACAAAATTGCAGCGATTGTACTTGTACAATAATTACTTGAGTGGAAACATTCCTTCTAGTTTGGAAAATTGTAAACAACTCGAGGTACTCCTCCTGTTCAGCAACAACTTAACCGGTTTCATACCAAAGGAAGTTGTAAGTCTTCCTCATACTCTTTCTTTCATGTTGGCTCAGAATTCTCTGAGCGGACCCTTGCCCGTGGAGGTCAGAAACATGAGCAAACTCATTGAACTGGATGTTTCGAACAACAGATTGTCCGGAGAAATTCCAAGTACTCTTTCCAAGTGTATAATGCTGGAGTCCCTTAATTTGGGGGATAACTTATTCGGAGGGAGAATTCCTTCGGCTTTGAACTCTCTAAAGAGCCTTCATACCCTTGATCTCTCTAGAAACAACTTGTCTGGTCAGATTCAAGCCTACTTGCAGAATTTCACTCTTCTACAATATCTCAATTTGTCTTACAATGACCTCGACGGTGAGGTGCCACAAGAAGGGGTTTTCAGAAACATAAGCACGTTTTCAATTGTTGGGAACAGAAAACTCTGCGGAGGCATAAAGAGTTTGGGACTTCCTTCTTGTCAAGTACCTGTAAAACAGAAAAGAGGAACATCTCTTGCTGTCAAAATAGCAATTCCAGTAGCTATTTCATGTCTTGTTCAGCTGACATTTTTGTTAGTTTGTTTATGTAGAAAGAAGAGATCTGAAAGCAGCCCTTCGATCATGTTGCCAACAGATGAGCAGTTTAGACAGGTTTCTTATTCAGAGCTTGTCCAAGCAACTAACCAGTTCTCTTCATCTAACTTGATTGGTGAGGGATGTTACGGTTTTGTCTATCGAGGTGTTTTGGGTAACGACGGAATGGCTGTGGCGGTGAAGGTGCTCAAGCTTACAGAGAAAGGAGCTGCCAAGAGTTTTATGGCTGAATGCAATGCACTGAGAAATATTCGACACAGGAACCTCATCAAGATAGTTACCACTTGTTCAAGTACCGATTCCAAAGGGAACGATTTCAAGGCGCTAATTTTCGAGTTCATGCCCAATGGAAGCCTGGAGGAGTGGTTGCACCAAAGTGAAGGTGATCAGAATGAACACCCAAGAAGTTTAAGTCTGACTCAGAGACTAAGCATAGCAATTGATATGGCATCTGCACTAGAGTATCTTCACCATCACTGCGAAGCAGCAATTGTTCACGGTGATTTGAAGCCAAGTAATATTCTGCTTGGTCATGACATGACAGCTCGTGTAGGCGATTTTGGATTGGCAAGGTTTTTGTCTGATAGCCTGCCCACTATTTCTCAAACTGAATCAAGTTCAACTGGAATAAGAGGAACGGTTGGCTACGTTGCTCCTGGTATGTAAGCCTATCTATCTCATACACATATGGAATTATTAGTTCATTTCTTTTGTTTATTACAAATGCTTATCATATGTCAAAATCATTGTTAATTAATTGAAACCAACCTGATGCTTAAAATCCTTTGGCAACTAACATGATTTGTCATGATTGTTGGTTGTGTATATACATAGAGTATGGCATGGGAAGTAAGGCATCAATTCAGGGAGATGTCTACAGCTTCGGAATTCTCTTACTGGAGATGTTTACAGGAAGAAAACCTACATCTATGATATTTGAGGATGGTCAGAACATACATCAGTTCACTAAGGCTGCATTGTCCGAAAGAGTGATGGAGATTGCTGAACCTTCTCTGTTTTCAGTAGTTGGCAGTGACGACGATGACAACAAAATGAGGGAAGGAAAAATCAAGGATTGCTTGGTTGCAGTGTTGACAATTGGAGTTTCTTGCTCAGTGGAACCACCAGGGAAACGAATGGACATGAGAGATGTGGTAGCAAAATTGTGTAGAATTAGGAACAAAAGTTTTCGCCATTAGGAAATTGATTGTGATGAAAAAGAAAAGATGGAACTAGGAAAATGATTTCCTCCCTCTTGTTCTAATGTTGGTCAAAGTCCTTGAAGTCATTCAAGAAGTTATTGAGTCGATCGATGAGTCTATTTAAGTTTCTAAGTGTCTTTTAAGTTTTCAAGAGTCTTCCTAGTTTTTAGAAAGTCAATGGTCGTTATTTTTCATTAACTTTTAATCTTGAAAATCTAAGTTTACCGTTCCTATGTTGCAAGGATGCCCCAACAAGTCCTATATATTTGTATCATTTGTTATGAATGAAATAAGTTGTTTTGAGTGTGTTTTGAGAAAGCCTTTGGCTTATCTTCCTATTTACTCTTATCTCTCAGGTGGATTCCTTACAATGGTGAGTATATCGAGCAAAAATCGATATTTTGCAGCTGTTGCAGGCATATTTTGGACTGATTTAATGAGTTTCTGGCAAAACACATTGTTGCAGATGCAATACCGACTGCGAAAAAATCTATAAAAAGTTAATCAAATGAGGAGAATCTTTGGTGCAAAAATTTCCAATAAAATCTTCCCCGGTTTTTCTAACTCTAGTGACGCAGCGGAAATAACAAAGAGATTAGTTGCGTACTAATCAAACGAATGATAGGTACTCGTAGCCACGAGCAGTTCTTGAGTCCTCAAGAAAAAAAGGCAAAATCTGAATATTATTGATAAAAACTGCATAAACAATAGGTTACAACCCCTTTTATAGGAAAAAAGCGTAACCCTAGCAAAACCCTAACTCAAAAACGAAAATTCTCAAAATTTGGGGAAAATAATAAAATTGGAAAAAGGAAAGAAAAACATGACTTTCCCAAAAAGAATCAACTTCTACGGAATAATATGCTAAAAGTTATTAACGAAACAAATATTTCCTAAATAGCAAAAACGTCCAATTGGAGGCCTAAACGAAGGAATTAGGCCCAAAAACACCAACACTCACGAACTTAGGGTCGTGAGTATTGATCGTAGCGCGAAAATAAGTCAGCCCACCAAGTTTGGGCCCAATCCGAGTTCGTCCGAAAGTTGCCGAATCGGGTAATTTGCAATTAAACAACGCTTGGGCTTCCGAGTCTTCGACCGGTCCAATTGATCGTGAAAGTGCACCATCTTAGAAAACCTGTCAACCACCACAAATATAGAATCTACACCTCATTGGGTACGAGGCAGTCCAAACACAAAATTCATAGACAAGTCTTCCCAGATACTATTAGGAATAGGTAGGGGCGTGTAAAGACCAGTATTTTGGGACTGACCTTTAGACACTTAACAAGTGTAGCACTTTCTCACAAAATTCCCAGCATCTCGCTTCAACTGAGGCCAATAATACCGTTCCTCCAAACTGGCCACAGTTTTATCCCGCCCTAAGTGACCACTTAATCCTCCACCATGTAAGTCTCGGTGGGTTAAATCCCATGTCTCAGTGGCGCATTCAGTTGTTAAATATTCTTGATCTATGAGACATGCATTATGTAAATTAAATGAGGGGAGTCTTTGGAGTATAATTTTCAATAAAATCTTTTCCCTTCTTTCAAATCTGAATTGAAAATGGACAAGTCGGTTTTAGTGGATATGCATCAGGGAAATATTTTATTGCAAATGGAAGGGCCTCCACTGGCACTTTGGAAAGCCTGGATGGACCTTCTTTTTCTAGTCCACTAATGCTTGTTGCTATTCGCTAACATGTTTTAATAATATCAATCCATTGTTATAGGTGAACCAAATTACGCTGGAAAATGCAAGCCGCCGTAGTCTCGGCACCCTAGATTGTAGAGGCGGCTTTAGGATTTTAGTTCAAGGATGATAAAAAATCGTGTAAAAATTTTTTGCAATGCAAAACTCTATCTTAAATGCAGATTTTTATTTGATTAAAAATAAATTGAGCTTGAATGATTTTATTTTGTTGTCATAAGTAGATTTTCACTTATATTAATATATTGGCTATGCACCAATAACCTAGTATGACAATAGCTAAGAAAAATCAATATATATATATATATATATATATATATATTATAAAACAGAAGGGTGTGGGGACAAGTTATTAAAACGACTTAGATTCATTTGATCCAAAGGCTGTAGTGCACCATCCCACTTTCCGGTTAAGTGTCCATGGTTTTCATCTAAATCACACAACTGCCATTGCCTTCCAACAAGGATGCGTAGTGCCGTAGGCACGGGTTAACACTAGTATATATATAAACCGTCCAGATCCCATAAGAGATCCCGCACGGTGCTACCTCGCAGGACCCCCCTTTCCCGAGCCAATTTCGACTATCCGAGCCACTCAAAATGATCAGAACATGATTTTAAGAGTATCCGCGAGAAATCAACAAAAAAAATGATCGGGAAGGGCTTGATCCGAACAGTTTTTTATTGAACGGTTCAATAAAAAACTGCTCATTGACAGAACCGTAACGTCCCTCACCGATCAAGTTGTTGATCGGCCAATGGCACATTCAGACTTTGACAAAGTATGTAAATGGGGAGAATATTGGGTGCAGAAATTTCCCATACCTAGTTAAACCAAAAAAAAAATCCTATACCTCCCCGATTTTTTGCCTATTAATTGAAATTTTCTTCCAAACGTAATGATGAGTCATAATTTAGTCCTCTAGCCGACCTAAGCAACCGACCCTCGAGTAGTCTTCCGGTGATGTGGGGATCACTCGATTGTGCCAGGCAGCGCATGATCCGGTACGAAAAGACGAGCATATCCTAATACGGATCACATAGAATCCCTGTAATCACGCAATTGTAATCCAATAAAATCTCCAATAATCTCTACCACATACCGCATATATTTATGTATCTATACGTCTCAATGACATGTTAAGAAGGTGCACACTCTATAACCCTTATTTCAGAGTTCCTATGTACACTTCTATCTCCTTCGACCAACTTGATTGTCAAAGAGTCTCCGGTTCCGAAAACACTGTCGGTTCTTGAAAGGTTTGAAGGTTTCACAGGGATTGTTTTGGTCTGATTTTGAATGAGTTTGTTGCAAAACTCAGAACTTATTGCGGAAGTATCCACCCATTTAGTCATCTTGCATCTCCTCTTCTACTGACTACTATCAATTACTGAAGGTGGTGTTAAATCCCTTGTCTCAGTGGTGCATTCAATTGTTAAATATTCTTGATAGTTAGCAAATTGAGAGAAACTTGTTCACGGTTTCGCACAATCTCGGCCATCCATTTCGGCAATTAATGGTTGGGATATGCTTTTCAATTTTAACTGGTAACAATTAATTTTTATCCCATGGTGTCGTGTCGGTATTCCCATCTAATTTTTATGTGTGTGTGTTGGGCATATTATTGGAGACAAAAAACTATAAGGTGGTATGTAGCCACAGTGCAGTGGTTGGGAGCATTGATTGTTGAGATGTGAAGACAATTTTGGAGTCGCAGTAAAAAAATGAAAAATGACCCTAACGGTTTTGGGTCCCGCCCAATGTAGGTTTTAGCATTTTTTAGGGTTTCAGTGTATTAGCTTGCTTGCACATATAAAAGCAAAGCTAGGGCTGCCTTCTTTTGTAACTCAAGACATATTTTCATCATAGTGAAACACCTCAGCACCCCATGGACGTACTATTAAGCAATCAGCTTAAGTCGGAACCACGTAATCTCTGTGTCTAGTTATTTTCTTGCTTTATATTGTTTTCTGTTCTTAGTTTGTTCTTCGATTGTGTGCGTTTACTTGTGGGTTTGGACATTCGAATCCCCAACAACTGGTATCAGAGCTCCAGGTTAGGAGGTCAAGGGTTTACACAATGGCTGAAGAAAAATACAAGATCAAGAAGTTCAATGGTACGAACTACGTTTTCTGGAAGATGCAGACGGAGGATATTTTGTATCAGAAGTATCTATATCTTCCGATTAGTGGCACGAAATCAGAAAGCATAAAGCAAGCAGATTGGGATATTTTGGATCGCAAAGCTTTGGGGACTGTGCGATTGAGCCTCGCGCCGTCGGTTGCGTCGAATATTGACAAAGAAAAGACTACAATAGATTTGTTCAAAACCCTAGAAAAGATGTACGAGAAACCTTCTGCGGTGAACAAGGTATATTTTATGAAAAAGTTGTTTAGCCTAAAGATGCCTGAAAACTTTATTGTTGTTGAACATCTAAATGAATTTAATACGGTCACGAATCAGTTAGAATCCGTGGGTATTAATTTTGATGATGAGATTAGAGCTCTTGCTCTTCTATCGAGTTTGCTAGAAAGTTGGAATGGACTTGTCGTGGCAGTGAGTAACTCCTCTGGGTCTGCAACAATAAAATTGGAGGATGTTACTGGATTGATATTAGGAGAAGAGGCTAGGAGGAGAGCATCGGGTGAGGATGTTGCTTCAGGTTCAGCACTTAGTACAAAGGACAGAGGCAGGTCTGCGGATAGGGGAGGTAACAAGGGCAAGGGAAGAGGGAGTTCCAAGAACAGGGGTCATTGGAAGCGAGACTGTAAGGCACCACCGAAAAAGCAGCAAAACGAGAATAATCAGGGGGGAAAGAACACCGTCAATGTTTCCGAGGAATCGGATAATAAATCCTTGATTTGTTCGTTGGATTCTCGCAATAAGTCTTGGATTGTAGACTCGGGAGCCTCATTCCATGCTACTTCATGCATGGATGTGCTACAGAATTATGTGCAGGGAAACTATGGAAAAGTTTATCTGGGTGATGATGAAGCTAGCAACATAGTTGGGAAAGGGGATGTGTATATGACTCAAACAGACGGGACAGTACTGAAATTGAAGGATGTTAGACATGTGCCTAGTCTAACAAGGAATCTTATTTTGGTGGGTCAGTTGTCAGAGGGTGGAGTGGTCACATCATTTACATCAGAAGCTTGGAAGATGAGCAAAGGGGCACTGGTTGTGGCTCGGGGTAAAAAAGAAGGAACCCTATATGTATCTTCGAGTACTCATGGTAGCATCGCAGTGGCAGCATCAGCAGTTGATTGTACTACGTGACATTGTAGGCTGGGTCACATGAGCGAAAATGGGATGAAAGTAATGTTGTCGAAGGGGAAATTGTCAGGTTGTAAGTCGCTGGACTTGGACTTCTGTGAGGATTGCATCTTCGGGAAGCAGAGGAAAGTTAGCTTTACAAAGGTGGCAAGGACTCTAAAATCAGAGAAGTTGGAGCTGGTTCATACAGATGTGTGGGGACCATCTCAGGTATCTTCTCTTGGTGGCTCATGTTATTTTGTTACTTTCATTGATGGCGCTACTAGAAAATTATGAGTTTATTTTCTCAAGCATAAATTTGATGTGTTTGGTGTTTTTAAGAATCGGAAAGCATTAGTTGAGAATGAAACAGGAAAGAAATTGAAGTGTCTAAAATCTGATAATGGCGGCGAGTATTGTGATGGTGAGTTTGAGGCTTACTGCGCTGTAAATGGGATTCGACGGTTGAAAATGATCCTAAAGAAGCCAAGGCAGAATGGAGTTGCTGAGCGCATGAATAGGACGATCCTAGAGCGCGCAAAGAGCATGAGGCTACATGCTGGGTTACCTAAGCAATTCTGGGCTGACGCAGTAAATACAACGGCGAATTTGATCAACAGGGGACCTTCAGTTCCTTTGAACAATGGATTGCCGGAAGAGGCTTGGTCAGGTAAAGAGGTAAATTTATCCCATTTACGAGTGTTTGGTTGCATGGCCTATATACATACTGAGTGGAGTGATAAGGGTAAACTTGATGCTAAGTCTCGAAAGTGCGTGTTCATAGGCTATGGTACTAATAGATATGGGTATAGGCTATATGATTTTGAAAATCGAAAAACACGCAGGAGTATGTATATGGTATTTAATGAGTCTGTTTTGTATAGAAACAGACAGAATCAACCCGAGGAGGCTAATGAAAATTCAGACTTTGTAGAATTTGAGGGGCCCTGACAGTAATGTCTCACAGCCTCAGGATATTAATATGCAACCTACTCCACAGGCAGATCCACAGACTCCTCCACTCAGGAGGTCTACACGTACTGTTAAACCACCAATGCGTTATTCTCCTGCTTTACACTATTTGTTGTTAACTGATAGTGGTGAACCAGAATGTTTTAAAGAAGCATTGCAGGTGGAGACCAACGGAGAGTGGGAGCGAGCGATGGATGATGAGATGGATTCTCTCTCATCAAACCAGACTTGGGACTTGATTCAGTTGCCCAAGGGGAAGAGAGCTTTGCACAACAAATGGGTATACAGGCTTAAGGAAGAATCTGATGGGAGCAAACGGTACAAGGCGAGGTTGGTAGTAAAGGGTTTTGAGCAGATACTAGGTATTGACTACACCGAAATTGTTTCTCCTGTTGTAAAGATTTGTACTATCAGATGTGTCTTTAATATTGTGGCTATTGAGAACTTGCACTTAGAGCAGTTAGATGTTAAAACTGTTTTCCTTCATGGGGATTTGGAGGAGGATATTTATATGCAACAACCAGAAGGTTATGTTGTCAAAGGGAAAGAGGATCAGGTATGTAAGCTTCGAATGAGTTTGTATGGGTTGAAACAGGCGCCTAGGCAGTGGTATAAAAGGTTTGATACCTTTATGACAAATATGGGGTTTAGTAGATGTCATGGGGATCACTGTTGTTATTTTAAGAAGCTTGGTAAATCGTATCTCATACTTTTGTTGTATGTAGATGATATGCTTGTTACAGGTTCAAGCATGGATGAGATTGCTAATCTTAAGGCACAGCTGTCCAGGGAGTTTGCAATGAAGGATTTGGGTTCAGCAAAGAAAATCCTTGGGATGCGAATCAGCAGGGATAGGGTGATCCGGAAGTTGAAGTTGTCACAGGAGGAATATGTTGAAAAGGTGCTCAAAAGGTTCAACATGGAAGGTGCTAAGTCTGTTAGCACACCGTTGGCAAGTCACTTCAAGCTTTCGAGGGAAAAGGGGCAGTAACTGATGAAGAAAAGAACTACATGGCCAAAGTACCATATGCCTCAGCGGTAGGTAGCTTGATGTATGATATGGTTAGCACGAGGCCAGACATTGCTCAAGTAATGGGAGTTGTCAGCAGGTTTATGGCAAATCCAGGCAAAGAGCATTGAGAGGCAGTTAAGTGGATTTTACGGTATCTGAGAGGTACTTCTGATTTGGCTTTGTGTTTTGGGGGTTTTGATATTTGTTTGCAAGGATTTGTGGATTTGGATTCAGCAGGGGACATTGACAGCAGGAAAAGCACTATTGGGTATGTTTTTACATTGGGGAGTGCAGCGGTTGATTGGGTCTCGTAGCTACAGAAAATAGTGATTATTTCCACAACAGAGGCGGAGTATGTTGCAGCCCCGGAGGCATGCAAGGAGATGGTATGGCTAAGGAGCTTCATCTGATGCTTCCGCCGCCGCCAACCCACCCCCCCCTCTAATTTTGTGATCCATACTAGGGCTCCTGAACTCTGGTATTCCGTCCATATAGATTTACTATAAATTACATGGGGCTGTAAGCCCTCCACCGAATAGGAAGAGAATTCTAGTTTAAACTTTCCAAAGTGTAAAGACTCTGAACTACTTGAGCATTTATAAGTCACAGCCTCTTTTGGAGTGTTTTTGTTTCTACACAGGCGATGTGGGATGGGTAACAAATACTCATACCACTCATTACTTACTACTTGTATGCCTTTCATGAGGGATTCGAAATAAGACTCATTGTTTTAAATATGCTTCTTGCACAGGAATAAATTATCATAATTTTTTCAGTTGGATGGTTTCAAGTTCAACCTTTTCTTTGCTCAGGATTGTATTAAACAACAATTAGGTATTACTGATTTTGCGCTTCTTGGATGTATTTGTTAGATCACTTCTTTCTTTTGTGCAAAATGTATAAGGGCCAACTATAGGAATTTGCTTCAAGCCCCCAAAAGTCTTGAGCCGGCCTTGTTGGGTTGTTTTATCTTGGAGGGGACAAACCATATTGGAGTTCTGCTTTGTTTCAAGATTCAACCAGTCATAGAGGGCTTAAATCCTTGAAGACAGCGAGATATCCATGTCTCAGTCCATTACTTGTGTATTCCATTTATTATGGATAATCGTTCGATATCTACAATGATTTACTCAATGTAAGTGGATATGTGTGCTCATTGAGATTTGTTAATGAGAATGGATGAGGCTGCTTGGCGTGGAGTAGGCGAATTTGGCTAAAAAGGCAAATTTGTTTTTTTTTTTTTTGAAGCGTCAATCCATTAAACAATGGAAAAGCCCGAAGGCAATACAGATTACATCGCAAAATACAGGATTGAACCAAAACTAACACAAGCTAGACGCGAGTACATGCCAAAACGGACACCACTACTCTTGACACCCTTGCCAGAGCAGGCCTGCAACTCGGTTGGCGGACTAGGAGCCAGTCGTCGAAAGTGATCGTAGAAGTCCCAAGGGACACCAGTCCAATCCCAAAGCTACGCTCAATATGTAATCTGGTTGGGGACAATGTCCAGAAAGCACCGGACACCATACCCGAACACCAAAACCTTCAACTACAACCCAATCGCGCACCAAAACCGCCGGCACAACCCAGACACGCAAAAAGGCAGAACAGCAGCTGAAAATTCCGGCCAACACCAAACCCTAACCTAAATTTATTTTCCCACCACCAACACCCACTGGATCTAGAAGCCTAGACCAGTACAAACCAAACCAGGGAAACCGGCTGGTAGAAACCAAACCAAACGGCTGGTAAAAAGAGAAAAGCAAAACCCTAACTCCAAACCTCACCTTATTACCACATCATCGTCCACCGCTTGCCGAACCAGCACTCACCGCCTTCTAGCTCCGGTCTGAACTAGCATCGCCGAACAACAGGGACGGAAACCCGTCACGGGGGCCGGACCACTGGCCAGAAACGGAAGGTAAAAGGACGGAAGGGGGGAGGCGGGGAGGAACGAAAAATGGGAGAACAGTGAGGTGGAGAGAAGGGATGAAGGCAGCGGGGGGGGAGGAGGAGGAAGAGGCGGCGGCCCCCTCCCCCGGATCAGATCTGGCTCTTCCTTTTTTTCTCTCTCTAGGACGCTCTCTGCTCTTTCTCTCTCTAGGAGGTGGACACAAAGGCAAATTTGTTCGAACCATGTAAATATCTGCGTATTTCTTGGTTAATTTTATTGGCTCATTACCCATTATTTGGCAAGAACTACCAACAATTAGTCAAGCAAAAAATCTCCCGAAAAATCATGAGTTTTTTCCCCAAAGCATCGGGGAAATATCTTATTGCTATTGGAAAAGTCCTAATGCTCGGATCTCATGGCCAGTAATGCTTGTTACTTTTGTGGACCAAAATGTGATAAGATCAGACATTGTTGTAGATGAACCAAATTATGGTGGAAAATGCTAGCCGCCATAATCTCGGTCTATTTGCTAAATAGGCAAAGTCTACTTTAACCTCTTGTGGTTTCGGCTATGTAAAGATCCACCCCGGTTAAAAAATGTACACATAACACCCTGTGGTTCGTAAAATATGTAGACACACCCTCTGCCACATAACACATTGAATTGGTCTTGTAAAATGCTCGCATCTCCGTCATTTTAAATCGGATAAAGACCTTCTATATATCGATAAAGAGGATTTTCAAAGTACTAAAATATTTTGGAATTCAACTATACAAATAATAAAGTTAAGTTTATGAAAAGTGTGTGGAAAATAGACACCTACAAAAATCGTGGAAGCATTACCACCCCTCTGCCACAAACACTGTCACTGTAACATGACCCCTCCACCACCATCACTTGACTAAATATACCACCATAACTTCACCACTACCACCACACTTCCACTCTGCCTTCGCTTTTGGCACCACACTTCCACTCTGCTACCGCCATTAGCATTACATCTCATCCCTACCACCTCCGCCTTCCTTTTACCATTACCACAAACACCAACACTTCATCGCCATGACAATCAAACCTCAACATGCAACTCTACCATGACTACTACACCTCCACAACCACCATCATTTTAGCACATCATAAGCACCACTCCTCCACTACACCACCAATGTCATGACCACCACAATTTCAGTTCCTAATTGTATAAGCCTTGTCAAGCATACCTCTTAGGCATATTTGTATGATTAAATAGTTTTTATGTGCATTGGTGAAGTGAGGAAAGTCAAATTGGGGAGAATATTGGCGCATTCAGTTCTTTTTTTCTTCTTGTTGATCGGCCAATGGCACATTCAGACTTTGACGAAGTATGTAAATGGGGAGAATATTGGGTGCAGAAATTTCCCATACCTAGTTAACCAAAAAAAAAAAAAAAATCCCATACCTCCCCGATTTTTTGCCTATTAATTGAAAATTTCTTCCGAACATAATGATGAGTCATAATTTAGTCCTCTAGCCGACCTAAGCATCCGACCCTTGAGTAGCCTTCCGGTGATGTGGGGATCACTCGATTGTGCCAGGCAGCGCATGATCCGGTTTGAAAAGACGAGCATATCCTAATACGGATCACATAGAATCCCTGTAATCACGCAATTGTAATCTCATAAAATCTCCAATAATCACTACCAAATACCGCATATATTTATGTATCTATACGTCTCAATGTCATGTTAAGAAGGTGCACACTCTATAACCCTAATTTCAGAGTTCCTATATACCCGTCTATCTCCTTCGACCAACTTGATTGTCAAAGAGTCTCTGGTGCCAAAAACACTGTTGGTCCTTGGACGGTTTGAAGGTTTTGTAGTAGACAGAAACCTGATCATCCTAGCCCACTGCCAAATGGGCTGGGATTGACGTCGGACCAAGAATGTTGGCCATACGGACCTCCAAGTTCGGCTACAACCAAGGTTCGGAAGTAGACGATGTTGCGCACACCCGACGGACAACTCGAGAGAACCTTTTAGATTCGGCCACCTTCAGGGTGTGCAGCTCAGTCGTTGAATCCTCCCCCTAAGTCGCCCACTAGGCTAGGCTAAGTGTGGGGCTTGGCTAGCTGGGGGTACACGTGCCTCCCCACGTGCTGAGACGGTCACGTTAAAGGATAATCACGAGCGCACATGAAGGGTGCCAATTCATACCAAAATGGTTACCAGATCCATTTGGTGACCTCATGGTGGCATCACTCGACTCGTGCAACGCACATGCCTATACTTTGAGAGCGAGTCAAGGGGACTCTATAAATACTGAAGGATGATAGCCCTAAGAGGTACACACTTATTCCGATACAAAAACCCTAGTCTCTTTCCTCTCTCTGTGTACATACTTATCCTCGCCGGATGGCCTTGCCGGGCAACCCCGGCCAGGTCTTAGTCATGCGTTCACTGCACAGGTTAGGAGACAGGGCTAGACAATCTTTGAACCAAAACTCAGAACTTATCGCGGAAGTATCCGCCCATTTTGTCATCTTGCATCTCCTCTTCTACTGTCTACTATCAATTACTGAAGGTGGTGTTAAATCCCATGTCTCAGTGGTGCATTCAGTTGTTAAATATTCTTGATAGTTAGCAAATTGAGAGAAACTTATTCACGGCTCCGCATGATCTCAGCAGTTCATTTTGGCAATTAATAGTTGAGATCTGTTTTTTAATTTTGACCGGTAACAATTAATTTTTATCGCATGGTGTCGTGTCGGTTTTCCCTTCTAATTTTTATCTGTGTGTGTTGGGAATATAATTGGAGACAAAAAAAAACTGTAAGGTGGTATGTAGCCACAGTGAAGTGGTTAATTGGGAGCATTGATAAGAGTATTGTCGGCAAAGTAAAAAATCTGAGGGATTGCCGCATTTTATTTGTGCACTCACCTCTATATAAATGTATGCTTCTGTTGTTTTGTTGTATGTAGAAGCATAAGCCTGAGGTATTCAGTCCTTAAGGCTGTGATCAAGGTTCTCCTATATTACTCTATATTTGTATACTCCATATATTGTGTTTATAGAGAGATTACCCAGCAAAAAATGGAAGGGTGTTTTTCTGTGGTGGAGCTTTGGGCTCAACTAATTTGTGCATGGTTGTTCAAGCCAATAGGAAATATAGTCGGGCTGACGGGCTGTATTATCTTGGAGGGGACAAGCCATATTGGAGTTCTGCCATGGTTCAAGATTCAACCAGCTGCAGTGGACTTGAATCTTCTTGAAGACAGCGAGATATCCCTGCCTCAGTCCCATATTTGTGCATTCCATTTATTATGGATAATTGTTTGATATCTACAATGATTTACTCGATGTAAGTGGATATGTGTGCTCATTGAGATTTGTTAGTGAGAATGGATGAGGCTTCTTGCCATGGAGTAGGCGAACTTGGCTAAAAAGCAAATTTGTTCAAACCATGTAAATATCTGTGTATTCTCTTGGTTTGATTTATTGGCTCATTACCCATTATTCGGCAAGAACAACCAACAATTAGCAAGCGAAAAAACTCCCAAAAAATCATGAGTTTTTTCCCTAACGCATCGGGAAAATATCTTATTGCTATTGGAAAAGTCCTAATGCTCGTTTCTTTTTTCAATCCAAAATGATGGCGGATCTCATGGCCATTAATGCTTGTTACTTTTGTGGACCAAAATGGGATAATTTCAGACATTGTTGTAGATGAACCAAATTATGGTGGAAAATGCTAGCCGCCATAATCTCGGTCTATTTGCTAAAAGGGCAAAGTCCATTTTAACCTCTTGTGGTTTGGGCCATGTACGTACAGATCTATCCTAGTTCAAAAATGTACACATAACATGCTGTGGTTTGTAAAATGTGTAGACACACCCTCTGCTGTCATATTTTCCATTCATATTAACAAAATTTTGAATCTCGAAAAAAAAAATATAAGAGGTAAATACCCTTTCACCACCAAAATAGGCAAAATCTAATCCGAACCGTTCATAATGTACTAATTATAGAATATAGCATCTTTGTAATATCAACTTGATCAGACATCAATAACTCAGCGATCTAATTCTTGTTGAAATGAATGATAAATTTAAATTTGAAAATTTACTTCCCAATAAATTCGATTCGACCATGAGGTTTTCATTTTTTGATTGACTTGAATTTTGGTGTGGATGAAATACTCGTCAAACTCTATAATATCAACGGTTCCTATCCAATTTTTAGTATAGGAGATGGATTGGTTAGATTCAAGGAAAAAGAAAAATCAAGGGAGAAGATGAGGGCATATCAGACTTTTACTACTATGTATGTTAATATAGATGGAAAACATGACAGCAGGGGGTGTGTTTGCACATTTCACAAACCACAAGGTGTTATGTGCACACTTTTGAACCATAAAAAATGTATCCGTATTTGACCCAAACCACATGCGGTCAAAGTGGATTTTGCCATTGCAAAAACTGTGTTTGAAAAGTAAACAAAATGTATAAACAAAAAACAGTTAACAGTAATATGAGTACGTGAAAAGTGTATTTAGGACTCCATTTTTTTTGACATTCGTCACCCCCTATCCCCCCGTTAGATGGTCATGAGTGCCCATCAGTACACTCGGGGTCTATTCGTTTTACCGGATATGCATATTGGATACTATGTATCCAATCCAGAGGGATCATATAATCTTTGTTTGAAATGTGATATGCATATTAGATGGAGTAGGAATCACATATTCTTTGTTTGGTTAAATGTCCATTGGTTATATAATCTAACAAAATATGGACCTCACTGTACCATGGGGCCTGTAGATTATTTATTAATCTCATCAATATTCTAATGTAATTACATACCTGACGGATGTATATATCTGTCAATTACTTATCCTATCAAACAAACAGACTCTCGAATAGTTACACGCGTCACGCGCACATAATTCTCAACAAAAAAAGTTGTTAAAGATCATGGATCTCACACACACAACACAAACACCAAATTTTGTAAGTGGTTTGGCCAGAGTCTCGACGAAGAAAGTTACGCTATTTCTCTCTCGAATGGAAATAATGGAGGAGTACAAACAGAAACTCGACTCTCACTCTCAACTCAAAGTACAACGGTTCTGCCTCACCCTCTCTATTCTCTCTATACACATCTCCCTAAAATTTCTGTACTCTTTACTCCTAATATTTAGAAAAAGGAGAAGTAACAGAGAGTCCATTAAATGGCTGGTGAGTCTCCTCCAAGGTCTCCTCAGGTCACTTTCGTAGTCCCCTCACAACTTGGAAACAAGAGGTTCTCTCTGAATGGCCGTGAAAACTAACAAGAAGCTTCTGTACACTTTCGTAGTCCCCTCACAATTTCTGTACACTATTGCGTGAGCAGTTAGCTTCCATGCACAACCCTCCTGAAGCTCTTTCCTATTCCACCAGACTTGTCAACTTGAGAACACTAACAAGAAGCTTCATCCTTGCTTACATTGTCTTGTTCATGTACCCAAATCATTCAAAATCTTCTACAATAGACCACACTGTCGTGATGTACCTGTAGAAACTTTATGTCCATCTCAAAACCAATTGGCAATGAGTGAAGAGGTCCCAGATGTTATTAAGTGATCACCCAATCCACTCCCAAGCAATGTGGGATTCCTTAACACCCCCCTCACGTGCAGCCGCGTTTGAGGTCTGTCATGTGAGGCCACTTTTGGGTCCTATCATCGTGCAGCCTTTTGCTGGTCTGTCATCGTGGGGTGTGGATTGTAAATTTTTAAAATGTGGGGTGGACTGGGCTCCGCTCTGATACCATGTAGAAACTTTATGTCCATCTCAAAACCAATTGACAATGAGTGGAGAGGTCCCAGATGTTATTAAGTGATCACCCAATCCACTCCCAAGCAATGTGGGATTCCTTAACAGTGGACTCTTCGCTTTCACTTTGCTTTGAGAACTCAATGAACCCGTTAAAAAGAAACTGATGAGATTCATGTGCTAAATGTCTTCAACTGCTGAGTTCCAATACTGCTCAATATTGTGCCAGAAATTTCACTTGTCATTGTGGATATGATTGTGATTCTATTCGTTGGGCATTCAAGAGCAAAAAAATCTCTCTCTAATGGAACGCAGTTCAATGGTGGAATTTCTCAATGTTTAATCTGTCGCGTGGAGAATTTGATGAGCACTCAGGTCCAATTTGGAAAACTGAAACCGAGCGTGCAAGGGCGCTCAGTTCACTTCTCAGGTCAGTTGAACATCCAACTTTGGTATCTTCGGAATTATGTATAGCTGATTGGTCCAATCTCCATTACTTTACTGCGCAATGCCATTTTGACAAAGTTTGTGAGGTCTAGATTATCTTTAAACGAATCATGTGTGGTCTTTGTCCGGTGAAAAACTGATCCAACAAGAGAACTCCATAGCTGTACATACGCACATCTCCTAGAGTTGAACCTCGCTGCCCATGCCATATTCTGTAAAATTCATTGAAGTTCCATTTATGCCATTCTATGAACTTCGGTAGAATTATTTTTTTCGAAAATTTCACGGAGGAGTGAAATGCGTGATGTGTAATGATTTTGGCACTTCCGTGTTCCTACAAAAGTACCCTGCGTAGTTATTTTGGGTAAATTACCAAAACTACCCTGAGGTTTCACGTTTGAGATATTACAAAATACCCCTTCTTTCTAAACAAATTTCTCCCTTGTCATAATGCAGCCTCTAGGGAATTCGATGAAATTTTTGTATCGTTATCTAATTAGAGCAGACCAACGTGTCTTTTTCAACTTGTGAAAAGGCTAATTTCTCACCTCTGCAACCTCTCTCAAGCAACAAAAGAATTGTGTGGTTGGTTGTAATTAGGATTTGATAACGTCATACAGATTCCGTCAAATTTCCTAGCGGCTACTGTTAAGGAATCCCACATTGCTTGGGAGTGGATTGGGTGATCACTTAATAACATCTGGGACCTCTTCACTCATTGCCAATTGGTTTTGAGATGGACATAAAGTTTTTACATGGTATCAGAGCGGGGCCCGTTCCACTCCACATTTTAAAAATTTACAATCCACACCCCACGATGACAGACCAGCAAAAAAGGATGCGGCTGCACGTGAGGGGGGATGTTAAAGAAATAGAATCCCACATTGGTTAGGAGTGGAATGGGTGATCACTTAATAACATTTGGGACCTCTCCACTCATTGCCAATTAATTTTGAGATGAATATAAAGTTTCTACATCCACGTGATGATGATGACATAAATGGACTTCATTTATTTATTTTTTGGGTTCAGGTTTGGAGGCGATGGCCACGATGCTTATGGTTTGCTTCGGTAATTTCTATTGCCCTGCAAAATATCATTCTATAGTCTACTTCGAGTGGCATATTTGTGGACTACATTCATATATCTTTTTGCATAAGCGATCGATAGAGAATGATATCGAGATACGTCTTTTACTTAAACCTTTTGGCCTGGGTGAAACTTGGAAATGATACCAAACCGAGTCTTTTGTCCCAATCAATTGGGATCGGTTACATGTATATTTTTTCTTCATTGAGCTCTGTCCAATGGCTACTTGTTCACTCAAACTCATTATACTATTAGCTCTCTTAAATATTGCATCTAATGGTCAAAGGTAAACATGTTCAAACCACCTTAGCCTATTTTCCCTCAACTTTTTCTCTATAGGTGTTACACTTATCATCTCGCGAACCTTTTCATTTATAATCATATTTCGTCTAGTCTTACCACACATTTACTTCAATATTCTCATTTGTGCTACACTCATCTTGCTCGCCCGCTGTTTCTTAATCGGCCAACACTATGTCCCATAAAACATCGCTGGTCTTATGATGATCAAGAAAATTTTGATATTTTTCAGTTGTTACAAGCATTTTTTTGGACTGATTGAATGAGTTTCTTGCAAAACACATTGTGGCAGAAGCAAAACCAACTGCAAAAAAGATCTTCGAAATTTTTTTCAAATGAGGAGAATCTTTGGCGCAAAAATTTCCAATAAAATCTTCCCCGGTTTTTCCAACTCTAGATTGAAACAACCCTTCCAAATGTTGAAAAACAGAGTGCCAACTTTCTATCTACACTGCTCCACTTTCAACTCTTTAGGTGATTTAAAAGTCAAATTTGGAACCTCTTGCAACCATTCACAATATTGGTGCAAAAAGATCACGATTTATCTCAATGGATTAGGTAGATGAATACGATAGGTACATGTGATTGGATTAGTCAAGCGAAAAATCTCCCTAAAAATCATGATATATAGTCCAATATAATTACATATTTGTGTATACATACACACTATTGCGTGAGCGGTTGGCTTAAATGCCCAATCTCCTCTAGCTCTTTCCCATTCCACCGGATCAGCCTTATCAAGATGAGAAAACTAATAACAAGCTTCATCCTTGCTTACATTGCCCTGTTCATATACCCAGCAAATTTATCACCTTCTTCGGTAGCTGCTGCATTATCAATCGGCAATGAAACCGACAGACTCGCATTGCTTGCCTTCAAAGACAGAATAACCCAAGACCCACTCAATGTCATAACCTCATGGAACACCTCCACCCATTTCTGCATGTGGCAGGGTGTTTCATGCAGCACCCGACATCCCGGCAGAGTCACCCTCCTTAATTTAGCAGGCAAGAAGTTGACGGGATCATTACCTCCTCACTTGGGAAACCTCAGCTTTCTCAGACGGATCAATCTCCAAAACAACGGTTTTCAAGGCATCATTCCACAAGAGCTTGGTCGTTTGTCGAGGCTCAAGGATCTCGATCTCACAAGCAACGCATTCCAAGGGGAGATCCCAACCAACTTGTCCTACTGTTCTGAGATTCAAGTCATCCGCTTGGCCTACAACAATCTAGTTGGCAAAATTCCGGAGGAGCTGAGCTCTTTATCAACAAACAAACTCAAGAGGTTTCAGGTATCTGTTAATGGACTCACCGGCAGCATTCCACGTTGGTTAGGAAATGCGTCTTCTCTGATTTTCTTGTTCATGTCAGTAAACTACTTCCAAGGAACCATTCCATCCGAACTAGGGAGACTACTGAATTTGACATACTTACAGATTAGTGAAAACAATCTATCGGGGGTGGTTCCTCCTTCTATCTACAACATTTCATCGCTCCGTCATTTAGATTTCACCTACAACCAATTTGACGGGAAAATCCCACAAGATATCGGCTTCACTCTTCCCAATCTTCTCGGCCTCTATCTCGGAGGAAACCAGTTCACTGGTCACCTGCCGATTTCTTTATCAAATGCCTCTGGACTACAAGAATCTAATTTTGCTGAAAATAATTTTACAGGAACCATGCTTACAAATCTCGGAAGCTTAAAAGACCTAGTAAGGCTCACAGTTGCCGGAAATCAACTAGAGACAGATAAGGCAGAAGGATTCAGCTTTCTAACTTCTTTAACTAACTGCAGCAACCTCCAAGCACTAAACATAGCAGCGAACAGGTTCCAAGGTGAATTACCTGCGTCAATCGCTAATTTTTCAACTGCTCTACAACAGCTCATCATAGGAGAAAGCCCGATATCAGGGAGCATACCAGAAGGAATCACAAGGTTAATCGGCCTCACAAGATTGGTGATTACCATAAGCACCATTACCGGTGAAATTCCTGAGCGTATAGGCACACTTGAAAGACTGGAGGATCTTCGAATGTATGGTAACAGAATTTCAGGGGCAATTCCTGAAACAATTGGAAACATCACACAATTGGGGCAATTATATTTGTTCGAAAATAACTTGAGTGGAAACATTCCTCCTAGTTTGGGAAATTGCAAGCGACTCGAGGTACTACACCTGTTCGGCAACAACTTAACTGGTTTCATACCAGAAGAAGTTGCTAGAGTTTCTACTACTGTTTCTTTCAAGTTGGCTCAGAATTCTGTAACCGGACCCTTGCCCAATGAGGTCAGTAACATGAGCAAACTCGTGGAGCTGGATGTTTCAAATAACAGATTGTCCGGAGAAATTCCAAGTACTCTTTCCAAGTGTATAATGCTGGAGTCCCTTAGTTTGGGGGATAACTTCTTGGAAGGGAGAATTCCTCCGGCTTTGAGCACTCTAAAGAGCCTTCATTTCCTCATTCTTTCCAGAAACAAATTGTCAGGTCAAATTCCAGGCTACTTGCAGAATTTCACTCTTCTACAATATCTAAATTTGTCTTACAATAACCTTGATGGTGAGGTGCCACAAGAAGGGGTTTTCAGAAACATAAGCGCGTTTTTAATTGTTGGGAACAGAAAACTCTGCGGAGGCATGAAGAGTCTAGGACTTTCTTCTTGTCAAGTACCTGTAAAACAGAAAAGAGGAACATCTCTTGCTGTCAAAATAGCAATTCCAATAGCTATTTCATGTCTAGTTCTGCTGGCATTTTTGTTAGTCTGTTTAAGCAGGAAGAAGAGATCTGAGAGCAGCACTTCGATCATGTTGCCAACAGATGAGCAGTTTAGACAGGTTTCTTATTCAGAGCTTGTCCAAGCAACTAACCAGTTCTCGTCATCTAACTTGATTGGTGAAGGACATTATGGTTTTGTCTATAGAGGTGTTTTGGGTAATGAAGGAATGGTTGTGGCGGTGAAGGTGCTCAAGCTTACAGAGAAAGGAGCAGCCAAGAGTTTTATGGCTGAATGCAATGCACTGAGAAATATTCGACACCGGAACCTCATCAAGATAATTACCACTTGTTCAAGTATCGATTCCAAAGGGAACGATTTCAAGGCGCTAATTTTCGAGTTCATGCCAAATAAGCCTTGAAGAGTGGCTGCACCAAAGTGAAGGTGATCAAAATGAACACCCAAGAAGTTTAAGTCTGACTCAAAGACTAAGCATAGCAATTGATATGGCATCTGCGCTAGAGTATCTTCACCATCACTGCCAAGCAGCGATTATTCACGGTGATTTGAAGCCAAGTAATATTCTGCTTGGTCATGACATGACTGCTCGTGTGGGTGATTTTGGATTAGCGAGCTTTTTATCAGATGACCTCCTACCCACTGTTTCTCAAACTGAAACAAGTTCAACGGGGATAAGAGGAACCATTGGCTATGTTGCTCCTGGTAACTAAGCTAATCTATCTCATACACATGGAATTGTTATTTCGTTTCTTTTCTTTATTACAAATGCTTATGATATGTTAAAATCATTGTTAATTAATTGAAACCAACCTGAAGTCTAAAATCCTATGGCAACTAACATGATTTGTCGTGATTGTTCGTTGTGTATATACGTAGAGTATGGCATGGGAAGTAAGGGATCGATTCAGGGAGATGTCTACAGCTTCGGAATTCTCTTACTAGAGATGTTTACAGGAAGAAAACCTACAGATACGACATTTGAGGATGGTCAGAACATACATCAGTTTACTAAGGCTGCATTGCCCGAAAGAGTGATGGAGATTGTTGAACCTTCTCTGTTTTCAGAAGTTGGAGGTGAAGACGATGACAACAAAGTGAGGGAAGGAAAAATCAAGGATTGCTTGGATGCAGTGTTGAAAATTGGAGTTTCTTGCTCAATGGAAGCACCAGGGGAACGAATGGACATGAGAGATGTGGTAGCAGAATTGTGTAGAATTAGGACCAAAACTTTTCGCCATTAGGAAATTGATTGTGATGAAAAAGAAAAGGGAACAAGGAAAATGATTTTCTCCCTCTTGTTTTGATGCCGGTCAAAATCCTTGAAGTCTAAGGGGTTACAAAGAGATAAATTATGATTTTCTCCCTCTTGTTCTCTTTGACAAAGAAATGAATTTGAGTTGATTTTGCCCATTCAGCAACAAAAGTCTAAGGGGTTACAAAGAGATAAATTTGACTTGCTTTTGCCCATTCCACAGCCAAAAAGTCTAGGAACACCTTTAAAACACAATTCCGAACACAACCCTGTCTGAAACCTTTAGACGTATGTGAATCCATGTATATCTAAGGGTTTTAGACATGGTTGTATCCGAAATTGTTTTTAAAATGTGTGTTGTAGCGTTGCTCTTCTGCAACTTGCAACTAGGCCCACAGAATCAGCATTATAAAGATTCACTTTGGCTTAAGTGTGACTACCACCGGTGCCCATATCAATCCATACTTTCTTGATCCAAAATGGCTCTTCCGATATCGATTTCAACCCTTCTCATCCAAGTAACCTTTCATGGTATCATCTTGATCCCACTCTTCCTCTCTCTCTCATTCCCAAGCAATGCTTCAACCCTTGCGCTTGGTAATGACACTAATACAGCAGCATTGCTCGAATTCAAGTCACAAATGTTCGAAGACCCCAATGGGGTATTCTCCTCTTGGAACAATTCTTTCCATTTCTGCAATTGGGTTGGAGTCACTTGTGGCCTTAAACACCAAAGAGTCACCAGTTTAGAGCTCCAAAATGACAATTTGGTCGGGAAAATATCTCCCGCCATTGGAAATCTCTCTTTTCTTCGGATCACCCTTAATCTCGGAGCCAACTCTTTCCTCGGTGATATTCCCCAAGAGCTCGGTCGCTTGTTTAGGCTTCAAAACCTGAACTTGAGCTTTACGATCTGTTTGGAACCTAGAGAAAAGAAAAGAAAGGAAAGGAAAAGAAAAAGGGAGGAAAATATGTGGGAAAATTTACTATTCACTTAACTTAAAACTTTTATTTTCTTCTCTCTTTCTTTTCCTTTTCTTTTCATAAGTTCCAAACATAATTTCCTAGCAGGGGAAATCCCTGCAAATCTGTCTCACTGTTCTAACCTTGTATATCTTTTGTTGGACCATAATTATCTAATCAGCCACATTCCTCCTCGACTCGGCTCATTGCCTAATCTAGTAATGCTATATTTGAAAAACAACAATCTCACGGGAGACTTCCCAGCTTCTATTGGCAATCTCACTTCTCTCAGAGAACTATACTTATCGTACAATTACAATTTGGAAGGAGAAGTTCCGGGTTCGATTCCCAATTGACAAGCTTGACAATGCTGGGATTGTCTGTAAATAGATTCTCTGATGTCTTTCCTCCTTCGCTTTACTATCTCTCGTCACCTTGAACTTATAGGTTTGTCAGTCAATAATTTCACTGGAAATCTCCCAGAAAAAATAGGCCTTTCTTTCCCAAATCTCCAAAGACTTTATTTGGCCAATAATTACTTCGTTGGTCCAATTTCAGTGTCTTTGTCCAATCTTTCGCAGCTTCTTCAGCTTGATATTCCTTACAATAGTTTCACTGGGAATGTCCCCATGAGTTTTGGAAGTTTGCGAAATTTGTTGTGGTTCAATATTCTTGATAATAATCTTGGAAGTGGTAAATCAGATGATTTGAGTTTTCTCACTTCTTTGTCCAACTGCAGCCAGTTACAGTTTCTGGACATAGCAAATAATTCCTTTGGAGGTATGTTGCCGAGCTCAATTACCAATCTCTCAACCCAACTGACGAGGCTACTAATCGGCGGAAACAAGATTCTTGGAAAAATACCCGGGGAGATTTCAAATCTCATCAACCTAAATGTACTCAGCGTGGAGGGAAATTTCCTAACGGGTAAAATTCCGGATTCCATTGGAAAGCTATCGAGCTTGAAACGTCTTCATTTGGAATCAAATCTATTCATTGGGAAGATACCCATTGCCCTTGGCAACAACACTCAATTGTTAGGTATTTATCTCCAAAATAACAGCTTAAGTGGAAGCATTCCTTCAAGTTTAGCTAAGTGTCAAAGCCTGCTAACGGTGGACCTTTCTCAGAATAAACTCAACGGAGCCATACCTAAACAACTATTTTCCCTTTCCTCGCTCTCAACAATTCTTAACGTTCAAAACTCTTTGATTGGTCCCTTGCCGAAGGACATTGGAAACTTGTCAAATCTTGCCGCTCTTGATGTTTCCGACAACAGATTTTCTGGAGTTATTCCAACCAATTTAGGAAATTGTATTGGATTGGAATTACTCTTCATGCAAGGGAATTCTTTTGAAGGCAACATTCCTTCTTTGAGTGGTTTGAAAAATATTCAGTTCCTAGACCTTTCTCACAACAACCTTTCTGGCCAAATTCCACAGTACTTGGCCAAGATTTCTTCATTACTATCTCTGAACCTGTCATTTAACAATCTCGAGGGTGAGGTGCCTGTTGAAGGTGTATTCAGAAGTCCAAGTGCAATTCATGTCTCTGGCAACAAAAAGCTTTGTGGGGGAATCCAAGAGCTGAAATTACAACCGTGTCCTATCCAGTCTCCAGAAAAGCCAAAGAAGAACGCATCTCTTACGTTGAAATTGGTGTTGACTATTGTTGCCTCTTGGCTAGCACTAATGGTATGCTTAGTTTCATATTTTTGCAAAAAAAAGTTGAAGAAGAAGCCGCATTCAGTGCCTTCCATTGGGCATGTACACCCGAAAATTTCTTATGAAGAGCTCCTCAATGCAACGGGTCGATTCTCTCCAAGCAATTTGATTGGTTCAGGTAATTTTGGGACAGTGTATAGAGTTCTTGGTCCAGATGAAACAATTGCAGCGGTAAAGGTTCTCAACCTTCAACAGAAAGGAGCTTCCAAAAGCTTTTTTACCGAATGCCAAGCCTTGAGAATGTTGGAGGTTTTTCAAAATAAAAGGTGCGGGAGGTTATTTGTGAAAAGGTGCGACACCTTTTCACATGGGGTATGACTTTACGTGAATAGTTATAACACCTATTCACTTAGGGTGTGACTATTAGAATGGGGTGTAATTAATTAGGAAGGGTCATGCCTTTTGGAGGCACCCCCATGTATCACATCCCTTCCTAACAATCACATCCCATTCTAATAGTCACACCCTAAGTGAATAGGTGTTATAACTATTCACGTAAAGTCATACCCCATGTGAAAAGGTGTCGCACCTTTTCACAAATAACCTCCCGCACCTTTTATTTTGAAAAACCTCCAACAATCCCCCACCATTTTCGAAATAAAGAAAAAGTTTTCTTGGTTCCTTTGAAAAGACTTGTGCATCAATGAAGGTGTCTCATGACTTGAACCATCACCTAGTGAAAACACATCAAAGTTAGTCAGAAAGCATAGTAGACTTGTCTTTGAACTAGCGATCCTTAAATGACCAACCGGACACGTCTCACGCACGCATCTTGCCTGACTCAGGTATTCAAATTTGCCGACACGTGGTTTGGCCGTGTGTCTTTATCCAGAATTTCATGAGCGCTCTAGAGTCCTAGCCCTTGAACCCATAGAAGGCGGCACCACCTTCACACTCATATAGGTAGACTTTGAAAGTGCCCCTGTAATTACAGCACTTGAAACCTAACAAACCGTTAGAAGTCTATTAAAAGCTAAGTAGCTTAACCTCCATGTTTACATTACAGGTACCAAGCATTTACCATGGGATGGATAAAACCGGAAAATGCTTGCAACCACAACTTATGGTGTACTTTGCTCATTGAACCCAAGACTTGATGTTATTCAAGCGTTGAGTCGAGTTGCTAAGTCATTTGGTCCTGACTTCATAGTTTATCTAGTTGAAGGAACTAGAGAGACTGCAGATAATCATTTCATGATTTCACTTCATGTGGAATCGGATCCCTTGACCATCGGGGAGGCTATGAAATCACAAGATTATGCTTTCTGGAAAGAAGCAATCCAGGATGAAATGGATTCTGTTATGGGTAATTATACGTGGGTTCTTGCTGATTTGCCTCCGGGTTCCAAAGCCATAGGCTGCAAATGGATTTTCAAGAAGAAAATGAAGGTCGATGGTACAATCGAAAATGATGGTTCAAGTCGTGAGACACCTTCATTGATGCACAAGTCTTTTCAAAGGAACCAAGAAAACTTTTTCTTTATTTCGAAAATGGTGGGGGATTGTTGGAGGTTTTTCAAAATAAAAGGTGCGGGAGGTTATTTGTGAAAATGTGCGACACCTTTTCACATGGGGTATGACTTTACGTGAATAGTTATAACACCTATTCACTTAGGGTGTGACTATTAGAATGGGGTGTGACTGTTAGGAAGGGATGTGATACATGGGGGTGCCTCCAAAAGGCATGACCCTTCCTAATTAATTATTTTCTTGAAAGGGTGCCTACGAAAAGGCATGGTCCTTTCTATTGATTAATTGTCTTTAAAAGACATACCCTTTCTAATGTGTGTTTACAAAAGACACAACCTTTCACGTAAGGGTGCCTATAAGTCTATAAATAGGCCACTGGTTAAGTCATTCGATACACCAAAAATATCCAGAAACTCTCCCTCTCGCTGTCTCGTTATTTTATATGCTGTTATTCCGTTATTCTGCAGAAACGGAATTAACAGTCCTTGGTTCAATTGATTCTCTTTGGCTCGGTATTCTGTCTGTCCTTCGTTTGTGCGGACGCAGGCAGAAGATCATTGATCGGGCTTCGTTTTATCCTCAGAACAGATTCGCTGTAACCCGGTGCACACCAATTGGTGGGGGCGAATACTGTTTTCGGAAAGCGACGACGTAACGTGACTCGAAGCGGTTTCCATCAGTTTGTTCAAGTTTCAGAAGGCTCTAGATTTTGAAGGTTCCAATTTTTTGCACCAACAGAGAAACATCCGGCACAGAAACCTTGTGAAGATCCTCACTGCTTGCTCAAGTATCAATTTCGAGGGGAATGACTTCAAAGCTTTGGTATACGAGTACATGCCAAATGGGAGCTTGGAAAAGTGGCTGCATCAAGAAGAGGGACAACCACAACAGAGAAGATTAAGCATTCTCGAGAGACTAAATATTGCAATAGATGTGGCTTCGGCATTGGATTACCTTCATAACCAATGTCAATCACCTGTGGCTCACTGTGATCTAAAGCTGAGCAATGTGCTTCTTGACGATGATTTCACTGCTCATGTGAGTGATTTTGGCCTGGCACAACTCATATGCAAATTTAGCGAGGAAGCAACTATGAACCAGTTCAGCTCACTAGGGATTAAAGGAACCATTGGCTATGCTGCTCCAGGTAAGAGTTTCTTTTTTCTGCATAGCCACAGCCCACAGTTTAGAGCAATATCTTTCACAAATTTTCGTTTTGCATAACATTTTTAATGAATTCATCTATCAAAACTATATGATATAGTGATAACTAACCACTAATAATGTTTCATAGATGACTTCAAAATCGCCCATATCTACTCTCTCTTTTTCCTATCCTCATAGGATGAAGTCATAAATATGCCGCCCTTGTCTTTGAAATTTTTCGTTCGTTTTTCTCAAATGGATTAATTACGTAGGGTACTTTTGTAACTCCACATTGAGAAGACGAAACAAGGAGTCTCATTAGGGAAGACAGGAGTACCAGAGGTCTAGAATCATTACGAATTATGCAGTCAATGTGTCTAGTGCACTTCTATGTTTGCAAAATTTCAGACTTATATTTTCTACTGAAGTCTGTATAATGGCATACAGTATAAATAGAAATTTCCGTGAATTCTACGGACTATGGCATGGGCAGGATGGTGTCAACTCTGGGAGATGTGTACGGCTTTGGAGTTCTCTTGTTGGAGCTTTTCACTGGACGACGACCCACTGACGATGCATTTGAAGATAATTTGAACCTCCACAAAGTCGTCAAAATGGCATTGCCCAGTAAAGTACTGGAGATTGTGGACCAATCAGCTATACCGATTGCCGAAGATACAGAAAAATTAGCCAAAATTGGATGTTCGACAGACCCGAGAAGTGAACTGAGCGCGTGCTTGGTTTCTGTTTTCCAGATTGGACTAGAATGCTCATCAGATTCTCCACATGACAGATTAAACATGAGAAATGCCACCATTGAACTGCTTTCTGTTGGGAAAAATATCGGCAGTAACAAATAATCCAGAGAACAATTTCATTGATAATGCAACAATTACATAATTGAAACAAATACAATTACAAATCAGAATTACAAGAATGAGATATGAACAGAATACTTAGAATCGAACCGAGTCCCGTGTGGTACCACGGTCTCCTTAAGAAATATTCGCCACCTACCGTGGGTGTTGTAGGTTGTGTCGGCGCCTTTCTCCCAGGGTTGGCTCGGCTAAACCGCAAGCCGCCGGAACACCGCCGTCGACCGCCTTGGCGAACTAACTACCGCCTGCCTCTCTCGCTCAAGAACGTATTTTCAGAATTGTTTAGAGTGCTCTGATTTTGCTGGTCCCTTCTACAAAACGGGGAGCCTCCTTTATATAGAGTGGAGGAGGCTAGGATGATGAATGCAGAGCCATGAATTCTCCAATGAATTCTGCCAATCAATTCTGCCATTCAATAGGGAGGTTACAAGAATGAATTCACAATCATGGAGGGGTTTCAGCGGTTATAGAATCTACACATCAATACGTCTATTGAATGTGTAGAGCGTCCAGATACAATGAACTCGGAACATGCTCGGTTGCCTCGGGAGACCCTCCGGTAGCCCCGACTTCATTCATCCGAAATTCTCTAAAATTTCCAACAATCCCCCCCATGAATGGAATTGGCAGGCAAACTGGCATAGAGTACAAAGCTAATCCGAGAGATCGACAACGGATAATTCCTGCATAGGATAGGTGGCTTTTGGCCTGGAACCTTCCTTTGTGATAGCCTATCGGGTTTACTGGCAAACCAGTGTGCGGTCCCGCTTTGAAATATCCCGCCGCCGATGTAAACCGAGACAATAGACGTCACACAGGACTTCTCCTGACGTAGTTCAGTTCTCACTGTTGGGTTCATTTTGGCCATGACACCCCCTTCCTGGTTCTGCGAGTATTTTCTCAAGAATTTCGCCACAATTCTCAAAGAAGCGGCCCCACTTCATACTAACATAGGTGACCTTCCTATAGAGGGTATCCTGCTATACCCTGCCTGGCAACCTAGTGCATAGGAGTCATTAAAAGCAATGCTTAACCTTTTTTCCATTAACAGGTATCACTGTTCTACACCATAGGAATGGGCAGAAGACCGAGTCTCCTCAGTGATCGTTCTCGGCTACGCGCGAAAGATAGTCTCATTGAACCTAGATCTTGGGATCTTCAGTCAGCTAGGTTGGCTACCCCCACGGTAACTATGAGCATAGTGGCTTTAGCCCCATCCCTTTCGATGCTTTCTCAACTAACTCTCTATTTAACCCTTTGGTTAACGGATCCGCAATATTGTCCTTTGACCTCACATAGTCAATAGTGACAACCCCACTTGAGAGTAGTTGCCTAATGGTATTATGTATACGTCGAATATGTCTAGACTTACCATTATACATATTACTCTATGCCCTACCAATTGCAGATTGACTGTCGCAATGGATGCTAATCGCTGGCACAGGTTTTGGCCATCTTGGAATATCCTCCAAAAACTGACGGAGCCACTCGGCCTCCTCAGACGCTTTATCTAGAGCAATAAACTCTGATTCCATCGTTGAACGTGCTATACACGTCTGTTTGGAGGATTTTCAAGAAACAGCTGCACCACCAAGGATAAAGGAATATCCACTTGTGGATTTTGAGTCTTTCATGTTTGATATCCAGTTCGCATCACAATACCCTTCTAGTACTGCTGGATATTTGGTGTAGTGCAATCCCAGATCACGAGTGTACCTCAAATAGTGCAGAACCCTGACTATCGCCTTCCAGTGAACACGCCCTGGATTACTCGTGTATCTACTCAGTCTGCTGACTGAGTAAGCTATATCGGGCCTTGTACAACTCATCAAGTACATCAGACTCCCAATTATCCGAGAATACTCTAATTGAGATACGCCTTCCCCCCATTCTTGGATAAATGCAGACTTAAATCCACAGGGGTTCTTGCGACACTTGAATCAGACGGGTTGAACTTTTCAAGAATCTTGTCAACGTAGTGTGTCTGAGACAACGCAAGTCCAACAGATGTTCTGGTGATCTTGACACCCAGAATGACATCTGCAAGGCCCATATCCTTCATGTCAAACTTTGAGTTTAACATATCTTTGGTAGACTGAATGACCCTTTCATTGCTACCAACAATGAGTATGTCATCAACGTAGAGACACAAAATGATGTACCCTTCGTCTGTGTCTTTGACATAAACACATTTGTCACATTCATTGATCTTGAAGCCACTTGACAACACAACATTGTCAAATTTCTCATGCTATTGTTTTGGTGCTTGCTTTAAACCATACAATGATCTAACAAGCCTACATACTTTCCTTTCTTGGCCTGGCGCAGAAAAACCCTCGGGTTGTTCCATGTAGATTTCTTCATCTAAATCGCCGTTAAGGAAAGCTGTTTTTACATCCATTTGATGTATTTCAAGATTACGCAAAGCTGCGATCGCAATGATCATCCGGATGGATGTAATCCTGGAGACTGGTGAGTAAGTATCAAAGTAATCTAGGCCTTCTTTTTGTCTGTATCCTTTGATAACAAGCCTAGCTTTGTACTTATCAATTGACCCATCTGCTTTCATCTTCCTTTTGAAGATCCATTTGTAGCCAAGAGGCTTACTGCCTGGTGGCAAATCCACCAGTTCCCACGTATGGTTTTGCAGTATGGAGTCAATCTCACTCTTAATGGCCTCTTTCCACAAAGGACCTTCAGGGCAGCTTACAGCTTCCTGGTATGTCCGAGGCTCATTCTCTACTAGATTAGTCAGAAAATCTGGACCAAAAGATGTTGATGTTCTAGCTCGCTTGCTACGTCGTGGTTCAACATCAACTTCCTCTTCTTGGCCTTGTTTGCTTTCATTCGCCGGATGCAGAGTCCGTTTGGCAGAACTTGACTCTCCAATGGATAAGGGAATATGTGTTCAAAAAACACTGCATTCCTTGACTCCATGAGAGTATTCTTGTGAATATCTTGTATATTTGACTCATATACAAGAAATCGATAGGCACTACTATCGTCTGCATAACCGATGAACACACAATCAACGGTTTTAGGGCCTATCTTCTCCTTTTTAGGAGGAGGTACAGCCACCTTCGCTAGACAACCCCATGTTCGTAAGAATGTATAGGTTGGCTTCCTACCTTTAAACAATTCATACGGGGTTTTACCAACATCTTTGCGAGGTATTTTATTGAGGATATAATTAGCGGTGAGAACAGCATCTCCCCACATGTTCTGAGGCAACCCAGAACTGATCAACATTGCGTTCATCATATCCTTCAATGTACGATTCTTGCGCTCAGCAATACCGTTAGTCTGAGGCGAATAAGGTGCCGTGGTTTCATAGATAACTCCGTGTTGGGCACAGAATTCTCCAAAAGGTGACTGAAATTCACCACCACGATCGCTTCTGACCACCTTAATCTTTCTGCTCAGTTGATTCTCAACCTGAGTCTTGTAATGAACAAACTTGTCCAGGGCTTCATCCTTACTTTTAAGCAAATACACATAGCAAAACCGAGTGCTATCATCGATAAAAGTAATGAAATACTTGTTACCGGCCTGAGTTTGGACATATTTCAAATCACACACATCAGTGTGGATTAAACCCAGAGGTTCTGTGCTTCTTTCTACTGTTTTGAAAGATGCTATCGGCATTTTAGCCTCTACACAAGTCTCACACCTATGTTTTTTATCAAATTGGAAAGCTGGAATATGGTCCAAGTTAATTAATCTACACATAGAATCATAATTAACATGACCTAGTCTACCATGCCACAAAAAGGAAGACTCAAGCACATAAGCAACAGGGGATTTCTTTTTATTGATAGTAGGGATAACAGTCATTACATTCATCTTAAATAGACCATCGGTCATGTAACCTTTCCCTACATACATTCCAGCTTTAGTCAGAGTGACCCTATCAGCCTCGAAAACCAGGCGGAAACCGTGCTTGCTCAATAGTGAACCAGAAACCAAATTCTTACGAATATCTGGCACAAACAGCACATTATTCAGAGTCAACTCTTTTCCCAAAGTCATCTTCAAGACCACTTTCCCCTGCCCCGCAACATCCGAGGTAGCTAAATTCCCCATGAACAACTTCTCACCATTAGCAACTGGCTCGAAGGTAGTGAACAACTGCCTGTCATAACAGATATGGCGTGTAGCCCCAGTGTCAACCCACCATTCCTGCGGGTTTGAACTAACCATGTTCACTTCAGATACCATAGCCGAGAGGTTGATATCGGACACTCCTGTCTCCACCTGAGCTAAATGAGCCTGAGTGCGAGGGTTTGGTGGCTTCGTACACTCCGAAGCTCTATGCCCGAACTTGTTGCAGTTGAAGCAAGTACCCTGAAACTTTTCTCTTTGTTTCTTGGCAACACCACCTCTCGGTCCCAGATTGACACTTTTGTCCTTCTGTTTGCCAGCTTGCTTGTCAGACTGCTTGTCAGAACGCTTGTCAGAACGCCTGTCATTTTGGTTTTTCCTCCCACCGGAAGATTGGCCATGCTCCATCATGTTTGCCTTGGCCATGTAGGAGGCCTTTGCACTCCTATCCATACCCCGATTCTCCTCTTCAATACGGAGCTTGATGAAAAGAGCCTCCAAGGTCATCTCCTTATTCTTGAACATGAGATAGCTCTTGAACTCTTTCCATGCTGGAGGTAGCTTGTGGATGACCGCGGCCACCTGGAATGCTTCACTCAGAACTTGTGGATGACCGCGGCCACCTGGAATGCTTCACTCAGAACCATCCCCTCAGTCCTGATCTCATTGAGCAGGAGCTGCAGCTCTTGGACTTGGACTGCCACAGACTTAGAGTCCACCATCATATAATCAAGGAACCGGCCCACAACAAACTTCTTGGACCCAGCACCCTCGATCTTGTATTTCCTGTCTAAGGATTCCCATAATTCCTTAGCCGACGGAGCCTCGCCATACACAGAGTACAGCGAATCATCCAGAGCATTCAAGATGTAATTCTAGCACATGTAGTCATGCTCTTTCCACCTAGCCACATCAATCCGTTTCTGAGTATCAGGATCATCCTCAGCGATAACGGGAGCTTCTTCGACAAGCCATTTTGCCAAGTTCAAGGTGGTGAGATAGAACAACATCTTCTGTTGCCACCTTTTGAAATCGACCCCAACAAATTTGCTCGGCCTTTCCACATGAGACATTGGAATAGTGGGAATCCCAGGAATAGGAGCATGAGTTGGAATTCCACCACCGCCATTTCCAGTGCCACTGACATCACCGGTCTGTTTCTCTTTGCCAGTGCCAGTAGTTTTTCCTTGCTCAGTTGTCATATTTTCCTGAAATTAGGAACAACCACATATAAGAGAACAAATCTCAATCTCAGAATGACAAGCTATACATGCATAGATTAACAATCTATCAATCAAGCTAAGTCTGACATCCCCCACAATACCACGTACCCTGGGGGTCCCAGGGGGCCGTGCCCCCTGACGGGGGTCCTGGGGGCAGCGCCCCCGGGCGGGAGTCTGAGGGTAGCACCTACCACTGGCTAATCACTTCAGGCAAGGCACACAAGGCTGCAAGCCACCTCTGGCTGACCACATGCCCAGCACCCAAATCACCTCTGCCAAGCAGATCAAACAGTGGGATCAAGGCCAGGCGATGTCAAGGCAGAAGCCAAGTAGATCACCCTAGAGGCCAACCAAAATTGATTCAAGGCCAAGCCACGCATGACTGCCTTAGGCCGTGGCCCCAAGGCCAGGCCGTGGCCTTTCTGTTAATCCCTTCTCTGAACAGTGGCCATGTCGCGCACGACAGACCATGGCTGTAGCCAAATTGGTCTGTTCACGTTTCGATCCATCAATCATTCTGTGATAATCTCGTATAAATCACCAACCAATCTACCGAGCAGATTGATTACTCGCCATACACCAGTGGAACTCCACCATGGAAAACTAATCAGTTTCGAATCTGTTCTTGCAACCCAAACGTTAGTCCAAAACAGAAACTATTTTCTGGAATTTGATGCCGATCAAAGATCAAAATATTTCTTAAGCTTGTTGGGAAAAATATTGGCAGTAACAAATAATCCAGAGAACAATTTCATTGATAATGCAACAATTACATAATTGAAACAAATACAATTACAAATCAGAATTACAAGAATGAGATATGAACAGAATACTTAGAATCGAACCGAGTCCTGTGTGGTACCACGGTCTCCTTAAGAAATATTCACCGCCTACCGTGGGTGTTGTAGGTTGTGTCGGCGCCTTTCTCCCAGGGTTGGCTCGACTAAACCGCAAGCCGCCGGAACACCGCCGTCGACCGCCTTGGCGAACTAACTACCGCCTGCCTCTCTCGCTCAAGAACGTATTTTCAGAATGTTTGGAGTGCTCTGATTTTGCTGGTCCCTTCTGCAAAACGGGGAGCCTCCTTTATATAGAGTGGAGGAGGCTAGGATGATGAATGCAGAGCCATGAATTCTCCAATGAATTCTGCCATTCAATAGGGAGGTTACAGGAATGAATTCACAATCATGGAGGGGTTTCAGCGGTTATAGAATCTACACATCAATACGTCTATTGAATGTGTAGAGCGTCCAGATACAATGAACTCGGAACATGCTCGGTTGCCTCGGGAGACCCTCTGGTAGCCCCAACTTCATTCATCCGAAATTCTCTAAAATTTCCAACACTTTCCATCAGAGAGACATTTCTTAGATCCAGAATGCACAAAGAAATAATTAGAGTCGCGCCCACAATGCATGACAGGTGAAATTTCTGATATAATTTGTAGTATTGGAACTCCCCAGCTAAATCAATTAGCATATGAATCTGATCAATTTGTTTTTAACAGGTCCATAGAGTTCTCGAAGCAAAGTAAAAGCGATGAGTGCAAGTGATGATCAATCGGGAACCAAGAAACTGGACTTCGTTTATTGTTTTTTGTTTCAGTTTTGGAGCCGATGCTTATAGTTTACTTCAGTGATTTCTATTGCCCTGCAAAAAATCGTTCGAATGTCTACTTCAAGTGGCATGTTTGTGGATTATATTCGTATATCTCATTCTAGCTTGCTTCATGCGAAAAAATCGTGCATAACCAAATGAGAATGATATCTTGACATGTATTTTACTTCAACCTTTTGGCTTGTCACGCCCTAGCGCTAATGTGCTAAGTGCGCCATCTTGCAAACCCTAGTGCTAACATGCTAGGTGCACCACAGCCCACGCCGCGCGCGCACAGCCCACGACGCGCGCGCGTGTGAGTGTGCTTAGGGTTGCACCACACTAGATCAAAATTTAATCATATTAGGAATGTTTCCTAATATATACCAGTCTAACATCTCTCAACTAACCAATGTGAGACGAATCTCATAAAGAGGAAAACAAGCATTCTAAGGAAACAAGAAAATTTTACAAAACCAAAACAACTTACTCTTTTATTTTGAAAATCTCTAACAAATATTTCATTGATAACAACAAAATGCTTATTCATATTCAAGATGGTGTAATTTTTACATATGTCGTCATGACATCTATTTCATAGACGCTTGGGGCCCTCGATCGGTATTTCTCTGTCAATGGTGTGGTGAAGCTTAAATGGGTGGTCAAAAAGGGCTCTCCTATCCCTCGTAGTCTCGTACTGTCTGCAATTTCTCAGTCTTTGGACCCGAAGTATTTGAAGGGAACACGGACCAGGGGAGAGGCATTCTCGTAAGTGTAGGAGGTCCACTATAGCATATTTCTAACCCCACTAGTCCACTTCTTAAGTTCTTAACCCCTCTAGTCCACTAGCCTAATAAAAATAATTTCTATGACAAAAATACCCATCTTATATAACCACCCACAAAGAGAGAAATCCTAGATTAGAAACAGATACAGTCATACAGCCCCCCTCTCTCTCTCCCCCCTGGATTCCAAATCACCGCTAAGCAAATCCTTCGGGAAGTTCGCGAGAGGTAAGAGGCGGAGATCTGCCCGTGTTGCCCTTCATCGTCACCGCCGCACTCCTCCTCCTCCTCGCTGCCCATCATCGAATAGATCACCATCACCAACGCTGACAACGCCTTCTAGGGTGCATGTGATTGTGATCGTAAGGGTTTGGTTCGAACTTGGATCCGGAACCGTTTGTGACTATTTTTCCGTTATTTTTTCTGGCAGCAATAGCAAGAAGATGAGGAGATGCTAGTCCCACACGTGAATTTGGTGGTGGAAGGCCCCCAGCCCATGGAAGGTGATTATGCCACTGGTTTTATGCACAGATGCATGGACTATTTAGTTAGTATTTATGGTTTCTTTATTTGTGGGATTAATAAAACAGGATGGTCTATCAATGGGGTTCGAACGAGCCAATTGTTCTGGGCAAGTGCTCATAGACTTATCTTGTGTAAAAATTAAGTTAATTGCCTAGACAATTAAAGGAAGGGAAAATTTCAAAATAACACTTGATCTTTCATACAAATCACACACAGGCACCTGACCTTTTAAAATTATCAAAAAAACACCTGACCTATTTAAAAACCCATCAATTTTACACCCGCCGTTAACTTTCCATCCAAAACAAACGGAAATGCTGAAAATGTCCATTTTGGCACGAATATTGGCAAAACAAACTAAGGCTCATTTTGGCAAAATACAATATTATACTCATAAACAAGATTAAGGCTCGATTTGGCTTTAAAAGTCGATTAAAAACTTAATTTTTGTCTTTATTCAAAAGGAAAAAAAATGCAATTGTTAGTTTTGCGTCAATACGAATCAAAAAGTCACAAAAATTACTTAACTTTTCAATCCAAACCCACCCTAAATAAGGAATCAAGCTTAATTTAGTAATTAAATACCCATAACTATGCAGCCAAATAAGATTATTCTGTATTAAACAAAGGAAAAGGAAAAAACAAAAAATATATAATAGTTATGGGTACGCGTGAAAAGTGCCAAGTCATGGGTATTTAATTACTAAATTAAACTTGACTATTCTATATTTTTTATTTTTGCCTTTTCCTTTGTTTTAATACGGAGTAATCTTATTTGGCTGCATAGTTATGGGTATTTAACTACTAAATAAAGCTTGATTTCTTATTTAGGGTGGCTTTGGATTGAAAAGTTAAGTAATTTTTGTGACTTATTGATTCGTATTGACGCAAAACTAGCAAATGTGTTTTTTTTCTTTTGAATAAAAATAAAAATTAAGTTTTTAATCGACTTTTAAAACCAAATCGAGCCTTAATCTTGTTTATGAGTATAATATTGTGTTTTGCCAAAATGAGCCTTAATCTTATTTTGCCAATATTCCTGCCAAAATGCACATTTTCAGCATTTTCGTTTGTTTTGGATAGAAAGTTAACGGCGGGTGTAAAATTGATGGGTTTTTACATAGGTCAGGTGTTTTTTTGATAATTTTAAAAGGCCAGGTGCCTGTGTATTATTTGTGTGAAAGGTCAGGTGCTATTTTGAAATTTTCCCTTCTTATTTACTAGAGGCCGGGTACACACGCATCACGTGTGCAAGTCAGATTTTAACTACATTTTTGTAAAAATGCTTCCCACTTATTGTTTGATCAAATTTTTACAAATGTTGTGAAAATCCGACTTACACACACATCGCATGTGACCCAGCCTCTAGCGATTAATATTCGAGGCCAGGGAACACGTGATGCGTGTGCAAGTCAGATTTTCACAACATTTATGAAAATTTGATCAAGCAATAAATGGGAACATTTTTCAAAAATGTTGTGAAAATCCGACTTGCCCCGGCCTCTAGTTTAAAATTATGCTAAGACATTTATTTATTTATTTATTTTAAAATGCTTTCCAATTTTTTTTTTTTGTTACCCATCAGTCACCAAACCACCATTCCAACAGCTACTCTATACCAGTTTAATGGAAGAGAGAAAAAGAAGCATGCATAAGAGGTAAAACAAACTTTTTATATCAACAAGAACCATCCATTAGAGACAAAAAAATTTTGCCTAATTTCTGGTCTGCCTCGTGTTGGAAGAGAAAAAAAAATTGTACATTTTGCCTTGTATTTTAGGATTCTGGTCTGCCTCGTGTTGGAATTGTTTCCTCCACCATTGTGGTGACCTTGGAAGCATTGAAAGTGTTAAAACTACAATTACAGACTCTGATTTTCAAAGTGGAAGTTAAATATTCATTTTCCTTGAAACTAAAATTCTGAAGATACACCCTTAGCACCGACTGCGCAAAGAAGGGAAAAATAGAAGGAAATAAACAAAGAAATTAGACATTATCAGTTCTGTCTCTTTTTTTTTTTTTTCATCCCACACTTCTATACTTCAAAGGAAATAAACAGAGAGAAATTCGACATTATCATTTTATTTTAGAAAATGAAACACCGAATTGCAGAGTCAAAAACTAAAGTACCTGTACAACATGTGGTTTGAAAGTGACGAAAGTATTTGTACAACCTGTGGTTTGAAAGTGACGTATGTAAGGGAGATGTTAATGGGAGAAGAACAGAGAAAAAGAAAGAGAAAGGTATGCAGTCTGTCTTGTTAGATGGCACGTAGTGGGTAACTGTTTTTGGGCGATTTTTTTTTTTTTGTTGAAATGTTAATGTATACTCGTAGATAACTGTTTTGTGTTGTTTGTGTTTTTTTTTTTTAAGAGGGCGGTAATGGGCTAGAAAAATACATGACAGGATTTAAAAAAGGGAGACACCAAAGGGCTGCTCTTCCTTTATATACTCCCTCCGTCCCTTTTTAATTGTCCTGCTTCGTAACTCCAACTTATTAAAAAGACATCATCATTATACCTTTCACATCAATTTTTTCCTCTACTTTCCCTACTTACCCATTATCATTATACTTTTACTCACTAACTTTTCAAAATGGAATCTACTTTTAGGGACAAAATAGACAATGCACCAACTTTTACCCACTAACTTTACAAAACGGACATTTATTAAGAGACAGCCCAAAATGAAATACTGGACTCTAAATAAGGGACGGACAAAAAACCTTATATGTTTACAATGCAAAAACAAACAAAGAACCTTATATGTATTACTTTGTCACATAAATAAATACACACAAAAAAACGTAATACATGTGACAAAAAATAAACATATAATCTTATAACGTTATACATGAGATTCTGTCCTTTCTAATTCTAAAAAAAAAAAAGAGATCTCGTAAATTTTTTCCCTTCGTCTCTGTCACCCTTCTTCACAGTCGACTTCACAGGTAACTTAATACTCTTCACCCCTTGAACAACTGCACAAATAATAACAAGTCAATAAGGCCGCTGCGTGGACCAATTCAATAAAGTAGAACATATAATGTTATATGTGAGTTTCTGTGTCGTGAAACTCCAAAAAATAAAATAAAACATATAACATTATATGAGAGTTGCTGACTTGTGTACCTCCCAAAAAAAAAAGAATATATAACAACCAAATCAATTAATGACATAATTGGAACCGACCGAACCACTAATCCAATGCCAATTTCTAATATTATGTTTGCGTTTTGATCAAAAAAAAATTGCCGATTTCTAATAGTAAAAAAAAATTAAATTAAATACAAACAAATCAATAACCACATCTGTCAGAATATAGAAAGATAATCACATATGTGGTTATATGGTGAAAGCATGACAGATAATTAACATACATGTATAACATTATATATGAGTTTAATGGAATAAAAAGGATGTTAGATAACCAAATATAACCATATATAGATAGATAACCTTATATATCAAATAACCAAAATCCTAAACGTTATATACTTATATGTTTTCTCTTTTTCGGATTTACAAAGTACAGATGCTGACATATAACCATATATGTCACTCAAACAACTAAAATCCTAACTAAAACAACCTTCAACAAATGCCCATATATAAACACGTATGTCACATATAACCATATAACCTTCAATATATCTATCTGTGTTGTTGAAAACATACAGAGACAGATTTGGATATATAACCATGTATAGAAGTTATTATCATAAAACAAATACAAAATAAAAACCTAGTTTGCCTGTAATGACCCGGATTTTTGCCCTATTTTTTTAAATACAAATTTGAAATGTTAAATACTAATTCAATAATTAGTTAGATCAATTAATTAAAATACATTATTATGTGCATAATTGATATTACTTAGAAAATCGTATTCGAAATATATTATTATACTTTAGAGATATACATTCATCCCTTACCGTTCCTATCTAAACACTAATTAGAATTTAATTGAAAGTAAACCTCCACTTCCCTCCCATACTCCATCACCTCCACCCTTATCCTCCCACACTCCCACCTCTCTAGGTTACTCCCCTAAAAGAAATCAAAGCCTCCCCCCATTCTTTTTTTTTTTTCCCTGCAAAACAAGTAAGAGAGAGAGAGAGAGAGAGAGAGAGAGAGAGAGAGAATATTAGCATCCAATACCTTTTTCTTCTCTTGTTTTCTTTTCTTTTGTTTTTGCTGAGAGAGTACTGGAAAAGGAAGGAAAGAAAGGAGAAAAAGAAGAAAGAAGAAGATTGTCCATCACTGTCGCCGCTCACCTCTATTTTTTTTTAATCCTACCAGAACTCCAAGGACGAAGGTAGATATCTCATTACCCTTTAACTCTAAATATAGTGGGTGTATTTTTAAATATTATTGTGGCTTTAATCAAACCCATATAAAGAATATCAAGATCTTAGAAAAGAAAACAGAAACTAGTCCGCATCTTGCTTCCAACAACGTCACTACTTCACGGTCGTGACATTTCTTTCCGAACAGAATTGTATTTTGACTCTATGTTCTGTTTTATGACTCGTTATTCTATATGGGGTTTCAGTTAAAAATATGGAGTACTTTGTTTTGAATTGTTTTTACTAACCTAGTTCACTACGAAATCAAAAGATAGTCATATTGTTAATAAATCACCGAAGGTAAACTTACCATAGCATAGTTTAGGTTTTACAGATCCTTATAAGTAATACAATGGCTTAAATAATACATAGCTGTATGTTAATTTAATTTTTTTTTATTAAGAGAAAATAAACTTCAGGAATAATGGGAGAACTAAACCAGTGGTTTCAAACAACTAAAGTTGGGAGCATGAAAAAGTATTGCTAAACTATTAATAAAGTTAGAACTGAGAAAAAAAAATGATAAGTTATAAGAATCGTTATAAGAGAAATTAAGAATACAATATAGAATAGTTTGTTTTGGTATGTAGAATAGACTTTTAAGTCAGATAAGGACTCCCTATAATTTGTAAATGAAAGGGAAGTGCATTATTAAATATAATTTTTCGTTAGAATAAAAAAATGTACATTTGATTAGGAGATAAATTAGTACCGCATTACAACTACTCAAGAACCCTAAACTTAATAGTTATCAGTAAAGTAACCCAAGGTTTACGATTCAGTGATCCTCTGTTGGTAGTTATATTATGATCTGTTTACTCGTTATTTGAAATGATTGCTTTGTCGATTGAGCCGAGAATCTAGAAAGGGCATTGGATGAGTTGTGGACTTAGAGAAATTTTGTAGATGTTGTTTTGGTTAAAGGAAAAAGGAAATGGATGAAAGATTGTGGGCTTAGCAGGACCTCGGGGGTGGCCTGACAGGACTTCATGTTGTCGGGGGTAGCCTGGTAGGACTTTGAGGGTAGCCCGAAAGACCCAATGTAGCTAGGGTGGCCAAGCAGGACCTCATGGGTAGCCTGACAGGACCTCAGGTATTGAGGGTAGCCTAACAGTACCTTGAGGGCAGCCTGATGGACCTAGAATTGTGGGGGTGACCAAGTAGGACCTCAGGGGTAGCCTAGCGGAACCTTAGGTATTAAGGGTAGCCTAGCAGGACCTTGAGGGTAGCCTGATGAACCTAGAATTGTGAGAGTAGTCTACTAGGACCTTAGGATGTTGAGAGTAGCCTAGTAGGACCTGTAAAGTATGTCCAGTGAAATTTTAAGTTTGGAACTTGGTGAATATTGCGGCGTTGGATTGATTATAGAAGCTGAGATTTTGGAATATACTTAAGTTTATGTTATATAATGAAATAAGTTTTGTACTCTTCGATTCTTACCTTCTTTTATTATAAATGTGATTGCTTGTAGAGTAAGGGTTAATGAGTAAGATTTATCTACTGAGTTTCAAAATTCATTATAGTGCTGTTGGGCTGGCGTTTCATGCCAGGTAATCAAGAGATTGAAGAACAAAATCCTCTACAAGATGATCAGTACCAGGGTGAGGACCTCCCAGCTAAGGAAAGGGAGTTTGTCGAGTCTTGGTTCCCTTACCCTTAGAAGCTCTGTTAATTTGAAGTACTGTCATTTAAATTTCATAAAGTGTTATCACTTTTGTCAAACTCTGTTTTATTTCGTTGGGTTGTAAGACAATAAAGTAGTTTTGAATTTAGTATTTGAGATTTCCGCTGCCAAACTCTGTTTAAATAAAATTTCATTTCTTAAATCAGTTTATGAATTATTAAATTAATTAAAAATAATTTAATTAACGTGCCAGTTCAATCCCGATTTAGCCCCGAATTCAAATTTCTAATGTCACTACGAATTGATGTTATTTCCTTCCTTTAAGGGAAAATTTCAAAATAGCACCCGACCTTTCACACAAATTACACACAGGCACCTGACCTTTTAAAATTATCAAAAAAACACCTGATCTATTTAAAAACTCATCAATTTTACACCCGCCGTTAACTTTCCATCCAAAACATATGGAAATGCTGAAAATGTTCATTTTGGCACGAATATTGGCAAAACAAGATTAAGACTCATTTTGGCAAAACACAATATTATACTCATAAACAAGATTAAGACTCGATTTGGCTTTAAAAGTCAATTAATAACTTAATTTTTCTCTTTATTCAAAAGAAAAATAGCACATTTGTTAGTATTGCGTCAAGATGAATCAATAAGTCACAAAAATTACTTAATTTTTCGATCCAAATCCACCCTAAATAAGGAATCAAGCTTAATTTAGTAATTAAATACTCATAACTATGCAACCAAACAAGATTATTCTGTATTAAACAAAGAAAAGGCAAAAACAAAAAACATATAATAGTCATGGGTAGGTGTGAAAAGTGCCAAGTCATGAGTATTTAATTACTAAATTAAGCTTGACTATTCTATATTTTTTGTTTTTGCCTTTTTCTTTGTTTTAATACGGAGTAATCTTATTTGACTGCATAGTTATGGGTATTTAATTACTAAATTAAGCTTGATTCCTTATTTAGGGTGGGTTTGGATGAAAAGTTAAGTAATTTTTGTGACTTATTGATTTGTATTAACGCAAAACTAACAAATGCATTTTTTTCCTTTTGAATAAAGACAAAAATTAAGTTTTTAATCGACTTTTAAAGCCAAATCGAGCCTTAATCTTATTTATGAGTATAATATTGTGTTTTGCCAAAATGAGCTTTAATCTTGTTTTGTCAATATTTGTGCCAAAATGCACATTTTTAGCATTTCCGTTTGTTTTGGATGGAAAGTTAACGGCGGGTGTAGAATTGATGGGTTTTAAATAGGTCAGGTGTTTTTTTGATAATTTTAAAAGGTCAGGTGTCTGTGTGTGATTTGTGTGAAAGGTCGGGTGCCATTTTGAAATTTTTCCTATTTTTTAACACATCCAAATCTGCTCACTTATAATCCAATCCAACCCACCCATATTTTATAATAGGTTTAACCTATATAAACCCACATTTACATGGATTTAATTAGGTTAAAATGGGTTCAATATAGGTTAGAATTAAAAGACTCACCCTCCAAAAGAGTGAACTATGGGTAATCTCTCGTTTTTTTACACCTCCTGTACAAGTATGAACTACGGGTTTTTTGCTAGAAAAAAGATCCAGTACATCCTCTCTCTCTCTCTCTCTGTGGCACAGAAACCTTGTGAAGATCCTCACTGCTTGCTCAAGTATCAATTTTGAGGGGAATGACTTCAAAGCTTTGGTATACGAGTACATGCCAAATGGGAGCTCGGAAAAGTGGCTGCATCTAGGAGAGGGACAACCACGGCAGAAAAGTGGCTGCATCTAGAAGAGGGACCACCACGACCACTCGCACTTTGAAAAGTCCTAATGGATGAACGTTTTCTTCTTCCAGTCCAAAATGGTGGCGGATCTCATGGCCAGTAATGCTTGTTACTTTGTGTACCAAAATGTTCTAATAGTATCAACCATGCATTGTTGTAGATGAACCGAATGTCGACTTTGGGAGGGCCCTTTGTGGCTCCCATCTTCTTCAATGGGTTTTGTACTCTTCTGAGACAATCAGCTTCTCCCAACCCCCGGAGTAGTTGCCATGTCTTTTCTTTTTGTTTTTTGTCAGGACTCACGAGAAAATTCGTAATTGTCACGTCTGGCATGACTTGTGAATAGGAGGTCTTGTATCTCAGTGTGAGTGAGATCTGTGAGGCTAGCAATTTGAGATAATCATAGTGAGGTGAGTTAGGAGAGAACTCACATGTGAAGCTTTTTTGTCGAGTTCAAATCAGTTGCTTCGATTGTCCTACGTGGAGTACCGAGTTTGAAAAACCACGAAAATATTTGTCTTGTGTGTGTTTGGTGTGTGCTTAGTTTTGATCCTTGGGGCACAACACCAAATTATGGTGAAAAATGCTAGCCCGCCATAATCTTGGCCTATTTACAAAAAACAAAAAAACTGTGTTTGAAAAGTAAACAAAATGAATAACAAAAAAAAGTAGTAGCAATGAATATGAGTGAAATTACCCTTCTACCTTCTGACAAAAAATAAAACAAGGAATATGACTATGAGTTTGTGAAATGTGTGTTTAGGACTCCACTGTTTTTAACATTCTTCCCTCCTTGGGCACCCCGTTAGATGGTCAGAGCCCATCAACTCACTTGGGGTCTATTTGTTTGACACGATATGCATATTAGGAATAATTATTGTATGCTCTTAGGGCACTACCATGTGGTGCCCCAGACTCTTTCTCTACCACATATTATGGTGAGACCCAAGAAAGAAAAATGTGAGGATCCCACCATAATGTGTGCTGAAGAAGGGCCTGAGGCACCGCACGAGGGCATTGAATAATTACTCGCATATTAGATACTCTTTCCATCCCAACATTTTGGCCCCTCTCTGAGAATCCAACACTGCATAATCATCACTCTTTGAAACAATTGAATTTCCAAAAATTACCCTCTTTGAAATGCAATGACGTGACGTCCTGTTAAACTCTTAACTCAAATCTCCGATGTATCGCTTTATTCACAAAGAAGATAGAAAATTTTGAAAGCCTCTCTCTCTAAACTTTCCTCCTTCAAGGGTTTTCTGTGGGGATGGGGTGGCGGCCACTTCTTACCTCCACCTCCCCCCTCCCTCCGGCCTCCATCCTCTCTCTAAACTTTCCTCCTTCAAGGGTTTTCTTTGGGGATGGGGTGGCGGCCACTTCTTACCTCCACCTCCCCCCTCCCTCCGGCCTCCATCTTTTTCACCTCCTCACCTCGTCGTGTTCCACTTGCGCCTCCCCTCCCCCTCCACCCTCCGCCTCCATTTGGCCTTGTTGGGACCAATTTGGTAAAGATTTGAAGAAGGGATGGTTTGGCTTTGCTCTTCAGGAGAATAGGCCGACGGATCCGATGCGGTGGCTTCTGGTGATAGTGTCCTCGGGCGGGTTTTTATTTTTATTGTCTTTTTAGTTTTGTTTGGTTTGGGTTTGGTTGGTTTGGTTCTCTCCCTTTAATGGGCGTTTTCCCTCCCCTGTGTGGGGTTCTAATGTTGTTTGGTTGTCTTTGTAGCAATTGAGGGATTGTTGCTCTCTCTGTTTGGAGGTTGGTCATGGCCGATTTGTTGGCAAAGCTTGTGGGGCTCTAGTGGGTGATCTTAGGTAGCTAAACCTCTTGTTTGGTTATTTACTCCCCTTGGGACAATATTCAACTTCGTTGTACTCAGCCATTTATGGTATAATAGAACTCCTACCTTTAAAAAAAAAAAAAAAAAACTCAAATCTCCGAATTTGTCTCTATTCCTCCATTTTGGAGGAAAATGCTACTCCAACCCACCCTTTGTATTTTCTTCCATTTTGGAGTATTGGCTTTCATCCTCCAAATATGGAGTATGAGAAAAAAAATATAAATTAAAGGATCCTTTAAAATCACTTTTTAACTATAAGTGTTTCAATTTTCAATCCGTAATTTGGTGGCGGATCTCATGGCCATTAATGCTTGTTACTTTGTGTACCAAAATGTTCTAATAGTATCAGCCATGCATTATTGTAGATGAACCGAATGTCGACTTTGGGAGGGCCCTTTGTGGCTCCCATCCTCTCCAATTTGTGGTTCCCATCCTCTTCAATGGGTTTTGTACTCTTCTGAGACAATCAGCTTCTCCCAACCCCCGGAGTAATTGCCATGTCTTTTCTTTTTGTTTTTTTGTCAATAGAAAATTCGTAATTGTCACGTCTGGCATGACTTGTGAATAGTAGGTCTTGTGAATAGGAGGTCTTGTATCTCAGTGTGAGTGAGATCTGTGAGGCTAGCAATTTGAGATAATCATAGTGAAGTGAGTTAGGTGAGAACTCACTTGTAAAGCTTTTTTCTCGAGTTCAAATCAGTTGCTTCGATTGTTTTACGTGGAGTACCCGAGTTTGGGAAATCAAGTAATATTTGTCTTGTGTGTTTAGTTTTGATCTTTGGGGCACAACACCAAATTATGGTGGAAAATGCTAGCCCGCCATAATCTCGGCCTATTTACAAAAAACTGTGTTTAAAAAGTAAACAAAGTCTTTGAAGTCATTCAAGAAGTCATTGAGTCGATCGATGAGTCTATTTAAGTTTCTACGTGTCTTTTAAATTTTCAAGAGTCCTCCTAGTTTTTAGAAAGTCAATTGTCTTTATTTTTCATGAAGTTCTAATCTTGGAAATCTAAGTTCATTTTTCCTATGTTGGAAGGATGTTCCAACAAGTCCTATATATATCATTTGCTGTGAATGAAATAAGTAGTTTTGAGAAAGCCTTTGGCTTATCTTCTTGTGATGGCATAGATACGACCTTGTCTTTATAATTTTTCATTCGATTTGCTCAAATGGATTAATTACGTAGGGTGCTTTTGTAACTCCACATTGAAAAGACGAAACAAGGAGTCTCGTTAGGGAAGACAGGAGTGCCAGAATCATTACGAATTATGCAGTCAATAGTACCCTGGTGTCCACTGCACTTCTATGTTTGCAAAATTTCAGACTTATATTTTCTACTGAAGTACGTACAATGGCATATAGTATAAACCGAATTTTTCATGAATTCGACCGAGTATGGCATGGGCTGTATGGTGTCAACTCTAGGAGATGTGTACAGCTTTGGAGTTCTCTTGTTGGAGCTTTTCACTGGACGACGACCCACTGATGATTCATTTGAAGATAATCTGAACCTCCACAACTTTGTCAAAATGGCATTGCCCAGTAAAGTACTGGAGATTGTGGACCAATTAGCTATACAGATTGCCGAAGATACAGAAAAATTGATCGAAGTTGAATGTTTGACTGACCCGAGAAGTGAACTGAGCGCGTGCTTGGTTTATGTTTTCCAAATTGGACTTGAATGCTCATCAGATTCTCCACATGACAGATTTAAAAATGAGAAATGCCGCTATTGAACTGCTTTCCATCAGAGAGACATTTCTTGGATCTAGAATGCACAAAGAACATAATTACAGTCACGCCCACAATGCATGACAGGTGAAATTTCTGATATAATGCGGAGTATTGGAACTCCCCAGTTAAAATCAATTAGCATATGAATCTGATCAATTTGTTTTTAACAGGTCCATTGAATTCTCAAAGCAAAAAGTGTGTTTGAAAAGTAGACAAAATGCATATAAAAAAAAAAGTAGTAACGGTTATGAATATGAGTATGTGAAATGTGTGTTAGGACTTCACTGTTTTTAACATTCTTCGCTCCTTGGGCGGAGCATCCCGTTAGGTAGCCAGGGCCCATCAATTCACTTGGGGCCTATTTGTTTGACTGGATATGCATATTAGGAAAAATTATTCAATGCCTTTAGGGCACCGTCACGTGGTGCCCCAAACTCTTTTTCTACTACACATTGTGGTGGGACCCAATGCAAAATGTGTGTATCCCTCCACAATGTGTGGTGAAGAAGGGGCCTAGGGCACCACGTGTGGTGCCCCGGGAGCATTGATTAATTACTCGCATATTAGATACTCTCCCTGACCCAAAATTTTGGTCCCTCTTTGAGAATCCAACAGTTTAAGGGAGCATAATCATCACTCTACCCTCTTGGAGGAAAATACTACCTCAACCTACACTCCATATTTTCCTCCATTTTGGAGGATTGGCTTTCATCCTCCAACTATGGAGTACAAGAAAAATATAAAGCATCCTCTAAAACCACTTTTTGAATATAAAAATAGAGAAAATATTAGATATGATAGAAAACTAGACAATGATTGGAGAAAAAGTAAGAATGATTGAAATAGAGATGTAAAAGAGGGATATAGGGATTTGTGGATGGAGATTGGATGAATAGTAAAATCCTCTAAATCAACTTTTTGATTATAAAATAGTATTTTGATCATCCAAAATGAAGTCTTACAGGGTATCGGGTTGGAGACGCAGTAATGAATTTTTTCCTTCATTTTCTTGTTTGAATTTGAATAGGGGATGAAGGGCAAAAAAGAAAATAACAACACAAAAAAGAAAAGGAAAAAAAAATAGAAAAAACAAACTCATACAATGGTTCTATCTCACCCTCTAATTGTTCTCTCTACACGCATCTCCCTCAAATAGACATAAGAAAAAAGGGCAAGCAAACAAAGATGCCATTATTAAATGAATGGTGGGCTTGTTAAAGCATCCAACTCCAAACCAATTGGCAAAGAGTGGAGAGGCCGCCCAGGCTCATATACTAGTATTGGAGGAGATAATTAACCAATGTGGGACAAATCCCAACACTCCCCCGCACGTGCGACCCCTGACTCGCACGTGGAGAGGTAAACAAAGGATCCGGAACACACGGATCACAATGAAACAAAGTGCAACTATGGCACAAACAAAGGGAAAAGCCTCCGAAAGTCTAGCTCTGATACCATGTTAAAGCATCCAACTCCAAACCAATTGGCAAAGAGTGGAGAGGCCGCCCAGGCTCATATACTAGTATTGGAGGAGATAATTAACCAATGTGGGACAAATCCCAACACTCCCCCGCACGTGCGACCCCTGACTCGCACGTGGAGAGGTAAACAAAGGATCCGGAACACACGGATCACAATGAAACAAAGTGCAACAATGGCACAAATAAAGGGAAAAGCCTCCGAAAGCCTAGCTCTGATACCATGTTAAAGCATCCAACTCCAAACCAATTGGCAAAGAGTGGAGAGGCCGCCCAGGCTCATATACTAGTATTGGAGGAGATAATTAACCAATGTGGGACAAATCCCAACAAGTCTCCTCCAAGCTCTCCTCACGACATGGGAAGGGCCAAGTGAACACCAAGTCTCTCTGAATCGGACGTGAGGATACTTACACACAAGTGCGTGAGCGGTTGGCTTACATGCCCAATTTCCTCTACCTCTTTCCCATTCCACCAGATCAGCCTTGTCAAGATGACAAAGCTAATAACAAGCTTCCTCCTTGCTTACATTGCCTTGTTCATATACCCATCAAATTCAAAACCTTTTTCAGTAGCGGCTGCATTCCCAATCGGGAATGAAACCGACAGACTCGCATTGCTTGCCTTCAAAGACAGAATAATTCAAGACCCACTCAATCTCACAACCTCATGGAACACCTCTATCCATTTCTGCAAATGGCAGGGCGTTTCATGCAGCACCCGACATCCTGGAAGAGTCACAGTCCTTAATTTAGAAGGAAAGAAGTTGACGGGATCGTTACCTCCTCACTTGGGGAACCTCAGCTTTCTCACAGGGATCAATCTCGAAAACAACGGTTTTCAAGGCATAATTCCACAGGAGTTCGGTCGCTTGACGCGGCTTAAATATCTCAATCTCAGCAGCAACGCATTCAAAGGGGAGATCCCAACCAACTTGTCCTACTGTTCGGATATTCAAGTTATCAACTTGAACTACAACGATCTAGTTGGCAAAATCCCGGAGGGGCTGAGCTCTTTATCAACAAACAAACTCAAGGGGTTTAATGTATATGTTAATGGACTCACCGGCAACATCCCACGTTGGTTAGGAAATGTGTCTTCTCTGCTTGACTTGTTCATGGGACGAAACTACTTCCAAGGAACCATTCCATCCGAACTAGGGAGACTACGGAATTTGGAAATTTTGTCTGTTGATGTAAACAATTTATCGGGGGAGGTTCCTCCTTCTATCTACAATATCTCTTCTCTCCTTCTTTTAAATCTGGGCTCCAACCGATTTTACGGGAAAATCCCACAAGTTATTGGCTTCACTCTTCCCAATCTTCTTGGCCTCTACGTCGGAGGAAACCAGTTCACAGGTCACCTGCCGATTTCTTTATCAAATGCCTCGAGACTCCAACAAATGGATTTCGGTTCTTGTAATTTTACAGGAACCATGCCTACAAATCTCGGAAGCTTAAAGGGCTTAGAAAAATTTTCAGTTGGCAAAAATCAACTAGAGACGGATGAGGCAGAAGGGTTCAGCTTTCTAACTTCTCTAACTAACTGCAGCAATCTCCAGATACTGGAAATAGGAATTAACAGGTTCAAAGGTGCATTACCCGCTTCACTTGCTAATTTTTCAACTTCTCTACAATGGCTTGGCGTAGGAGGTAACCAGATTTCAGGTAGCATACCTGAAGGAGTCGAAAATTTAATCGGCCTTACGACATTGGCAATTTTCATGAACTCGATCACCGGTGAAATTCCTGAGAGTATAGGCAAACTTGAAAGGCTGGAGGTTCTTAGCCTGTTTGATAACAAAATTTCTGGGGCAGTTCCTGAAACAATTGGAAATATCACAAAATTGCGGCAATTGTATATAGACACAAATAACTTGAGTGGACACATTCCTCCTAGTTTGGGAGATTGTAAGAAACTCGAGCGACTATTCCTGTCTGGCAACAACTTAATTGGTTTCATACCAAAGGAAGTTGTAAGCCTTTCTACTACTCTTTCTTTTGGTTTGGCTCAGAATTCTCTGACTGGACCCTTGCCCATGGAGGTTGGTAACATGATCAATCTCGTGGAGCTAGATGTTTCGAATAACAGATTGTCTGGAGAAATTCCAAGTACTCTTTCCAAGTGTATAATGCTGGAGGCCCTTAGTTTGGGGAATAACTTATTCGGAGGGAGAATTTCTCAGTCTTTGAGGGCTCTAAGGAGCCTTAATTACCTTGATCTTTCCAGAAACAAATTGTCAGGTCAAATTCCAGCCTACTTGCAGAATTTCACTCTTCTACAAAGTCTCAATCTATCTTACAATGATCTTGAAGGTGAGGTACCACACGAAGGGGTTTTCAGAAACGTAAGCGCCTTTTCAATATTTGAGAACAGAAAACTTTGCGGAGGCATAGAGATTTTGGGACTTCCTACTTGTGAAGTTCAAGTAAAACCGAAAAGAGGAACACCTATTGCCGTCAAAATAGCAATTCCAGTGGCTATTTCGTGTTCAGTTCTGTTGGCATTTTTGTTGGGTTGTTTATGCCGAAAGAAGAGATCTGAGAGCAGACCTTCAACCATGTTTCCCATGGATGAAAAGTTGAGGCAGGTTTCCTACGCAGAGATTGTCCAAGCAACTAACCAATTCTCATCATCTAACTTGATTGGTGAGGGACGTTACGGTTTTGTCTATAAAGGGATTTTGGGTAACGAAGGAACGGCTGTGGCGGTGAAGGTACTCAAACTTATAGAGAAAGGAGCTGCAAAGAGTTTTATAGCTGAATGCAATGCATTGAGAAATATTCGACACCGGAACCTCATCAAAATAATCACTACATGCTCAAGTATTGATTTTAAAGGGGCAGATTTCAAGGCACTAGTTTTTGAGTTCATGCCCTATGGAAGCCTTGAGGAGTGGCTGCACCAAAGTGAAGGTGATCAGAATGAACACCCTAGAAGTTTAAGTCTAACTTGGAGACTTAGTATAGCAATCGATGTCGCATCTGCACTGGAGTATCTTCACCATCATTGTGGAGCAGTGATTGTCCACGGTGATCTGAAGCCAAGTAATATTCTGATTGACCATGACATGACTGCTCGTGTGGGTGATTTTGGACTGGCAAGGTTTCTATCTGATAGCCCGCTCACTATTTCTCAACCCTCAACAAGCTCAATTGGAATAAGAGGAACAGTTGGCTACGTTGCTCCTGGTAACTAAGTTCATCTATCTTCTATTTATATTGATTTATTTTTTCATATCATGTATTTATTGCAAATGTTTATGCATCCATCTTTTATTTTTTGATATGAAATGTCAAAAATCATTCCTTATCAAATGTAAATGAATTGAAACTTAACCTGAACTCTAAAGTCCTGCGGCAACTAACATGATTTGACACGATTCTTGGTTTTATGTACACATAGAGTATGGCATGGGAAGTAAGTCGTCGATTCTAGGAGATGTCTACAGCTTTGGAATCCTCGTACTGGAGATGTTCACAGGAAGGAGACCTACGGATATGAAATTTGAGGATGGTTGGAACCTCCATCAGTTTACTAAGACGGCACTTCCCCAAAGAGTGATGGAGATTGCTGATCCTTCTCTGTTGTCAGAGCTTCCTAGTGTCAATGAAAACATAAATGGAAAAATAAAGGAGTGTTTGGTTGCAGTGCTGACAATCGGAGTTTCATGCTCAATGAAATCACCTGTGGAGCGAATGGACATGAGAGATGTGGTAGCGGAATTGTCTAGAATTAGGACCAAAACTTTTCCCCGTTAGCAAACCAATTGTAATGAAAAATAATAATTTTCTCCCTCTTGTTTTACCCTTTCCAAGCTGTTCGAAAGTGGGTTAAATCCCACGTCTCAGTGGCGCATTCAGTTGTTAAATATTCTTGGTCTATGAGACATGGATTATGTAAATGAGAGTCTTTGGAGTATAATTTTCAATAAAATCTTTTCCCTTCTTTCAAATCTGAATTGAAATTGGACAAGTCGGTGTCAGTGGATAAGCATCAGGGAAATATTTTATTGCTAATGGAAGGGCCTCCACTGGCACTTTGGAAAGTCTTAATGGATGGACCTTCTTTTCCCAGTCCACTAATGCTTGTTACTATTCGCTAACATGTTTTAATAATATCAATCCATTGTTATAGCTGAACCAAGTTATGCTGGAAAATGCAAGCCGCCGTAGTCTCGGCACCGTAGACTGTAGCGGCGGCTTTAGGATTTCAGTTCAGCAATGATAAAAATCGTGTAAAAATTTTTTGCAATGCAAAACTCTATCTGAAATGCAAATTTTTATTTGATTAAAAATAAATTGAGCTTGAATGATTTTATTTTGTTGTCATAAGTAGATTTTCACTTATATTAATATATTGGCAATGCACCAATAACCTAGTACGACAATAGCTAAGAAAAATCAATATATATATATATATATATATATATATATATATAAACCATCCGGATCCCATAAGGGATCCCGCACGGTGCTATAATGCGAGACCCCCCTTTCCCGAGCCAATTTCGACGATCCGAGCCACTTAAAGTGTTCAGAACGTGATTTTAAGAGTATCCGTGAGAAATCAACAAAAAAAATGGTCGGGAAGGGCTTGATCAGAACAGTTTTTTATTGAACGGTTTAGTAAAAAACTGCTCATTGACAGAACCGTAACGTCCCTCACCAATCAAGTTGTTGATCGGCCAATGGCACATTTAGACTTTGACAAAGTATGTAAACGGGGAGAATATTGGGTGCAGAAATTTCCCACACCTAGTTAACCAAAAAAAAAAAAAATTCCATACCTCCCCGTTTTTTTGCCTATTAATTGAAAATTTCTTCCAAACGTAATGATGAGTTATAATTTAGTCCTCTAGCCGACCTAAGCAACTGACCCTCGAGTAGTCTTCCGGTGATGTGGGGATCACTCAATTTGGTCAGGCAGCGCATGATCCGGTATGAAAAGAGGAGCATATCCTAATACGGATCACATAGAATCCCTTGTAATCACATAAAATCTCCAATAATCTCTGCCTCATACCGCATATATTTATGTATCTATACGTCTTAATGTCATGTTAAGAAGGTTGACCCTAATTTCAGAGATCCTATATACACTTCTATCTCCTTCGACCTACTTGATCGTCAAAGAGTCTCTGGTGCTGAAAACACTGTCGGTCCTTGGACGGTTTGAAGGTTTCTGTACAGGGATTGTTTTGGCCTGATTGGATGAGTTTGTTGCAAAATTCAGAACTTATTGCGGAAGTATTCGCCCATTTAGTCATCTTGCATCTCCTCTTCTACTGACTACTATCAATTACTGAAGGTGGTGTTAAATCCCATGTCTCAGTGATGCATTCAGTTGTTAATTATATATTCTTGATAGTTAGTAAATTGAGAGAAACTTATTCATGGCTCCGTATAATCTCGGCCGTCTATTTCGGCAATTAATTGTTGAGATCTGCTTTTCAATTTTGACCGGTAACAATTAATTTTTCCCATCTAATTTTTATGTGTGTGTTGGGCATATTATTGGAGACAAAAAAAACTATAAGGTGGTATGTAGCCACAGTGAAGTGGTTGGGAGCATTGATAAGAGTATTGTCGGCAAAGGAAAAAATCTGAGGGATTGCCACATTTTATTTGTGCACTCACCTTTACATAAATGTATGCTTCTGTTGTTTTGTTGTATGTAGAAGCATAAGCCTGAGGTATTCAGGCCTTAAGGCTGTGATCAAGGTTCTCCCATATTACTCCATATATTGTGTTTATAGAGAGATTACCCAGAAAAAAATGGAAGGGTGTTTTTTTCTGTTGTGGAGCTTTGGGCTCAACTAACTTGTGCAGGGTTGTTTGAGCCAACAGGAAATATAGTTGGGCTGACGGGCTGTTTTATCTTGGAGGGGACAAGCCATATTGGAGTTCTGCTATGGTTCAAGATTCAACCAACTGTAGAGGGCTTGAATCTCATTGAAGACAACGAGATATCTGTCACGCCCTCGATTTTCAACATAATTAAATAATACATTTTGATAGAAGAGCCTCGCATATCTTACATATTACCCAAAAGAGTTCCCACCTGTCTTAAATTACAAATCAAGTCCCATGTTTAGATAATTACAACTTTGACACCACGGCCCAAATTAGTTTAGATACAAGTACGAACACATTTAGAATATTACAAACTTTAGTCAAAAGATGATTCAAGGGTATTTAGTTACAAGACCATCTTTAACAAAATGAGATCTTTACAAAGATGATAAAATAACTAATGATGTTCGCTTCCAAAAGTCTTTCACTGTCAAGCACATGATGCATGTAATCTATTGCCCAGCATTTGAACCTGAAAAGAAAGATTAGGTTGAGCTACATTAGCCTAGTAGGAAAATCTTTACCAATCTTATATGCAAATATGATAATAAGGGCAAAAGAAGGAAAATAAGGGGATATAGCTCAACAAGGAAATACAATCGACTCAAGGATGTGCCAAACATTCAAGACGATCATTCTAAGACTTGCCATTATAACAATGTGCCAACCAGTTTATAAGACATTGACAACTCTAGTGATCTTGACACGACTTACTATCGCCAATCTCAACCATCTGTATTTCTACCTCTTGTGTTATAGTATAACACCACAAGGATTATTGCGTTAATGGACTTACATTCCGGGTCTTGAGAACCCCGTACATCTCCCAAAGATCTCCAACATGAGTCCAAGTAGCTCATTCTCCATTGACTCATCAAATAGGAAACTTAAGAAACTTTCCGGTTCTTAGGGCCCCATATACCCACAATACGTTCCAGGTACTCGTGACCCCGTAAATCCATTTTACTTTCCAAGTCTTAGGGCCCCATATACCCACAATACATTCCAGGTACTCGTGACCCCGTACATCCGTTTCATATTCCTGGTTTTAGGGCCCCATATATCCACAATACATTCTGGGTACTCGTGACCCCATACATCCATTTCACATTCATCCTACGCATTTCCATGACTCTAAGTTCAAATATAGGAGAGAGATATTGATGTTAAGTAGGTTGTCACATATTAACTCGTATTTCCGTTTTGTTACCAAACTCTTTATCTTGACTCACCCTTCGTATAATATGGCACCAATTATCAAGTTGTCACATCGTGTCACGCCCTGGATTTTTAACATAATAATAATAGGATTTCCAATAAAGATCATTTGCGATATTACATCATAACACCCCAAAATGCTTTCCATAATTCGACCGAGAGAACAATTAAGTTTAAAAGCTTACAATAATGGCACTCCGGCCCCAAATTCCATCGTTAGACAAAAGACGACAAGTTTAAAAATTACATGGTTCTCAAGTCAAAAGATTTGTTCAAAATTACAATTACATCTCCCAAAAGAAATTTTTACAAAGATGTCAAGGTACTTCTTCCATGTTAGCTTTCAAAATGATGAAGTCATATGCACATCAAGCACTCCACATCAATGCCCTTGAGATGTACCTGAAAATAATAATAGGTTGAGCTACACTAGCCCAGTAGAGAAATCTTTGCTCAAACTATATGCATATGAGGTGAATGATGTACCGAGATGAACATTGACTAGTAGAGAATTCCCAAATGAACAAGAGAAAGAGGATAAGACTCGATAACAAACACTGTTCATAGTCATGTTGCTTGATAATCTCTAGGTTCTCCGTTTTCATTGTGTCAAATATTTTCAATCTCATTTCGCACACTTCTACATTAGGTGTCTTACATTCCGGGTCTTAAGGACCCCGTACATCTTCCGTTGGTCTCCAATATGAACGCAAGTGACTCTTCCTCCATTAACATACCAAATTGTGAACTTAAGAAATTTTCCGGGTCTTAGGGCCCCATATACCCACCATACATTTCCGGGTGCTCGTGACCTCGTATATCCATTTCACATTCCGGGTCTTAGGGCCCCATATACCCACAATAGATTTCCGGGTGCTCATGACCCCGTATGCCGAATACAATTCATTTGTATTGCACTTCGCCATAAGCATTTTTTGGACTCTAGTTTGCAAGAATGTGGTTAATGAGGGATATTAATGTTTAGTAAACGGTTCATGTCCCAACTCATCTTTTCATTCCAATCCCAAACTTATTATCCAAACCCATTCCTTGTACCACATGGCATCACGTGTCAACTTATCGTTTCGCTCACGATTCACCCACCGTTTTACTCAACGATCGACCTTGTCATCACATACGCTATTTACGAGTTCATATCATTCATAAGAACATATCACAATACTCACACGATGACCTAAATGCATAGGCAAGGAAACGGGTATCATAATCGTTTAGTTTTACACCTTTCTTTGCTAGAATGGGAGCTCAAAGGGTGAGGACGAACAATGAGTCAATGGAATGCGAGTAATTCAGTTTAGACATGATTAGAATTGGATTGGAGAGTGTTAGAAGTGATCGGGGATCACCACAATCGACGGATAAGCAACGGAGTTCAAAGATAGTTTTCTAAGTCATTGGTACCAATACCTCAAAAAGTAGGTATCGGTACCATGACACTCCAGTGAGCAATCAGACACAAGGTATTGGTACCTCAAAAACAAGGTATCGGTACCAAAGGTACCGGTACCTCAAAAATGTGGTATTGGTACCACGACAATCCAGAGAGCAATTAGAAACAAGGTACCGATACCTCAAAAATTAGGTATCGGTACCACAGCGTTACAGCGCACGATTTGCAGAAAAATCAACAACGAACATAACTTCGAATTCAACCATTTGGAGCCCGATTTTTGGCACACAACCCACTCATAAACATGTAGAGAGAGTAAGAATTCCCTACCTCAACTTGGAGAACGAAACCCAACGAGATTGATCGAGCCCTAGCCTTGAAATTCGAAATCCTCCGAAATTACTCCTCTTCGAGCTTGCTCCAACGAAACCCAAGGTCGAGAGCCCAAGAGGATGATGATTTGGTGAAGGATCTTGGTGGGTTTTGAGCTTGGAGTGGGATTTTTGGGTGTTGGAGGAGAGAGAGAGTGTTGCCGAGAGGGAGAGAGATCGGGAGGTAGAGAGAGAGAGTGAGGAGTATTTTACTCCTCTACACACACACCCACACATATTTATACACCACCTACACTCAAATTGCACATGTACCCTCCTACAAACAATTCCATCACATTCACCCCAATTCAATTAAACTCAATAAATCCCATATTTTCCTGATTTATGATATCAAATAAACCATTTTATTAATTTTCGAAAATACGGGTCCTTACACATCGTACATTAATAAATACCTTTTAGATCATGTTAATCCTCTGAGTCTATCATGACACCCTTTGTCACATACCGTACCTACAAATGACTCCACGACACACCATCCGCTAGGTTCTAAACGAGAATCTTACCGAACAAGTGCCAAAGGAACCCAGGAAGATCAACAAGATGAAGCACGATGATATGTGTCATAATCCTATCCATTTGATTACTAGACAAGCTCATGTCTACCCATGACACTCACCACATTATCCCTTATAGTCCACGGTACTTATATCCACCATACGATACAATCCCTAACCAACATAGTTAATATTATGCTCTAATAAGTGCCAAGAAATAAGGTCGAACAACGAGTCATTAGGACATTAGCAAATATACTCAAGAGTGACTTAAACATGTTCTAATTATATAGGGAATCATAATACGGAACTAGAACAACCTTAGGAATAGCCATAGACATCAGCAAACTCATACACCTTTACTCAAATGGTCATAACTTTCTGTGTACTAAGATTCTTAAGATGATTCTGGTGGCAAATGAAAGAGGACTTCAAGACCTTCGAATCGATATAAAATTTGCATGAGACGGACATCGGACGAAGAAATTATGACCGTTTGAAGTTGGGCTGAAATCTAGAAAGCGAAGAGAATTTCCAGAGAGGGGAGGGATCGATCCCTCCTCTCATGGGGATCGATCCCCACAGGGAAAAAATCCAGTTTTGAAGTGAGGGATCGATTTTGGGCGATTTCTGCAGATTTTGACAGTTTTTCAAATGAGTGAAGAGGCGACCATCAAGGCTCGATTCTTACACCAAATCAACATATAAACACATAAAAGAGGTAAAGAAGTCCCTACCTCGCGATGAAAACAAAGATCTACGAGATTTGAGCAAGCCCTAGCTTCTTTTAACTCCAAAGCTTCGTTCCAAGTTTCACCGGGCAAAACCCAAGCTCGAAAGCGCGAATGGAAGGTCGAATGGAGATTGATTCTTGAGGATTTTGTGAGATGGAGTGAAGTTTTGTGAGAGAGCAAGAGAGAGGGAGGTTTTCGGCTAGAGAGAGAAAGAGGGACGGTAGAGAGAGAGAGAGAGAGAGAGAGAGAGATAAAATGATCTACTACACCACACACACATCCCTTTTATGCCCCTACATCTTTATTTCACACTCACACTCCCTCTAGTTTCTATTCTTTCACTTCAATCCTCAATTTAAACAATCACCTAATAAACTATATTCTCCCAATTAGGCATTTAATATCCATTTCAAAAATTAAAAATTTTCCTGGTCTCTACAATATCCATGTCTCAGTCCGATATTTTTGTATTCCATTTATTATAGATAATTATTTGATATCTACAATGATTTACTCGATGTAAGTGGATATGTGTGCTTATTGAGATTTGTTAATGACAATGGATATTTTTCAAAATAAATTTTAAAAATTTAAAATAAAAATACAACTTAAACATTTTTTTGCAAAATCAAAAATTTACAATTTTTAAAAAATTAAAAAAAATTCGGATCGGATTTAATCCGATCCGTATTTGGATTACCGAATTCGGATTATCGGATCGACGTTATCGGATTCAGATAGGATTTCTTGGATCGGATCCGGATCAAATCCAATCCATTGACAGGCCTACATAGCAGTATCTAATGTCAATTTAGGTCTAAAATTATCCTATCAGCTCTCTTAACTATTGCATCTATCGATCTACTCAGACATACCCAAACCACCTTAGCCTATTTTTTCTCAACTTCTCCTCTATAAGTGATACATCTACCATCTCGTGGACATCTTCATTTATAATCATGTCTCATTTAGTCTTACCACACATCTACCTCAACATTCTCATTTCTGCTACGCTCATCTTGCTCACTTGTTGTTTTTTAATAGGCCAACATTATGTCCCTTAAAGTATCGCAACGATTGCAAGCTAACTGCAGTTTGTGTTATTATGGTGATTTGATCCAAGAAGGATGTGGACTTTTTTTTGTTCTTTTTTTAGATTTGATTCTGGATTTGGAGTTGAAAACTGAGTTGTTTTGCTTAGCATTCAGCTTATGTAGTCGGTATTGTACTCTGAGCCTCAACGTGGAAACAAGAACCCGAATTTTGATTAGAAACAGTTATCTATTCAGAATAAGCTATTCCTAAGTAACCACATTATCCCTTCATTTAACCTTTGCCAAATTTGAGAGAAAATTCACATTATTAACCATAGAACCAAGCGTTTTAACGGTTCAAATCTTGTAAAAATTGGAGTTCGGTAGTGTCCGGAAGATGGCCACAAAATTTAAGAAATTCTGCACTTTCAATGCTTCAGAGGCGCATTTCATTTGCGCCCGGGGCGCACTACATTGCGCCTGAGGCGCCTAGGAACTCCAAAATTTGTCAAGCTTTGCAAGTTTGTTCCAAATATTCCCGAAGTTCGATTTTTGCAAGGTTTGAACCGTTAAAAAGCTTTTTAAGTCTACTTTCTAACCCAATTAGTTTGGAGGCAATTTTTTTTTGTATATCAAAATATATGACTGTTTTACTCTCACTGAGTCAAAAAAATGAATTGGTTTGGTAAAACGCTTGCATCTCTGTCATTTTAAATCGGATAATGACCTTCTATAAATCGATAAAGAGGATTTTCAAGGTACTAAAAGATTGTGGAATAGTACTAAAAGATTTTGGAATACAACTATAGAAATAATAATGTTGAGTTTATGAAAAGTGTGTAGAAAATAGACAACTACAAAGATCATGGAAGCACTACCACCCGTCTGCCACAAACATTGTTACTATAACACAACCCGTCCACCACCATCACTTGACTAAATGTACCACCATAACTTCACCACTACCACCACATTTCCACTCTGCTACCGCCATTGGCACCACACCCCATCCCTACCACCTCCGCCTTCCTTTTCCCATTACCACAAACTCCAACACTTCATCGCCACGACAATCAAACCTGAACATGTAACTCTACCACGACTACTACACCTCCACCACCACCATCATTTTAGCACATCATAAGCACCACCGCTTCATTCCACCACCAATGTCATGACCAGCACAATTTCGGTTTCTAACTGTATTAGCCTTGTCAAGCGTACCTCTTAGGCATATTCGGGTGATTAAGCAGTTTCTATGTGCATTGGTGAAGTGAGAAAAGCAAATTAAACCTCAAGAACTCATAACATATGAAAGAGTACCATAGAACTGTGAATGGGAGTAGCAAATGGAAACTAGGATGAGTGGAAGGGGCGTGAAAATATGTTTCAACCGAAGTGGCTCATACGATGTTTGAATTGGTCCACTCTCGACCAACTCTTCATAAATGAACATCCATTAGTTTATATGGTTTGACCCCACCATCTTTTAGTTCTCTGAGAATCCTCTTTATTTATATATAGAAGGTTTTTATCCGATTTAAAATGACGGAGATGCGAGCGTTTTACAAGAACTATTCATTTTTGGACTCAGTGAGGATAAAATAGTCATATATTTTGATGTACAAAAAAATTGCATCCAAACTAATTGGGTTAGAAAGTAGACTTAAAAAGCTTTTTAACAGTTCAAAACCTAGCAAAAATAAGAGTTCGGTAGTGTTCGGAAGAAGGCTACGAATTTTAAGAAATTCTAAACTTTCAATGCTCCTCAGGCGCATTTCTGTTACGATCCATAGTTTGGCGTTTACAATTATCATAATTTTTAGATTTCGAATAAAAAAAAAAAGAACTATTACTCTTGAGATTGTTCAATAATATTATATGGAGCAAAGGTGTATTTGCCGTTTGAGAAACAAAAAAAGGAAAGAAAATAGAGGAGGCATTATGCATAGGTGTGTATAGGTGGCAAAAAGTGGGCTTTTATAAGGGAAGTGAGGTGTACCCATATGTCTTAAAGAGGATGTGCTCTTGACATCTGTATTAATATGAGAAAAGAAGGCAAAAACAAAACAAATTAAGTTCTAGTTATAAAGGGAGGTCTCGTGATGTATTAAAAGAAGAAATAGGTGAGTTTCAAGATAAAGAAATGAGAAAACACTTTAGCCTTCTTGGACAGCCTTTCGGCTTTGAAGAATACTTGACAATATTGATAGTGAGCATGGAAACCAATTGGTCATACTGAATCAGAATGACAACTATCACTATTTGAGGTACCGGGTAGTGTGCAATACATTCCTAGCTAAATCTCTTTGCAAAGAGTATTCTTTGATTCTCTCATATGTGTACTCATTTGATATCTAAGCTTATTGATTCAATTATTGTCACTTATTGTATCGTGACACAGAAAGTATTTGGCTGAAAGCCATGGAACATATTGGTACATGTTTAAGCCCATCGGGTCACAGAGTTATGAAAGATGTACAATGGACTGCCCCTTGGGGAGTCCAGAATGTTTATGGGGTCCATGTGGCCAATACAAAGTTTAGACCTGGGTGGTGCTTGGCATGTTATCAAGATGAGCCGGATATGAGGCTACAAATGAAAAAGTTCAGAATGATCTTGATTTGTTATCCTCGTTTATTGAGCTTATTCTTAGTGATAGCCTTGTTTATTGTCCTCGTATTGCATATACTACCCGAGCGTTTTATATTTTTTTGGTGCCGAGAAAGTTAGTGGAGACCCGAGTTGGAGTATTTGAAGGATTAAGCTTTATAGAGATTGTTTAGAAAATCTGAGTATCATTCTGGAGGTTTTAGGCCCACCATGTACATTTATCTTAAGAACTTATAATTATTGGAGATGTATTAATTTCCAGGCAACGTAAAAATTCGGGTCGTCACAATTTCATTTGTGCCCGGGGCGCACTACATTGTGCCTGAGGCGCCTAGGAACTCCAAAATTTGTCAAACTTTGCAAGTTTGTTCCGAATATTCCCGAAGTTCAATTTTTGCAAGGTTTGAACTTTTAAAAAGCTTGTTAAGTCTACTTTCTAACCCAATTAGTTTGGAGGCAATTTTTTTTGTACATCAAAATATAAGACTGTTTCACCCTCACTGAGTCAAAAAAATGAATTGGTCTTGTAAAACGCTCGCATCTCCGTCATTTTAAATCGGATGATGACCTTCTATATATCGATAAAGAGGATTTTCAAAGTACTAAAAGATTGTGGAATGCAACTATACAAATAATAAAGTTGAGATTATGTTAAGTGTGTAGAAAATAGACAACTACAAAGATCATGGAAGCACTACCACCCTCTGCCACAAACACAGTTACGGTAACATAACCTCTCCACCACCATCACTTGACTAAATATACCACCATAACTTCACCACTACCACCAAACTTCCACTCTGCTACCGCCATTGGCACCACACCCCATCCCTACCACCTCCGTCTTCCTTTTCTCATTACAACAAACACCAACACTTAGGGGCGGACCCACCATAGGGCACGTGTAGTCACGTGCCCCACCCCTTTTTTTTTAAAAAAAAATTTCCCGATTTTGTGTCTATATATTATATATATGCTAATATGTTTCAAGAAGTTGAAGTGTGGTTCAATGGTTGGCAACGTTCGTTAAAGAGCAACAGGCGTGAGTTCGAATCTCTCCCAGTCAGTCCCTGCATTCTTTTTAATTTTTTTTCAAAATCCACTTAAACAATTCAATTCCCTCCGCACTCCGAAGTTTTCTTTTTTTCTTTTTTTTTTCAAATCCACTAAAAACTCTTTCACAACCAAGGTTTCTCTCACTCCCTAACGTCTCCCATCATTTGTGTAGTACTCAATATGAACTCGCACATTATATTTATACATTTTTCGTCCCCGAAACTTGTACTTGTAGAGTTAATAATAGAAAAATAGATGATAAACATATGATAATTTTGTTTTAACACATAGTCGAGGCGCGCAAATTTGCTCAAGTAACTTGTTATTAAAATGCATATATACTTTTAAATTATTACATTATCATGGATGCTAAAATTATGTTGGTGTGAATGTGTTTAACTGTTACTCACATATTACGGTGTTACAAAGAAAATTGGTGCCCCCACTACGTCAAATTCCTAGGTCCGCCACTGCCAACACTTCATCACCATGACAATCAAACCTAAAAATGCAACTCTACCACGACTACGACACCTCCACCACCACCACCATCATTTTAGAACATCATAAGCACAACCCTTCCACTCCACCACCAATGTCATGACCACCACAATATCGGTTTCTAATTGTATAAGCCTTGTCAAGTGTACCTCTTAGGCATATTCGGGTGATTAAGCGTGCTCTATGTGCATTGGTGAAGTGAGGAAAGTTAAATTAAATCTCAAGAACTCATAAAATATGAAAGAGTACCATAGAACTGTGAATGAGAGTAGCAAATGGAAACTAGGATGAGTGGAAGGGGCGAGAAAATATGTTTCAACCTAAGTGGCTCATATGATGTTTGAATTGGTCTACTCTCGACCAACTCTTCATAAATAAACATCAATTAGTTTATATGGTTCGACCCCACCATCTTTTAGTACTCTGAGAATCCTCTTTATCGATATATAGTGTAACACCCCGTCCCACATCGGAAGTTTACATGGATGATCTTGGGCATATAACAAACCTTATGGACTACTACTAGTACCTTGTGCTTAAGCTTTTGGGCCATGTAGCATGGCTTGTGGATCAAAATCAAGGTATTGGGCTAGTGGTCTGCTTGGGGCATTACAGGTGGTATCAAAGCCATCCATGTACACGACCATGTGGGCCTTGGAGTTTGGATTGATTTGGTTGTTGGTTTGATTTGTATTGGTGATTATAGTGCTCAACCCCTCGCGAGGGCGCGAGGCTATAAAGTTGGGGAGATTGTAACACCTCGTCCCACATCGGAAGTTTACATGGATGATCTTGGGCATATAACAAACCTTGTGGGCTACTACTAGTACCTTGTGGTTAAGCTTTTGGGCCATGTGGTGTGGCTTATGGATCAAAATCAAGGTATTGGGCCATTGGTCTGCTTGGGGCGTTACATATAGAAGGTTTTCATCCGATTTAAAATGACAGAGATGCGAGCGTTTTACAAGAACTATTCATTTTTGGACTCAGTGAGGGTAAAATAGTCATTTATTTTGATGTACAAATAAAAGTGCATCCAAACCAATTGGGTTAGAAAGTAGACTTAACAAGCTTTTTAAGGGTTTAAATCTTGCAAAAATTGGAGTCCGATAGTGTTCGAAAGAAGGCCGCGAAATTTAAGAAATTCTGAACATTCAATTCATTTGCGCCCGGGGCACACTACATTGCACCTGAGGCCACTCAAAACTCCACAATTTGTCAAACTTTGCAAGTTTGTTCTGAACATTTCTGAACTTCGATTTTTGCAAGGTTTGAACCGTTAAAAAGCTTGTTAAATCTACTTTTTAACCCAATTAGTTTGGAGGCAATTTTTTTTTTTAAAATCAAAATATATGACTATTTTACCCTCACTGAGTCAAAAAATGAATTGGTATTGTAAAATGCTCGCATCTCCGTCATTTTAAATCGGATAAAGGCCTTCTATATATCGATAAAGAGGATTTTCAAAGTACTACAAGATCGTGGAAGATGACTATGCACATAATAAAGTTGAGTTTATGAAAACTTTGTAGAAAATAGACCGAAGATCGTGGAAGCACTACCACCCCTCTGCGACAAACACTGTTACTCTAACACAACCCCTCCATCACCATCACTTGACTAAATATACCACCATAACATCACCACTACCACCACACTTCCACTCTGCTACCTCCATTGACCCCACACCTCATCCCTACCTCATCCGCCTTCCTTTTACCATAACAACCAACACGAACACTTCATCGCCACGACAATCAAACCGCAACATGCAACTCTAACACGAGTACAACTTCTCCACGACCACCATCATTTTAGCACATCATAAGCACGTCCCCTCCACTCCACCACCAATGTCATCACCACCACAATTTCGGTTCCTAAATGTATAAGCTTTGTCAAGCGTACCTCCTAGGTACATTTGGGTGATTAAGCAGTTTTTATGTGCATTGGTGAAGTGAGGAAAGTCAAATGAAATCTCAAGAACTCATAAAATATGAAAGAATACCATAGAACTGTGAATGGCAGTAGCAAATGGAAATTAGGATGAGTGGAAGGGGCGTTATGTTTCAACTTAAGTGGCGCATATGATGTTTGAATTGGTTTACTCTCGACCAACTCTACATAAATAAACATCCATTAGTTTATATGGTTTGACCCCACAATCTTTATCGATATATAGAAAGTTTTTTATCCGATTTAAAATGGCGGAGATGCGAGCAATTTACAAGAACTATTCATTTTGGACACAGGGAGGGTAAAATGTCATATATTTTGATGTACAAAAAAAATTCCATCCAAACTAATTGGGTTAGAAAGTAGACTTAACAAACTTTTTAAAAGTTCAAACCTTTCAATAATCGGAGCTCGGTAGTGTTCAGAACAAGGCCGCGAAATTTAAGAAATTCTGAACTTTCAATGCGCCTGAGGCACATTTCTCTGCGTCCGGGGCGCACTACATTGCGTCTGAGGCGCCTAGGAACTACACAATTTGTCAAACTTTGCAAGTTTGTTTCGAACAACTCCGAACTCCGATTTTTGAAAAGTTTGAACTGTTAAAAAGCTTGTTAAATCTACTTTCTAACCCAAAAAAATGAATTGGTCATGTAAAACAGTTGCATATCCGTTATTTTAAATCGGATAAAGACCTTTTATATATCGATAAAGATGATTTTCAAAGTACTAAAAGATTATGGAATATAACCATGCAAATAATAAAGTTCAGTTAATGAAAAGTGTGTAGAAAATAGACAACTATAAAGATCGTGGAAGCCCTACCACCCCTTTGCCAAAAACACTGTCACTATTACACAACCCCTCCACCACCATCGCTTGACTAAGGGCTTGTTTGATAACCTAAATTCAACACTTAATACTGAATCAATTAAGTAATAAGTGATTTAGTAAGTTTGATAACCACATTTTACATTGCTTAACAAATTAAGTAGCACTTAAAATATAGGCCAAAAGGATGAAAAAAATTAAATAGCTTTGAGCTACTTAATTCTTGCTGAATTTTTGTATACTTACACCCAATCATCATACTACCACCACAACCACTCCCACCCATACCGCCACCACTCCACCACCATCACCACCACCACTCCACCACCACCACCACCTCCACTACCACCACTCCTCCACCACAACAGCACCACCACTAGCTTCACCACTACTCCACCACCACCACCACTACCACAACCACCACATCACCACCATCACCACCACCACCACCACTTCCTCCACTACCACCACCACCACTCCACCACCACCACCTCCGCTACCACCACTCCACCACCACCACCACCACCTCTACTACCACCACTCCTCCACCACAACAGCACCACTACTAGCTTCACCACCACTACCACCACCACCACATCACCACCATCACCACCACCACCACTTCCTCCACTACCACCACCACCACCAGCTCTCCACCACCACCACCACCACCACCTCCACTACCACCACTCCTCCTCCACCACATCACCACCACTAGCTCCACCACCACCACCACTTCCTCCACTACCACCACAACCAACTCCACCATCACTGCTCCACCACCACCACTCCACCAATTAAGTAATAAGTGATTTAGTAGGTTTGATAACCACATTTTACATTGCTTAACAAATTAAGTAACACTTAAAATATAGGCCAAAAGGATGAAAAAAATTAAGTAGCTTTGAGCTACTTAATTCTTACTGAATTTTTGTATACTTACATTCAACCATCATACCACCACCACAACCACAACCACTCCCACCCGTACCGCCACCACTCCACCACCATCACCACCACCACTCCACCACCACCACCACCTCCACTACCACCACTCCTCCACCACAACAGCACCACCACTAGCTTCACCACTACTCCACCACCACCACCACTACCACCACCACCACATCACCACCATCACCACCACCACCACCACCCCCACCACTTCCTCCACTACCACCACCACCACCAGCTCTCCACCACCACCACTCCACCACCACCACCTCCGCTACCACCACTCCACCACCACCTCCACTACCACCACTCCTCCACCACAACAGCACTACCACTAGCTTCACCACCACTCCACCACCACCACCACTACCACCACCACCACATCACCACCACCACCACCACTTCCTCCACTACCACCACCACCACCAGCTCTCCACCACCACCACCTCCACTACCACCACTCCTCCTCCACCACATCACCACCACTGGCTCCACCACCACCACCACTTCCTCCACTACCACCACCACCAACTCCACCACCACTGCTCCACCACCACCACTCCACCAATTAAGTAATAAGTGATTTAGTATGTTTGATAACCACATTTTACATTGCTTAACAAATTAAGTAACACTTAAAATATAGGCCAAAGGGATGAAAAAAATTAAGTAGCTTTGAGCTACTTAATTCTTGCTGAATTTTTGTATACTTACATTCAACCATCATACCACCACCACAACCACTCCCACCCATACCGCCACCACTCCACCACCATCACCACCACCACCACCTCCACTACCACCACTCCTCCACCACAACAGCACCACCACTAGCTTCACCACTACTCCACACCACCACCACTACCACCACCACCACATCACCACCATCACCACCACCACTTCCTCCACTACCACCACCACCACCAGCTCTCCACCACCACCACTCCACCACCACCACCTCCGCTACCACCACTCCACCACCACCACCACTACCACCACCACCACATCACCACCACCACCACCACCACTTCCTCCGCTACCACCACCACCACCAGCTCTCCACCACCACCACCACCACCACCACCTCCACTACCACCACTCCTCCTCCACCACATCACCACCACTAGCTCCACCACCACCACCACTTCCTCCACTACCACCACCACCAACTCCACCACCACTGCTCCACCACCACCACTCCACCAATTAAGTAATAAGTGATTTAGTAGGTTTGATAACCACATTTTACATTGCTTAACAAATTAAGTAACACTTAAAATATAGGCCAAAAGGATGAAAAAAATTAAGTAGCTTTGAGCTACTTAATTCTTGCTGAATTTTTGTATACTTACATTCAACCATCATACCACCACCACAACCACTCCCACCCATACCGCCACCACTCCACCACCTCCACCACCTCCACCACTCCACCACCATCACCACCACCACTCCACCACCACCACCACCACCACCTCCACTACAACTACTCTTCCACCACAACAGCACCACCACTAGCTTCACCACCACTCCACCACCACCACCACCACCACCTCCACTACCACCACTCCTCCTCCACCACATCACCACCACCAGCTCCACCACCACCACCACTTCCTCCACTACCACCACCACCAACTCCACCACCACTGCTCCACCACTACCATCACCACCACCAGCTCCACTACTCCATCACCACCACCACCACCACCGCTCCTACCACCATCTCCACCACCATCATCACCACCACCGCCACTCCACCACCACAACCATCACTACACCACCACCACCACCACTACCAGCACTACACCACCACTCCTACCACCTCCACCACTCCACCACCATTACCAAAAGTATATTGTGACCGTTAGAAATTAAAAGAGAATTAGAAAAAAATTAATTCATCATTTTTTTAAATTGAGTACTTAATATATTTATCAAACAGCTTTTCAGCTTAAAAATTTTAGTATTCAGTTTTCAGTACTTAATTTTTTAGCTTTTAGTTTCAGCTTTCAGTTTTATCAAACAGCCCCTAAATATACCACCATAACTTCACCACTACCACCACACCTCCACTATGCTACCACCATTGACACCACACCTCGACTCTGCTACCACCATTGACAACACACCTCATCCCTTCCATCTCCACCTTCCTTTTGCCATAACAACCAACACAAACACTTCATCGCAGTGACAATCAAAGTGTAACATGTGACTCTAGCACGAGTGCTACTTGTCCACCACCACCATCATTTTAGCACATCATAAGCACCACCCATCCACTCCACCATCAATGTCATGACCATCTCAATTTCGGTTCCTAAATGTATAAGCCTTGTCAATCGTACCTCTTAGGCATTTTCGGGTGATTAAGCAGTTTTTATGTGCATTGGTGAAGTGAGGAAAGTCAAATGAAATCTCAAGAACTCATATAATATGAAAGAGTACCATAGAACTGTGAATGGGAGTAGCAAATGGAAACTAGGATGATTGGAAGTGGTGTGAAAATATGTTTTAACTTAAGTGGCTCTAACGATGTTTGAATTGGTCTACTCTCGACCAACTCTTCATAAATAAACATCCATTAGTTTATATGGTTTGACCCCACCATCTTTTGGTACTTTGAGAATCCTCTTTATCGATATATAGAAGGTTTTATCCGATTTAAATTGACAGAGATGCGAGCGATTTACAAGAGCTATTCATTTTTGGACTCAGTGAGGGTAAAATAGTCATATATTTTGATGTACAAAAAAAATTGCATCCAAACTAATTGGGTTAGAAAGTAGACTTAACAAGCTTTTTAACGGTTCAAATTTTGCTAAAATCAGGGTTCGGTAGTGTTTGGAAGAAGGCCGCGGAATTTAAGAAATCCTAAACTTTCTCTGCGCCAGAGGCGCATTTCTTTGCGCCCGGGCCGCATTACATTGCGCCTAAGGCGCCTAGGAGCTCCACAACTTGTCAAACTTTGCAAGTTCGTTTCGAACAATCCCGAACTTCGATTGTTGTGGAATAAAACTATACAAATATTAAAGTTCAGTTTATGAAAAGTGTGTAGAAAATAGACAACTACAAAGATCGTGGAAGCACTACCACCCCTTTGCCACAAACGCTGTCACTATTACACAACCCCTCCACCACCATCACTTGACTGAATATACCACCGTAACTTCACCACTACCACCACACCTCCACTCTGCTACCACCATTGACACCACACCTCATCCCTACCATCTCCGACTTCCTTTTACCATAACAACCAACAAAAACACTTCATCGCCGTGACAATCAAACCGTAACATGCGACTCTAGCACGAGTACTACTTGTCCACCACCACCATCATTTTAGCACATCATAAGCACCACCCCTCCAATCCACCACCATTGTCTTGACCATCTCAATTTCGGTACCTAAATATATAAGCCTTGTCAATCGTACCTCATAGGCATATTCCGATGATTAAGCAGTTTTTACGTGCATTGGTGAAGTGTGGAAAGTCAAATGAAATCTCAAGAACTCATAACATATGAAAGAGTACCATAGAACTGTGAATGGGAGTAGCAAATGGAAACTAGGATGATTGGAAGTGGCGTGAAAATATGTTTTAACTTAAGTGGCTCTAACGATGTTTGAATTGGTTTACTCTAGACCAACTCTTCATAGATAAACATCCATTAGTTTATATGGTTTGACCCCACCATCTTTTGGTACTCTGAGAATCCTCTTTATCGATATATAGAAGGTTTTTATCTGATTTAAATTGACAGAGATGCGAGCGTTTTACAAGAACTATTCATTTTTGGACTCAGTGAGGGTAAAATAGTCATATATTTTGATGTACAAAAAAAATTGCATCCAAACTAATTGGGTTAGAAAGTAGACTTAACAAGCTTTATAAAGGTTCAAACCTTGCAAAAATTAGAGTTTAGTAGTGTCCGGAAGAAGGCCGCAAAATTTAAGAAATCCTAAACTTTCAATGCGCCTGAGGCGCATTTTTCTGCTCCCGGAGCGCACTACATTGCGCCTGAGGCGCCTAGGAGCTTCACAACTTGTCAAACTTTGCAAGTTTGTTCCGAACATTCCCGAACTCCAATTTTTGAAAGGTTTAAACCATTAAAAAGCTTGTTAAGTCTACATTCTAACCCAAAAAAATGAATTGGTCTTGTGAAACGCTCGCATATCCATTATTTTAAATCAGATAAAGACCTTTTACATATCGATAAAGAAAATTTTTAAAGTACCAAAAGATTGTGGAATATAACTATACAAATAATAAAGTTTAGTTTATGAAAAGTGTGTAGAAAATAGACAACTACAAAGATCGTGGAAGCACTAAACCCCCCCCCCCCCCCCCTTGCCACAAACACTGTCACCATTACACAACCCCTCCACCACCATCACTTGACTGAATATACCACCATAACTTCACCATTACCACCACACCTCCACTCTGGTACCACCATTGACACCACACCTCATCCATACCATCTCCGCCTTCCTTTTACCATAACAACCAACACAAACACTTCATCACCATGACAATCAAACCGTAACATGTGACTCTAGCACCAGTACTTCTTGTCTACCACCACCATCATTTTAGCACATCATAAGCACCACCCCTCCACTCCACCACCAATGTCATGACCATCTCAATTTCGGTTCCTACATGTATAAGCCTTGTCAATCGTACCTCTTAAGCATGTTCGGATGATTAAGCAATTTTTATGTGCATTGGTGAAGTGATGAAAGTCAAATGAAATCTCAAGAACTCGTAAAATATGAAGGAGTACCATTGAACTATGAATGGGAGTAGCAAGGCTTATACCACCATAACTTCACCACTACCACCATAACTTCACCACTACCACCACACTTCCACTCTACTACCATTGGCACCACACCTCAGTGGACTGACTTCTCCTTCAACTCTGCTTTCTTTTTTCTTAAAACAATCGATGGAGAAAACATGGGCCTTATATTGGTGCTTTAGAAACACCTATCTAAAATAACATTGAAGTTAAATTATATGTGACTAAGCTATGAGCATTGATAGCTATGAACCAGTGTCATAGTTATGCTAGTAGATTCAATTGCTAAGATATGTTGGTACGAATGAAAGAACAAATTCCTTTTTAAGTCTTGTTCCTTTTTATGTCACTTTTTGCATTGCCTAAACTTCTACATGACATGAGAGATGTTTTTTTTGCATTGGCTTACAGTTCTTCTTCTTCTTCTATTTTACCTACCTTCTTGTTCCTCTAGGGATGGATGTGAGACCAGATGCATATTTCACAAATCTTTTACAAGATGGTGTGATCCTTGAAGATCATTCTTAGAGGGAGCCTCAAGATGAATTTTGATTTACTTATGTAAATCCAAATGCTCAAGTGTTTACCCAAGCATCTCAAACCTTAACTCAAAAGGGATCCACTCCTAAGAGAGCACAACGTGGTGGCAAGTTCACCATTGAAGAGGACAAATTGCTTGTATCAGCATATTTGAATGTTTGCTTGGATGCGGTGCAAGGGAATGACCAAAAACTTAAAACTTACTGGAGAAGAGTGTGGGATTACTTCCACGAGCACATGTCATTGGCTCAATGTAATGAGAACTCTCTGATGAATAGGTGGTCGACCATTCAACTTTCTGTTAACAAGTTCTATGGATGCTTTGCTGGAATTGAAGCAAAGCATCAAAGTAGTATTAACGAGGAAGACAAGGTATTAAGCTTCAATATAAATAATTATATTGATTATTGCTTTCACACTTTTTACAGATGAGGTAATTGTTTACATGTTTGTAGGTCTTTGAAGCAAACAAATCGTACAAGGAACTCCATGGAGGCTCATTTCAATTTGAGCACTGTTGGAATATTTTGAAGTACCAACCAAAGTGGCATGTCGATGTTGAGAAGAAAAAACCAAAGAAGAACAAAACTCTTGGAGAATGTGATGCCACCTTTGTGGACTTAGAGAGACCCATAGGTACCAAAGCTGAGAAGAAAAAATGAAAGTTAGCTGAAATTCCTAGTTCTCCTCTTGTAGGAATACTAGCTGACGAAAGAACAAAAGAAAATGAGCCACAAGAAAATGGACATCATCCAACAACTACATGTTCAAGAGCAAGAGAGACACCAACTTGATAAAGAGAGACTTCGTGAAGAGCAAGAGAGAAATGCTATTAAGAAAGAAATACTACGTATGAAACAGTTCAAAGAAGAGGAGAGGATAATGCTACTGGATACAAGTGCCTTGCCTCATGTGCAACAAGAGTGTTATCAAAGTTGGCAAATGGAGATCTTTCAAGAACGTGAAAAAAGGTTTAAAAGGGTTGGTAGTTGAACTTTTGTGGGACATCTAGACGTTTTGGAGGATTGAAGTAGTATTGGTAGTTGAACTTTTGTGGGACATCTAGACGTTTTGGAGGGTTGAAGTAGTTTGGACATCTAGACGTTTTGGAGGGTTGAACTTTTTTGGACGTGTAGTCTTTTTTGGATATCTTCTGCAAAAAAAATTCACATGCTATTGTACCCAGAACCAAGGATTGGGTGTATTTTGGTAAATATTAGTTTGTGCTTGGTGTTCTTGTAATATTTGGTTTATTATTGAAGTTGCTTCTTCTTCTTCTTTTGTCACATTTTCAAATGCATAAAATGTCACATATTTACCCTGTTGTGCCTGCTGGAAGGGGTGTGTCCTTCTTGGAAGTTGTAATGGTGAATGGTGTGTCTTTAAAAGGAGAGTGTTGGTCCAAATAGCAACCCAAAAGGGGGGGTGAATTGGGTATCTCAAATATAACGCGGAATTTTAAAAGAAAGTAATTGCAATCTATTCAACTAAAATTCCAATTTCAATGAAATACTATTCAACTCATGCAATATTGATATGCAATTCAAGACGGAAAGTAAAGAGAGTAGGGAAGAGAGAATCGAACGCAAGGATTTATAGTGGTTCGGTCCGCAACTTCACGGCCTAGTCCACTCCCCAAGTGTCCAACTCAGGATTTGCTGCACTATCTCCAATAGTTACAATCTTCTAACTTTGCGGGTGCTAGACAACCTTTACAACGAGCAATCTATCCCCAATTGCTCCAACTAATTTTGACTCCGGTGCTAGTCACACCTAACCCAACTAATTTTGACTCTGGTGCTAGTCACACCTAACTCTCAAGTGATTTTCTCTCCAAAATCACTCACAAAAAGATATACACTCACAAGTGTACGAACAAGGGTGTACAATCCCTTTTACAATGAAGATCAAAATACGAACTCTCTCACACACAAGTGTATAGATATGAAGATGAATTGTAGTTGTATGTCTGATAGATTTTCAAGTGATGCTCACAGCAATTTCCTTCGAAAGTTCTTTGTCAACTTTTTTCTTCCTTCTTCACCGTATATAATAAATCGTTTAAGAGCCTGTATGGATGAAGAATCATTTACTTGTAGCCGTTGGAAAGAATAATATCCACTCACAAATCAAGCAATTTATTCCTTAATTGTATTAAGCAATTTGTCTTCTTCTTTCCCATCTTCAATATTCTAAGGTGAAGCTCCACCAGCCGTTGCAAGAATTGGCTCCAATCTTGCCTTTCTAGATTTTTGCATCTTCCATCTTAAGCAATGAATCTTCTTCACACAAAGTTCAATCAAGTCTTCAATTAGCCGTTAAAATAATAAAGCTCCAAGAAATCTTCTAGCTTCCTCCTTTATTTATATTTGCTTTCCATGGAAGTTCTTATAGCCAATCACACATTAGGAGAAGATTTGTCCTTAATCTTCCTCCTTTTAATTTTAATCTTGACTGTTGGAGGTAGGAATATTGGTGTAGAATTTTTCCATGTGTATTCATCCAAATCCTACAAAAAACACATTACTTCAAATGAGTAACAAATATCACAATATTAATTATATTTCATTCCAATAAAATATGTTTTGTTATCATCAAAACCAATAAGGTATTCAATAGAAACCTTTGGGCTAACAGAGAGTATAAAGTCTCTACTGGTGTTGTTTGGTACAGGTGAATGATGTGTGTCTGTGAGTAGTATGGAGTCTACTCTATTAGGGTAATATGATTCAGGTGGGGCATTTTTATTTTTTATTTTTCATTTGAAGCAGTAGCAGTGACCTAGGACTGCACTTTCATTTATAGCAGTAGCAATTTCTTATCTGAGATTGATTTATATAGTCCACAAATCTTTAACCTGGAGGAAGTTGTGGGATCAAGGAACTTCATTATTTTGAGAGGGAAGATTCTGCTACTCTGCTATTAAGGTGAATGGACAAAATAGAGGGGACATTTTACCACTCCTCAATTATTCCAAATACTTCATCTCGCTGTCCATTACATAAATGAGAATATTACATGATTGCATAAATGAGATTAAATACTTGCACAAACGAGATTACATAATCGCATAAATGATATTAACTACTCCAAATTCCTATGACTGGCTATGTCGCTCCCATAAGTGCTTGACGAGGTCTGATTGAAGTTGGGAGTGAGTTTCTCTATTTCGAATAACATGTTGGCGTTGAATGAACTCCATAAGTTCCGTTGTATGCTCATGCGATACTGGTTCGGGGAGAGGTCCATCATCCCTTTCATATTCAAAGTCTTGTGCATCATCTTCTCACTCGTCCTCAATGATCATGTAATGCATTATTATGCATGCTTTTATAACAACTTTGAGCATGCTACATGCCCAAAAACGTGCAGGTTGACGTTTAACCGCAAAACGAGCTTGAAGCACTCCAAATGCACACTCTACATCCTTCCTTGCTGATTCTTGGGCTGCTGCGAAATAATTTTTCTTGTTTCCTTGTGGATGTGGAATTGTTTTCACTAATGTAGACCACCGAGGATATATACCATCTGCTAGATAATATCCCATCGGATAGTTATGACCATTGATCAAGTAGTTGGCTAGAGGAGCACGAACTTTGGCCAATTCAGTAAAGACCAATGATCTTTCTAGCACGTTGATGTCATTATTACCTCCCGGTAATCCAAAATATGAATGCCATATCCATCGATCATACGACGCTACCGCTTCCAGAATAACTGTTGGTTCACGAATATGGCCACTATACATTCCTTTCCATGCCGTTGGACAATTCTTCCATTTCCAATGCATACAATCAATACTTCCTAACATCCCAGGAAATCCATGTCGTTCACTAACAACTAGCAATCTAGCAATGTCATCGCTAGTGGGTGACCTTAAGTATTCATCGGAAAAAATCTCAATCACCGCTATGACAAATCTTTTTAGACTCTCTAATGCGATGCTTTCCCCTATCCTCACAATCTCATCTAAAAATCAGACGATACCCCAAAAGCAAGGATCTGAATTGCTGCTGTCATCTTTTGAAGTGAAGACAATCCGAGCTTTCCGGCAGCATTTCTTGTTTGGACAAAGTATGGATCATGTGCTTCCACCGCAGCTTGAATACAGAGAAAAAGAGAACAACTCATACGAAACCTCCATCGAAAATACTTGGGAGGATAAACGGGTGGTTCGGCAAAATAGTCTTGAAAAATCTTTTCATGGCCAGGGATAGTACCACGATCAATATATTTGCGACCTTGAACAGAACCACGATGTCGCACTACTTCTCTCTCACTTTTTAGTCATTCTTCTTCCATAGCAATTACGGTAAGTATCTCTGAATCATCATTGTCTGAGTCAAGAAGGAGAAAATTTAGTAGAGCATTGCGAGACATAATTTAGAAAGACTAAATGACGTATCGACAAAATTAAAATTGAGATGGTTGTGAAAATGAGAGCAAATATGGGAAAGAGTGAAGGTTAATAAGAAAAAAAATTTAAATTGAGATGGTCCTCAAAATGGGAAGAAAGTTGGTGAAGAATATAGATGAAAGGAAAAAGTAGTTCCAATTTATGTATATAGTTGTTGGAAGTGGAAGAAAGCTAGTGGAGAAGCAGGTTACCCTTTTGTTTTTCCTTTGCATAGCCTAAAGGCTAGTTCGCTGGGGGATTGTAAAAATTGGTGGCTAGCTAATCTAATTTCTGGCATATTTCTTAGCCCAAATGGCTAGGAATTGCTGGAGATGCTCTAATAATATGATAGTAACATGTGTGTACTTAATACATAGTCCAATGCAATCACATACCGTACAAGTGTATACCTACACACAATTGCGTGAGCAGTTGGCTTCCATGCGCAACCTCCTCTCTCTAGCTCTTTTTCCCACTCCACCAGAGATCAGCCTTGTCAAGATGAGAAAACTAATAACAAGCTTCATCCTTGCTTACATTGCCCTCTTCCTATACGCAGCAAATTTAAAACCTTCTTCAGTAGCTGCTGCATTGTCAATCGGGAATGAAATCGACAGACTTGCGTTGCTTGCCTTCAAGGACAGAATAACCCAAGACCCACCCAATCTCATAACCTCATGGAACACCTCTACCCATTTCTGCATGTGGCAGGGTGTTTCATGTAGCGTCCGACATCCCGGCAGAGTCACCGTCCTAAATTTAGCAGGCATGAAGTTGACGGGGATCAGTACCTCCTCACTTGCGAAACCTCAGCTTTCTCAGACAGATCAATCTCCAAAACAACGGTTTTCAAGGCATCATTCCACAAGAGCTTGGTCGTTTGTCGAGGCTCAAGGATCTCGATCTCACAAGCAACGCATTCCAAGGGGAGATCCCAACCAACTTGTCCTACTGTTCTGACATTCAAGTCATCTCGCTTGGCCTCACAACAATACTAGTTGGCAAAATTCCATGACTCGGAGCTGAGCTCTTTATCAACAAACAAACATTCAAGAGAGTTTTCTGTATCTGTTAATGGACTCACCGGCAGCATTCCACGTTGGTTAGGAAATGCATCTTCTCTGATTTTCTTGTTCATGTCAGTAAACTACTTCCAAGGAACCATTCCATCCGAACTAGGGAGACTACTGAATTTGACATACTTACAGATTAGTGAAAACAATCTATCGGGGGTGGTTCCTCCTTCTATCTACAACATTTCATCGCTCCGTCATTTAGATTTCACCTACATCCAATTTGACGGGAAAATCCCACAGGATATCGGGTTCACTCTTCCCAATCTTCTCGGCCTCTATCTCTGAGGAAACCAGTTTACCGGTCACCTGCCGATTTCTTTATCAAATGCCTCTGGACTACAAGAATCTAATTTTGCTGAAAATAATTTTACAGGAACCATGCTTACAAATCTTGGAAGCTTAAAAGACCTAGTAAGGCTCACGGTTGCCGGAAATCAACTAGAGACAGATAAGGCAGAAGGATTCAGCTTTCTAACTTCTTTAACTAACTGCAGCAACCTCCAAGCACTAAACATAGCAACGAACAGGTTCCAAGGTGAATTACCTGCGTCAATCGCTAATTTTTCAACTGCTCTACAACAGCTCATCGTACGAGAAAACCCGATATCAGGGAGCACACCAGAAGGAATCACAAGTTTAATCGGCCTCACAAGATTGGTGATTACCATAAGCACCATTACCGGTGAAATTCCTGAGAGTATAGGCAAAGCTAGAGAAAGAAATGAAATTAATAATTGGAGATATAGGGTAATGATCGGAGAAAGATATAGAATAATGATTGGAAACAAAACTAAAACAAAACTAGCAACCGAACACAGTCAATGTCTTTTGCTCTCTAACATCAAAAATCAAAAATGCATTTTCCTGGAGTGTGTTATGGGTGGAGTCTCCCAAACAACCAAAAGTGATAACGTAAAAAAGAAAGGGAAATGATTTTGCCACTCTTTTTTGTTAACGTCGCTCTCCTGCAAGTGATATAAAAAATACACTTGCAAGGGAGTGACGTTAACAAAAAAAGGAGTTGCAAAATTAGCAACCAAAAGAAAAGGCAAACGGTAAGTATCCAAACACCCTCTCAATCTCTCTCCTCTCTCTCTTTCTCAGTTCCAGTTTCCCTCACTACTTCGTATTTAAGATTTTTTTTTAACCGCAAAGAAAGTAATATTTCATCAGCGGTGCTATGGTTCCCAACCAGGAGGGATCCCGATCGGTCCCCGACGGCGCGCTAGGCCACTCCGGCCATCGGACGGCTGATCTGAGCCGTCCAAAAATTCTTTAAAAAAAAACCGAGAGGGTCCGCACGAGAATCAACGGCATCTGATGTGTGTGGGTGTTCGATCCAAATACTCCCTTTTTTGTATAGGGCCCCCTCGTTTTCTTTTTTTCAAGAATTTTTGGACGACTCGGATCAACCGTCCGATGGCCGGAGTGGCCTGGCGCGCCATCAGGAACCGATCGGGATCTCTTCCGATCAGAAACCATATCTTTATGATAACAACAAAATGCTTATTCATATTCAAGATGGTGTAATTTTTGCATATGTTATCATGACATCTATTTCATAGACGCTTTGGGCCCTTGATCGGTATTTCTCTGTCAATGGTGTGGTGAAGCTTAAAATGGGTGATCAAAAAAGGGCTTTCCTATCCCTCGTACCGTCTGCAATTTCTCAGTCTTCGGACCCGAATTGTTTGAAGGGAACATGGAGCAAGGGAGAGGCATTCATGAGTACAATGAAACCCATCCACTAAATAGTTTCAAGCCCGACGAAATCACGGAGCAAGGGATGTCTGCAACTGGGCAACGGCTCATTTGCTTCGTTGAGGGGGACGATGCATTGTAGAAGGGCAAATATGCCATTTTGAATCAGTGATCGTGGCTCCAATAATTGGAGTTGTGGCTTCATAACCCAACTGACTTATGTTTTCATCTTGCCCATTTTGAACACTTATGTTTCTATCCCCGCTTGTAAAAAATTCCAAGTTTGCCCTTTATTATATAGATACATTGACTATATATTATATTTAATATATGTATATATAAGCAGAGATTTTTGAGACTAAAATCTAATCTTTAAGGTCTTGTAGCGTAATTTTAGGATAAGCACCCCTAACAAATTCCAAAACTCTCAGAAAAATATTTAAACCCCCCACTTTGAAACTTCCATTTCCATTTGCAGGTTTCCTCCGCTCCCCTCTCTGAAATTTTTGAAATGGTCGGGCGGCGGGCTATGAGAGCGCGACGGAGATTGGAGGTAGATGGAACGGCTTGAGAGATTTGTTCGACCACCACTATCGCTTGTCGCTCTTTCTCCACCGTCACCACTCAGAAAGGCTGGCGTAGAGGATTCGTTGAGTGGATCTTGGTTTGTTTTTCTTTGTATCTGCTTTCTCTGATTTTTGTTAGTTATGTTGGGTGTAATTCAGTTTGGTTGTAACTTCATCTACGAATGGCTTTTATCATTTGTTGACTACTTGTCAACTTACTCTCTTTCGTGTCCATGATTTGGCATATGATTGTAATAGTTTGGGTGCCAACATAATTGGATGCTTTCTCTTTATCGTGATGTCGTTCTCTTTGTTTTGCCATTTTACTCCGCTACGTGAGCGATTGGGTTTTGTTTAATTTTATTTTATTTCATGGTAAATTATGTACTTTATTTACCATGAAATATGTTTGTCTATATTTGTATCATTTCATGGTTAATTATTTGGATAGTTTACCATAAAACTTTTTCATGGTTAATTATTTGAACCATTACAATAAAACTATTTCATGGTTAATTAATTGTTTGTCTATGTTCACACCAAACCCACATAAGTCCAGCGAAAATCCGCCCCAATTGGCGAAAATCCACTCTAGTTTGGCCTCCATTGTTTCGAAGTTTGTGGAAGAAGAACGACACGGTCGCGGTGGTGGCCGCGGTCGGAGTTAATAAATTATTTACTTTATTTACCATGAAATATGTTTGCCATGTTCCTATCATTTCATGGTTAATTATTTGAACTATTTACCATACAATTATTTCATGGTTAATTAATTATTTGTCTATGTTCTAAATATTTCACGTTGTAAATGCAGATGATTTATTTACCATGAAATTGGTTTAGACATCATTTAAAATAATTTGAACATTTGAAAATTAATTGAAATCTTAAATTCCTCCTATGATATCTCATTTAATTGCAGAGATTGATATTCATCACAATCCCCTTAATTTAGGAAACAATAAATGTATATATCTATATAGACATCATAGGAAAAGGGTAATAAGGGTAATTCATACATTAAAAGGATGAAAACATAAGCACAAAAAGTAGATGGGATGAATACTTACGTTGTATGACTAATTGGGATGCATATTTAAATAATCAAGGGTGTATTAAAACTCCAATTATTTTTATTTTTTTTTTTCATATTCTTCGTTACTTAGCCACCCCAGAGATGGTAAGAGCCCATCAATTCACTCGGGGTGTATTTGTTTGACCGGATTTGCATATTGTCCAACCCATAGGAATCACATATTTATTGTTTGGTTAAAATCTTTATGGGTGAGAGTAAATATACATTGTCATATAATGCCACAAAACTGTCGAGTCCATATATATGAATTTGCAAAACCGTCCGGTTAACCAGTGCCACTGTGCACCAGTTAATTATGTACCACTAGTAAGATGACTGCGCAGAAGGAGCGCAGCCTAGGCCCGTTACTGAACTATTTAAATATCTAGAAGTGTACAATTCATCAACCAAGCAATGTATACAGTTTTATTACAAGCAGTTTTTTACAAGTACGGTTATTTCTACACTTTCACTCCAAATCTATAAGAATTACTTAATTCATCAAAACCTCAAAACTAAAAGTGGAAGCAAAATTATGCAGCATACAATGCTAAACTCTATAACTAAGTCAAAGCAATATTGTGAGTATGTCACCATATCTTGGTTGGGATGGAAGGCTTTCATTTTGAACCTCAAATGTCTGCTTCAACAATTGCTTCATATTCCTGCAGCAAATATTCCAGCTATGGTTTTCCTACCAAGTGCAAGAGATAACTAGTAGTCACAGAGTTGACATGGTTTCAAACTGTGAAAAATCATGGACCTCTTCTGAAAGCCAATCAGAATAACTAGATTCATAACTAACATATCTTACTGAAAGAATCAAAAATCCAAGCAAGTGAATATGCCCTGCCCCCAACTGATGACGTTATAACTCAGACAACAAAGTTTGAACTATTAAATTCCATGCACTTTAATGTCCACACAAACTCATAACACCCATAGAGAATAAACAAAAGACGGAAAACTTAAAACCGACAAAACCTAAAAGAAAGAATCAAAAAAAGAAAAGGAAAACAATATCCAATATTGAGAGAGAGAGAGAGAGAGCGAGAGCACAACAAATAACGACGACAGTCACGTCGACCCTAAAAAGACTAAAACTTGCAATCAAGTACACATTCAATGCTGAATAGATATTGACGGGAGGTAAAAAGACTGAAGTGAAAACCTAAATTATTCATTAGTAGATAAGGGATGCTTAGTAAATTGATGCATGCTCTTTTAAGCGGAATGGAAAGTTTTCTGCGTTTCTTTGAAGATCTACCTAACTATCTGTTTGTGGCTTCGTCCTCTTATGCTGCTGCTATCCTAAATTTTAGCCATATTTGCTCCCAAATGAGTCTCTTCTAACTGGTGCAATGGTCCCATCGACTCCCATTTTTAATCATAAATCCAGAACTTCAATTTGGTGGGTTTGTCTACAATTAAAACGAAAAAGAAAAATCTGGTACATTCGTTTAAGACCATCCACACACACATTAAAAAATAAAATATCACTTTATAAGGACACATAACGAGTTCAATTATCCTTAATATTTTGTTTCCAAGTTGCACATTCGTTCTAATGAATTCCTAAGATCTCCACGCAACAACCAAAATAAATGTTTATTTCAGGACTTACTCTCTTTCAATGAGTAGTTATTTTATGCCCTTCTAAATTATATGAGCACTTATAACAGAAGTTGTGGAAAGAGACATTTTCATCATATTATCTTGCAGATACATTTTCATCACATTATGTTGCAGACACTTTTAACACCCAAAAAAAAAAAAAAAAAACAAATATTTACCCAAAAATGAGAGAGGGACAAATACATAAGAACACTTAATACATCATTCATGATGTAGGAAAAATAAACACTTTTTGACTACCTCATTTTGTCTCAAGACCGAACTTAGGCACTCTAGAAAAGATAATCAATGGACTGGATTTGTACGAAGAGGGTGAAAGCTAATTAGTTAAGATGGATAATTAATGTATAGTAGTAACACTTTGAATTTAATTTTTTCACAAGAATCCTACTTTGAACAAAACAACCGAAGTATAAAAAGAACCCTAAATCGAACAAATGGACAATCTCATAACAAAATCAAACACTACAATCGAAGAATAATAAGAACATGAAGAATTCTGAGCCCAAAGAAAGGTTACGATGATAGTAAGTTTTATCCTTCCTCAGAATCTACTCTGCCATCGCTTGAGGTGGACATAGAAGCTGCTGCCACAGACACGGGTTGCTTACGAGGGACTTGCACACGCTTGCGGGCCTCTACTGGTAGGGTATTGTGATTATGTCTTCATCGGTGAAGCTTCGCAATTTTTCGGTGAGTCCTCTGCGCAAAGAGAGAGAGATCTAGAGAGAGAGCACGCTGTGCATGTGGGGGAACCTTATCTCAATAGGGGAAAGAAATAGAAGAACGACGTCGTTTTGGTTATCTCAAGGACCGACCGATTTGCAACTACAAATTTTTTATACGTAGCTTGTTCTAAACCTAACCCACAAATTTTATAACAATTTCTTAATTGCAACCTAACAAATATCCCTAAACTTTCAAAAATACTCTCTCCTTCCCCCATCTATCTCTCCCGTTTCTCTCTTCTCTTCTCCCCTGCACCACTACCAAATCCTTCATAACCGCCGTGGGAGTTCATCAAGAACTCACCGGCAATGTCACCAACACCGCTGTCACCACCGTTTTGCCCTTCTCCATGTTTCTCTCTTCTTTTTCCGTTCATTACTACCACACCAGCCGACACCACCAACACCAGCAGCAGCAGATGCTTCATCCACCTCATCTGTCAGTCACAACCACCACCACCAACACATTCTCAGTTCTCTCTTCTCTTCTCTTCTGTTGTACACACCACCACCACCACTGTGTATTCGAAATTTTAAAAAAATTTCCCGACATATTTAGATACACATTTCTAAAAAATTTTGACAATTTCAGATTTTAAAACTTGAAAATGTTTATAAATTTCAGATTCTAAAATCCGAACACTTTATAAAGCATGTTGGAGATGTGTCATGTATTTTTTTTTTGTTATATGTGACAACTTTTTTTATTCTCAACTTATATAGTTTCGCCACTGCTAGGTTTTTTTCCTTATTTTTTATTATATTCTAGTCATAAATGTTCTATTTTTTTTTCAAGAAAGGAGACCCAAAAGAGTATTCCAAAACTAAATTCAATGGGCCAAAGTGAAATAATATAAATGATGATGTGTAATTAAGAAAAAAAATTCCACACTCTAACCCTAAAACAACTTAACCTAAAAAAATTAAGGAAATTTAATTATTATGCCATTATCGATGCCCAAAATTAAAATTAGTCCTTTTCCATACTCCATGTGTAAATGACAAACATCATTTAGTTTAGTTTTTATTATATTATTTTAATTTTTTCTGGAGCGGATGACTATTAATATTGTAATTCATTTTTGTATTGAGGATCAGTCTTTACGAATTTTATCTCAAGTTTAATTGAATCCCTGCTAATAAACGGTGGATGAGATCTATCTCCAAATTAGTCATTCTATTAGGTTGGATATCGAGTAATGCAGAAAGATACCCCATTGAGTCTTCAAGCCAGCATAAGGAAATTAATGAGTACGAGGATATATATACACGAAGATTTTCCAATGCTTCGAGAACAGAACCACGTGGATATTCTTGTATTCTTAATTTATTTTACTTTTGCTTGAACCCAATCAAATCTACAACTATGACTATGCAACCAAAACTAATGAGCTAACCAAGATTAAGAGTGACCAATCTGATTCAAATATAGCCAGGTTCATTAGAAAACATTATTTGGAGACAGCTGCATTCCTTACTTTTTATAATCACGTATATCTCAGTATCTCGTACCACTTTTAATTAATTAGTTGGAGATAGATTCCTTAAATTGTCTTTCAAGACCATTCCAACTATAACATTCACGAGATCGAGAATTAAGAACCAGATCAGAAGTTACTATGGGAGGATTTCTTGACCTGGGAATTATCCTGCTGACAAGTACGTATGTGTACTATTCAAATAGTCTTGGTCTCTCTTTTTAGTTTCATTTAATTGAGAATGATGGTTTGGTGTCTAATGAGAGAATATTATCAACTTATTGTTGAACGAGGGAATCAAAAGGACTGAATGAAATTCATTTCCCACTGAATTAATAGGTCCCCACTTTATCAGCCGGTGGCAAACAAGGGCCTCATACGTTGTTATTGAAGCTGACTGCAGGAGTCTTCACTGAAAGTCTGCTAAAATAAACAAACGAAATGTCTCAATTGCACATTGAATGAGCTTATCCCCACACACAATCATTCTCATATTTGAGAAAGATTGTGTGTGGAATTTTTTTGCTCAAATCCAATATTGGAAGACTCCGCACTTCATTAATTTGTTTGTTTGTTTGATTGATTGAAGATTCTTTCATTTGGATTGGAGAAGCCAGTAAATGTTGTTTTTTTTTTTTTTTGTGGAAATTAGTATTTTGCGAGACTTGATTTAAGAGAGAGTTTTGGTTAAGAGTTTCTTATTGCACTTTTGGTGAGAGAATTTATAATAAATGGCCATACACTATAATATTGCAGAATGAATGAGCATTGGACCCACATTATAATATTGCATCATTATAATGTATGACCTATAATGACTTGCGCAAACTGACCTGCTAACCAAGGATGGAACAAAGGGAGTCTAATGGCGGTGACCACCAAGACAAGAATTTTAGAAATACAATTATTATATGTGACAATTTTTTTTTATCCCCAATATATATAGTCTCGTCACTGTTAGGTTTTTTTCCTTATTTTTTATTATATACTAGTCATAAATATTCTATTTTTGTATTCATGAAAGGAGACCCAAAAAAGTATTCCAAAACTAAATTCAATGGGCCAAAGTGAAATAATATAAATGATGATGTGTAATTAAGAAAAAAATATTCCACACTCTAACACTAAAACAACTTAACCTAAAAAAATTAAGAGAATTTCATTATTATGCCATTATCGATGCCCAAAATTAAAATTAGTCTTCTTTTGTACTCCATGTGTAAATGACAAACATCATTTAGTTTAGTTTTTGTTATGTTATTTTAATTTTTTCTGGAGCCGATGACTATTAATATTGTAATGCATTTTTTTTATTCTTTTAGTATACATTTCGCCACTGCTATGGTAATTTCCTGGTTCCGTCCTTGCCTCCAAGGTCTCCTCAGGCCTCAGGTCACATTGGTAGTCTCCTTTCAACTTTGGAGGACAAAGGCAACAAAAAGTCTCTCTGAATCCGCCGTGAATAGCGGATCAAAAAAAAAAATTCCTGCCGTGAATAGCGCTTTAAAAAAAAAAAATCCACCGTGAATAAACAAACACACATTTGATTGGTTGAGAGCATCACGTGAACATGTCACATAGTAGTTCGGGACTATTGAATAATTACTCCAATTACGTGACCAGTTGGCTTCCATTCCATGCGCAACCTCCTCTAGCCCTTTCCTGAGTATATATATTTTTTTGATCCGTAGCCCTTTCCTGAGTAGATATGCATACATAGATACTAATGTATCCAATTTTAAGGGATTGCAGATTCATTGTCTGGTTAAATTCTTTCCGGGTCAGTCCATCGCTTAAATAATCCCACAAAATTGTGTAATATGCCATACCATGGGGGCTGAAGTTTTATTAATCTCATCGCTTAATTAGTTGAATGTAACTACATACCCGAGGAGTGTATATATCTGTCAATTATTTGTCCTTGTCAAAAAAATGGACTCTGGAATAATTAAACATGCGTGTGCAATTCTCGACGAAAAAAATATTTCGGATCATGGGTCACACCCGCACAACACGGATACCAAATATATGTGGGTTCATTTGTATCCAACTTTTGGTTGGAAACTTTTCCCCTCCCCCTTAATAAATTTTGCTTCGCCGTTCAAAAAAATATATATGTGGGTTCACCACAATGCCCACTTTATGGTGAATTTCCACAATTTCAGTCTTAAGCGGAAAATACTACTCTAACCCACCCTCCATATTTTCTTCAATTTGGAGGATTGGCTTTCATCCTCCAAATATGGAATATATGAAAAAAAAAAAATCCTCTAAAACAACTTTTTGAATATAAAAATAGAAAAAATATTAGATGTGATAGAAAACTAGATAATAATTAGAGAAATAGTAAAAGAATGGTTGAAATGGAGATGTAAAAGAGGAATATAGAGATTTGTGGTTCGAGATTAGATGAATAGTAAAATTCTCTAAATCAACTTTTTTTGATTATAAAATAGTATTTTGATAATCTAAGATGGAGTTTTAGAGGGTATTGGTTTGGAGATGCCCTGACGATTTTTTCCCTTCATTTTCTTGTTTGAATTTGGGAAGGGCCAAGAGAAGTCTCCTCCAAGCTCTCCTCGATCAGGACAGTTTGGTAGTATCCTCACGACTTGGGAAGGGCCAAGTGAACACCAAGTCTCTCTGAATCGGACGTGAGTATACTTACACACAGTGCGTGAGCGGTTGGCTTACATGCCCAATTTCCTCTACCTCTTTCCCATTCCACCAGATCAGCCTTGTGAACAAGATGAAAAAGCTAATAACAAGCTTCCTCCTTGCTTACATTGCCCTCGTTTATTATTCTTCAATTCCTATTATTCTGCTTGTTGAGTATTTAGATAGCGAATAAGGGATTTTCAATGTGCTTTCCCATGTATAAGAGGGAATTGATATTCGCGCTCCAAAATTTACTGTAGGCGCTCCACCTTTTTATTTTTACACTGTGATGTTGCCAGCAACATCACAGTGTAAAAACAAAATATACATTGATGTTGCCAACAACATCACAGTATAAAAACAAAAAGGTGGAGCGCCTGCAGTAAATTTTGGACCGCCAAAATCAGTAATTAAATGACAATTTTGCTCTCAAACAATGTGACCTTTTCCGCTTACACTTATTTTTAGAGACCTGTCTTTTACGGAGTACCTTTTTGTTCTCCTTGTAATTTGATTGGCATCTGTCAGTTTTTTTTTTTTTTTAGGCATTTGTCTTTTACAGTGGAGATTAGTTTCAAGGAAATGATTTTGCCACTTTTTTTTTTTGTTAATATTACTTCTCTGCAAGTGTATTTTTGATGTTTGTGTATTTTTGATGTTTTACAGTATCGATTAGTTTTCTTTAAAAAAAGGGAGTGGCAAAATCAGCAACCTAAAAAAAAAGTCAAACTTGGCATTTTGTTTTGTCTTTATTTAATTTTTTTTTTGTATTTGTTAGTTTTGCATTCATTGTTTTTTTGAATTTTTTTACGTAAAAGTTTGTGAATTACTCTCTTCATCTCAAATTGTTGATCCTCTCTTTTTTTGAATGTCTCAAATAATTGGTTATATCTCTTAATTTATAATATTTTTTATATCAAATATAGATCTTGTTTAATAGATCTCAATAAGTTCTTTTAAACAAATTTTTAAAAATCACCTAAAAGATTATAGATTGTAAGATATAATCAATTGAAAAATGACACACTCACCGTATGTGTCCACCGCACGGCTAGTGGGGCTCATTTCGAGTTCCGTGAAAATACAGAAAAATAAATATAAATTTTAAATGAATTATTTATAGATCCTGTAAAAAATTAGTTCAAACACATAAGGGGAGATATATTTTCTAAATTCGTTGGGACGAAATTGAAAAGTTGAGTGGTTTAATTTTGTAAATCCCCATATCAAAAGAGGAGAAAAAAAATGAGATTATAAAAGAAGAGAGAAAATCAATTACCTATAATTTTTGGATTAATCACCCGTCCCGATGATAGTGGTCTAAAAAGTATAAAAAAAAATTGACCAAAACCAAAAAAAAATTCACTTAACATGAAAAGCAATATGAAACAGCTATCTTTTTTGTCAAAGTATCATCTTCTATTAACTTTTTTCCACATGGTCCATATTATTATATTTTCTGATTCAACTTGTTAAGACGAATGATTAATCTCAAAAATCACGACGAAAAACTACAAAAATTACAAAAAGTAAAAATGACCAAAAATAATCTTAGATAAAAAAAGTTAGAAAGAATGAACTTGGTGCACACCACATATACATCGGATTGTGTGAAATTCAATTCGAATACATGAATAATCGGAGCCACTCAATTTATTTTGAATTTTTTTTAAAAATTCCTAAAAAACAGTTAGCTCAGCATAGATCAATAAGGGCTTGAACAATTTTGTGTTCCATTTCTTGACAAAAAAAAGTTGAACAAAGATTCGAAACTAGGGAAGATAGTACCAGATTTAACAAAAAAACAAAGAAACATAAAAGATCGAGCAGCTTCGGAGAGAGAACTTTTCGTAACAAACACAAGGAATAATAAAGGACTAAAAACGTCATTTAAATGAACTAGGTAAAGAAGTTCAGCATTTCTTGGCTTGGAAAAGGCCATTCATTATTTTCAATGGGCCTACATAGGAGGTACTCACTCCGCTTGGTTACCAAAGAAAGTGACTATATATGATGCACCGGTTAGCATTTGCCTTTGCAAGAAGGGAGAAGCAAACAGAGGCCACATCTCAATCAGCCACTCTTGGCACAGCTAAGATGTGAATTTGATGGCTGGTGCGCCCTAGGGGTCTCCTCCGCGCCGATCAAATAAAAAGGGAAGTCTCCTCAGAACAATGCTCAGAATACTGTACCGGTCAGACACCGGGTACCGTTTTGGATTTACCGCAACTACAATATATATAATAATTATATATAATCATAATTCAAAAAAATCCCTCATACTATGTAATTCATCATAAAATACCTATGTGTTTACATCTTGTCCCACATTGCTTAGTTACAAAACTTTTTTCTATCTTAAATGACTTTGCACACTAGTGGACTTGTAAATGAGGACCCAAGGAGAGGCCTCGCGCACACGGGAAAATGGGCCGTGGCCGAAGGCAATTTGGAAAAACTGATTCGAAAACCAATTAACCGGGTGGGTGTCACGGGTTTTTCGCGCGCAGGGGGTGCAAATCCAGGATTTAAGCCCAGGTTTTGCGAAAATTCTGATAACGTTTTATTATTTGTTTTGGGGTTAAGATCAAATTTTTTTGCATTTTTTTACCAGAAAATGATACATGACAGTAGGAAAAAAAAATGCTATGCAAAATCTCGGCCGGAATTCCCGGTACCGGCAGGTATTTTCCGAGATGACCAGTATCAGCCAGTAACGACCGGTATTTGGTCCAGAACGATATTAGGGAGTTAGGGTACCAGTTTCTCTCAAATCCGGTACGCACCAGCTAGTTCCGGCCTGTACGGTACGGGATTGATATCATTGCCTCAGAAGTCTCCTCCAAGGTCTCCTCAGGCCTCAGGTCACATTGGTAGTCTCCTTTCAACTTTGGAGGACAAAGACAACAAAAAGTCTCTCTGAATCCGCCGTGAATTGCGGATCAAAAAAAAAAAAATTCTGCCGTGAATAGCGGATTAAAAAAAAAATCCACCGTGAATAAACAAACACACATTTAATTGGTTGAGAGCATAACGCGAACATGTCACATAGTTGTTCGGGACTATTGAATAATTACTCCAATTACGTGAGCAGTTGGCTTGCATTCCATGCGCAACCTCCTCTGGAATACCGTACCGGCCAGGGTATCGGTAAAATACCGAGTACCGTTTCGGATTTTACGCAACTACAATATATATAATAATTGTATATAATCATAATCCAAAAAATCCCTCATATTATGTAATTCATCATAAAATACCTATGTGTTTACATCTTGTCCCACATTGCTTAGTTACAAAACTTTTTTCCACCTTAAATGACTTTGCACACTAATGGACTTGTAAATGAGGACCCAAGGAGAGGCCTCGCGCACTCGGGAAAATGGGCCGTGGCCGAAGGCAATTTGGAAAAACTGATTTGGAAACCAATTAACCGGGTCGGCATTACGGGTTATTCGCGCGCAGGACGGTGCAAATTTGGGATTTAAGCCCGAAAAACTGATTTGGAAACCAATTAACCGGGTGGGCATCACGGGTTATTCGCGCGCAGGACGGAGCAAATTCGGGATTTAAGCCCACGTTTAGCGAAAATTCTGAAAAACGTTTTATTATTTGTTTTGGGGTTAAGATGAAAAATTTTTTTTTTTTTTACCAGAAAATGATACATGATAGTAGGAAAAAAAAATGCTATGCAAAATCTAGGCCGGAATTCCCGGTACCGACCAGTATTTTTCGAGATGACCAGTATCGGCCGGTAACAACCGGTATTTGGTCCGAAACAATATTGGGGAGTCAGGGTACCAACTTCTCTCAAATCCAGTGTACACCAGCTAGTTTCGGCCGGTACGGTACGGGGTTGATATCATTGCCTTAGAAGTCTCCTCCAAGGTCTTATCAAGCCTCAGGTCACATTGGTAGTCTCATTTCAGCTTTGGAGGACAAAGGCAACAAAAAGTCTCTATGAATCCGCCATGAATAGCGGATCAAAAAAAAAAAATTCTACCGTGAATAGCGGATTAAAAAAAAAAATCCACCGTCAATAAACAAACACACATTTAATTCGTTGAGAGCATCACATGAACCTGTCACACAGTAGTTCGGGACTATTGAATAATTACTCCAATTACGTGAGCAGTTGGCTTCCATTCCATGCGCAACCTCCTCTAGAATACCGTAACGGCCAGGGTACCGGTCAGATACCAGGTACCGTTTCGGATTTACCGCAACTACAATATATATAATAATTATATATAATCATAATCCAAAAAAATCCCTCATACTATGTAATTCATCATAAAATACCTATGTGTTTACATCTTATCCCATATTGCTTAGTTACAAAATTTTTTTCCATCTTAAATGACTTTGCACGCTAGTGGATTTGTAAATGAGGACCCAAGGAGAGGCCTCGCGCACTCGGGAAAATAGGCCGTGGCCGAAGGCAATTTGGAAAAACTGATTAGGAAACCAATAAACCGAGTGGGCGTCATGGGTTATTCGCGCGCAGTGGGGTGCAAATCCGGGATTTAAGCCCAAGTTTTGCGAAAATTCTGAAAAATGTTTTATTATTTGTTTTGGGGTTAAGATGAAATTTTTTTTGTAGTTTTTTACCAGAAAATGATACATGACAGTTGGGAAAAAAAAGTGCAATGCAAAATATCGGCCGGAATTCCCGGTACCGGCCGGTATTTTCCAAGATGACCAGTATCAGCCGGTAACGACCGGTATTTGGTCCAGAACAATATTGGGGAGTTAGGGTACCAGTTTCTCTCAAATCCGGTACGCACCAGCTAGTTCCGGCCTGTACGGTACGGGATTGATATCATTGCCTCAGAAGTCTCCTCCAAGGTCTCCTCAGGCCTCAGGTCACATTGGTAGTCTCCTTTCAACTTTGGAGGACAAAGACAACAAAAAGTCTATCTGAATACGCCGTGAATAGCGGATCAAAAAAAAAAATTTCTGCCGTGAATAGAGGATTCAAAATAAAATCCACCGTGAATAAATAAACACACATTTAATTGGTTGAGAGCATCACGTGAACATGTCACATAGTAGTTCGGGACTATTGAATAATTACTCCAATTACGTGAGCAGTTCGCTTCCATTCCATGCGCAACCTCCTCTAGAATACTGTGCCAGCCAGGGTACCGGTCAGATACCGGGTACCGTTTCGGATTTACCGCAACTAGAATATATATAATAATTATATATTATCATAATCAAAAAAAAATCCCTCATACTATGTAATTCATCATAAAATACCTATGTGTTTACATCTTATCCCACATTGCTTAGTTGCAAAACTTTTTTCCATCTTAAATGACTTTGCACACTAGTGGACTTGTAAATGATGACCCAAGTAGAGGCCTCGCGCACACGGGAAAATGGGCCGTGGCCGAAGGCAATTTGGAAAACCAGATTCGGAAACCAATTAACCGGTGAGCGTCACGAGTTATTCGCGCGCAGGGGGGTGCAAATCCGAAATTTCAGCCCACATTTTGCGAAAATTCTGAAAAACGTTTTATTATTTGTTTTGGGGTTAAGATCAAATTTTTTTTTTTTTACCAGAAAATGATACATGACAATAGGAAAAAAAAATGCTATGCAAAATCTCGGCCGGAATTCACGGTACCAGCCGGTATTTTCCAAGATGTCCAGTATCAGCCGGTAACGACCGGTATTTGGTCCAGAACAATATTGGGGAGTTAGGGTACCAGTTTCTCTCAAATCCGGTACGCACCAGCTAGTTCCGGCTAGTACGGTACGGGATTGATATCATTGCCTCAGAAGTCTCCTCCAAGGTCTCCTCAGGCCTCAGGTCACATTGGTAGTCTCCTTTCAACTTTGGAGGACAAAGGCAACAAAAAGTCTCTCTGAATCCGCCGTGAATAGCGGATCAAAAAAAAAAAATTCCTGCCGTGAATAGCGCTTTAAAAAAAAAAATCCACCGTGAATAAACAAACACACATTTGATTGGTTGAGAGCATCACGTGAACATGTCACATAGTAGTTCTGGACTATTGAATAATTACTCCAATTACGTGACCAGTTGGCTTCCATTCCATGCGCAACCTCCTCTAGCCCTTTCCTGAGTATATATTTTTTTTTTGATCCGTAACCCTTCCTGAGTAGATATGCATATATAGATACTAATGTATCCAATTTTAAGGGATTGCAGATTCATTGTCTGGTTAAATTCTTTCCGGGTCAGTCCATCGCTTAAATAATCCCACAAAATTATATTATATGCCATTCCATGGGGGCTGCAGTTTTATTAATCTCATCGCTTAATTAGTTGAATGTAACTACATACCCGAGGAGTGTATATATCTGTCAATTATTTGTCCTTGTCAAAAAAATGGACTCTGGAATAATTAAACATGCGTGTGCAATTCTCAACGAAAAAAATATTTCGGATCATGGGTCACACCCGCACAACACGGATACCAAATATATGTGGGTTCATTTGTGTCCAACTTTTGGTTGGAAACTCTTTCCCTCCCCCTTAATAAATTTTTCTTTGCCGTTCAAAAAAATATATATATGTGGGTTCGCTACAATGCCCGCTTTATGGAGAATTTCCACAATTTCAGTCTTAAGCGGAAAATACTACTCTAACCCACCTTCCATATTTTCTTCCATTTTGGAGGATTGGCTTTCATCCTCCTAATATGGAATATATGAAGAAAAAAAAAATCCTCTAAAACAACTTTTTGAATATAAAAATAGAAAAAATATTAGATGTGATAGAAAACTAGATAATAATTAGAGAAATAGTAAAAGAATGGTTGACATGGAGATGTAAAAGAGGGATATAGAGATTTGTGGTTCGAGATTGTATGAATAGTACAATCCTCTAAATCAACTTTTTTTAATTATAAAATAGTATTTTGATAATCCAAAATGGAGTTTTAGAGGGTATTGGTTTGGAGATGCCCTGACGAATTTTTTCCCTTCATTTTCTTGTTTGAATTTGAATATGGGATGAAGGACAAAAAAGAAAATAACAACACAAAAAAGAAAAGAAAAGAAAATAGAAAAAACAAACTCATACAATGGTTATATCTCACCCTCTGTAATTAATTGTTCTCTCTACACGCATCTCCCTCAAATAGACATAAGAAAAAAGGACAAGCAAACAAAGAAGCCATCATTAAATGAATGGTGGGCACAAGAGAAGTCTCCTCCAAGCTCTCCTCGATCAGGACAGTTTGGTAGTATCCTCAGGACTTGGGAAGGGCCAAGTGAACACCAAGTCTCTCTGAATCGGACGTGAGTATACTTACACACAGTGCGTGAGCGGTTGGCTTACATGCCCAATTTCCTCTACCTCTTTCCCATTCCACCAGATCAGCCTTGTGAACAAGATGAAAAAGCAATTAACAAGCTTCCTCCTTGCTTACATTGCCCTGTTCATATACCCAACAAATTCAAAACCTTCTTCAGTAGCTGCTGCATTCCCAATCGGGAACGAAACCGACAGACTCGCATTGCTTGCCTTCAAAGACAGAATAACCGAGGACCCACTCAATCTCACAGCCTCATGGAATACCTCTACCCATTTCTGCAAGTGGCAGGGCGTTTCATGCAGCACCCGACATCCCGGCAGAGTCACAGTCCTTAATTTAGCAGGCAAGAAGTTGACGGGATCGTTATCTCCCCATTTCGGAAACCTCAGCTTCCTCAGGGGGATCTATCTCGAGGAAAACAGTTTCCTAGGCAAGATTCCTCAAGAGCTCGGTCGCTTGATGCGGCTTAAATATCTCAATCTCAGCAGCAACGCAATACAAGGGGAGATCCCAACCAACTTGTCTTATTGTTCTGATATTCAATTCATCAACTTTTCCTACAACAATCTAGTTGGCAAAATCCCGGAGGAGCTGAGCTCTTTATCATTAAACAAACTCAAGGGATTTTATGTATCCATTAATGGACTCACTGGAAGCATCCCACACTGGTTAGGAAATGTGTCTTCTCTGCTTGACTTGAGAATGCAACGAAACTACTTCCAAGGATCTATTCCATCCGAACTTGGGAGATTACAGAATTTGAGATTCTTTCAGATTAGTGAAAACAATTTATCGGGGGAGGTTCCTCCTTCTATCTACAATATTTCTTCACTCCTTCTTTTAAGTCTTGTCACCAACCGATTTTACGGGAAAATCCCACAAGATATCGGCTTCACTCTTCCCAATCTTCTTGGCCTCTACGTCAGAGAAAACCAGTTCACCGGTCACCTGCCGGTTTCGTTGTCAAATGCCTCAGGACTACGAGGCATGGATTTCGGTTTTTGTAATTTTACAGGAACCATGCCTACAAATCTCGGAAGCTTAAAGGGCTTGGAAAAATTTTCAGTTGCCGTAAATCAACTAGAGACGGATGAGGTAGAAGGCTTCAGCTTTCTAACTTCTTTAACTAACTGCAGCCATCTCCAGGTACTGGAATTAGGATATAACAAGTTCAAAGGTGCATTACCTGCTTCACTTTCTAATTTTTCAACTTCTCTACAATGGCTTGGTGTAGGAGATAACCAGATTTCGGGGAGCATACCTGAAGGAGTCAAAAATTTAATCGGCCTTACGAGTTTGGCGATTTTCATGAACTCGATCACCGGTGAAATTCCTGAGGGTATAGGCAAACTTGAAAGACTGGAGGAAATTTACCTGTTTGATAACAGAATTTCAGGGGCAATTCCTGAAACAATTGGAAATATCACAAAACTGCGGCAATTGTTTTTAGGCGCAAATAACTTGAGCGGAAACATTCCTCCTAGTTTGGGAAAGTGCAAGAAACTCGAGGTTCTACACGTGTACGGCAACAACTTAACCGGTTTCATACCAAAGGAAGTTGTAAGCCTTTCTACTACTCTTTCTTTCGACTTATCACAGAATTCTCTGACCGGACCCTTGCCCATGGAGGTCAGTAACATGATCAATCTCGTGGCGCTGGATGTTTCGAATAACAAATTGTCTGGTGAAATTCCAAGTACTCTTTCCAAGTGTATAATGCTGGAGTCCCTTGGTTTGGGGGATAACTTACTCGGAGGGAGAATTCCTCAGTCTTTGAGTGCTCTAAGGAACCTTCATTTCCTTGATCTTTCCAAAAATAAATTGTCAGGTCAATTTCCTGCCTATTTGCAGAATTTCACTCTTCTACAAAGTCTCAATCTATCTTACAATGATCTTGAAGGTGAGGTACCACACGAAGGGGTTTTCAGAAACGTAAGCGCCTTTTCAATCGTTGAGAACAGAAAACTCTGCGGAGGCATAGTGATTTTGGGACTTCCTACTTGTGAAGTTCAAGTAAAACCGAAAAGCGGAACACCTGTTGCCATCAAAATAGGAATTCCAGTTATCTCGTGTTCAGTTCTGTTGGCATTTTTGTTGGGTTGTTTATGCCAGAAGAAGAGATTTGAAAGCAGCCCTTCGACCATGTTTCCCGTGGATGAAAGGTTTAGGCAGGTTTCCTATGCAGAGATTCTCCAAGCAACTAACCAATTCTCATCATCTAACTTGATTGGTGAGGGACGTTACGGTTTTGTCTATAAAGGGATTTTGGGTAAGGAAGGAACGGCTGTGGCGGTGAAGGTACTCAAACTTATAGAGAAAGGAGCTGCAAAGAGTTTTATGGCTGAATGCAATGCATTGAGAAATATCCGACACCGGAACCTCGTCAAGATAATCACTACATGCTCAAGTATTGATTTTAAAGGGGTGGATTTCAAGGCACTAATTTTTGAGTTCATGCCCTACGGAAGCCTTGAGGAGTGGCTGCACCAAAGTGAAGGTGATCAGAATGAACACCCTAGAAGTTTAAGTCTAACTTGGAGACTTAGTATAGCAATCGATGTCGCATCTGCACTAGAGTATCTTCACCATCATTGTGGAGCAGTGATTGTTCACGGTGATCTGAAGCCTAGTAATATTCTGATTGACCTTGACATGACTGCTCGTGTGGGTGATTTTGGACTGGCAAGGTTTCTATCTAATAGCCCACTCACTATTTCTCAACCCTCAACAAGCTCAATTGGGATAAGTGGAACTGTTGGCTACGTTGCTCCTGGTAACTAAGTTGATCTTTCTAGTTATATTGATTGTCTTTTTTCCCTATCATGCATTTTATTGCAAATGTTTATGCATTCATCTTTGTATTTTAGTTATGAAATTTCAAAATCATTCCTTATCAAATGTAAATGAATTGAAAAAGTCTAAAGTCCTGCGGCAACTAACATGATTTGACACGATTCTTTGTTTTATACATCCATAGAGTATGGCATGGGAAGTTATTCGTCAATTCAGGGAGATGTCTATAGTTTCGGAATCCTCGTATTGGAGATGTTCACAGGAAAGAGACCTACGGATACGATATTCACGGACAACTGGAACCTCCATCAGTTTACTAAGACCTCACTTCCCGAAAGAGTGATGGAGATTGTTGATCCTTCTCTGTTGTCAGAGCTTCCTAGTGTCGATGAAAACATAACGATGGGAAATGGCGAAATAAAGGAGTGTTTGGTTGCAGTGCTGACAATCGGAGTTTCATGCTCTATGGAATCCCCTGTGGAGCGAATGGATATGAGAGATGTGGTAGCGGAATTGTCTAGAATTAGGACCAAAACTTTTCCCCGTTAGCAAACCGATTGTAATGAAAAAATAATTTTCTCCCTCTTGTTTTACCCTTTCCAAGCTGTTTGAAGGTGGGCTAAATCCCACGTCTCAATGGCGCATTCAGTTGTTAAACATTCTTGGCCTATGAGACATGCATTATGTAAATGAGGAGAATCTTTGGAGTATAATTTTCAATAAAATCTTTTCCCTTCTTTCAAATCTGAATTGAAAATGGACAAGTCGGTGTCAGTGGATAAGCTTTCTCAGAGAGATCAATCTCGAAAACAACGGTTTTCAAGACATAATTCCTCAAAGAGCTCGGTCGCTTGACGCGGCTTAAAGATCTCAATTTCAACACAAATGCATTCCAAGGGGAGATCCCAAGAAACTTGTCCTACTGTTCCGATTGTTCTACACAGAAACAGGAAATCAAATAGGGAACTCTCCATCTTTCCTTAGACTATTTCTCTTTACATTTCCTTTCAGGGGAAAAAAAAGGGTTCTTCGAGTACCAAACACTGTCTCAACTTACTTGCAACATACCTTCACTTTCAATATGCCCCATCCTAATCATAGTACAATATGAATTCGGGTGAAAGGGACAAAAGGGGTGGCGGATAGGGATGACTAGCGGATAACAAAAGGAGAGAACTTAATTTGGTTTATGTTGATATGAAACAAAAGTATTTTGGAATTAGATATTTGATCCCTTCGGTGGCAGAAAAAGGAACATATTTTGGCATTATCATCACCCGTTTAGTTCTTCTACTACCAATCACTGAATTTCAAATCTCGTCACTGTTGAATGTACTCAGCATGGAGGGAAGTTTCCTAACAGGAAAATTTCCAGATTCCATTGAAAAGCTATCGAACTTGAAATGCCTGCATTTTGAGTCAAATCTACTGATTGGGTAGTTTCACATTTCCCTTGGCAACAACGTTCAGTTGTTGGGAATTTATCTTGAAAATAACAGCTTACGTGGAAGCACATCTTGAGGTTTAGCAAACTGTCAAGGCATACTAACATTGAACCTTTCTCAAAATAAACTCAATGGTACCATACCTGAACGACTATTTTCCCTTACCTCCCTCTCAATAATTCTTAACGTTTCACATAATTCTTTGACCGAGACCTTGCCAAAATGACATTGGAAACTTGACAGATCTCACTGCTCTTGGTATTTCCAAAAACAAATTTTCTGGACACGTTCCAACCAATTAAGGAAATTGTTATGGGAAATTGTTTGGAGGCACCATTCCTTCTGTAAGTGGTTTCAAAACATTCTCAGTTTCTAGACCTTTCTCACAACCACCTTTCAGGCCAAATTCCACAGTACTTGGCCAAGCTTTCTTCATTTCTATATCTAAACTTGTCATTTAACAATCTTGAGTGGGAGGTCCCTGTTAAACGTGTGTCTTCAGAAGTCCAAGTGCAATTCCAGTCTCCGGCAACAAAAGCTTCGTGTGGGGGGGGGGGGGGGGGTCTGAAGAATATATAAGCCACATTCAACGTCTTCCTGTGGGCATGCACACCCAAAAATTTCTTATGAAGAGCTCCTCAATGCAATGAGTAGTTCTCTCCAAACAATTTGATTGGTTCAGGTAATTTTGGGATGGTGTACAGACGATTTCTTGATCCAGATTAAACAATTGTAGCGGTAAAGGTACTCAACTTTCAACAGGAAGGAGCTTCCGAAAGCATTTTTACCGAATGCCAAGCCTGGAGAAACATCCGGCACATTAACCTTGTGAAGATCCTCGCTTTGCTCAAGCATCAACTTTGCGGGGAATGGCTCCAAAGATATGGTATATGAGTACATGCCAAATGGGAGCTTGGAAAAGCGGCTGCCTCTAGAAGAGGGATTACCACAACGGAGAAGTTTAAGCATTCTCCAGAGACTAAGTATTGCATAGATGTGACTTCAGCATTGGATTACCTTCATAACCAATGTCAAACACCCATAGCTCCCTGTGATCTAAAGCCAAGCAATGTGCTTCCTGACAATGATTCAATTGCTCATGTGAGTGACTTTGGCCTGGCACAACTCGTATTCAAATTTATCAAGGAAGCAAGTATGAACCAGTTCAGTTCATTTGGGATTAAAGGAACCATTGGCTACGCTGCTCCAGGTAAGTCATTTATTGGGGAATATTTGTTAATTTTACAATAAAATATTACACTTTTTATCATTTAATTCAGTTCACATTCCAATTATTACATTTATTACCCAGTTTTATGTTTTAAAAACCCAAAACGTGTCTACGCACGTCTGATATGTGTTGGGACGCATCCGGTACGTGTCGGGACACATCCGGTTCATGTCGGAGCGTGTCCTAAGCGTGTCCGAATTAAGGAAAAATAATTAAATATTCAGACACGTTTTCACGTGTTGAGAACGTGTATGAGCGTGTCCGTGACGTTTGGGGTACAGATACGAAGGCCCAGAGAAGTGTCCGTGCTTTTTATCTAGGAACTATGTAATGAGGCCAGTAGTCTAATTAACCTACTCAGAACCACAACTATTGATTTTTTCGTCTCAAATACTCTAATAGCAAAACCCACACCTTTGATAAGGTTCTTTCCCTTCATTTGTTCGCATACGTTACTCGTGAACTCAAATTCACAAAGCCATTTAATCAGCTAGACAATTACTTTCTTTCATATAACCCATAGTCGAGTTCCTACGAAGAGCCATTTATTGTCTTTCCTGAACTTCTATTTTGCGGTTCACAAGGCCATTACTTGTTTCACAACGGAGCCTTCATAAGCTAACAATGTCCCTTGCTTGAAAAAACCCAGTATTTAGAATAATTTAGCATCAAGGGCCACATGATTTATCAGATTTATCAAGTAAATATGATCCTTATATTTTCAACCGATGCCACAGTAATGGGAATCTATCATGTAAATTTGATTCAAATACGAGACAACATTAATTTTGTATAAGTATTCTTTTATCAGAGGCATCATCAAATCGAGGCCACCTATGATTTGGATCCATTACTTAGTACAATATGGATTTGTCATCCGGAAATAATGGATACTCCGATGATTGGATAACACCAGCTATTGATCCAATAAAGCAAGAAATTGATGTAGTAAGTGCTGTCCTGTCCATGCATGAGCCAGTATGCCAATATACACAGCATGTTCATGGACAGGCATATGGGTCACTCTACTAAGATTTTATATCTATTTGCTAGCAATCATCTTCAACCATTGTTTTCAAGCATTCTGTCTGCTTAGTCAGAAATAGGAATATGCTAAAGCTAGCTAGGTGGGAACTTATATTTCAGTGCTTATTGGGTCACAACCACATATATTCAGCAACAATGAACTTTTCAAGACACAGATGGTACATGTGTACAATCTTTCACAGATGCACCTTGCCGGTTGTATATCAATTGTCGGGACTTGGATTGATCGCAATGTTATGATTACAAATATGATCATGATAGTTTTGAGAACTCTCAATTGATTCACCTTTTCTAGAGACAACATAGGTTCAAGGCAAAATTCATGTATCCTTATTCCTTCCACCCGCAAATTTAATCCAACAGCCAAAATACAAGCCTAACCTAACTACTAGGAATCAGTTTTATATGGTAGTCTCATTAAGCTACTAAGAATCACGTCCCATAAGTGTAACTTTCAAACCCACATTCAACGGCCATTAGTCTCATAATAAATTTTACTAATCGGAACCACCCTTTTCCTCCCCTTCTATAAGATGGCCAATTGTCTTTTTATGTACTAAAAACCACCACTTACCACGGCGAAAATCAAATTCGAATCATTGAAGATTGCAGCAACTGCCAACAATTATCTTCAAACAGAGGATAGACCTTACTGTCTTGTGTTTGGAAAACAAATCCTCGCGAAGGAACTTTACAAAAGCCACCAACATTAAACCAATCAATGCATTCGCGCTAGTTCAGGGCAATCGACCAAGTGTGAAGTATTGTAGCAGCATGCAACAAGTAATTTGGAAATATCATGTAAATTTGATCCAGCTCGTAAGGAAACAATTGATTCGAGACAAAATTTATTTTCGATGCAGCAGGTACTGATCCCAATATTCTTCTATTTGAGGCATCATACAATCAAGACAACACTCATATTGGATCATATGTCACGGGTCTCTCAAATTAAGTTCATTCATTTACCGAAATGTGCTATTAATAGTAGCAACCAGCCTTACCGATACGAATCACAAATTCGTAACCAGTACTGTACTACTAGGAACCTTGTCATGTGGCCAGTCGTCTCATTAACCTACTCGGAACCATAACTTAGAGTTGATTCAGATCCAAGCCACCGACATTGAACCAATCCAAGCATTTTCAACATCAAAATATAGTAACAGCGACACAACAATTTAAACAAGAAAAATGGCTTCATTCCGTAAGATCATTCTTTTTAAGAGCAACAAGCAACAGCATATCCCAGCGAATATACAAGCCACGAAATTCACATCCCAAAGCACACAACACAGGTCGAAAGAAAAGAACGAGACGCACCTAACACAACAGAAATCCACTTCTAGGGTTTGCTATCGTAATCGACGACCTCCGATTCAGTCACCGACCTCGAGTGCTGCACTATAGCCCTCCCGATCGAGTTGATCCAGTCCTCCTTGTCCTTGTCGTTATCGGCGATAAAGTACATGGTGAACCGATCGGTGGAGATCTCGAAGGCGTAGGGCTTGTTGATGACGTCCTCGGCGCCCTTGACGGTGAGGCAGTCGCCGACGGGGATGACTCCGCGGGGGCCGCCGGCGCGGGAGGCGGCGGCGGAGGGGTCCTTGAACCAGAAGAGCCTGCCCTGTTTGAGGACGAACCATCGGCGACGCCAGGTCTTGATGTAGTCGCCTTGCTTGGTGAGCCAGCCGGAGCGCTCCGGATTGGACCAGTACTCGACGCCGTCGTAGTCTTCGGGGTTAGGGTTTGCGCCCGTCGCCGCTCGCCACAGGCTCTCCATTGACTCTATCATGCTCAGTGGGGACGTTTCGATTTCGTACTAGTCCACGGTTAGAGAGAGAGAGAGAGAGAGAGAGAGAGGAATAGGCGTCTACTGGCTGGCTTGTCGAGTTTTCTGAACGACGGTACAAGCATGCCTGCTGTTCTTATCATCAGTACTCGGTAGTACAAAAAACGACATGCCCCTTCCACGTTTATTAGAAAAAGGGTAAATATCACCGACACCCCCGAGATTTTTCTCAAGTACAGATGCCCTTTCCACGTTTGGAAAATAATTTTCGATCCCCAAAGGTTTGGTGGTGTGTTTCAATTACACACCAACCATTAGTCAACTGTTATGTCAACACTTTAAAAACTTTCAAAGTGTTCGTAAAAAACTATGGATACAGTATTTGGTGTACACAAAATGCACACTAAATAGTGTGGGATCAATCTTGGGATTCCACGCAAATTATCAGAGCCGTCCGATTTGTTTAAAATATTTTCTGAATGATCCTCTCAAACAAATCAACGCAGTTGGAACCGGCAAAGGCTTGATCATCAAGTCATTCAAGTTTTGTCCCTACCAAAAAATTAAACGAACTAATTAAGCCCTTATTGATATATCCTACTAAACTAATTTTTAATGAGAACCTTAAATATATGTTTTAAACAAATTATACTACTGGGTCCTACACAATCCAGTATTTTTTTTTTAGCTAAAAAATAGGCATTTTAAAAGTTTCAACAGTTAACTTTAAGTGTTGCCCTAATGGTTGGGGAATTATTGAAATGCAATTATGCGACACCAAACCCCAGGGGTTCGAAAATCATTTCCCAAACATAGAAAGGGCATCTGTACCTAAGAAAAACCTCAGGCGTGTCTTTGATTTTTACCCCAAAATTACTAGTATAGTATTACTTTGGTTGGAACTCGTTTCACTGACAAAGTATTTTACCATCTCATTTTTACCAACAAAAAAAGTTTCAGTATTTTACCATTTCGATTTCACTAACAAAAATTATTTTTGCTACAGTAATTTTACTCACAAACCCATCAACTACTAAGGTTGGCGATGTGGCAGGGAGGGGGTGGATACCACTATCCCCGTCCTTGATCTTCGAACCCAAATTCATCCCCTTCCCAATCTCCAACTGGAAATTATTTTTACCCTCAATCCCCACCCCAAAAGTGGAGCGGGGATGCGTGCGAGGAATTGGGGATCCAACTAGAACCACATGCAAAACTGGTATTCTTAATCCGGTATCACTCCAGCAAGACGCCAAGAACGAACAACACACACAGAGCTCTTTCAAGCTTCGATTTCTCAGTCTCTCAACACGACGTTATTTTATGAGTTTCCAACGTGAACAATATTTATCTGACTAGAACTATCGATTTGAACTCTTCTTTCTACTAATTTTCTATCCGTAGTAGGTGAATTCAATTACTTCTATTTTTATTGACGGTGAGCTTTACTTTCTTTCTTTCTTCCTCACTTGTGTATATATAGTACTTCTATATAACTTTCATTTATATATATACAACTTATATATATATAAACGGGGTGGGGCGGGGATGGAGCGGAGACAGACTCATACCCATCTCTTATTCGTTCCCCATTTTTTTTTAAAAAAACTATCCTCATCCCCTACCCGATCCTCGAAAAATCTCCAAATCCCCAACCCATTTGGGGCGGGGAATGGGGCGGGGCGGGGCGGCTGGGATTGTCATCCCAATCAACAACATATTCACTACCAGAACTAACTTGACATTCCTAACTTATTTACTATCGAAAACACCTAGCAATTTTTCAACCACAAATCAAAATTTACAAATTTTTCATTACCAGAAACACCCCCTTAATAATGAAGTATCAAAAAGTCTACAATCACATCCAAAGCGCACACACGAGGAATGCTACATACACACTTTTTTACCGTAACTTTGAACCCAAATTACGTATGCAATAGCACGTGAGTTCACATGCATCGAACGGCTTCAGACGTAATTATGGTCAAAAGGTGTGTACATAGTCTTTCTCCACACGAATACACGAGAAGGCATATTAATGTATGGGAACCACCAATATGTGAGCCCCACACACTTATGTGCTCTTCAAGATTTAATTAAGTGTGCCCTGCTCATTTTGCTCCTATGTAATTGTAATATGATTAGATATTATTTCGTATCCGATTGACTTGATTTTTAACATGATTGTAGTAGTCAACGAGCTCTGCAACAAAACAATGTCGGGGGTGGCCAGATGGTGTGAGGTGCAGTCTACACCTTTGTCATATAAATCCTTCGAAATGTCCAGTATTCATACTCCCAAATTTCTCGCTCTCATGAATTTTAATAGTTTTGAGATGTGTTTGGAAGACATTTTTACGCTCACGCTCTCACTTGCGCTCATGCATGCACACACAGATTATGTTACTTTTATCCACACCTCAACGACGAAGAAGCCGTCTCTCTAATCTTCTCTTTGAGATATAAAAAAAAGTAAACCTCTCAGAGAATTAACAGCGAAAGCTTCGTTATTTAACACAATAACAGAGCTTTTGCTGCTACTATGTAACTAGATTTGAGGTGCTAGTAATGAACAAAGGCACTTGTAAATGAAGAAAAAAAAAACATGTACTTAAACGGAAGCACGCATTAAAAGCAATTTGTACTTGACATTTTGAGACATGAAGTAAGAGCATCCACAGTGGAATAAGCAAAAATGAATAATCAAAATATGCCATATCAGATTTTGATTATCCATTTAGAGGTTGGTAAAGTTAGCAATATCAAGTCTCACATTGGTTATTTTTTGCTCATAATCAAAACCAATGAGATCATTGCTTCATTCCATGAGTTTTCTCCAAAATTTTCCCTTTCATTTCACGTAAATCTTTTGAAATATTAGTTTTTGAGAAACTAGTTTATGTTAAAAACAGTTTTTATAAAAAAATATTTGTTTTTGAAAAAAAGAAGTTAATGAAACAGTTTTTGGAAGAAAAAAAAAATCAGTTTAAGTTAAAAACAGATGGATAAAAAAATAGTTAATGAAAAAAAATGTGTAAAAAAATAGCTTTGTGTAAATACAATTTTTTTTAAAAAAATAGTTTTAAAAAAATTGAAGAAACAGTCTTTATAAAAAAAATTTAAAAAAAGGGTTCATATAAATACAATTTTTTTTTTAGAAAAAGTTTCTCAAAAGAATAGTAAGAATAGTTTTTTATAATTATTTTTTGAAAACATTGTTTAGAGAGAGAGCGAAAAAAAAAGATTTTTGTGTAATGATGGGTGTACTTAATTGAGAAAATATGGGAATCACTAAGTTTAGTTATTGGCTAAAGGTTGCTAGTTTTGATTATTCAAAAGCCAAAATTTGATGAGTTGCTAAGAAGTTGTTAAGTTTGGTTATTCCAATGTGAGCACTTTTTTGATCAAATATTGTTAACTTTAACAACTTTTTGTTTTGCTTATTCCACTGTGGATGCTCTAATGACTTCGTGGAGTTTTAATTTTTGTGTGTCATAGGTAATTAATACGTAACCAGTTACGGGTATTTCGGCTAAAATAAACTTTTTGTATTTTTCTCACTATTCAAAAAAATTCCAGTCTTTTTTAATTTTGAGTCAAATTTTTTAAATTATTTATTTATCTAGTCAAGAAAAATCTAGAAAGTAAAAAAGTGTGATTGAAACTTTTAAAAAAAATCGTTGGAAACAAAAATAATCCAACACAAACAGGTTATTTGAATTTTTTTTTTTTTTTCTCTATTCAAATCATTTTAATTTGGTTCATGTTTTTTAATTTGTTTAATTCTTATTATCGAGACGAACTAATAATTCCTAAAAATATTAAAGCAAAACTAACAAATTCCAAAAAAAAAATAAAAACACATTGAATAAGAAAAAAAATAATCCACAAGAATGATTAAGCCAAAACACCCATTAAGTATCAATACCGCTCAATTAGCTTAAAATCAAATTTTACTATTTCCACTGCATACCAACCATTTTCTTTTCTTGTTACAAGAGGCAGAGAGGGAGATGGCTACAACCAAGATGAATCTACTCCATAAAAGAACACAAATGTGTTTTCGAAGATTTAATATAAGCTAGGCTATTTGGAATTCAAAATCAAAATGAGGAGTTCACCGGCTCGATCAATTGGCTAAGTACAAAACGAAAACGATAGCGATCAGTCCCAACTCATTGAATGGCAAATTTTGAGCTACACTCCCCTTAGCATTACTGTGTCATCGAACTATTTACAGGTCCACCGCAACAGCAGAACGCTCATTTTCGTCGTACATCATTGCTTATAACGTCAACGATCTCCACAGTAGCGAAAGATGATTTCATCATTTCTCAACGAACGAAGACTCTGCAAGGTCAATGGCACGGGAGAGTGCTGCAGCTTTGTTCTCGCACTCTCTCTGCTCATCACTTGGATCACTGTCAGCCACAATACCTGCCCCCGCTTGAAGGTGGGCCACCCAATCCCGCCGCTTGTTCGTATCCTTGTATGAGTACATCGTGTCGTGACGCATTTCAGTTGGGAATACAATCGTTCTCAATGCTAGGGCGATGTCCATGTCGCCAGTGAAGGAAATGCCTCCAAATCCACCACTATATGGCCCCCGTCTCGTAACTTCTAGCTCATCAATCAACTCCATGGCTTTTACCTGCACGACAGTTACAATAAGCACATATACACCAACTGCTCTCACTAAAGCAATGACCATAGAGGTCACCATGGACTATAACTATAAACCATTAGTATTTTAAACGAGGAATAAAATCTCATTGTCCATTTTCTATCTTTATCGTAGGGTGAAGCTCCTAGACTCCTCCTGTCAAATAGCATTGAATGTGCACTACTGTGTGACGAAGAATGAGATAAAGGGGGGAAAAAACCTTTGGTGCCCCACTAACTGTTCCAACAGGCAGTGCAGCACGCAAAGCATCCCAGCTGGATAAATCATCAAGCAACTCTCCAGTGACCTGCAAATGTAATAAACTGTAAGGCTTTTATCATGAAGAATGAAACAAACTTGTTTTTCAAAATTCGTTGCCTTGAATCTTCATTAACTCTGATAAATGTGGACCATGCGTCATTTCTTTTACTTTATTCACATTATAGCCCTCGATAATTGATTAGCTATAACAGAAGGCAGTTTCACTAATTGAGACGTCACTATTGTACCAAATGCTTTTCAATATCTTTGATTTCCAGCTTCCTTGGAGAAAATTTTGCGTTGGGCCATTGATCATCAGGTTTATGAAAGATGGTAAACATTAATAAAGTCCCCCTTTATCCACATTGTTAACAAAGCAAGGAGCAGTTACCGTGGAGCTGATGTGCATGACATGGGAATAACGTTCAATGTTCATGAGCTTCTCAACATTCACAGAACCAGGTTTTGAAACCTGCAAGTATACCATATCTCAGTACCAAGATAATCCCAACAAAAATCAAACCTTCCACCAATGGTGCGAAATCAAGTACTCAAAACAAGGTATGTATAATGTAACTCCTGCAATGTAATCACCTTAAAAAAACATAAACAAATGCAGATCTACTGACGCGATGTGCCAGGTGAAATCATACAACTATAATTTTAAACAAACCAGTTTAATTCATGTACAGAACTTCCATTCATAGACAAATTTTAAATTTAACTTATTTATAGCCCTTCATCATGACTCTAGATTACATCCTCCAATGTATCTCATGGTTGTTTTATCCAAATCCTGCTAAAGGGGTGTGAAACGGCTGAATAGGATAATATGTATAGGGCATGAACCACAAAACAGCACTACTATAACAGGATATAACAAATATGGCTCAGCGCAAATGTTGTTGTTATGATGTAGAAGTGTAGAACAAATTGTGGAAGCTTTATGTCCAAGAGCAAATTTAGAACAAAGTAGAGTGTCCTAGAAGCTTTATGTCCTACTGGTTGTTATAAAGCTTTATGTAGAACAAATAAACTCAGGACAGATTTTCTATATTAAGTGAAAGATTTTTTTCAATACACGAAAATTTATACCAACATAAATAATGAAAACATCAATGTAATACCTTTCCAACATCATTCCTTCCCAAGTCAACCAACATGATATGCTCTGCACATTGTTTTTCATCATGTAGAAGTTGTTTTTCCAACATATAATCTTCTTTGGGCGTCTTCCCCCTCCTAACAGTCCCGGCAAGTGGTCGATTAGTGACCTTTCTCTGTCAACAAGAGTTTAATGTGATGTAAATGAATTTCTGCAGAAGAGATGTTTAAGCGACGCTACAATTGTGCAATCTAGAAAGATGAAACTTGTATACGCATGAAAACAAAGTCTAATCAGTATTGGAGTGTAGAATTTACCTTCTTAACGCGAGTAAGAATTTCAGGACTTGAAGCAACCAAAATACACCCTCTAGCCTGATCATCAAATTTGTATAATGGAAAGTCACAATGAATCCTACAATGACCACAAACGAGAGGATTCAAGGAAGAACAAACGTACTTGCAAATAAGTCATATATGGACTTGGATTAACAATCCTCAATGCCCTGTAGACCTCAAATGGATCTGCAAAAGTTCGCCGTTCAAATCGCTGACTTAATACGATTTGGAAAATATCGCCTGCCAGTATATGTTCCTTAGCTTGCAACACTGCCTCCTTGTATGCTTCACTTCCCATGGTTGAGTTCTTCAAGGATGGGCCAAAAGAGCTGGTATATAATTTTATCAAACCAGCAGCTAGCCTTGGGCTGAAATTGACAATTCAATCAAAATACTGCAACGACATATACAATTGTAAAAGAGAAAAAATTATACAAGTAACAAATCAGTGTATTGAACGATATGGCTCATTAAGCATTAAAGGGTGACTACTCACGGAACTATGTCATGCACTCTAGAGACTAAGGTGTTCAACCGGTTCATCCCATCATTAAATGCCTCCTCAACAGAAGAAAATTCATCCAACCGCACCCAGTGTATCACGCATGCTTTCTGAGGTTAAAAATACCAAACAATACAAAATCTAATATCAAGAAAACCTCAAAACTTGGCATTACATTCACAACTGAAGCTATAAGGTCAGTTAATTTCTCATAAATCAAATACATTTCCAAAGGCAAATCATGATTCACAACAGGTGCTTTACTTCCAAATCTTTAAAACAGTCAATGCCAGTATTGAATCCACATACCTACGAAATGACAAGTATCTATTTGAAAATAAACAATAGTAATTCGCAATTACTAATTTCCAAAAAGTACAAGGATAATATTCAAATTCCTCAACATATTTTTTAATGAGCAAAGAGAGAACCTTTTCCACATGATCAAACACAATCACATCATCATAGAGGCCTAGATGAACATCAGGAAAGTTTCTATCATCCCTTGGAGCACTTGAGAATGGAAGCTTCTTCTTCTCTACATAACGCACTGTGTCATATGAGAAATAACCAACCCATCCACCTAGACAAGAAGGAAAACCATTCCAAAATATAGTTCAGTTACTCTGTAGTGCCTTATATACTGGCATGACTAAGAAAACTTCGAAGAGAAACTACAAACCAAAGAAGAAAACACAAATCCACAAAGGAAATCCCATTGTGGCATAGAAAAGTGCAAAAAAGCAGATATCATAGATTTGAGAATTGCAACAATAACGGTACAGTGCAACTCACTTAGAAATACGTGAACTATGTCACACGGTGTGAATTCATTTATTTGACATTAAACACAACTCATCTTTCATCTCTAAACTACGTCGGTAAGAATAGTAATGCTATTCAAGTGCAGAGGCACAAGAAAATCATGTGTTTGCTATTCTCACAGTTGCACTAGGCCTGGATATTCCACTTTGAGATTAATCAGATTAGCGACAAATCTAGTTCAATATTAAAGCAAAACTACAGTCAGTTTTAAAAGAACATTGAATCACCGTGTATGTTGGGACTCCCTCCATGAGTCCACATAAGCCATTTTCAATTACTGTGCCAAACAAACTTGATAAAAACTGCATAGACATAATGGAATAGATAAATAAATTGCAGCCGAAGCTATGTCTATGTAAACCTGAGGTTCCGGTGAATTTAGCCCAGTTTCCTACTTTTTAAACTTTTAGGTCTCTATTCCTTTCATTCTCCTCAATCTAATACTATTGCTGGTCCTGTATAATAATCCTACTCAAGATCAAAAAGGCCACATTCACGTCTGGATCTGGCACGCAACTTTACCTCGCTGTTAAACAATTCAAGGCAAATAGCAAGTGATCATGAACTCAAATGTCTTACCACAAAATGCTTCAGGGAGCTCATCAATACGTTGGGGCTTCCACTTTTCCATTATTCTCCTCGGAACCACCATTGGATCCTCTACGAACTCCTCAGTTTTCTGCCCTTTCCTGTGGTCCATAACCGTCACCATATTTTCTTTCGCCACAATTTCCATAGTCGGCTGAGCTCCAATCATACTAAAGCGCCCCTAAGATAATCAAGCCATCATGAGCTTTTGTTCACTGTTGACTTACAATGTACATGGCCAAATTCTATAAAAACTGAGTAGAAACAGACATGAGCGGCTCCGCCACGGTTTCAAAAAATGCAATTAAAATGTTTTTTTTTGTTGTTGTATAATTCTATCTTGCTATATGATATTATTTGCACTGAATCATTCATATGAAGCCAGCGTAAATGAAAAGATACTTAAATTTACGACTAAGTGGATAACATAGCTCAATAAAATAAAATAAAAACCGAAATAAATCTTTATTTTATGCATACAGAAAATTTTCCTACATTTTTGTCACGAACTAAAATCCTGCAGCCGCTCCTGGAAACGGAAATAGAAAAGTATAATAGGGTGTACTCACAACGCTGGAAGCCTGCAAGCCAGGCTCGGCCGATTCGAACAAGAAGCTGGGAGCGTCTCTCTCATCTTCCTTGACCAAACACCGATACGCAAGCACCGGCGTCAGGTGATCGGAGAATATGCTCCGGAACAGGGGAATCAAGTTCCCGTGCTTCGCAGCTTCCGTAAACTTCGCCGATTGGTCAATCGCACCTGCCAATTGCACTCGTTACAAAAACGGTTAAAGAAACTGCAAATGAATCGAGACTAGAGCACCAGCGAGATTCGAACCTTGTGAGGAAGGAGAGGGAGCCGAGCATCGGAGCGGACGGAGGCGGGAGCTTGGGGAGGGGAGGAGAGAGAGGGAGGAGGTTGTCGGGGGGAAGGCGAAGTAGGCGGTGGGCAGGCGGGGGGCGGACGGAATGGGCGGGCGAGAGAGGTTTATTAGGGTTTCCATTCTGGTCAGAGTCAAGAGTAGCAGGAGAGCATGTGAGTGAGAGGAAGAAGAAAAAGGCGGCTGCGGGCCTGTGCTGTACGTTTGATTTGGTATTTAAAGGGGCCGCCTGAGGAGTTTTTACATCGGACTGTATGAAGTTATGAACGGTGCCTATCATGTGGTTTTTTTGAGGCAGGATCGTCTGTATCCGAAAACTTTGTATCGAGAGGTTTTCCGCCCACAGAATTTAATATTTAATTAAAAAAAATCACAACGGCTGAAAAAGTCCTCCGTGCAGAGGAATAGAGATTTTTGAGTAGAGGAGCTCGGAAAATTACATAATTCGACGGCTGAAAAACCCCTCAGCACAAAAGCATCTGACCCTGTTCGTTTAAGGATTTTGAATTTTAATAATTATTCTATTCTCTACAATCATTACCCTAATTTTTTTCTTTAATCTCTCTTTAGGATTTTGGATTTTAGATTCTAATCATTATCCTATTTCCCTTCAATCATTTCTCTCATTTTTTCTCTCTATCTCTCACCAATCACTACCACTCTATTTCTCTCTACACTCGTTACCTATAAATCCAAATCCAAAATTCCAAAACGAATAGGTTTAGAGGTTTTTGAAACAGAGAAGATCAAACCCCACATGTTTGTGAGGAGTAATTTTTTCATGCCCCTAGGGCCTCTGCAATGGTACCCCAAACTCTTCTCTGCTATACATTTTTTGTGAGCTTTACGCCCTTTGTGATGACTAATGAAAACCATATAAATGTATAGTGGAGAAATAGTTCAGGGCACCACGTGGGCCTAGAGGCACTGAATAATTTTTCCATGTTTGTATGTGCATTATTCGTCTAATATACGAACAAATCTACAGCTGTGCAGCACGAGATCCGGTTTTAGGGGTTTGTTTTGAATGGTGCTACTGGTACAGATATAAAATCTGTACCAATGTGTACAAATCAATTTTTTGTCCCGTTTTGGGTTTTTAAAAAATGATTGGAATCGTTCATTTTGTTTAAAATACTTTATTTATGACTCCTACAAAAAATAAGCTCAATCCAATATTAGTTAAAACACCTACAAAACATCTAACTTTGTCCCAGAATTCAAGTCTGAATTCTAATGCAAAGTTTGAATGTTTCGTACATACTTTTACCGATAACGAATTGAGCTTATTTTTTGTAAGAACTATAAGCAAAGTATTTTAAACAAAATGAACAACTCCGATCATTTTTTTATACCCAAAAAGAGATTTATACCCACTGATACAGATTTTTGTCTGTACCATTAGACTTTCTGATTATTGGTCCACGATTTTAATGACGAAACTGTGTGAATATACATTGAGTACGACATTAAATGCTGGGTCTAGCTTATGATTACATCAGATTTGAAAAATCAGATCGCAAAGCTTCAGGTGGCAAAAAATACTATTAATGCATGAAATCACGAAAGACATTTTGGGGATCTGAAAGGAAATCACGTAAACTAGAATGATGAATCACATATCATGTGATGATCCTTTCATTAAACGTAGAATGTGACTTATTGTAATTTCACTTAACGATCCGATTCGTCTGTTTTGTAGGTCTCAATATGTTAATTATTTGTGAAAAAATTAAATTGACGGGAAGTTATATCTACTTGAAAAAAGCATATTTATTTATTACAAAATAAATCTATTTGATTTTTCGTATGAATATAAACACAGCTATATTAATAAAATAAACAAATCTAAGTTGTCAAGAGAGACCATAATAGATGTCATCTTAATTCTTACAGAACCCATTTCGCTAAGGCTCTTATTTTCTCAGTACTTTTTTTTTTGCTTTGCAAGACTAGTCATTCTCTTACAAGTATTTTATAAGTATCTATTTTTCTTAACAGAACGGAGCGGACAGATTTTCGTTCAAGAAGTTTGTGCTGGTACATATTTGCGAAACAAAATGAAATATTTTACAGCGTCTCTATAAATTATAAAACACTTCCCGGTGTCTTTTTTCCTTTTGATTTAGAAATAACTTGAATGATTTCAAATATCTCCAGGCTCCAGCAACAACTCATTGCTGGCAACAAGCAAATAATCCTTGCAAGGTTGCAGCCATCCTTCGGTTAACTTAATCAGAAGATTCAGAACTAATCATCTCGGATCATTCGGGTTACGATTCCCTTAATTCTGCAATGAAAATACAGGCTTTCTTAGACTTATTCAATGAACTGAGACTCTGAGGGAATTATCATGCTTCCAGTATAGTGACAATGTGAGTTCACCAAAAGAGATGAGCAGGGCCTATCAAAAAAGAAGAGATGAACAGCATCTGGAAGCAGCATGCTTTGAACAGGATACAGGATCATATGTTTAGCGGACTACATGAGGTCAGTTTTACTGCCAAACTTAGGACAGTCACAAGGGTCAAATCTCATCTCGCACGCGACATGGATCATTAACCTTTTTTCGTATACGTTTGGCACCTGATTCCTTCCCTCTGGCTATTATAAGTAATTTCCTTAGCCATGATCTATGGTTGCACCAATTTGTTGTTGCATATCTTGTTTCTGTTATTTGGTTGGTAAATTTGCATAAAAGAATGAGACAAGCCATTTTGAACAAACACATTGCTTTCTGTTGTTTAGATGCGAGTGAAGAGGCCTTTTCTATGACACCGGGTTTCACAATTATGATGAGAAACAATTAACATAAACCAAAAGCCAAGTGACTTTTTGAAAATAATCATAAAAATGCCTTCTAACCTTCATTTCGGCGGGGCACATTCACTGGATATGGAACAGTCATGAATGCCAAGCGCCAAGAAAGTTCCTCATTGTCCATATCTGTAGGACCATCACTACTTAAGACAATTTCGAAAGAGACGAACTCCCTGCCAATTAGCAGAAACAAAACTGAGATTGTTGTAAACAAGCAGATTGAACTAGCAAACAAACATACAAAAAATGTTATTATTTTAGTACCTGCAATGCAAACGCAATATCTGATTCATCTACTTTAAGTGATACCCTTCTTAATTTGTCTTCTCGAGCTTGACCTACTTTGAGAAGACCCTGCATTTTAATGATGTCTTTAAGTTAGCCTATTGATCTCTGATGCTCCGTCTAAATCTTTATGGAGAACTATAAAGCAATGATTCAATGATAAAACGTGACAGTTGGCTTACCTGATCACCTAGCACTCTGCACATACTTGAAAGGTCCATAATTCCTACTGGTGGGATTGCGGTTAATTTGCAGATATCTAAGTAAGATTTGCTGAGCTGCATGCATCCACACAGAAGAAACTTACTAACCAGGTACTTGACTGCTATATGAAGACTTTATATTGCACATTGTGGAAGACACCATACCTCCCCTATGGTGGTATCCTTCTTTCCCCTGCGGAAAAGCTTTACAGCAGAGCAAAGAACAATCTGCAGCCGAGTATAAAAAAATTGGAATACAACATTTAAGTTTCTAGAGATACATAGAAACTAACAAGTGCCAATTCACGGTAAATTTGTTTGGACATTAACTGAACTAAATAATATACAAGAAAAGGAATCAGTCTAAGCTGAAACTAGCGACTCAAAAGGAAAAAAAAAGTTATTTGGACAACTCGTCATGTGAACAAAGGTACCTGTTGATGTTGTGGAAGGGATTGTATGATTTCCACTATTGGTGATCTGTAAGTCTTTGACAAGGCAACAGCCATATGGTCAACCCTCACCTGTAACAAGTTCCAAAAGTTGTGTAAAATCCCGAGATGACAATTCCATGCACAGAAGGTGCTCAACATACAAGAATAATTTGGCATAGACATTCAAAATCAGGGGAGAAAATGGAAAGGATAACAAAAGGTTAGTAAAATAGATCAGGTGTCAACGATAAAGGAAATATGGCAGGGGCATTTGTGAAAAACTTTAACATGATAAGACTGTTGAAAGGCAATGCTTGCAAGAGAAAATAAGTGACTAGAAAAGGTGAATCAATTTAGAGTTCTCAAAACTATCATGATCATATTTGTATTCAGCTTACGATAATCAAGACTAGCAATTGTAATCATAACATTGTGATCAATCCAAGTCCCGACAATTGATATACAACCGGCAAGGTGCATCTGTGAAAGATTGTACACGTACCAACTGTGTCTTGAAAAGTTCATTGTTGCTGAATATGTGGTTGACCCAATAAGCACTGAAATTTAAGTTCCCGCCTAGCTGGCTTTAGCTTTATTTTGTCTCGTACTGCTACATTGTGGATTTACATATTCCTATTTCTGACTAAGCAGACAGAATGCTTGAAAACAATGGTTGAAGATGATTGATAGCAAATAGATATAAAATCTTAGTAGAATGATCCATATGCCCGTCCACGAATATGCTGTGTATATTGGCATACTGGCTCATCACTCATGCATAGATAGGACAGCACTTACTAGATCAATTTCTTGCTTTATTGGATCAATAGCTGGAGTTATCCAATCATCGGAGTATCCATTATTTCCGGATGACAAATCCATATTGTACTTAGACGGCATCAGCTCAGCTTCTAGCATCTCAATTGCACTCCTGAAACACAATTGAAAAGGTGAAGTGACTTCATTGCAGTTTATACCTGTTCAAAGTGAAAGCATAAAATACATACGAGTATGTACTACCTAGGTATTGGTTTTATTTTCTCCGGATACTAGATTTATGTCTTAAGATCTATTACAGAGCTGAGTGACTACCTTGTGCTTGCACTGTTTGACAATGATGAATTTAGGCAAGAAATACAAAAAGAAAGAAAAAAACTACTTTTGCTTGGGATCCAATCTCTTGAAACTATAGCTACAAAGCATCACAGATGCAAATTGGGGCCAGGCCAAACCCCACTCATTTGGTGTGCTCTAGCTTTACACGCATTTGCAAATAAGGATTAGATAACGTTACCGTATAGAAAACCATAATCTACTTGACTCGTCAATTTAAGCATATGTTGCATCAAACTAGTTTTGCTTTGAACAGTTTCAATGTACGCTACAACTAAGCAATGCAACTATTGCAATAAAAACCCACCTGCAGACGCACAGAACTTTCCTCATATCTCCAGATGCAGCAGCTTCTTTCTGCCATATGTCAACGGAATATCAGTTTCTTATAGTTAGACTTAGATTGTACTTTCCTTATGGTGTTTGGTGCCATAGGTCTACTGCTGACTTACGAAAGATAGACAAGTGCTGATTCATTAATCATTCTTAATGAGTTATGTCATGAAAACATAATTGTTCATTTATGAATCTTGTAGCAAAGTTTTGTAGCAGTACAGCAGAAAATGGAGGATCGTGACTCACTCTGGCACAGAGTTCCAATGCTTGCGGTTGAAAGACATTGTAAGGAAGTGCCTATTGGAAGAGAGAGCATTCAGTCTTGAGTCAAGAGCTACAGCATGACTTAAAAAAGGACAATCATTTATATAGAGAGGAGAAAAGGGAGCTCAACTATACCATTAACCTCTGCCGAAGAATTACCATTATCTGATCCTTAGTGTAGGCCCGGAAAGCAAGTACCATAGGCTTGCCTAGCACAAGAATAGAGTAGGAACCGAAAAGTAAGCGCTACAAACAAACAAGAAACAGCTAATTCTCCTATATTATTGTCACATGGAATATTGTGATGGGGGATGGGGAGTGGATTAATAGACCTTTAGAGTGTTAGACATCTATCACCAGACACTACATCAAGCACTGTGAGAAGGATGAAGTAACATAGCAGGTCATAAAATAAGTTCCTATAAAGGAACAGTTGTAAGCTTTAGACATTCAGAACATTTAAATGCATGTTCAAAGCTGCGAATTACATCCTTATAAAAATAAAAATAAAAAAACACGCATGTCTATACAGTCTTCTGCTGATTAAAAAAAAATACATAATATGTTTGTGGAGAGAGAAAGAGAGGCAGAGAGACATATGACCAAAAACTGCACGGAAAAATCATTGTGATGGAAACTAGTGTACTTATTTTTAGAACTCAAAGTATACATTCATTGACCTAATAAATAAATAAATAATTCGGATGATATGAATTATCCTAGGACAAGACAATGCTCTATCATTGTAACGAGGATCTTGGAAGAAGAATATGAGATCGCACCAGATTAATCACAATGATAAAGAATAAATTTAGTTGATTGAAGCAAGTAATGAACTTACAATTCAAAGACTGCAGTTTAGGAAGAAACCTATCTGCGAGGTCTATAGCATTGGCTATTCCTGTAAAAGGAAAGAAATTATGAGAAGTCCCTTTCACAAGCAGCTCACAGATGTAAATCTGGAATCTAAGCTTGCCGGCGCTGCAAAATGAATTATAAAGAGCAAAAAATCTACAACTACCTATACCGTACCTATCAATATACATCTTGAGAAAGGGAAAGTCGTAAGCATAAAGAGATCGTGAAGCACAGCCCGGTCTTTAGTTATTAAATAATCCAACTCATCAGCAATAATCAACCTGTAGAAAGAGACCAAGCTAATTACAATATGACTTATGGTGACCCAAAACTCCTAGTCCATCTTGCTTTTTGGATACTACAATACTATGTGGGCTAGGATATGCGTCTTACGTCATCTTCATGCTAGTTGATTGCTGATTTTGTGAATAAAAGCTCTGAAGATGCTGTAAAGGTGAAGTGGCACTTTTGGCTTTCTTTTGTTGTAGATTATTCCCCAGAATCTGCCAAAGTCAATGGGGCATAAGCATATGTGATACTGTGGTGCTCAGGTGTCAAAATTAATACTGCTACTAGTTTCAGTACCTTGCTGAAAATTTCAGGGGTGTTTGTAAGAGAAGTGCAGTTTATAGCTAGCACATCTGGCGGCTGAAAACCTGCCTGATAGAAGAAAATGTACAGTCATGTTTTGATTTACAAATGTCCTTCCCAATCAACCCACGCATGATTGTATTACCAGGGCAGAGGTAATTAACATGTGAAGTTGTGAACTATTGGACTAGTGTAAGAAACATCTGAAAACATGGTTTAATTCCAATGCCAAGGGTAAGGAGCTCAGGAGTATGTGCCTCAAAGTTTCTTTTGCTGCTTCCGTGGGTTTGCGGAGGGAAACGAATCACAGAAATTGTCAAGGTCTGCTTCATACAGAGCAACCTCAATTAATTCTGAAAATCTCCAATGGTGTTAGAGACTTTCTTAGTTCCAGAAGGAAGCTGAAATAATCCTTGTGGAATAGGGCTCTTTCCCCAGTTGGGGGCTGTCTGAGAAAATTCTGGAGCATGCCTATTCTTTGTCACAGTTGTTTCTTCTTCTTCGTTTTTGTATAACTTTTCATTAGCTGCTTTTTTTTGTTGTTGTTTGGGGTCCACACCGTAGACTTTGTATTCTTTGTTTGGGCTTATAAACTTTTGCACTTATCCAAAAAAACAAAATAAGAAAACACACAGAGCTAATTCTTGAAATTGGATGTAGTTTTTGCCCTACAGTAAACATATCATTTGATTACGAAATAAGACGTGCATCAACTAACAAGTATCGCAGTGGGAAAACTGGAGAAAAATAACAGATGTTATGACTTGGTTTGGAGAAGTTTCTTACATAGGATGTGTTTTAACCGTCGAAGCAGTTATTCTAGTTTTTCCCTTGACCATTGATAACCACTTACTTATCATACTTCTATAAGCCAGATAGGGAAAAGATAATTTTTGTTCATAGAGACAAATCATTCGCCAAGAATAATTCATTGTATAATCCACCAGATCGAACTGCAGCTGCATGCATATGATGATAAACATAACCATTTGGTACTGAGGCAGAAATGTCATATCATTGAACTATAGAAATTGTTCTAATAGTTTAAGCTTCAATTTAGAAACATTAATCAAGGGCAATCAGCTTACTTCCTTGGCCCAATCTAGCAGGGACTCTTTGACTCTTTCAATAGACAGTGATTTTCCAGTCCCTGGACATCCACACACATATAAACTCCCTGCCTTCTCATGTTCTATGCATTGCTTGCAGAACTCCAAAACCCTTTTCTGCTCATCTTCCCGGCAAACAACCATAGAGGGCATACTTGACACATGCAATGCCTCCTTCACCGCCCTCAGTTGCTCCTTATCTATACACATCTCACTTGATTAACACATGAGCAAATCACACAAGCAAATCAAATAAACTGGTCTGCCATGGTGCAATGAACTGCAACTAGAATTAAACTTGCCTCTCGGATTCCATTTTGGTTTGTCAAGAAAACTATCAGACAAATTTTTCACCAGCATTGTACGGGCTTTTGCAAGCTTTTCGCCAGATCCTTCATTGATTCCCTGTATAAATAAGAAGAACACCATTTGGATTTATGCAGATTTCAAATTACGGAATTAGATGTCAAATTATTCAATGTGGTAGGCATGTGCTCCCATGGATTTGACTAAGGTTCAAACCCCACGAACTACAACTAGCAATACTGACTTTCACAGACCAAGAAAAAAACTCATATGTAGGTTTGATGGTCTAGATATGAATTTTGGCATTGGATTTGACAGGTTTGATAATAGTATTGAAACCCAAAAGGCCAAGTCTCTAGTATTTCATGGAGAAGGCTATGGTACACACCTTTAAAAAAACTGGTGACAAAAAAAAAATAATTTTATCAAAAAAATGCATAACTAGCACCACAAAAAAAAGTAGATAATACAAAGATATCCGTACCTAACAAAGAAATACGTAATTATTTTTGGATTTACCATACATCCCTATTTTTCGCTTGAACTTCACAAAAAAAAAAAAAGCCTAACTAATACTATGAAAATGTGTGATGAGCCAAAAATATGTGCACCATCCTCCAAAATAAGCATAACATGCATTAAAAAATTGCGTAACATTGCTATGGGTGTACCATAGCTTACTCCCTAGTTCAAATCCATCTTCTACTCTAGTTCCACAATCTGCCCAGTACCCATTGCTAAATCTTTTGTATTATTAGTGAAACATCAAACACTGAAATCCATCCACATATATCCAAACCGAGCATAATTTCACTCCGTAATTCAAGTAAGTAAAATGAAATCGAAACTTTGTAACATACAAATGGGGGGCTAATGGGCCTGCCGTCCATGCATCGGCGAGGAGATTTCCACTTCCTCGGCGTGTGCAGCTCCAGCGGCGGCGTAGTGGGGAGCTGATTATCCTCTACAGCCGACTCGTTCCTCAATTTTCGTTTTCGTGGACTGGCGCAGCCATTGGACTGGGTCTCGCCGGATCTTCCAGAGTTGACGGCTATCCCACACTTGAGTTCAGCTAAGTCGTTTGCGGCGATGGTGGGCATGTTTAAGCTGCTAATTACAATATCAAGAACGGCGGAACTCTCAAGTATCTGCGAATCTGTGAGAGGATTTGGATGTAGTGCAGTGGTTTGTTTCCGTTTAAACGTGTGTGTTTTTAGCGGGAAAAATGTGAAAACGTATGGATTTCGTTTTCCCGCCACATTTTTCGTATTGCTTGACTGATCCCCCGTGTAGTGTGGACTGCTAATCAAATTTAACTTCTTTTCTCCTCAACTTTCGTCCATCTCGACTACTAGTAATAAAAAGTTAACAATTGAGGGGTTGTTTGGGAATGGGAGTAGTTGTAGTGCAGTGCACCCGTTGTACTACACCGTGTAGTGTAGTGCGGTCAATCCGGCCATCTATCTCGACACGGATGGCTCGGATTTAATCCGAATTCCCACAAATCCTAGCCGTCTATTATTCGGATAAAAATCCGAGCCGTTCATTGCCGAGATAGACGGCCGGATTGCTCGCACTATACGTGTAGTGTGGGAGGTGCACTACAGCCCCCGAGTCCGGTTGTTTGGGACCCTGATTTTCATTTTGCATTTTGAATTGTGAATTGTAAAGTTTGAATTATGATAGTAATAGATGACGAATTTGGTAGAGTGTTGTGCAGAATAGATTTTTCAACAAAGTGGTGTTTGAGAATATAAACATCAAAATAGTAACTTATTGAGTCGGTTTTTTTGCCATGTCACCCTTAGTTATTATTATAAGCAAAGTTCACTTTGACCCCCTGTGGTTATCGCAACGTGCGAATATCCCCCTTATGGTTCAAAACTAAGCACATAATCTATCTGTAGTTTTGAAAATATGCGAATAGACCCCATGTCGTCATGTTTTCTATCCATATTAACAAACAAAGCATTAAAAGACCGATATGCCCTCATCATGTCCCTTGATTCTTCTTTTTTTAAAATCTAATTACACCATCATTTATACCAAAAATTAAATCCAAACCGTTGATATTGTAAATTTTGATGAGTACTACATCTATGCCAAAATTCAAGTCAATCAAAAAATGAAAAGCCCATGATCGAATTGATTTTGTTATGAAATTAAAATTTCAAATTTGAATTTAGTAAATAGTAGATCACTGGGTTATTGATGCCTGATCGAGATAATTTTTTACAGAGATACTCTATTCTTTATTTAATACATTATGAACGACTCAGATTACATTCTAGAGGCTTGTGAGATACATCTCCGTTAATGTGGATGGAAAACATGACGGCAGGTGGTCTATCCGCACATTTTCAAAACCACAGGTAGGTTATGTGCTCAGTTTTGAACCATGAGGGAGGTATCCGCACATGGCGATAATCACAGGGGTGAAAGTAGACTTTGCTATATTATTATCGTATTATGATATTTTGAAAATAAAGAAATTCCATAAGATGGTCAAGGATAATTCATCATTTTCATCGGTAAGGGAAAATGAGAATGTAAAAATTCCTCCAAGACAGATTCTTCAAATTGTGTGATTTTGAGAATGCTTTATCCAAAAATGTATTTGTGCTCCCAAATTGCCAGAATCCGTTTAATGCAAAATGTAGAATCTAAGGGACGGCCCTAATGTTGCGTTGGCAAAGCCAACTTCTTGGGTTGCGGGAGGAGAAAAGCGGACATGGGGACTCGGGTTGGAGCGTAGTGTAACTAATTATGCCTTGTTCTTTTCACAATTCAAAAAGAATTTTTCAAAAAATTCCCCCTAGATTCTCTGTACTTCCAACATTTCTCTCTCTATCTCTTTCCACTTATTACCCCTACTATTTTTCAAAAAAAATTTCAAATCATTCGATTTAGGGCAAGACAAAACGGGCGGGCACAAGTGGTCTGGTGTCCGAGCTTATTGGTCAGACAACGACTACTTCACTTATTAGATTAGTGTAATAATGAAGCTGTTAATCAGTTATAATCCAGTTGGCATCTCCTAGTCCCCATGTGGGACATGGGAACCTAGGTTTGAGCCCCGTCGTGAGTGATTGGGATTCACGACTATGGATAACCTCTGAAATTTCATGTGAACTAATCTACTAACATCCTCTCTATCTCCACTGACGTATACAATACTCGCAAAAAGAAAAAGAAAAAAAGTACTATTAATAATGAAGCTAAACGGGCCCTTAGATTCAACTTGTTAAGTTGATGTTGGATTGGGCCTAACCATGCTAAGCAGATGGAATGTATTGTAAGCCCACGTAGACGAGTCGACCCAAATTTTGTGAATGCGTACTGGCCTGTATGTTTGAATCAATCGTTTATTTTTCGGTGAACGTTTGAATCAAGTAATCCCAATAATTGGATATCGATCATATGCGTACCGTGTAATGTATGACCCTCATCAAGTGGTACGTAGTCCTTGGTTTCGAGCGAAATAACGTTGGGGCTACAACGCTCGAGCTCATAGAAGAGCGCCGTACCCCAGTCTTACGTTAACTCCCTACTAACTCCGTAATTAATAGTAATAGTGTCACGTGAAAAAATTAAATAATGTGCATGAATTCACTTGTTCTAAAAAGGAAAACTACAGTTGAAGAATTATGAATTGGCCTTTAAACACTCAAGTTGTAGAAATTTTATATCGCAAAACCGAAATGTAGATGCATAAGTACTTGCTAAAATCCATTTCCTCTCTTTGGTTTTCTTAGTATTCTCACGAGAAGTCAGACCGCTTAATTCGTTGTAGATCTTTCGTTGAAGTCCTATATTCGCTAACAGTGGCTGAGATTTTCCCGTTTTCACCGCTAAAGTCGGATTTTCCAAATCCCACGCATAACGGATGACGTTCAAGCAAGTGGGGTGGATTTGCTTTCAACCTTTCTGTGAGCAGGATAGAAATGAGACAAATTTCCATTTCCAGACAAGGAAAATGAACTGCTGATTTTTCCAAATTTAGAGTTTTCTTACTGTGCCCGGTTTTCCATGGACGTAGATGGCTGGGGGCTGAGGAAAAACGGACCCATTGATTGACCCATTCAATATCTTTTGTATGGTGTTGAATGGCTCAGACTTTAGATGCTCGAACTCGGTGGTGTGGAATCACTCTAGCTCGATCCCAAACCTCAATCGTAATCCGGCCGGCCCCTCGGCACAACGACCAGTCGCGAAAGCAACCGATTGCATGTCGAAAACGACTAGGCTAGGGTAGCTAGATACTTTTGACTGCGAGGGTAATATGATGTCCTCATATTTGTAAGAAAAACTCGATTTCACCTATAATAATAAGGGAAAGTCTACAATGCACATCTCTTAAAAGAGTGTATTATATGCACTTATTTTATGGTTCATTCATAATATTTTAACGTGTTCCGTAACTTTTATTATAAAATTTATAATTTTTCAGCAGTACGATTCATAACATTTTCATTATGATTCATTATATTTTGGTGTATCTCTTAAGCTTTATATGATTCCTAACTTTTTAGCAATACAGTTCGTAACATTTTCTCAATAATTCATAACATTTTAGGGGATGCATATGATACACACCCAAATAAGAAGTGTGTATTGTAGTCTTTCTATAATATAAATTCTTGTAAACCTCCGATGAACTTTATAGAGCCATGACTTGAGTCATGTACTGCGTCTATGCGCGCTTGAGTAGTAGCACAAGCGTGAAAAACGTCTTCCAAAAATATCCCAGCCGTGGAATCCCAAAGTGAGGATTGAGCAGCGTCGAAGAACCCTACTAAAGGGATCGGGAAGGACTTGATCCGAACAGTTTTTTATTGAACGATACAATTAAAAACTGCTCAAAACAAGCACTTTTCGGTAATTTTTATAGTCGATTTCTTGTAATTACTCTTAAAATCGTGTTCTGCACATATTGAACAGCTCGAATCATCAAAATTTGATCAGAAACTATGAGATTGAGATTTGTGGTATTTTTTCAGATGTATTTTGGGATGTCCCTAGAACTGCCCCATATATATATACACACACATTGAGCGGTTCGGATCATTAAAATTTGATCGGAAATTATGAGGTGTTTTTTTAGGTGTCTAATTAGTTGTCCCTGGAACCACCCCGTGTATATATGTATACATACATATATACACACACACACATTAAGCTTTCTGTGAGGACCTTAAATAGGCTCATTAAGTGCGGACCTCTCCAATTCTTCCATTTTCCAATTGAATTTTGATGATCCAAGCCGCTCAATATGATCAGAACGTGATTTTAAGGGTACCTGTGAGAAATCGACAAAAAAAATGACCGGGAATGGCTTGATTTGAGCAATTTTTTTTGAACCGTTCAATAAAAACTGTTCGGATGAAGCCCTTCCCGAGCATTTTTTTTGACAATTTCTCCTAACGACCTTTAAAATCACGTTCTGATCACATTGAGCGGCTCGGATCATCAAAATTCGATCAAAATCTATGAGGTTTGCACTTAAGCTAAGTAGGGGATCCCTTATAAGAAGCTCGCTCTCTCTCTCTCTCTCTCTCTACATATATATATATATATATGTGTGTGTGTATATATATATATATATATATATAAATTAATGACCAAGAAGCCTCAAGCCTATCGACGACATCTAGAGTGCACTAAGGTGCTAGCTAGAAGTAGCTAGGGAAGGTCAGAAGTTTAACTCCTCTTCTTATGTGTTTAGCTAACTATTCTAAAATATTGAATTTCGCCAATAAAATAAAAAGATCAAGACTAATGCTGGCTACTACTTAGTTTTTTTCTCGCAAAAGTCAGTTGCGTTAGATGGAGTTAGAAGGATTTGAACCTTAGTCAAATGCACGATAATACATAATACCTACCACAGCGCTACCCGTCCACTTGCAGCTACTGTTTAACGCATGAGATGGATTTCATGCTGTGTAGCAGGCCGGATGGCGGGTCTTCCACAAAGACGATCTGAATGGGTCCAATCCGGGGAAGGCCCTAGCTTTTTTAACTTTTCATTCCAGATTTTGCCGTATTGGGCTTTTTGGAACCGTAGCTCCACGGGTGTGCCAAGGTGTCAGATCAGACCGCAATAGCATTGGCCCTCATCGGTGTCTGAGTTGTTCGGTCCGGCCACGTGGCTCCAGTCCTGGCTCTGCCACGTGAATCGATCACGTGCCACACTGCCACATGGCAGCTATAAATCTCAAAGAGGTATGTCGTTCTTACTAACTAGCTCTGTACTTCCTTTCTCTAAAATGGGACTTTAGGCCGTATATATAGATATATCTCTCTCAAAAATCATCTCTACTTTTTCATCGAAGATACATCTTGTCAGTTCAAAACAAAACAGTGTTTCACGCAAATAATTTTCTAGTCCATGCATGTAATCTGGGATGTTGTGATAGATCTCATGAATCTTTTTCGGTGCAAAAATGTTAAAAAATATTTTCTCATCTTACATTCGATTTTGAGTGAAATGTGAAATAGGTTGCTTATTTTTTAAGAAAGTTTCTGAAACGAAGCCTTACTTAGCCATCGATCAGAGTGTTCCGATCGGTCTCTGCATTGGAACCATGAGTGGTTGTGTAGGTGGATCGCTCGGTCGCCAGGTCGGAGTAGCAAGGGGGAGGGTTCACCCTCTGTGATTACCTAACTTCAATGAGGGTATTTTAGTAATTGACCCGAAAATGCAAAAACCCAATAATGCAAAAAGTACCTCTTGGCTTCTTTTTGGGTTTTGCTTCTAAACCGAAAATCCATGAATAATTCTTCTGAATGCAGTTCTCATTAGTTGCCAAAACATCCAACGATTATAATGGAACTGTTAAAATGATCTTATTCTTTTTCCATTGTTTTTTTTTTGGTTTCGTTTGTGTATTCACGGAACAAACAACACATGTCTAGCTACGGGCTAATTATTCAATACTCACTTTTAGACTTGTCCAACTCGCTCCATCAAGCCACCCAAGCTTAATTAATACATTGTAGAGGTTACTCCACTTATAATCAAATGATTTTATGTTGGAATCCTCCGAAAAATCTAACACTCGTTACGGCACAACAGAAGCTAGCCGTTATAGAAGGTGATCAGGTGCATGTTATTTCTGTAATTCCTTCTACTACTCTTTTATTTAATAAACATTCATGAAAAGTTGAAAACAAGCATTGTTTTGTTTTGTTTTTTTTTACGAAACTGTAGTTTGAAGTTAGCTACAATATTTTTTTTAGGAAGAGTAAGAGGGTAATTCCACTTGATCACCAACCAAAGAAATTGTGAAGTAGAACTGTTAGAATAATAACAGAACCAACAGAATAGTCAACACGTACGATATACGGCCTAATAAGAAAGCTTGTTCTAAAGGTGCGTTTAAGACATTTTTGGATGTAGTCGAAAGCGACTAGAGTGAGAGAGAGGAGGGATTCTTCAAATGCTTTCTTGATGAATGCATATGGTGAAATTAGTGAAATTATTGATCAGTAGTCTGGGCGCACGGTCACGCGTATGGTGTTTCGGACCTCTCCAAAACCACACATAGATATGCTCCCGAACTATTGAATAGTTCCTCGCGGCTGAAGGATGAAGAGAGAGAAGAGATTAATATTAGAGCAATAGAAAATGAGAAGAAGATAAGGAGATTGGCGTGGCATAGGCGTCTTCATGTCGTTGTCCAATTTTGGAGTCCCCCATTACCCACGTGATATTGTGATTTTTCCCAACGTTTTCCCTCTGTAATTGGCTATTATTCCCCCTTCAGATATGTCAACAATCCCCTCTACTGGAGCCCTCCAAATATCGAGTCGAAAAAAATGAAGAGAGAGAGAGAGGTGGGGGATTCTGGGCCTCTGGCTTGATCCGCAATCTCGAATCTACACTCCCTCACATGTGGTGAGCTCGTGATATGTATTAGAGCATGTACACAAGAATAGCAAAAAAGGGATATTAAGGTATTTTACTAAGAAAACCTGCTCACAGCAGTCTTGGCAAATTAACCCTCTCTATTTTACATCCGGCCAGTCTACATCAGTATATACCCTGAGACACTATTCATTAGGTATCCCATACTTTTTTTTTTCCTGCACCTCATTTCCTCTCTTCTGCCTTAACTCTCTCACATTACTTTATTTTAAATTAGGGACAAAGGTAAAATAATAGAGGAGTATAATAATGGAGGGTAAGTAAAATAGAGAGTATTAGTATAGTATTGAAAGAGATTTGGATTGGTAAAAGAGGGAAAGATTACAATACACGCTCCTTATTTGGGTGTGTATCATATGCACCCCCCAAAATGCTATGAATTATAGAGAAAATGTTACGAATCGTATAAAGATTACGATATACACAAAAATGTTATGAATCAAAATAAAAATGTTACGAATCGTACTGCTGAAAAGTTATGAATTCTAGAACAAAAATTACGAAACACGCTAAAATGTTTTGAATGAACCATAAAATAGGTGCATATAGTACACTCTTTTTAGCGGTGTGTATTGTAGTTTTTCCCGGTAAAAGATAAAATAAGTACTGTTCATAGCCATTTTTGCCAATAATGTTAGTGTAACCATTTCATTTCAAGAGTGAATTCGATCTTGGGATTAATATGCATGCACAAAGAACACGCAATGTTTACGTAGTTCGGTTTCAATGCCTACTCTGCGGGAGGGAGAACAATTTTCACCAGTATTGAATGAGTACAATGAGATAAATACCCAACCCTAGCTCTCAAGCACTTTTGTATTTTATCTCTCTCTCTCTCTCTCACTCACACAATATTCTCACACGTAACTCTCTCCATCTACGTTGCAGTACGCTAACCACACAAGCCATGATGAGGACTTTGAGAATGGTGCCTCTCTCTCTCTGGAATTTTAATTCCATAGATTGGCAGTTTTGAGTTTTTGGTTCTATATCTTTCGATTTGTTGTCTGGATTTAAGGTTGTTTTCTTTTGGTTTGTGGCTGTTTTGGTGTTAGGTTGTTGGATTGTTTTGAGGCTGTTATGATTCTTGTAATGTTTTTGGTTAGCTTCTTGCTTTCCTCTGGATGATGTTCTCTCGTGGCTTTTGCCGATGTACCCGTGATTTTTTTAATCTTTATAATTATCTTTTTTTTTTTTGAAAACGATCTTTATAATTATCTTCAAAGATTAATAAAATCTTCATTTTGCCGATTTTTTTTTTTTTAAAAAAAACCACACAAATCATGTGCCAAGAGTTGTGTAGAAGCTTCCAAATAAAACTAATTACCCCAAAAAAGAACCCTTCGGGCCAAACGCTATTAGGCCTATTTTCAGAGGGATTGGAATTTTGCCAAATGTGCCTGTGCATGTATACGAGAGAGAGAGAGAGAGAGAGAGAGAGAGAGAGAGAGAGAGGTTAGCCATGTTCAAAAGAAGTAGATAAATTTTGCTGATCATGAGTGTTTCAAGGAAGATGATGTTTGGAGACATGTCATGTGCAATACACTTCCAACCAAAAAGAAACAAACCTAATCCGATCACATAGCTTGATGGAACCTGTTAATTATCAAAGATCAGTGATAATCACGGGACACTATATTTATGGTGTGAGAGTTTATGAGATAATCAAATCTAACATCTAGACCGAAATCACTATAAGCCCAACTCAATTACAAAGCCTATTAAGGGAAGAAATAATTCCAACAAGTACAAAGAAAAAAACAGTCATACGAAGGTGGAAAAACTCAAACACCCGATCTCCTAGTGACATGCAAGAATCTTAGTCAACTAAACTCGTCATAATTCGTTCAGTGATTATTTGTTTGTAATAAAGCGAGGAAACAAACCTTTTCCTCACGTGCCAAATTGAGCGGTTGTAAATTGAGCCAGCCCGTTCGCATTAGGCATACAACCAACTGTAGCACTGTGTCACATCAAGGCTGGCATATTCAGTGCGATTTCGGCTTCATCTTTTCATACAGATGACATATTTGTTGAACTTACGTCATATTTGTTGAACTTACGTCATATTTTTTGAATTAATTATTTATTTCAATGGAAAAGTTTAAAACGTAGAAAATTATAACAAATTTTTTTATTAAAGATGAAAGAATACTAAATATCTGTCTTTTTTTTTTTTTTTGTTGCTAAGGTGTTGTCTTAAATGAATTTTTGTTAACATTTGTACATATTTTTATACTTTTCTAATTTCTCTCGTCGAGACGAATGATTAATTTCATAAATTACGTCAAAAAGCTCAACAAAAAATAAAAAATCCCGAATTTTTTTTACAAGAGTGGAGCCTTCATAGTTGGGAGAATTTTGACTGCCAGTTGGGAAGGAGAATTGAGCGAAATGCCCAGTGATTGCCAAGTTCCAAGGAGTATTTTCATGATGAGCTTTAAACCAAATTTAATACCTCTTCGATTTCAATTTTAAGGGTGAGAAAATGATTAATTAGTTGAACTTCTTACATCCATTATCTGGTGTACGTATGTATGTGGGATACAAGATTACACGTGAAATTTGTGAAGGACAAACAGTACCGGACACTCTTATGAACACTCTTAATATTATCACGAAAGAAAAGAACTTGTATTCGAATGATCTAGATGCACTCTACTCCCAAATCCCAATGGGTTATCCTAGTGGTCTCGGCATGAGAATTCGAGGTTTAATTACTAGCAACGTCCCCGAGTATAAGGTTCGAAACCCTAGGGAAAAAGAAAAGGACAACTACAACTGCAATTGCATGCAAGCTAGCATCCTTAATTCCCATAATGGGTAGTTTTCCTTCCTTGCCATCCCCTAGAAAAAGAAAAGGGAAAAGCAAAAGCACTCGAATAGGAAAGAGAGATTGCGTCCTTATTTTTTCTCAGCTAGGCAAATCCAGGACATTTAAAAAAAAAAAAAAACTACTGATTAAAAAAAACTAGCAAGCCATTTCAGTATTTGTTCAAGTAACAAATTCTTACACTTTTACCACATGTACAGGATCCACTTACATGCTCAACATGGAGAAGGTGACGAATCCCATCCGATTGTGATGCCAAATGCAGATGACAGACTTGGTAATCATGTTGTGGAGTATCTTTAATGAGATCTTCATGCCAACTGGGAACTCGGGGGCATCCCTCCGTGTTTTAGATGGTCTCTTCCTTGTAAAAGTTTTATTCTAGGTTGGACCATCCAAAATACAGAGGGATTGCTCGAATGGTGTTGGTGCACAACACCCACCGTACAACAAGCCCCCTAGCTTTGGCCAACTGTCTTTGTGTCATGTAATTGCATATATACCATATACACATCACTAAGAAAGACAAACAAAACACTTGATTCTATCAAGAACACGAAACGATCGAAACACGAGCCTGCTACGGAAGATATATCACTATTAGAACGCCAGATACTACGATGGAGTAATTGAATGGGGGATGAATGAAATTATGAATGCTGTGTTACTTCTCGCTTTACAATATTGTTCGTCCGGGAGAGGCTTAAGTCTGGTCGGCCGATCCAACACAAAGGGTATGCGTTATGACATATTCTGTTTTTCGTTTTACAAACCGAGACAAATACAGTAATTTGGGAAGGAGGTAGTACTCCATAAACACACGGACCTCGAGGCCAAGTACACCAAGTCAATACGTATCCATTCAATTCCAAGCCTATAAATGTTATTCAAACCATATTGGTTGTGTTTTGCTAGCTAGCTAGTAGGCTAACTTTGTCCCTTATGCCAAAAATCACACTAATTAATATGATATCTCAGGACAACATTATAACCCACGGAAAATTTTAAAATCAGCCCAATAAGCTGACAATTATAAATGTGTGAATGTGTATTAAAGAGTATAAAAAGTACACAAAATACGTGTTTTTCTTGTCTTCTAATATGCTTATCGTTAGCTCAGTGAGCTGACAATAGCAATACCGATAAACAAAACACGAGCGTTGTCATTGTCTTCAAAAAAATTAAACGGCCAGTATGCATTTGAGACAAACTAAAAATCAAATGTGTATATCCCACTCCTACAACTACAAGTCTACAACTACAACATCAGTGTTGAACCGTTAATTAATTAATTATTTATTTGAATCCGAGAAGAACTTGATGATCTGAGAGAAATTGACGGTCTTTGAAAAAGATCGAGTCGTTTTCATTGATCATATCAAACGCCGGAACAGAATCACTGCTTTGAGCAAAATAGGAGGGCCGGGGCCCGATACGCATATTGCGCTCACGGCAGGCCCCAGCTGCACAAATTAACACCGTACGTTTAGGGAGCTAATTAATCTGATCAGAGGGGTTGATTGTGACCGTCGATCTTCATGGGTTTAGTGTTCATTTTAATCATGGGGAAGCGTCATCCTCACTTGCCGCAGCTTTCGCTAATTATAGAAGTAGAACCCACACCGACGTAAGCATTTGCAAGTTGATCGATCTCAATTGAGAACCGTTGGTTCCTCCCCCTCCACCAATAGACAGTGGCCTTCTTCGTTTGGTAATTTTGGGTATTTTAATTTTGGTAGTGGATAGAGAGAGAAATAAGATAATAAGTGGAGAGAGATAGAAAGAGAAATAAAATTAATAATTTGAAAAATAAGGTAATAATTAGAGAAATATATAAGGTAATAATTAAAAAATTAAATTAAATTTGGAAACAAACAAGGCCAGTATATTTGTTATTTTTGATAGTCTACTTTGGATTCATTTTTTTTGTACTTTACTTTGAATTCATATGCGTACATGAATCTAATTTTGGATGCACATGGGGAAAAATACAGTAGAGAAGAGCATGTATTGTACTGTCACTTATCGAGTGATGAAACCATATATTGTAAAATATTATACTCCACCACGGTTTGAGCTGGGTTTTCAGTTGGTTCCTCTATTACTTAGTCGCAAACGGATTTCTTATGTCTACACCTCGTGTCGATTTGTCTCGGCAGAATGTCCCTAAGTCTGTCGTCTGGTGCGCTTATCGCGTACAGTTGCTTGTGTCTTTGATTCGGTAGTTTTGATTCAATCTTATTGTAGTGATGAAATCTTTTGCCTTTTGAACTCTGTAAAATGAAACGCGTGACAGATTTTTTTTTAAAAAAAAACCCTCTACAAATGGGCAAAAACGTCACTAGTACGTATACCATCCTAATTGCTCATTAGGAAGTCAATTAACAATTGAGGATTTGAGAGCCTCTTAACACAAAGGCATAGCTTGTCATTTTATATGTCATATCATATCAAATTACCAAAAGAACCTCATGCTAGTATATAGTTGTTTTGATTTTATTGTGCGTATGGTCTGGTATGGAGAAGACTAGTTACATAGTTAGTTACACAATTAAAGCATCAATTAATTCATTCGGACAACTCGCTTAATTGGTTCGAACTTGAAGTTTTTCAAGAGATGTCCCATGATTGAATGTCAAGAGGTGGACAAGTAGTTAAACTCAATCTCCCATTCTCTTCTTTAGATTTGTATCCTCATTTAAAATAGAAATACGATTCAATGATTTCTAGTTACTTTTTAAGTTAACATGATAATAGGAACATAAAATCATGAAAATTGCTTTGAGAATTATGCTGTAGTGTAATTTTAGAGTTCATTTACGACAAAGTACTAGGGAAATTATTTTTCAAGGAAAATGAGTAAATTAAATTAGATTACAAACAACTTGTTACCACGTAGTACAAAAATAGTCATAGTTTAAATTCGATAAATAGTATTTAAAAAGAATCTACATAACCACAGCTGTCGTTGAGATCATTAATTCGCTAAATTACAGATTTAAATTTTAAATAATATCCTTGAAAAGTAGTAGTAGTACTAAATAAAAGAAATCTAGTATGTCTTTATAGGGGAGATCCAATTAAATTAAAAATGGAGGGACGTTTAATTACCTTCTATAACCCATGCAAATTACCCACCAACCCATAAAGGCTTTCTACAGCCACGTGCCCTCTTAAGCGAACAAGTGGGGTCGGTGGTATCACGGTTTTACCGGAACCAATAAATGAAAGTTGTGGCCGGTGAAAACACGTGGCATTAAGGACTCCCCCGTACTCACACGGATCCGGGGATCCCCTAACAAACAAAGTTATTACGATGTAGTGAGCCATCGAAACGTCGAAAAGTATTTTTATTGAAACAGCTCTTCTACGAAAGGATTCCGTAGAAGAGTTTATCTCTTCTGTGAAAGAGTTTATTTTAAATTCAGATCGTTAATTGCTGAGATAGAACGCTGAGATGATTCACTACACAGGAGATGTTTTTTTGTTGCAAATTGGGTACCACGTGGTATTCGTGCATCACATTCGAGCAGCCCAAACAATGCAACCGATGGATTGAATTGAAACTCCTTTTAAAAAAAAAAAAAATCCATTTGGTACCTTTCAATTCAAGCGGTCGATTGCATATTTGGACGTCTCAAATATGCTACATGAGTACTACGTCAGCAGTATTGTGTTTCTCACATGCAGCTGTGGTCCGTGAACTCAGCCGCGTCCGATTCAGATACATGGCCGCCTCCCAACCCAGTTTCAGAGAAACTCCTCCCTTGCAATTGCCCGCTGACTCGGGGCTTTGCTCTTCTCTCTCTCATCACCGTTTACCGGCAACTCCCAGTTCCCTTCCATATATGGCATATAATATAATGTAATTACACAAACCTATACGATGTGATTTCTTTTGTACGTACCACCGCCTGTACCTGTTAGATTTTTTTTTTTCCTTGAGAGAGAGTGAAGAGTCATCATCATGCACATATATAAACCACCCCAATGGCCTCTCCACTTCCTGTGATAACTGAACCTGGGCTTCTACTTCCCTTCCCTGAACCTATATTCGCCGGAGACGTACTGGGATTCATCGGGAAATTCTCCGCCGGCCGGTCGAGAACGACGACAAGTAAGTATGCGCACAGCTTAATTTGCCTCAACCCAGTAGCAGCGGTGGATTCAGTCTGTAGGAGGCAAAAATCTTCACCTGAAACGAATTGCTAATGTGTAGTATAAGATAATTTGTGAAACAATGATAAAGAGTTTGTAATTCCGTGTCAAGGGTTACACGGGGATTGATGTTTGTGCCAGGTGCATGATTTTTTCTTGAATGGCGATTCCCGATCCGATTTTCCTGGGTGGAAATAGGTAGGTGGAATCATGATATAGCCTTGAGCTCTTTAATCCGTATTATTAGAGTCTGAAGAGCTTTTGGTTGGGATGTCAAATTATGTGAAATGAAATATCTTTGTACCTTTGTTTCAGTACAATTTTAGTATCTGTATCAGCTTTTGGTTTAAGTTTTTGACAATTCTGCGATTAAAATTGCAAAGAAACACCGGTACGATGACATTTCGGCTCAAGTCATGATCTGATGATGACTCTGGCTTGTTCAACTATACCTTTCGTGTTTGCTAAATGATTGCTTTATGTGATTGCAGGCTCAAGTGAGTTGAAAGAAAGGCCAACTTTTTTCTGCACCAGATTCAAAGGAACAGCAAATTTTTCTTTCTGCCTTTAGCCTTTTCTGTTCCTATTCCATTGCTCTCTCTCTCTCTCTCTCTCTCTCTCTCTCTCTCTCTCTCTCTCTCTCTCCAATTGGTTGCGGAAGAAATGGGGGTTAAGGTCGCTGCGGCCTGTTTACACCGGTCACAATCCCTTGTTCGTCATCCACCTTCGTCCCCTCAAACCCTAGTTTCCACAGTCTCAACCCCTTCCCTTAAACGACGCAGTTACAGCGACGGAGCCCTCGTGTTTCGGTACATCTCAACACTAGGCCGGCCTGTTGCATTCGGCTCAAATCTCCACAGATCCAAATCAGGCAACCACTCAAAACCGAGAACCAAAACCATCACACGAGCTTACAGTGAGAGCCTAGACGCTTTCTCCGACGAGGAATTCTCTAAACAGATTCAAGAATTGGCGATGAAGCTCCAGTTATCCGACAATGACTCCTCCTCATCGTCGGATACCACCAACTCCACCGCAACAGAATCAGAAAGTTCTTCCCATTCTGTTAAAGTAACCGAGTCGAACAGTAAAATCGGCTTTTTACCGTTCGAGCCGTTGCAGCCTCCCGAGTGGTCCGGGAGGGAGGAGATAATCCCGGCGAGCATCGAGTGGAAGGCAAACAGCGTCGACATTCCGCTCTCGCTCCGGATTATAAAGCGCAAGAAGAAGCAATTGGAAGAAGGGTTTACGGAAGCAGGGGACTCTGCTTGTTCCTCAGTCAAAAAGGCATTCTCGTCTATGGTTTTCATAATCCGGGAGCTCCACAGCTTCACTCTCCAGATGAGGGAGACGCTATTGTACGAGGATTTACAGGGGATCCTCGCGCGCGTGCAGACCGAAATGAACGCGTCCTTCGTGTGGCTCTTTCAGCAAGTTTTTTCGCATACCCCGACGCTCATGATCTCCGTCATGATTTTACTAGCGAACTACACCGTTCACTCCATGTCGAACGCCACCGCCATTGCCGCACCGCCGCCATCTCCCGCCGCCTTGATGGAGTCGGTTTCGGCATACGAGGACCAAACTCACAACAATCACAAAAAATTCGATTCTTCGTCAATCAGGACTTTTTCGGTCAACGGGAAGACGGTCTCGATCGGTGGGAGCGACGGCGGCGGAGGGAAGTTCCGGAGGATCGCTAGCGGAACGGACGGTGACGGGCGGTTCGATGAAATGACGTCGTTGGACTACGGAGCGGCGTCGGTGACGGGGAACACCGTATCGACGGGGGACGAGCAGTCGGCGTGGAATGCGATGGTGGAGGAGGCGGCGATGATGCAAGGGGAAGTGAGGGACGAGTCGCTGGACCAGGAGACCGTGCAGAGGTTTGTCTCGCCGGTGACGGTGAAGATTGAGGGGGACGGTGATTACCCGGATTATTTTAGAACGGAGCTGGTTTACCAGACGGAATTGGCTGAGGATCCGGACAACTGTGTTTTGCTCGCCAATTATGCTCAGTTCCTCTATCTCGTGGCTCATGACTACGATAGGTAAGATTTCCAACCCAATTTTGTCTATCAATTTGCTTGGTTTAGTTAAATGTTTTTACACTGTTGATTACTTCTCATGGTTCACTCTATTACGTGATTAGATTATAACAGTTGCCGCATCAAATGATCTGTTAATTCTTAGCCTAATTATGTGACTCAAAAGATTAATTGCAGATTGATAGTAGCTAGTGGGCATTAGCATATATAGCACTATGCTTCTTATTCTTGCCGACTTGAGACATTTGGGATTCTCACAATACAAAATAATATCTTCTAATGGAAACGTAAATCTTGTACGAAATAGTAATGTGTTGGGGATATTTTGGCAACCGATATCGCTAGAAGTTGCAAAACCCTAGGGTTTATTTTTGGTAAAAAAATGTAGGTAGTCAATTATTTACCATTTTTCTCAAGGAAATGCTAAAAATATTTTACTGGAGTACGTGTAATTTCTTTAGCTTATTGAGATGATAGCTCATTACAATATAAGTCTCCATTCTCTGGAGGCAGGGGAGCTGCCCCTTAAAGGGGTAGCAGCCTGCTGTTCCGGTCGAATGGGGTTCGCTTTGGTCTCGCTTTGATGATCAGAAATGTTCACTTCGTAGAATTCGTCGAGTAAAACAAGTGTACCAAAAATTAGCTCGATCAGATGTCATTAAGTGCTTGATCGGAACACATATAACTTGTCAATAATGGATTCCACTGGATTTGATCAAATGTTTCAGATCCATTCTTTTCAATATAAAACTGTTTCGATAAGGCTCTGAATGATACCCGTTGAAGCTGATTTTTGGTACACTTGTTCTACTTGACAAGCTCTATGAAATGAATGTTTCTGATCATCAAAGCGAGACCGAAGCGGACCCCATTCAGTCGGAACAGTAGAGCTTACGACGTTGGCTGTGTGAATTTGTGCTAAGTTGATGAGTATAAATTGCGTGTAATTTAAATTTTAAAGTATCTTACAAAGTGCTAAATCTTTTTTTTACATCTTACTATATTAAAGTATTTATGGGAATTGATTTTTTTTTTTTCGATATCTTTCTTATCATTTACACTGTTTGTCGTTTTCACGAACATGAAGTACTGTCGCTTCATGCGTGAATGATAAAACTAATCCAAATAAAATAGAATGGAGTGCATCATGAATCAAACAGAATACAATGTAGATATCATATATTAACTAAGAGCATGTACATCAATGATTTGGTAAAATATCTTGTGAATAGTTCACAATTTAGTTTAGTTATCACTTTTTTCCTTCACAACTACAATAATAATATCTATTTTATCTAATACCAATTAAAATATACATTCTTCCATATTTTTCCTTTATCTTTATCATTTTCTTCCCCTGAGTTTCTTCCACCTTGGCAATGGAGAAACAGTTTTTGTGCTGAAACTGGGTTTTGATCAAACATGGAAAGAATTTTGTTTCGTGGTGATGAGCACTGGGGGAGGGGGAGAGAGAGAGAGAGGAGAGAATGAAACAATATTTTAACACTTACCTTGTAAACAATTGGTAGGTAAAAGTAGAGAAGAACTGTTCATACATGGAAAATAATGATGGAGCCAGGGAGGGGCCAGTAGGGGCGATCGCCCCTGTAAAAAGAAAAAAGAACACTATTATTATATGTAAAAAATAATAATTCCTATGAAAGTGTATAGGATCGCCCCTGTGTATAATTTTGGAAAAAAATTATAATAGTAACCTTTGAAATGTGAGGAGACCAACATTAATTACTAAATGTTAAGGTTTAAAATATAACAAAACATAAAACTAGATGGTTAATATTGTGAATATTCAAGTAATAAACTTTCACCTTAGATGGATTTAGTGTTTTACAGTTTTATTTCTTTTGCCCTAAAATCTTAATGGCACACCAAACCCCCTTGTTCTCTCTCTCTCTCTCTCTCTCTCTCTCTCTCTCTCTCTCCCTCTCTCTCTCTTGGCATAAACATCTCCAATTAGTAAGACTTCAAAGGCAATTTTGAGAAAATAGCAATGGATGAGAAGAGATTTTGGAATCCCAAAGTAATTTTGGTGAAATCTAAGTTGTAGTTATGTCTTTCCATAATTGTTGTTCTAAACTTCCAATTCTTTGTTTTTTGACTGATAAAATCAAGTAACATGAAAGCCCATGTCCCGAATTCGTCAAGTTGTGATAAAAAAAGAAGAAGATGAACAATAAAGAATAATAAGACACATACATCAAGATCAATCCCATTAGGTAAACCGATTTATCCATTTACATTATTTTGAGTTTTAATATATTTACATTATTATATATGTGTATTTATATTTTTTCCTCACATACACAGTCGCCATGCATGGTAAAATTTCTGGTTCCGTCCCCGGAAAATACGTTTCCTATTCTGCCGCAGCTCTCTTTTGTCTTGAATATAAAATAGCTACAAAAGTGGTTTACGTACTCCGGTAAACTTGCTCTAAGACTGTAAAAAATCTCTAGTCAATATCTATCTGTCATTGTCTTGAAACTTGGTGAGAAGAAGGGTGTTGAGTTACGGCTTCTCAAAAAAAACAAGAAAGAAAGTTACGGCTTCTCAAAGTCACATGAACCCTTTGATACTCTCCCATTTTTGGAGAGAGAGAGAGAGAGAGAGAGAGAGAGAGAGGATATTTTCAGCCTCAAGTTGTCGTTATCGAGCAAATAGGAGATAAGTTTCCATTTATTGGAAGGGGAATATGTGGTGTAGATCAATCTTTTGTTATCAACATTGTGTGCTCGTGTTAATTTGGTGCACTACTTTTTTATGAAAGTTGAGTTGTTGATTGACTTAGATATTTTTATCGCCATGTAGCAGATATACTTATTTTGTTCTTGTTTGTATGCGTTTGTCCCGACTGTGTGGAAACAGAGCCGAGGAGTACTTCAAGCGAGCAATTAAGGTGGAGCCGCCGGATGCGGAGGCGTTGAGCAAGTACGCCGGCTTCCTGTGGCAAGCGAGGAAGGATCTGTGGGCCGCCGAGGAGACGTACTTGGAGGCCATATCGGCTGAGCCTACCAACTCCTACTACGCCGCTAACTACGCTCACTTCTTGTGGAACACCGGCGGGGAGGACACGTGTTTCCCCATCGACAACACCGACGAGGCTTGATACCTTAAATAAAAATTTTAAAAAAAAGAGCGAAATATTCCCATGATCTTACCCTCATCAATGTACCATTTATCATAAAAACAAACAGACAAAAAATGCATCAAAAAGAGAAGTTTTCATTTAATTTTGTTTAAAGATGTTTTGGTGATGTTGGGGGGAGGTGAGGAGAAAAAGAGTTGATGGACTTTGAATTGGGTTGTTCGGAAACAAGAGGCTTATGTGGTCTTAGGGCGGCTCTGGAAATGATCGACAATGGCGCGAGTCTTTTTTATTTCTTGGCGAGAAAAGAGGCGGGTTTTTTTTATTCTCTTACTAATTTTGCGATTAGCACAGCTTATTTTTAGCTACTTTTTGTTCATCGTTGAGACACACATTCGCCTGGCAGAGAGTGTAATTATATGTTTTTTGCTGGTATAGAGTATCATTTTTGAGTTTTGAATATCGTTTTTTTTTTTTTTTAGGAAAGATGGCTTATTTTGGGATGAAATGGAAATTGGGTTCTCTGCGGCAGATGGATGATTTCTCATTCATTAGTCTGACAAAAATATGTAAAGGTGGAAATATGGCATTGGACATGTAGCCCATCCTTCTCCTGCATTTCAACATGTGATATCCTAAAAAAAGACAAAAAGAAAAAGTGTGTTTTGATCCGGACCGTCGATTGCATGTTTGGATGGCCCGGATGTACGCGTCGGGTATACCTGATTTAGAACCAAGAATTTTTCAAGGTAGGGTGTTTGATCTCATCTTTTATTTTTCATTCAAATTGAGTTGATTTTTAGTAGGAATATTTAAAATATTAATATTTTAAAACTATTAAACAATTTGAATTATTTTTTGCGAGATCCAAAATGAGTCCCACGCGACAATCTATTAAGTGTCGGCTCCCACCTTGTCGGTTTCTTTAGCATTTCCGAATTAATAGTACTACCCTGTTGAACATCATGGGCCTAGCCCAGCATTTGGTTGCTAGAGAATTATGGGGTTATGGGCTGTATTTGACATATTGGTTGAGCGTCTCCAGGTTCTTGAATGGATTCCAGAACTCCTAATAACTACGGAGTATTTGTTTTTAACGAAGATAATTTTAAATTCAAAAATAATGTGTTTATGCAAATAATTTTTCTAACAATATGAATTTTATTTGATAGATCTCATTAAAATCTTTTGAACGGTGCAAAAAAATCAAAATATTATTCTTCATTTGCATTATTTTTGAATTTGAAAATGTCAACTAAGCTGCTTATTTTTTAAGAAGGTTTCTGGAGCGGGGCTGGTCCAATCAATGACGTGGTTCACTTTTAGAGGGGTTATATTCCACGTGGTAACCGCTTGACACATCTGGACCGTCCAATGCACATTTGGACGGCTCAAATTAACCCCCCCCCCCCCCCCCCCCCCCCCCCCCCCTCCCCCCACTTTTTCTCTCTTCAAATCCAAGCCATCTAAAATAGCAATGGACAGTTCAGATGTGCTGAATGGACTGAATGGACACCACGTGATATCCACCTGGCACTAAAAAATTCTTCCTTTAATTGCTAGAGGAACCACCGTAGATTTTACCATTCTCTGCGTATAAGACAAATGCTAGTTTACCGTACAATTAATTTAATTTTTACCACTAGCAAGAAACATAAGATAAAGAAATTGGTCAAATTGGGAAAGCAAAACGTACTTTTTAACCCGTATACAAGCACACATGTATATATATACTCCACACATTCCCACTCTCTTTAAATGAACAACAGAACTTCCTAGAGATCTAGATCTACGTTGCATGCACGTTGCGGCACCGCATCTTATTATAAAAGTCCAATGGATAAGGGCGTGCAGGCCAATTTACGTATACTTCGACTAATTTCCTCTTCGATATTTTCGAAAGCAGACCATTAACCTTGAAGTTACTTTCTATCAATCTGACACCAATAATCAAACCCTAATCCATTTTGTAGAAGAACAAACATAACCAACCCGGCCGACTAACCCTTAGCCTAGAAGTCCTTTTCATGCTGCGTCTTTGCAATCATGCATAGTTGGAGAGAGAGAGAGAGAGAGAGAGAGAGAGGCATGGGGGAGACTGAAGAGTGACAGGGGTTGGGGAGTAGTTTTAATTATGTATATAACCATCACTTTTTCACGTGCTTTTGCTGTCATTTTCTGCTTGGCCTAACCCTGGCCTCATCCTCCTTCCCAACATTACACATTGCATCCCACGTTTGTGTTTAACGAAAGTTTCTACTCCAATAAAAAAAATTCCACAAATTCCACTTATACTTTCCTTCGTTTGCCTATCAAACGAATTTCCCATCAGCCTTACTGCTATCTCTGATGATAAGTTTGTAGTTCCGGCTTTGCGAACCTTGTAGATAACATCTATCTACCGAATCACCAGCTGTGAATCACCGAAGACTTTTAACGTAGAGATTCCCATGTCCATAGGATAATGCATTTTCTTTTTTATGATGATGATGTTGATGTTGATGTTGATGTTATCATCACTAACTCATAGCATTATGGTTATTTTAGTAGGTTAGTATGAACATGACAAAAGAGTACGCAAAGACCGATGCCGAATTTTAAGATTGAATGAAAAGAATAAATTCTTTACACCGTTGGTGTAAATATTTGTTTTCTTCAAATCAATTGCGTTGCGCCACGTCGCCATGTTTTATTAATTGAGACCATTGTTTTGATACGTGTCGCAATGAAATTGATTTGAAGGAAATAAATATTTACACTGGCGGAGTACAGAATTTATTCCCTTGAATTAATATTAGTATAAATTATTTTGTAACATATGGAAGGTATTTTGTCAATACAAATTGTAAAAGTGCTAAAAAAATCTACTATATATGTCCTATCAACATATTCAGTATGTAAAATATGATCATTTATTGTTATAACTGTATAAAATCTTGTGCATCCATATCTATTTTAAGAAGCAAAATAGCGTTACAAAAATAAAAAAATTTCTTAAAAAACTTTCTTTCTCTCAGATTTCTTGGCTGGTTGAGTGTTGGATGGATACGTTGTTAGACAGACGAGCAAATATAATGTTGAAGTTTCCGAAAAAAAAACTACTATAAATCTAATATTCCCTCCGTCCTCATTTCTTGATCCCAATTAGCATTTTTACGGTCCCAAAAAGATTATCCCTCCTCAAATTTCAATTGACACAATTGAATGAATTTCCTCCTTTTATCCTTCGTTTTTTAAATTAGTAGCACTAATAACAAGGTAAGAAAAGGTAATGATTGGAAAGTAAATTTGGAAAATAAAGCGCTAAAAAATGCAATGATTATACCGTCTTATTAAGTTGGAATACCTGAAAGGGATCAACAAATAAGGGATGGAGTGAATAAAATTTCGAAACATGATGAGGACGGCCAAGTAGGCATAAATAAGTGATTGTTCTACATGAGATCGTATATATATTCGCATTTCATGGGCCCAAACATTCTAAACTTTGGGCCAATGTCATGTTTTCCAAGTTAAAATTACAAGAAAAATAGAAGTCCTGGATATATGTGGGGCCAGGGCCAGCCGAAGGAATTTGGATGCCCAAGGCTAAATTGTGGGGTGGTGCATTACGTATTTTTAGAATTAAATAATAATGATAGAAATATTTCTTTATATTACTACTTTAGACTTTATAATGTATGTTAACTGCTATGTCACCAACGGCCAAAGTGGTTGGCTTGAATTCTACTTGACTTGATTTTGAAACTTGGCAGTTACAATAGCATTACATTTGGGGGGAAAACATTTCAAAAGAAAAAATTACTCAGAATGCTCAAACTCGGACACTTCATATGGACTAAAATCAACTTACCGCTGAGCTAGCAAAAACATTTAAGTTATAAAACGAATAAATAATACATATACTAATTTACAAATAATATTAAAATGTTCCTAAAATTTAAAATATTTTGAATGGTCAAGACCTAGACCTCTTGGGCGTCGGGAATTAATGATTTGAGCACTTCGTGGCTCCAAAGGGCCCTAAACAATCACTCGTGGGCGTATCATACAAATCAATGAGAATCACTGCAGCGTTCCAGTCACCGATAGAAGTGTTCCATAATGGGCTGCAGTTGGCCTTGACTGTTGGGCTTGGAACTTTGAAGTGTTCCAGTCACTGATAGAAGTTTTTTAAGCTCAACCCAATAAAGACCAGGCCTTTATTGGGCTTGGAACTTTGAACGCTGGGCTTGGAACTTTGTATGCATTGACTTCGTTACCGATTATTCATAATGTGTTTAGTTTAGGATCGTTGTTGGAAGTATATATGTAGGCACAAGTAATTTGCTAGTACACATTACAAGTGATTATTCAGTTCTCGTGAAGCACCAATATTTGGGAACCAGAATTTCCGCTTGACCGAACAAAAAAATATTTGGAAACCACACACTTGATAATGAAGCTCATACCGATGCGTGCTGATAAAGGTTCCTGAAGTACAACGTGGCGGCCGGTGCTCTAAGAGTCCTTAATAATTTCATTAAACATTCGTCTCGACGGTGATAGTGCACAAAAATTTGCAGACTCAGGGTGCGCGCGTTTGGGTTAAATGAGTTTGTCTTAAATTAGTTGATGTTATTTACTTTTAGTGTTACTTTGTATAATTTTTTGTCAAAATTTTTGGGTCAATGATTAGTCTCTACGGAAGGAATCATATATGAGAATATGGACTGCAAATTAAAACAAAAAGTTAAAATAGGATGACATTAAAGATAATAGCAACAGCTATTTCAAAAAAAAAAAAAAAAATCGTCTTTTAATGATTTTTTTTGGATGTAATGTTTTACTTTTTAAATCATATCGTCAAGATAAATGATACTCCAAAAAACATGACGTAAATTTAACAAAAATACAGAAAAGACGAACTAAAATACCCAAATACAAAATTTAGGTGACCCCTCATACTCCAGAGGAGCAAACTTCTAAAATTGAACCAATAAGAGAAATGATAAATATTCCAAACTAAGCCCAAACGTAGCAACATCACATTCCTAGCCATATTTTTTTCAAATGACAAAGCTAAAATGGACCGGAAGTTTAAATTCGGCTCTCCGTTAGTGAGCGGTGGAATTGAGCTCCCTAAATTAATTGCGGTCTGTAAACTGACATGAAGACCCAAGTTATAAAAAAAAAAAAAAATTGACTGGAAGCATAAAAATTTTGTTATGGGACTCCGGCCACAAATCTACATTCCCAGCCATTCTCTCTTTTCCATTCTAAATTTGTGAGTCGCCAATACCCTGGTCAACCCTAATGCCAGATAAATTGGATTCTACGGCATGAGAAGTTTTTGGGTGCAAATAGGGTTAGGACACCTAGTACTTGAGCGCGCATTCGTTCAAATGTATTTTGGACGGTCAAGGTTTTAGGGAGAGAAAGAGGAGAGAGAGTGTGTGTTCGGCTGAGACGAAGAGCGAGTGTTCGAATTTGGGCCTTTCAAAACACGTACGGATTGAACGGCTCGGATGTGTGCAATTTGCACCCAAAAACTTCTCCTTGGGTATACGGCATTCAGATTACAATTACAAGGCCACTACTAATTAAGCATTCAACGGTCATCAAAGCAATTAATTACACGACTTAAACTTCTCCCCAATTCCCTCCTGCTCAATAATTACACAGTTATGTCGCCAAATTGACTCGGGGTCGACCATTCGTCTTTTCCTCTAACTTTTACCACCCTTGTAATTATGCAGCAATTACAACTGACTCCCCAAACCATCCTCCTTCAGAATCTCCCCTATATATCACTAGTGAAACATTGCAGATTGATCATTTACAATTCCCAATTTTTAATCCAACTAAATAATATTGTTACACACAATGAATAATAAATAAATAAACAAAAAATAGCTTGTGTAAATGGAATATATACACACACATAGAGTTCCAGCCTTCTAGTAAAGGATTCCTTACTTTCTTATGCTGCGAACCTCATAATTCGGAGCCCCAGGGTGGGCTCGGAACTATGAGGTCTGCATTTAAAATTCTTACTAGAAGCTCACTAATATACAGTAAGCTTCCTATAAGGGATCCCTCATTTTCAAAAGTTCAACCCAAAAATGAAGTGTTTGGGATTCAAATTAAGTTAGTTTAATTTGATGTTTGCATCATGCGAAACAAATCTAAACCATTGAGAAATCTACATATCTGAATTTTTGGGGGTACTTCTTTTGTGTATATAGCATTATTTGAATTTTTGGGGGTACTTCTTTTGTGTATGTGGCGTTATTGTTCACCATAAGAAGTATGTCTAGGATAGAGTTGGAAATTCATTTTCATCGTGTCAAAGTAAATTTTTGGAATTGTCCTAAGTGAACTGCACCGTGCGGGTGGCCCATTTTGGGGCCCATAACGAGTCTAATTTGATGATCATAATTCTTCGTTTTGTAGAACTTGTTGAGAACATCGATTGTACGAAAAATCATGTTGTTATACAAATCAATACCTACTCGAACTAAAGTTATATTGTAAAATTTGAGCAAGGCACAATCGACTGAACACATTTTCTGAACAATATATGTGTTTGAATCAACTGTTGATTGGTGTCCCAGAAATCTATGCCCAATGCTCTCTATTTACTGCTCCCCCAGCTCTAGCTATCAATCTCACCGTCCAAATTCTTTCTGAATTTTAAGAAATTTAGAAACAGACGGCCGGTAAGATATTGAGCGGTGAAACAGAGTAGTGAACATGTAGCACTGCCGTTGATGTCCAAACAACATGATTTTTTATGATTGGTACTGTTCTTGACGAAATCTACAAAGTGATTTTAATGACCAGAATAGACCCGTTATGGGCCCAAAATCAGCAAACCGCACGGAATTTTGTGGGGGGTACCCATGCAATTGCAGTGAGATGTAAAAAGAGAAACTTTCTATATATCTTTCACAAATTACAGTAATTTGGTTTAGCACAATGATTATATTATAATGAATTAATTGCTGAAGGATCAATAACCAGTACCCCCCACTAACCTCTCCACCTTTCTTTCTTCTTTTGTCCGAGAGAGGAAGCTGGGGAGTTACCCCCACCTCCCATTCTCAGCCGTTGGATGCACCCCCAAGATCAACGGTTGTCAACCCTCCTACTCTCTCCTCACAAGCCTTACTATAAGCTAGCTCCTTTTGTCGAGCTCCTTTTGTCGAGCTAATAATTCTCTTACAAGTAGAGGGAGAGAGAGAGAGAGAAATCAAAGCAATTTTTTGTTCCATAAAAACAGTTCTTTCTCTTCTTGTTCTCTCTCTCTCTCTCTCTCTCTCTCTCTCTCTCTCTCTCTCTCTCTCTCCCATGGAAGGTGGTGGTATTGGTTTTGGGTATGGAAATTTAGAAAACAGCCCTCCTTCATATAAACCCTGCAGTAGTCCGCCATTAACAGCCCTTTTTTTTAACAGATCTCCATCAAGCGCCATAACGAGGTTCTTGAACAACCATTTCTCTAACAAAAGCACTCAAAACAATGTCCAAAACAAAGGATCACTCATTCCCCCAAGTGGGTTTCATGGGTTCCCTCCCTATGATGGTGCAATTGATCATCAGAGCTACTCAAGTAGTAGAGGATTTTCATCGCTAAGTTGGCCTGAGACGAGCTTCTTGGACAGGCTTCCTGTTGACGGAGAGAGTCTTCTCAACTTGAGAAATGAAGGAAACCCTAATCTTGATTTCAATGAAGAAAACAAATCAGTGGTGGTGAATTGTAAAGGTGGTGGTAAGAGAGGGAGAGGTGCCTCTTTTGCAAACTTGATTAAAGGGCAATGGACTGATGAAGAAGATAGGTGACAATATATCACACCCTTTTAAGTCTTTTTTTCCTTTCAAAATTCGCACTTCGATTTTTCTTTTTAATTTTTTTTTCATGCTTTCTAGCTATTATTTCTATCCGCATGAAAAAACTCAAGGGATTGATATTTGATGATTTTGAACAAGAATGTTTTTGCCCAATTCTTCGTCTTTTTCTTGTTAATATTTTGATTCTTTTTCATGTGAAGGAAATTGCTCAAGTTGGTGAAGCAATTCGGAGTAAGAAAATGGGCTCAGGTCGCGGAGAAGATGGAGGGAAGGGCCGGAAAACAGTGCCGTGAGCGGTGGCACAACCATTTGAGACCAGATATCAAGGTGTGTGTGTGTTTTTTTTTCCTCTTTGGTTTCTCCTTCTCATTTTCTCCTAATTTGAGGGTTTTCCAAAGCCACTTTATCTTTCCTTTTTTTGATTCTGTTAAAAAATCCTTTGTTTTTTAGTACAACTTAATCATCAGGCCATTTGGATTCCTTAATTTCAGATAGCAAGGCCTTAATTTCAAGTTTCTTCTTGTTGGATAACTGTTAGATTTGGATTCCAATTAGTGATCTATGATGTGTGTGTGTATATATATATATTTTTTAGATTTTAGGAAGAAAAATCTAAAAAAAAAATCTGGTCAAACGAGATTCAATTAAACCAAGCAAACCCTATTCTCTCTTTTTTTTCCCTGGGATCAAAACCCTAGTTTCCCCTAAATTCCAGTAAATCAACCATAAAAATGCTAATTAATTTCTTTCGATCGGCGATAGAAATGTAAAATATATTGGATGTATATACCACTCGATGTTCATATTCGTCTCCATGATTTCTTTTTACATTTTTATTCTTAATTTACTAATAATAATAATTAGCCAAAGCATGATGTGGCCAGGGTTAGGGTTTTTGTTTTACACATGAGGACTTGGCATGCAAATCTTATGGTGAGTTCGGTGTCTGATCACGCCATTTGACATTTCTCCTTTTCCACATACCCAGTCGAGACATGTTTAGTTTTCTTCTGCCAATTAATTTACTTTTAGTTAGGTTTTAGGACACATCCCCACGTTTTTAGGGTAGTTTTCTTGCATATCACCCCTTTGACATGCAAAGCTTAGGGTCAGTCCATTGTCTCTTTGTATCCTCTCACATTCCTTCTACACTTCTTGCTCCATGTTCCCTTTCATGTGATTTTCAAAAACCTTTTTCCCCAACAAAGCATCAATATTGGTGTAGAGGGTGTCAGATATTTGAGAAAACCTAGAGGATTTAAGGGCTGCCAAGGCGAAACACGGAAAAATTTGAAAGCACTAATTCATACAATGCTATGCTCCAGCCTAATTTAATGGGATCCATTGCTAGTGAACGGTATGATTGGTTCTACAAAGATCAGTTGAGGAGGTGCACGTAATTATCAGGAAAAGAAAATGAAAATGAAAGCTCATGCACACTATTTACATGGTTATTACAATTGTTTGAATATGATGAAGAAAACTAACAGAAAACATTACATTTGACCTGATACTACATACATAATTAACAAGGTTACAAAATCTGTTAAAGCACCAAAAGTAACCTTAACAGTTGGTTTATCTTGGACATTTCCATGGATGTTTTTTGTGAGAATTTTCCAAATGTCATGATTTTCTTTTCCTTATATTTGTTTGTTTGCTTAATTTGTGACAATGTGATACCTACCTTCCTTTTGTTGTTTCCGATCGAGTCATTATAGAAAGACACATGGAGCGAAGAAGAAGAGAAGATGTTGATTGAAGCTCATAAGAAAGTTGGCAATAAATGGGCAGAAATTGCAAAGAGAATTCCTGGAAGGACCGAAAATTCGATAAAGAACCACTGGAATGCCACCAAAAGAAGGCAGAATTCAAAGAGGAAGATCAAGAAACCACAAGGCCAAAATGGGAAAACTCAATCTACTTTACTCCAAGATTACATCAGAAGCCAGAATCCAAGTAATACTTCCACCACCCCTACTAACTCCACTGTCACTGAAGATTTCTCAAACCCTAATTTCCCTCTCCCTCTCGCTGATCTATCTGAGTCGTCCATCGATGACTCTTCCCGGTTTATGAACCAAACTTACGATGATGAATTGAACTTCATGATAAACTTCTTTGCTGACAAAAATGAGCAGTCGTTATCCAGTGGTGTCAACAACAAAACCATGGGTGCAACGGTGGCAGATAATGCCCAAAATACCCCCAGAGAAGAAATTCCAAGAACCCATTTGTCTTCTGACCTTTACCTTTCTTATCTGTTGGATGGGCCTACTAGTACTACTTCAGCTTCAATGGATCACTTCCATGATTATATGAAGTTGGATTCCTTTCAAGCTTCTGCAAGTGGGACTAAAGATATGGATTTGATGGAGCTGGTTGCTTCTTCTCAGCTGTACGTCCCTTTGCGACAACACTAACTTCGCGTTCTAGGTCTGTTTGGTTGTAGTTTTCATATTCTGTTTTAATTTTTAGGTTAATTTTCTGACAAACACAAAAAACCAGTTTGGCTGATGGTTGCGATCAAAACTTGTTTCTAAGAGCTTTTGGGAAAAGAAGCCGAGAAACTATCAAATTAGTAGATGTTTTCATATTCTGGAAAATTGTTGCCTTAAAACAAAATAAGACAAATAAAACAATTAATTATGAGTACCTGACCAGCTTTCGAATAACTGGTTTCCAAAATATTAATGAGTTTTGCGAATAGATTCTGCGAACTATGAGTCGATTAGAGTAGGTGAGGTGATCGAGGTACTACTCATAAGTTGATCCGGACGCCTTGTCTTAAGGAGGCAAAGGTGGTAGTAAAAGACTAGGCAAGTCAAGTACTGAGCTGTAGTCTGTAGACCAAATTCCAGGTTCTACATTAAAATTTTGATTTGCAGAAACTGAATTTGTCTTTTTTAGATTTTTGGTGTTAAATTGTCTGAAGGACATGATTTTGTCCCTATCCAAAATGACAGATTCAGGAAATCTGTTGAACCTAGTTTTAGGTGTGAACGGTACCTGTTTTGTGCTTTACAAACCTAATAAAGGGTTTCTGTATGCATGCATATATCTTGTGTTAGTTTTCTGTTTGTTAGTAGTAGCACTTTAATTACTCTTCGGAGGGTTTTTTTCTTTTTGGTAATATAGAGGTTCTCGGGTCAGCTTGCACGCACCTCGAAATATTCTCTACAGTTCCTCTCATATGTATATAATATATATAGTCTTTTCACACATTTACATGTCGATTTTTTTCTTTCTTTTGCCTTAGTTTTTTTCTCTTGTTTTCTTATTTATTTCTCTTGTTGCTTTTCCTTATTTGCTTTCTCTTGTTTGTTTTTTTTCCTTCACTTTTATCTTTTGTCTATTTGAAAATAGTTTTGGTTCTGAATTGAAGAAAAGGCATTTTGGGCATGGCAACTGGCTTGCTCTCCATGCATTATGCAAAGCTGTCTGCTGAAAAGAGTAATCAAATTCAAGTTGTTTTGAAATGCAATAAATACGGGTAATAAATGATAATATTAGCAGCATTGCTTTGTTTGATTTCCACTACGATTATTTATTTTTTAATCCAGTTAGTCTTATATATCCGTATAAGCTTAGCTTCGAATATTTGTTTATTAGTAACATCTATGTTGAGGTTAAGAATTTTTTCCATCTGGACCTCGACTTGGTACCCTAGGTCCCTTGCTTAGCTCCGAAAACCTCGCCTTAGAAAAAGGTTGAGAAAATTCCAAGCGTAGGGCTAAATCGTCGGTAGCATAATAAACCGGCAAGACCGGGATCGTACCACAGGGAATTCGATGATAGCTTAAACGGATTGTAGGTTGAAAAGGGTAGGATGCGGCGTTCAAGACGGCCAACTAGGTAATACTTTGAAACGGTGCAAATCGCTAAGGCGAAAAGCTAGGAAATTGCTTAATTAACTTAAAAGAGGCAAGTCTAGGGATCTTCTAACCCTTGACAAAGGATATTACCGGTCCTCAATATAACTCAGGCGAGAGTCACGACCGCGGCTCACGCCCGGGCGATTTAGCGTTTAACGAATATTTTTCAAGAAAGATGTGAATGAACGGAGGCGAACCCACTTGTTTGACAAATTAATCGAACACATAGGAGGCCACGGGCCCTTGATGAGGCGCTGGCCAAGATCGCTTGGCAAACGCCTTACCAAGTAGTTAACACCCGTTGTTTAGATCAAAAATGCAAGTAAGCCCTATTCCGTGAATCATGAGGTTTAAGCCCTAAAATTCGAGAACCGAATAACACCTAAGTCCTTGGGAAAGATTATCCCGAGACTTGACCGAACGACTACTCACGCATATTTAAAGCATAAAACGAAGCATAAAAATGAGACATAAGCTTTACCCGATAAAAACGAAAATAAACTTGATTTTATAAAGGATCTAGTCTACGGCTATAACATTAATAAACGGAAAAACAAAGAATGAGACTTACTTACTTGGGTTCTTGAAAGAAATAGCTTAAAAGCTTGGAGAGCTTTAATGGAGTTTTTAGCAAATTAAAAGACTTAAAGTGGAAGAGACAAAAGATGATCAAGAAGAGAGAGGGAGACCCCTATTTATACAAAGTGACCCTTCTCTCTCAAAACACCCCACAAAATATCCTAAAAGTAGCCCAAAAGTGGAAAATATCCCAAAAGTAGAAAGTTGAAAAAGCAGCAAAAACGTGGCTCAGTTATGCAGTATGAACCGGTACAGCCAATTCCCAGTACCGGTTCATGTCTTCAAAAAACTCTGAAAAATGTGAACTTTGGACAGCATGAACCGGTACAGCCAATTCCCAGTACCGGTTCATAGAAGGCAGAGATGTGACTTTTGCTCTGTTTTGATCCAAGCAACCCAATGACCTTCTTTTCACTTGATTTTTCACCCAACGGCCTTGGTGGAATGTCTCCTCACTGCCTCGAGACCTTGGATGCTTCCGAGTACAATCCTTGGCGTTAAAACCCGCCTTAGCAACACGTATTGACTGAAACAACCGAAACAAAACCTTACGTGCAAAATGAGATAAAAATGATAACTAAAGGAACTAAGATGCTTCAAATTAAGGAACTAAGGAACCAAGATTATACAATCTTGGTTGCTCATCATCCCTCTTCTACCACACAATTATATGGTGTTATGATTTGTAAGGTAGAAAATGAAGTCGCGGTGCTCCAGGGATCTAAATAATCTCTCCAGTATACATGTATTAAGATACAAAAAGTCTATTGACACAGATTAATTACACACAGATTGTTCACAGACACGTTGTGGGGCATATTTTGGAGTCTCACATAAAGGATCCGAGCCGTTCATTAATGTTAAAATATTTTCTTAAGAGACCCCGCGAAAAATCATCTCATTCCGAAAACTAGAAGTGCTTGATCTAATCGTTCAATGTTTCATTTAGAATACAATCCCGTATATTCTGAATGAAATATTGAACAATTTGATCAAGCACATATAGTTTAAGAATGAGATGTTTTTTTGTGTGACTTCTAAAAAAATATATTAAAATTAATGAACGGTGCGTCTGTGCACAATCTGTTTGTAATTCATTTGTGTCAATTGTCGGGTTCATTAAGATAATAACAACTCGTCGAGTCTAGAACAAAGATCTGAGAGAGAGAGAGAGGGGACCATCCCGAGTCCAGAACAAAGGTCTGAACCGTTCATATTTTAGATGACACAAGGAATTAAGTACGTCCCAACAGATATTAGCTGAATTGAAAAGCAATAGCTGTGTCAACAATTCGCATTTGCGAAGTACAAAATGAACGGTAAAAGTTCGGACAATTCATTTTTGTCTTCGATAACATAAGTTGCTTTTATTATTCGCTCGGCAACTAACATAAGTTGTTGATATAACTATTGGTATTTGATCATGCTAATTTTGTAGGACATATTTCTTTTCGACATCCAAAATATAAACGGGTATGATCTTTGCTTCGGGCCCTGGATTGGCCCAAATGGTCCAACACTAGAGAATTTAAACTAGACCAGAACTTGGCCCAGTAAGATATAATTGATATCCTGTTGCTATCCGCTTGGTCTTTAAACAGTAAAGACAGAGAGAAGTTCAACTATGGAGTAATATATAACGAATTGAACAGTGATATTTTTTTGGAGTTACTTACATAAATGAGATAACGCGAAATTCTTTTATGTTGTTTTTTGATTTATTTTCGACAAAATTTTGTAGTACGTGAGATTTTTCTTTACCATTATCGTCGTATTTTTTGTTGTGTGGGCATTTGTGGTGATTACTGATTATAGAAGCCTGCACAATAAATAAAGATATGCTTGACAATATTACATTCGCGGGAACAATTACGTTCGTGAAGGGTTCTTTTTAAATTCAGACCATTGATTATTGGGATGGACGGTGAAATGGGGCACAATTGCACGCTACTGTGTTTGCTCACACCAGTCCCCCTTTCCATAGTTCCCGTGGTCAGCAAATCATTAGTTTCAGTTTTATCCGCATATTTGTTATCCGGTCCGCAAAACGGAGTGTTAAAAATAATGTACTTTTTTCAGGAAAAAATTCAAACTTTTTTCACAAATTAAAAATACTCATTGATATTTAGTAAGTTGTTGAAAAACTTTTGATTTTTTCTTGCAAAAATTGTATTATTTTTAACACTCCGTTTTGCGAACCAGACAAAGAATTTGGGACGGATGGAGTACTTGTTAGTAGTATTTTCAAACTGTGGTGGTCATAGATTTTAAGCTCCAAATTTTCAAGTTCTACTCTTTCGCATTTTCAACCTTTATTGGCATTGAATGGAGGAAAAGCATTTATTGGTTTCTTATGCTCACCTGGTCAAACTTTTTGGAACCACAGGAAAGTTTGTCCGATCGTTAATTTTAGGGATCCAAAATTAATCGAGATATGCGCAAGTTAGCCCGGACATCCGGTTACCAAGAAAACGGTTATTGGCAATGATTTTGAACTTTGTTCTACATATCACTTCGTATGAGACAGTTCGTGCCCTTCTTTAACTTCTAATTTCGGATGGAATTCGCGGTGATTATGGAACGACCCATCACAATACTGAAATATGGTTAATGTTAGTACTTCTATAAACCAAGACATTATGCCGCAACTGGTATATGTTATAGTTTCGTTGACCGGACAAAAATCGATGTTTTTTGTTATTATTCGTTGAACTGGTGCGGTTATTTAGATTAGGTTAAATTTGTAGTTACAACAAAACACATATTGTGGACCAAAGCACACCACGAAATCGATCATGAGTACATTGAGTAGCATATGTTCCCCTGTGTTATGTATTATAGTGTGCCATGCTTAAGGTTGTATCTCGTTCCATATCGCATAACATCGATCCTATTGTTGTGAATTTCCTAGCCTGGCAAGAAATTATTGAAAACAAATTACGCAAAATCCAGATGTTACCAACACTAGCATATAACCTTGGATAACATTGAATTTTCAACGAATGTTATTGAAATATAAATGTTTTTAAAATGTCCTTTCTCAACAGATAAACTGCAAAAATACAGAAGGCATGCCACGAAATTGATCCAAAGCTAGGCTTGTTGCTGCAACTATTATTTCCGTATCCTTCAATTCATGTATTCTCTAAGTATACCAAAACTGTTTTCAAAAAGCAGAAAAAGAACAGAAAAACATCTTTTTGGTGTGTGTAAACTTCAGCTTGTTTCAGGTCCTCGGTGTTTTGTTTCAGCGCTAGTTCAAATGGGATATCGACACTGTCAGCAAGCAGAAAACATGAATATAATATCTTCTCCTTTCTTAACCCCGATGAGAAGAATTTTGAGGAGTCAGGACATCTTGGCCCTGGCAAAGAACACTCCTGCAAATAGACCTGGAGGAAATGCACATGTTTTTTATGTGAGATAAAAAACTATAAGTAGGTAGCTCAAGAGATTAGGGTTTACTATGAGAATCATTTCAGTTACCGAATAGTATGCTGAAGAGATTTTCTAGGCTAACCCGAACATTGAACAACACTAGACCAGCAATGGAGATAGGGATCTTGTTTAAGGAGCCCACCAAACTGTAAAGCAGTAGGAAAATGTTAGCAGGAGAACACAACTAGGGTAGAGCAGAAGGGGCCATTGCATTGTAAACAGGGGAATACTTAATTGAAGAAGTATATTTCACTTCCAGTGTACCAGGACTTAAATTTATTCTTGTTGTCAAGGTAAATTTACCATATTTTATTAAGCAAATTGGGGGTGGAGGTTCAGCCTTTGTTAATTTCCCATAATGGCTGCAGACTAAATGGCTGTGTCCTTGTGGCCACTTTTGTGTCTTATGAAATCCGAACATTCTGCAAATGGAGTGGCAGCCTAGTGGTAGCCGTCTTACACTCCTTGCACCTCGTGAGGGTTCATACACCACCAGCCCCAATCCTCATTCCCCTAGATTAGTAGTATATAAGATTTACCTTGTTCAGAGGAGAGAAAAAAAAAAAACTGAACATTTTGAAATCATTGCCAAGCAATGTAGACAGTATCCAAAAAACAAACGCAGCCATATTAACAACACAAAAGCATTGTATCCGCAATGCTTTTACCTGTAAGTAGTGGGCCCAGTTTCCTTTAGAAACCACATAGAGGTAAAACTTATGGCAAGTCCAAGCACTCCGCTTAGTGTTGCGACAACCCAAAACATAGGCAAACTAATTACATCCCTGCAAGGTGAAACCAGAAAGACATGAGGCACAAGGTATTGGTTTATAGCTGCAAATTTAGTAGTCACTTAACAGAAACATGCGCTTACGAATTGATTACATATTCCCATTCATTGAACATAAGAATCAAGATGATTGCAAAAGGCAAGGATAACATATTATTCAGCAAGACCATTGAAACTTCATTAAGTGATCCAGATTTTGTCAAGTGTTTCGTGGTGTCCATAACCCGGCGCAATGTGAGCTGTCACGAGGTAAAAATGGTACCTGTCAATAGGCAGACAACAGGCCCAAGGCATGTAGAAAAGGATGAAACGAATGAGGATTTCAGAGAAGACATACAGAATAGCCTGCTGTTAGAATACAATTGATTATTTGCCATGCATAACCCACTGCATCAAAGGAGAGATCTGTGATGCCACCACTTACAGCTGAAATGATCTGCAATCCAATGGACCAAGGATTGAAGTCTACTCAAAGGTAATTCTATTTGAATAAGTATAAAGAAAACGATCAAGTGGATAGAGCATAAGATGAACCATGTAAAAGTAATGTTACTTGCATACTGTGAATGGAATGTGCCTAAAATTTGATTTCTATATTTTCATTTCAAATTTCTTAGTAAAAGTAATGTTACTTGCATATTGTGAATGGAAAGTGCCTAAAATTTGATTTCTATATTTTCATTTCAAACTTCATAGTATACTTCATTTCTGTTGTGTGAATATGTAATTAATGACAAAAATTGTAATATTATTTGTAGGAGAAAATAGCGACAGTTAAGATAAACTTAACAAGAATCCTACGTTTTCAGCATTAATGTCGATGAAAGAGTAAATGAGAAATTGAACTAGGCAGTACAATGCCCTTTTCTGGAAAGAAGTCCTGTTTAAGTTGTATTGCACCAGGTGCTGCACATCAATATGCACACTAATGAAATGTGTTGAAGGACCACCCCATCAATTCCCTAAGCAGAGACCACCATGCCTGTCTATCTCTTAATCTCTAGAAAATAGGAATATCATTTTATTAAGCAAAAGCAACATTATAAGCAGTTAGGTATGAATTGTGGAACTAGGTTACAAGGTAAATGCAACGAAAGGTCTAGAACTTACCATCAAGAACATAGCAATCCAAACTTTTCGATTCTGATGCTTACGAAAAATGAAATATTCACCAACTGCTGTTATAATATTTGTCATATTCTTCAGAATGGTCACCATGGCAATGTTTATGTAGTTCAAACTGAAACCATCAACCAAAAAATATTGAGTTCACATAAAATACACCACTGAACATATTACTCAGTAGATTCACACATTATTTCCTCAACCACTACAGTATTATTCTTTGGTCAGTTTGGTGTCAGGAGCACATCTTTCCAATACGGATTACAGGCACAATATATTACTGGATTAATCAAGCAAACTGGGAGCATTAAGCAGAAACCACTTTATCTTGCTACTTCCTTTCTTTTCACTGTTATCAACTCCACTGTATAACTTTATGTTTGTCCAATCTAAATCTAGATTCAGTGATGAGTACAGAAAGACTATCCCAACTTACCTATACATGCCTGATACTAGCATGCCAACAAAGATTATGTTTACAGGGATCCAGACCCTAACTAGCTTCCAATTCAGCCTCTCCAGCGACACCAATCCAAAGAAGTGCAGAAGCACCACTATAACAGTGCTAAGCAAATTCTGCAAGAAATAAAGGTAATGTTAGTATTAGCAGAAAACTACATAACTATGGTAAGAGGAAATTTGATCATCCAACATGTAAGAAACAGGGTCGAGAGGTAGTCATAGGCGTAATAAAACAGTCAGTGTCTCCAATTAGAGATCAACCATGAAAAAAAATCAGAAATTCAGATTTGGAATAGATTTCGATTTGCTTTCAGAATTATGCACAATAAGACATGCCCAAGATTTTATCCCAGCTAGAAAGGATATTTTGTCCTTATAAGTTGAGGTACCTGATAAAACATCAATGAGATTCCTGCATTGAAAGAATAACTTGATAAAACAACTTTGTTCAGCACTATCATGCTGCAAGAAGAAATGCAGTAAGCTGTTCCAGCGAATAGCGGTGCAGATAGTTTTCTTGATCCATGTTCTCTCTTTTCATCTTCATCAACCAAGAGTTCGACAGTATCATCACCAGGCGGTTCAGTCCCCCAAGAACCCCTGCTTTAAGGATTTAAATGCCATCAATAAAATAGACAAATTACATAGATTATTGGCCTTCAAATGTCCAATCAATTTATTCATTACTGAGTCATTGAAAAACAATATTTTCTTGCTAAGTGAATACCTAAAACTGGTAAAACAACCTAATGTTCATATGGCAATTTAGTAACAGAACAATGTTTATAAGATCAAGCTCACAGGAAAAAAAAAAAATGTTCCAAATAATTCTACCCAAATCTGAATGTCCATTGATGCATAACGTATTGGGTCACTGGTCACACAAAGACCGGTGACCGAGTCTCCCAAGCTCATGAAGATTACGATCATGGTGGAAAAGAAACTAGCATTCATTTATCAAAAGCATTTCAAAAACAATACCAGAGTTACTAGTATATATTTGTGGGCTGTTCCAGGAATCCAGATAAGAAGATGAGAGTACTCTACCTGTCAGGTGCTACCCTATTTCCTTGCCTACGGAATCCATTAAGAATCTTGCGTACCACATTAGTCCTTTCGCCAATTTTCACCACCCCATTTACGGAGACGAAATCTGGTTCAGCTTCATCTAACTTGAAATCGGACGTCATGGCACTGAGTCACTGACCTGCCACGAGTTGAAAATCCAGATACCACAATTTAACTTGCGTTAATCATATGCCGAACAAGAGAAGAAGAAGAAAAAAAAACTTAATTTGGAGTCGTACAACAAGTCTATAACACCATTCATGGCTCGCACCGGCGCATTAAATTCTTCAAAGCACATCATGAGACTTGATTCAATCACTTCATGATATAACGGGGGCAAAATCCCTCAACAATCAACATAATGTTCAACTCATTTTGGAAAATATGGAGCAAAAGAAGAACTAAAGCAAGCCGAACTGCGAACTTTCACCAAATTAACAAATCAAAGTCGTATGCTACGACGTGGAGGTAATAAACTACTCAAAATTTCGATGATGTGCCAATCTGTTAAGTATCTTCAATGCCCTAGTTCTCAAACCAAAGTAGTAATTCCCTATTTATGGCCGAATAAACGAAACAGACTATCAACACATGCATAGCTATTTGAAGTAAACCAAATACCACAAAAAGGAAATTAAGATCGAAAGGAATACACGCATACCAGCTTGGGTGTGGAATTTGGAATTACTGGAGGAAACGAGGGGAACTGAACGCATTGAAGTCCAGAAGAAGAAAGAATATCACAGAGAAAAAGGTCACGCGAAATACGTGATTGTCAATCTTCCAATGCGACGCACGCAAAGCGAGAGGCGTAGATCTGAACACCACGAGACGTTATATATATCGCTCCGTGTGATATGCAGAGGGGCAGAATTGTACGAAAAGAGGTCCGTAGGATTTGATAATAATTGGAGCCGGGCTCTGAAACCAATACGCGGGTGAGGAGAGAGTTGAATTTCTAGAGAGAGTACATCGCGAGATTCGAGGGGCGTGAGAAGGGCCTAACCAGTTGAATATAGAAACTGAAATAGTTTTTGAAGCTCCATAAGTCAAATTCCTTGAGGGATCCATTCTGGAGAGAGAAGAAGGGGGTCGGGGGGATGAGAGAGAGAGAGAGACAGTGATGAGGAGAAGCAAAGTTGGGGAAGGAGATCGGGGGCTTGGGAAATTCAGTTTTTTTGTTTTTTTTTTTCGAAACTGATGTTTCTGCGCGCAAAATGTGGTGGGCCATAGAGTAGGCTTACTACCACCCGTGTCCGTTTTGGTCAATGAATGGGCCCATAGAGTAGACTTCGATTTTAATAGGGTTATAAACGTCTTTTAAATAAATCAATTTTTTAAAAAGTTGGCTTATCTAGTGCTCTCCATTCATTTTGTTTGTTATTTTTTGATGTTTGTATCAGTTTTTAATCGCTTATATATTTTAATATGAATCTTCAACAAAATGGAATGTGGATTTTATTTAATAGTTATCGATTAGGTCTATAAAAATAATATGAAATGTCAATCTCATTTAACAGAGCTCGATTAGGTATGTAATATAAAATTTTTAAAATTATGAAAATAAAATAAATTGGGACATATAAAAATTTGAAGAACGTTACAGATAATGAAAATGGCCAAAAATAAAAAATTGGGACAAAGGGAGAATTTTTAGTCTCTAGGCTGTTTGGGAGCCAAATTGTGGCTTCTCATTCTGCATTTGGTGGGTTTTTTTCTGTTGGAAGCTGAATTGTGATGATAAGACATTATTGTCGCAATGCATTCTCAAAACTACACCTTAGAGGTGTAATTTGAGAATTAGCAATGGGGAAACTTTTTCATTCTCATTTTGGATTGTTTTCCAAAATTCATAATCTATTTTGACCATCATCCTCTCAATTTCCAAACATTACTCTGTTGCAAAATCTATTTTGTACATATCTATCAAACACTCTATCAGATTCATAATCCATTCTGGCCACAATCGAAAATTAAAATATCCCACCTTTTGCTATTGCCAAAGTTTGTTTCATACTCAAAATACAAAATATTCCACTTTTTCTTTTCTTGTCTTTGAAATAATGAGAATTATTAAACTAATAAGAAGTAAACAAGCAATATAATCCAAGGCAATCAAACACCGGGGATGGAAGCAATATTTGAAAATAAAGCAAAATGTTGTGTCACGATTCCTCTTTTAGTAATTTTTGTATGTCAAGCAAAATGAGATCCACCAAATTTCATTTAAAGATTCAAGCTACTCATGTTGTTGTTCTCGAAACTTGTTGCTCTCTATAAACAAATATTGATAGTATATATATCGCAATTTGCATAAGCGAACTATATTTGGTTTGGAAAATATACATAATTGGTAAAACTATCAAAGTCTGGGTCAACCTAATTTCTTTTATAGATGAAAATTATACATTAAGGTCCACAAAATAAACGGTTTATTGGGCGTTTTAAGCTTCAGCGTCTTTAGTCCAAATTCCCTGCCTTAGAAACATTTGTGGTTAGTTCTAATATACCACCTAGGAGCAATTTAACATTTGACAGTAGGGCTTCGAAGCACCTTTTGTCGTTTGGGCTTCCAACAATCAATTGCCCCCCTTTGCTCAACAACACGAACTTCAATTGGGATGGAGGCAAGATTCTTTGTGCCGAAAATTCTTATGTCTCTGTGTCGAGAGATCTCTCGACCGTTTGAGAAATCTCTCACCACAGAGACACAAGAATGTTGGGATAGAGGAGATCAGACCCTTTCAGATAACGGGTCTTAGAACAAGACATAGATAACGGGTCTTAGAAGAAGACATGCAAATGTCAGGGTGGCCATATAATTAAGTCTGGATCGACGATGGAGGCCTTCGTCCCATCGCAGGGGTACGTGGTCTCTCTCCAGCAAGTCCTTCTTTTGCCATAGTAGGACGTTGGCCGGATAGACTCTTAGGTCTCTCGTTTAGTTGCACAGAAAGTATGAGAAATGATGAAAATATCAAATTTCTTGTAGTTTTTTATGTGTTCAATTACCAGGAAAATTGTAAGATTCACAGATTTAACTTTTTCATCGGAAAACACTTTCCCAAAAAATGGGTCTTGCCAAATTGAAATAATTTTTATTTTTCTACAAAATTTCTGTCAAGAGAACACACATGTACAAATAAATTTCATTTTCCTTTTATTTCATCTCACTTCACTTTTCATAGGAACCAATTTTCCACCCAATATTTCCGACAACTAAATGGAGCCTTAATCACATAATTCTTCAAACGATTTTGCGCTCTTGTTCTTAATCCTCGCATTGCACTGACGCTTTTAATCCTCGATCTTGCGAATTTTAGTAGCTTGGGATGAAGCGCAAATTTGTTCACCCTCACTATAAAGGGAGACGCTATTGATCACGTGAATCCCACACTTTTTCACTAACTAGAGCGACGGTATTGTACACCCTCATTTCGGATTCACTTGGGATGTGTTTCTAAGACATTTTTACACTCGTTGTTGCTCTGACTTGTGCAACCGTACGTGGATTGTTTAACTTAGGTTAGACAACCTAGTAGTTGTAGATACTAGTCCATCAGCTGAAACTTAGGACTTTCCTGTGCTATTACATTATGATTGGACCAACTACTCAAATCATGGTTTTATAAATATTAAAACAGTTTACATAAATTTTAATATTTATAAAATTTCTTGCAATTTCTCTACACACACACAAAAAAGAAAAAAATCATGGTTATTGAGTGCTTGATGTGTAGGAAGTTTAAAACAAAAACAAGAATTCTAGTTTCTAGATTTTGCTTTCAATGTCAAGCAGCAAATAATTACATTAATTCGAAGAGCTACGTTACCATTAAGGAACACAGATATTAAATTATACGTATTAGGTTTGCAATAACTAAATCAAGTGTACCCAACAAGTAGAGTGGAAATGTATCCGTAACAAGGAAAGAATTATATAATTAAAAACTAATAATCAATTCTTACATTTGAATGAAAATTGTAAAAATAAAAAAAAAATATTCCAATCCGATTCCTTGATGGAGATGATGTAGTTGTAAAATTCCATTCCGCTTCAAAAGCTTTTCATTTATCATCACTAGTCAACCCTTGACCATACCTTCCTCTAAATTCGGACAGTTAATACTCCATTATGAATACCTGAAAAGTCTTTCTTTCTCCACATGATAACAATCAATTGTATAGGTCGGCTCAAGGACCAAATAATGGTACTCCATTGTAAGAGCATCCACAGTGGAATAAGCAAAACAAAAAGTTGTCAAAGTTAGCAATATTTGTTCAAAAAAGTGCTCACATTAGAATAACCAAACTTAACAACCTTTTAGCAACTCATCAAATTTTGGCTTTTGAATAATCAAAACTAGCAACCTTTAGCCAATAATCAAATTTAGTGATCCCCATATTTTATCAATCAAGTACACCCATCATTACACAAAAATATTTTGTCTCTCAACAATGTTTTCAAAAAGTAATTATAAAAAACTATTCTACTATTCTTTTCAGAAACTTTTTTCTAAAAAAAAAACCTGTCTTTATATGAACTCTTTTTTTTTTATAATAAAACTTATTTTTTAAAATTTTACACAAAGCTGTTTTTTTACACATTTTTTTTCATTAACTATTTTTTTATCCAACTGTTTTTAACTTAAACTGTTTTTTTTCTTCCAAAAACTGTTTAATTAACTTTTTTTTCAAGAACAAATATTTTTTTTATAAAAATTATTTTTAACATAAACTAGTTTTTCAAAAGATTTACGTGAAATGAAGAGGAAAATTTGGAGAAAACTCATGGAAGGAAGCAATGGTCCTATTGTTTTTTATTATGGGCAAAAAATAACCAATGTGAGCTTTGACATTGTTAACTTTAGCAACCTCTAAATGGATAATCAAAATCTGATGTGGCATGTTTTGATTATTCACTTTTGCTTATTCCACTGTGGATGCTCTAAGTAAGCATCATGTGATATTCTTAGAGCATTCACAGTGGACTAATCAAATTTAGATAATTAAAAGTTGTCACATCGTCTTTTGATTATTCATTTAAAGGATTGCCAAAATTAGCAATGTAGATGTCCACAATGGCATGATCGAACATTGAATAATCAAAAACTTGCCACATCATCTTTTCAACCTGTAAAAATTTAAAAATTGTTACCATATAAAATATTTTTCTTAAAATAGTTTTCAAACTAATAAAAACATGTTATTAGAAATAGAAAATAATTTTTTGAAAACTTTTATTTTGGAAAACACTTTTCCAAAAATGTTTTAAAAAAACAGTTTTTGAAAAAAAAAAAGACAGTTTAAAAAAAAAGTTTTTGAAAAACGGTTAACTGTTTTTGTAAAAAAAAAAAAGAACTTTCAAAAATATTTTTCGTAAAAACATTATTGAGAGAAAATGTTTTGGTAATTGGCAAAAAGTTGCTAGTTTTGATTATCCAATGGCCAAAATTTGATGAGTTGATAAGAGATTGTTAAGTTTGGTTATGCCACTGTGAGCACTTTTTTGGGAGAACATTGCTAACTTTAACAACCTTATGCTTTTGGTTATTCCACTGTGGATGCTCTTAGGCCTTGGCCCAGCCAATCGTTGCATACAGTTAATACATCTCATATCATGGTAGAGAGAAAACTTATTCACGACGAGCTGTGAATAAGCTGTTCAAGTCGAACACGCAATTTCACCCATTTGTATTAGAATTCAACAGTTTGAGATATGTTTTTAATATTTGACCGGTAATAATATCTATTACTTTTAATAGATTGTTTTTAATCTAGATCGTCGATAACACTTTTGGTCAGCCGAGATTGGCTTCCGTAAATAAAGATTTTCCAATCATAGGAGTAATATATAAAGGTAAAATACAAACCGAAGACAAAAACGAAACTAGTAGCTTTACAATACAAGGAGTGATTTTTCCGTGCCAAGCGAGTATATCCTACGTGGTACCTACTCGGCGCATTTGAGCCGTCCAATACATTTTTAGATGGCTCGGATTGAAATCCGCTCTCTCCTCTCACTCTAACACATTCTTTCTCTAAATCTGAATCATTCAAACACGTCATAGACGGCTCGAATGCGCGAACTAACACTACGTGATACCCGCTCGGCACTGAAATTTTTTCCACAAAACAAGACTGCACCTCCTTCTAAAGCACAAACAGAGAAGCCCCACCATAAAACAAAACAAATCTTCCCAGCTATTCTTCCAGGAACACCTTTCTTTACCTGTCTAATACTAGGCCACACCACACACCGATCGATCACAATCAAACCGTGTACACAATCACAAAGCAAGGCAGCACAGCCCTCGGATTAAACACCAACAGCTCATCCTCCGCGTCCAACCTCACCACAACGCCGCGTGCTGCCCCAGGCCCCTTCCCCACCACCACCGAGTCGAACCCGGAGTCCTCTTTATCCACGTACCCGGCGTCGCACCCGACCCGACCAGCGACCACCCGGCACACGAGCATCGCCCGCTTCACGTGCATGAACCCGAACTCCTCCTCGATCTCCTCCGGGATCGCCACGTGCGCCCTCCAGCTGGTGGACATCGTGGCTATTCCGTCCACCTTGTGGGAGAACCCCGACTTTATGATCCCGCACACGCTGCAGTACTGCTGGCCGCACACGCTGGAACTGCCGTTCCGCCCCAGGTCGCACAGGAACGTGGAGCAGTGAAACCGCAGGAGCTCGTTGCCGTCGGCCACGCACCGCTCGTCACTTCTCCTGACAGCGGCCTTCAGTTTGACGCTCTCCCTGTACTCCTCGAACCGGGTCAGTATTTTCGGGCTGTTGTGGATCTTCAAGACCCTGATAACATTCGGGGTTTTGATCTTACCGGGCCAGCCCGTGTTGAATATGATCTGGACGATGTTCTTACCCGAATCCGAGTCGTGGAGCTCCGAAACAGCGTGTTTAACTGTTTGGTGGTGTTCAAGGAGGTTGGGTTTGAGGAAAATCTCGCCACAGGCCGGGCATGGGTAGATGTCGTTACGGAGCGGGTAGAATTGTTGGTGGGATGAGATGTCGGATTCGGGTCGGGAAGCGGTCGACGGCCACTTAAGTGGAGGATCAGAGTCGAGAGAGTCGGGTGACAAAAGACAGACGAGGGAAGAGGACGGAGGTGGAGTAGTGGCGGTGGAGGAATCCGGGTTCGGGTGGGTTCGGGTAGCGGTGGGTTTGTGGGTGAAGACGATGATGCGTTTGAGGAAGGACCAAGAGGAGGAGAGGGCTTTGGTGGTCTTGCGCTTGAGAGATGGAGAGGAGTGAGAGAGGAGAGAGGCGTCGTCCTTTTGTTTCTTTGAGTGGTGGTGGTGGGGATTGGATGTGAGGAAGAAGCAACCGAGGTAAATGAGGAGGAGAGAGATGAAATTGTTGAAGAATGGTCGGAAGTTTGCCATTATTGTGGATGATTGAGGTCTGTTAATGGCAATGCCATATGCAGAGAGAGAGAGAGAGAGAGAGAGAGAGATGGTAGTACTTAGTAGAAAGAAGAAAGAAAGAGGTAAGAGAGTGGAAAGGAAAGGAAGAATGTAAAGGAGAAATTAGGTGGGGACCAGTTTGGAGGAGTAAAGCCATGGGGAGGGAGGTGGAAAAGAAAGGTTCTTCCTGGCAGCTAGCTCTCTCTCTCTCTCTCTCTCTCTCTCTCTCTCTCTCTCTCTCTGCATAGATCGCCCCTGTAAAGGAGAGAACGGTTAAAATTTGGCCAATTATGGAGTACCGTTGGTGTGAGACCCCACCATACCACATCGAGAATTAGGAAACAATGTGGTATTTAAGGATTCGTGACGGCTAATGTATAACATGTGGTTAAAGTCATGTTGTTAAAACTAAGGGTTAGCAGATCAGTTGATCCACGTTATTAAAATTGGATTATCGTGTGGTATTCCTCGCAAATAAAATATCGTCACCACATAATATATGTCACTCCCAACGAGAATAAATGATAATTTCCTACCACAAAATTTGTCGTTACATAAAATATTAAAGTATTATGTAGGCAACGCCACTTGATAATTCGGGAGCGCTGAATAATTACTCGGTTAATTTTATTAGTAGTCCTCAAATGTTGAAGAATCGGATAACTTGATGCACAGATTTCTGCCTACATTATGACTTTATAGTTAGTGTTTTTTTTTTGCTTCCCCTTTTTGTTATGTCTCGATTTTTTACCTTCTTCTTAGATAACGGGCAAGCTAGCTAGATCATGAATCCGTGCAACTCGAGTAATATATATTGTTGTTCGTTCCGCGAGGGGTAAATTCTAACTTAGTTACTTGATCAGCTCGATCAGCGCACGTTGGCAAACAACTTGTTCAGTGAGTGTGTAAAATAAAGTTTCATTTAGGTTCTAAAGTTTGTTAAGTTTATAACTTCAAGTCTATAAACAATTTATATCTTCGGATTGACCCTGACAAAAAATTATTCGAGATCGCATTGATTGGGAAGCAATTGAATTGATTATATTCATTTTAAATTAATCCCTTTATCTCAAGTCAATTGGACTAGCTACTTACAAAGATAATATCAATCGGGATAAAGGGACAACGTATGGTACATATGACCACTTGATGTGGATATTTGAAATGCATTAGATGTATACTTTCCTACAACATATATTTGATATCATAATTGGCGGAGGTTTGAGTGCAAACCTTGTTGGAATATTTTTTTTCTCATTGTGATGGTTTTCCTCTTGTCCTTTTAATCTTTTGCATCTATTACATTTGATTAATAAAATATCTTTGTTCATCGTTCAGAAAAAAATAATTGTCTACCCTAATATTGTCGGAGTATTATTATTAGTGTAAATCACCAACTAGTCCAACTCACCCAAAAACTCAGCGTAACTTTATTATTCTACATTCTCAATAAATACATCCTCGTTAAAATTGTGCAAGAACCTCTTTTTCTTTTTTTGTAACAGAGGAATAGCTCTATAGTCAAACCATCAAAAAGACCCGACTGCCCTGGAAGTTGTCATCTTCACCTCTCTCAAGGGGTATCCAATGCCTGCACCTTTTTTTTCCTTGTTTTGTTGCATCGTGTAAGAAGATAAAGAAATCAATGATTTTGTCCAATTCTCCTCCATCGGTTCTTCAATCTTCATCAAAAACCAAACTTATAGAAATAGTGTTTGTAATTGTTTAATTGAACCGGCCAGCACTGCACGCACCTCTGCTTGTACTGCTTGGAGGGTATATATGGATATAAAACATGTGGTCTTGTCTGTGGAATATGTCCACTTCTATATTTGTCTATAATATATTTGTCTCTTTGATATATAGCCATATGATATGATTGTGACAAGTTTATTTTTCAATTTTGAGATCATTCTCTCTCTTTATAGTATTGGACCATTTACTATTCCAAAAGACACATGCTGTCTGATCGTTTGGTTACCTACATTGAATTTACCTCTTTCTTTAACTAATAGAACATGAAATTGATTTACACCCCTTTTTTCTTTTCTTTTCTTTTTTTTCCCTTTAGCACTTGAATTTTAAAATTCAGGTGCTAAAAGACCAAAAAAAATAGAGGGTGTAAATAAAAAAGGAGAGTGTGTAAATCAATTTCCATAGAATATATGCTAATCAATTTCTACTGTGCCAAAAATCATTGTGCGTTTTTCGGCCGTTAAATTTAAAATATAAAGGAAAAAATCACACACAATCAATCCAACAGCCGAGTAATCTCTCGAAACAAGGCACAGAAATTTTCGGAACCGAGGGAATCGGACCCCTGGCTTCGTTCTCCAACATTCATCAACTTTTGAAACTTTTTCTTCTGTTACATTAACTGAAAAACTTATTACTAGTTGTTTGCTCCATATCTGTGATTTTTCTTATCTCCGTCAATTGAGTGACATGTAGCATGAAAAGAACGATATTATTGTGAAATTGAAGGAGTTTATGGCTAGTCATTTAAATTCAAGTGATTTTGATAAAACCATAGTAGGGTTTTATGAATTTATTAACTGACAATCAGTTAATATATATTTTCCTCCATCGATTGATTAGCATATGGTTTAGTATTTGGTGATCAGATTACAGGTGTCGAAAGGAAGTATTCCCAGTTGGCCCACGATCAAAAGAAGCAGTTTTGCGACGTGTTCGTGGCAGTTATTTGTATTATTTCCTCCGTGTAAGTTATTTTCATAACATAGAGGAGAAGAAGGAAAACCGTCACCTTGGAGGGGAAAAATTCAAATTCAAATGAAGAGGTCTATTAATGGAGGAATTCGTGGCAGTTTCGGACACACAAATAACGCCAATGAGGCCTTTATCGATCTTTTCTTTTCTAGGAGTAGAGTTAACTTGTAATTGTTCGCTCAATCATCTTGATTGATTGTTCTTCTACTTTGAGGGTTAATAAAGTCCATTTTGTTAATATTCTTTCATACTTCATCCACTTCATTGTTTGTTTTCAAAGAAGTCCTGAAATACGGCAAAGAACCAAATTCCACTTTTCACACTCACATTCCAGCAATCTACGATACAATTTCCCGTCGATTCTCCATCGATTGGAAAGAAAACAAAAATTATGGTAACACTAGTATTATGTTTGCAATTGCAATGCCCCACCAAAGCAGAAAGCTGCCGACATTGTTTTAGTTTAACTAGTAGTGGTAACTACGATGATGTTGCGTCGATGACAACGCTGATAATCGATGATTCCTATGAACTGCTTTCTGGGTGGGGTGCCACGGTCAAAACTGGTGGTACTGACATTTATGGCCATATTCTATAGAATCGACAAAATTAGTAGTCCAGTATTTGTTAGATCCAGTTTGTATCGATGTAAAATATTTTACTCATTTTTCGTTGTTTGATTAAGCAAAAATAGTGTAAAATATTTTTCAAAATAAAACGTTCTACCTTATATGACTGAAAATATTTGTTTCCTCTCAAATTTTCCATAAGTCATTTTTATCTTTTTAGACGTCGGCCTCCTTTCTCGCTTTCTTTACCCTACACTTTTGAAAATTAAACTCTGAAGAGGTTATTAATCTTAAATGATGAGAGAGAGAGAGAGAGAGAGAGAGAGAGAGAGAGAGAACACGAGGATGAGAGAGAGGAGGAGGGAAACATGAGAATTAATCGCATGCACTAGTACTTAATCTATAGCCTAGAGCTCCCGGTTGTATCCACAATCACGATCTTCTCTTTTGTAATTATAATTTTTTTCGTATTCTTTCATCAATCATGAGTATATGTTTACATACATGTGAAAATATAGGCAGAAATCATTGGCTATATATCTTCCCATTCCTCCCTTATCATTTCTTAACCTATTTCTCCTGTTATGTTTTGTTATAGTAAATTTATAACCAAACATTGGAAAATATTTTACACGAAAATTATTCGTTCCAAAATTATTCTACAAAAAAAAATTTACGATGTAAAATATTTTATGTCGAAACAAACGGAGCATTAGTCTTGTCTTGGGGTACCATTACTTGGTGTCTCAATACTCTTATTCACCACATGAGGCTCAATACTAAGTGTATGGACATTACGAAAATGTGTGATAAGGGATCAGATTCTCTCCAGTCCAAAAACCAATAGTTCGGATCTACTTACGGACTCATCGCGCAAAGAACTTAATTCTTCCAACGAAGAGTTTTTGAACAGATCCTAACCATTTATTGCAGCATTGGACGGCTCAGATTTCGACTGTCTCCTTCTGTTCAAAATATAAACCAGAGAGGATCCGCTTTCGTGTCATAAGTATGTGTGTTAGGATACTACGTGTGGTGGTGCTACAATACCACTAAATAATTAGTCATAAATGGGCAGGTATAGAACTGCAATCATCATGTGATATTATTGGGGTTCTTGATTGTTAGAATTACGTACAAACATTGGCCTACCCCATTTTCGATTGCATTTGGAGCCCGGACCCCCCGGATTTGGAGCCTGGACCACCCCCCGCCCCTACCCTATAGAGATCTTACAGATGTGCACATGTATGTATATGTATATTTTTCCCAATTTAAACCAACGAACGTCTTTCTTACTAGGTCGATTGTGCTCTTCGATATAGCAGCGAACTACAATTATTCAACTTTTCGATTTACCAAAAAAAAAATAATAACTGCAATTAATCATCAAACCTAGCGAACCACAACCAAGGGAGTTGACAAGTCGTAGTCATTCATTCATGTTGAATTTAAGAATTCCTCGGATTGATAGTTTCTAGTAGCATCGCTGAATAATTGTCTAAGGCCCCTTTCTTTCAAAATCTTTTTTTTCAAAAAAAAAGTAATTTTAAATTTAAATATAACAAAAATCAAAAATAATTTTTTAATTTTTTTTTGCACCGTTTAAAAGATCTCAATGAGATCTATCAAACAAGATTCATATTGGTAGGAAAATTATTTATGTCACCACATAATTTTTGACCTTGAAATTACCTTCTTTTTCTAAAAGTGGAACGCCACCTAACTCTATTAAAGATTAAAGTCAGACTGTCGAGCATTTCATGTGGAATAGGTAAAATCAAGTTCTTTTCACATCAATTTATTTATTCCTAATTTTGTTTAGGATTATGCATCTATATCTCTATTACAAAACAGAGCAGTCTTTTATCTACCCATACAAATATGAACATCTCTCCAATCGTCGGATCGTAATTTCAATAAATTATGGTCGTTGAATTGAATTCATTGATGAATCAATTCCTATTTCCAAGACCCATGTTTGTCTAGCATGTTTCTTCCTCTCTCCTCTCTTCCCCAAGACCCATGCTTGTCTAGCGTGGGTCTTGAAAATAGGTTACTCCACGAAATCCATTTGATTCTCTCTCTGGTAAGAATCCCCCCACCCACAACTCAAAGCGTAGCATTTGAGGGTTTTTCTTTCTGTGTGTTTATAGCTTTAATTCATGCACTATGATCACCAGCTTTTTTGTGTGTTTTTGTGTGATTAAATGAGTAGAATACTAAGGTTTTCCAAAATTGAGCATTCAAGTTTTCCTATTTGTTGAAGTTTTTTGTACTACAAAATTTTCTGCAAACCAAAAATAACAAAAGAGAAAAAATATCAAGCATGTGTATCAATTACAAAAGGAAAAAAATCCTCAGTTTCATCCTTTTGATTGGTGTATTGAAGTGTTAGTTCTAGCGGTTCAATAAATCGATTATCAAGCTTGGTAGTATATGGATATGTTGTTTAAAATAAATTTATCTATTTTAGTAGGTAACTTTTCAAATGATTTACTTTACTTATACAGGATTGGTTTGAAAATGCAATGGAGTTGAGGAGGATTAACACGAATAGATTGCTTCAATGGAATCGTAACGAGGTAACTTCAATTGCACGTATACCATTTGTTATCTTTAATATTTAATAATGATGCATTCATAAAGTGTTCGATGAGATGCACAAATGATGAAAACAGTATATTTTTGTTGAGTCATAAAGTGTTCGACAAAATGCACAAACGATGAAAACAATATATTTTTGCTGAGCTTCTTTCCGAAAGTGAACAAATTTATTTTGTTTGAATCCTTCGATCTTCTCATTTCCATTTAGGTGTATTTTAGCAACCACTGGATTCAAGTAAGCTTATATTATGGGAGTTTGGTGCTGATGTTGCATTTTTTATTCTCAAAAAAATCATGGGCATGAGCCTCAGTAGCTTCTCTTTTTTCACTAACACTGTTTATAAAAGTCTGTATTGTGGAAGTGAAGAACGCCATTATTTATGTACATTTTTTCGTATTTTGAGTTATTCTATTCTGGGTGTATGTGACTTATGACCTGGCTGTTTGTTTTTTCAGCTTGAAGGGAAAATGTTGAGTGCTAAAACAGTTGGAGGCGGTGACGATGCTTTTAACACATCCTTCAGCGAAACCAGGGCAGGAAAACACGTCTATAAATTTGGAATTTCAATAAGTAGATTTTGTTGGGAGGAGGGAAAACTCCACTCACATAGGGTGGGATATAGACATACACGGAACTCGCCTCATGTGAGTTCAAGTTAAAAACAACCATTGTATCCATTTTGTTTTTTATTTTTATAAAAATGGGGTTTAATACTTTATTTAGAATGCGCTTAGAATGCATTGTGTTTGATACTTTATTTAGACTGCGCTGGTTTGATACTTTATTTAGACTGCGCTCAGAATGCGTTGCGTCATGCCTTCAGGCACAGGCATCCACAAGTCAAGTTATATTAAGTGACCTAATTGTCTGTCGACCTATAAAATAAATTCCTTCCTCTTGGTGAAAGTCGGTAGTGTTAGCTATAGGTAGTGATGTTTTTTACCCTTAGTCAAATGCATGGGAGTTTTGAACCCCATTATCATATTTGATCTGATACTTTAAAAATCTTGAGACATTAGTCGATAATGTAGCACTTCTCTAAATAAAAACACATAGTCGAAAGAACCTCGTTCACGCTAATTTTTTGTGATTAATTTGTACCAAAATTGCATGTTGTTCACCTTAATCAACAAATTTTGGCCTTTTAACATCTTGTTTACCCTAATCAACAAATTTTGGCATTTTAGCATCTTGTTCATATTAATCAACAACTTATTCAAGCTATTCCACTCACAATCAACAACAAAAATTGTATCTTGTTCACTGTAATTAACAACTTATTGATTTGTTTCAACAACTTACAACTTATAATCAACAACTTATTCACACCCCTTATTTCATTAACATTTGGTTCCATGACTTGGAAATTCCACAGATGTCAAAAAGAAGGGCAAAAGTTAAACCATTAGATCAAGGGGCAAACAATCCATCATTTCAATTCAGGAAGCATAGTTGGGAATGATATTGCTTTACAAAGCCCCCACCATAATTTTATCGTTTCCCTACAGGCAAGTCTCAATAGGGGATCCTTGGGCTATATTTCTTGGCGACCGAGGAGGAGTGAAGTGTAATTGATGCCTCTTTTATACTCTCATGCATATAGATAAAGTTCGATTCTCATAAACACTCAACCTCCTCCCTAAGTCTCCTCGGATAGACGAATGGCTGGAAACAGAAGAAGGACTAAATTGGCTTTTCGGTTTGAAAAAGATAAAAATAGGCCCCATTACTTGGGCTGGCTTGTAAAAAGCCTCAGGCATACCCAGCCTACTTTAAATACGGGGGATTTTTGGCGCCAACCCGTGGAACAGTCTGTGCCATTCCCGCCAACCCACTTTTCCCGGGGCCTACTGCCCAAGCTGAATTACCTACAATACCCTCCAAAGTCCTTTTGTACTAAAGATGGATTTGTTTTTAAAAGCCAAATAGTAAATTATTTTTTGTTACGTTAAAAAGTATGATCGAAATTTATAATTTTTTTTACTTATTTTTTTTTTAAATTTATAAGTTTCAATAAAATTTTATAATTTTTCAATTTCTCTCTCCGAGACGAATTAATAAGTTACAAAAGTTTAACGCAAAATTAAAAAATGCAAAAAAAACAAGTCTCCTAATTTTTTAATCCAAACTTACCCTGAAGTTGGAACCAGAAAGTACAGGTAAGATCGTCATTTGACCCAAAAGTTTATGGGAGGAAAAAAGCTAAAAAAAAAAAGAAAAGAAAAGAAAAGAAAAGACAACCATCAAAATAACCACACACAAAAAAAGAAATGAAAAGGCCAAAAAGCTATTCCAATGAAATTTGTATGTTATAGTGAAGTTTTTTTGGCGTTAGGAAAAAGCCATAAGTAAATAGTAGTAAGCAAAGTTTACTTCAAACACCAATCGTTATGTCGGCCTAAATGCATTAGTCCATATCATAACTCTTGTATTGTACGTATAGAAAAGTCTCCCTTTGTGGACGAAGTCATTCAACAAGTCTCTAGGTATACGCTTTAGATTATCATCGCATCTTGTGGAGAGAGTATAATTCATGTATCACATGTGTGACCGTTTTTAATTTATATATTATTGACGTCACATGACAAAGACCGTCATCATGTCTCTAACAGACCCTAGGCCAATTTCGTTCTCCACAAGCAGGAATGGAGCTAGAGAGAGGTCCAATAGAGGGCGGTCGCCTCAGCAAAGAAAAAAAAAACTCTACTAGCTATTATATAGGGGGAAAAGATTCCTATGAAAATATATAAAAAATTCTTAGTTCGCATACATGATTATCCCTATGCAGTGAAATTTCTGACTCCATTCGTGTCCACGGGGTCCACGGAATCTTTAACTTATAAGAAAATCCTTAAACAGAAGCAGGCCGAAATGATCGACGATTAAGTGTTCATAATTTGGAATCATGACCGATGCGGCGATGCAGGGGGACACTTGGGAGAACAGAGATCATATGCCTGAGAACTTTTGGTGTTGAAATGGAGATCTTTTCATAGGCCCACGGGTCATGGGCCATGGCCCATTTTTGTGCGGGAGTGAGCTTTATCTAATGGACCCATCCACCCAGTTACTGCACTGGAGGAAGTTTTTGATTGAAACTAGGCGGCGCGAGCATGGCCTGGACTAAAGAAAAACCATGAGAAAAGAGCCGACGGTGCAAAGCCTACGGTTATGGGCCTATTGTGCTAGGCTACCATTCCCTACAATCTTTGGGATAATTGGACCTTGTTCGTTTTGGGTATTTTTAGATTTAGATTTATAGGAAATGAATATAAAGAGAAGTAGAGTAATAATTAAAAATAGAGATAATGATTGGAGAGAGGTAGAAAGAAAAATGAAAGTAATATTCCGTCCCAATTTGTTTATCCAATTGTTGAAATACGTGCCTTTCAAAAATACACTTATATCTTACATTTTATAAAAAAATTTATGATTTGAAGATTTTGTATAATGAAACTAATTGAGATCTATCAAATAAGATTCATATTGCATATTAAAAACATTACGAATTGAAAATTATAGCCAATTCTTTGAGAGATCAAACGCTCTCAAGAAGGGGACAAACAAACCGGAACGGAGAGAGTAATTAAAATTCAAAACCAAAATACCCAACCCAACGGGCTCTTGGTGTCTGGGACTGTGGTGCATCATCTTTTAGTTTAGCCTGGTTGTGTCTTTCCATGCAAGAGACTGGATACATGTGACTACAGAGAGGAGAGATAAGTTGCTTCAATACTAATAAGTACACATTGTGGGATTGTGCATGTTTTCTTTGTTTTTCGCAAAATTATGTATCATTTTACACGAGTTTTAACTTTTGGATTATTCGGAATGATATCGTCACGTCGACAGTTTCCCTCTATTGTGAATGTGCCCGCATGTATGTTGCTTGGATTTTACGTCTTGTAAATTGGTAGATATAAATGATCAAATTCTCTCTCTCTCTCTCTCTCTCTCTCAAAATACGGCTAATCAAGTCAAATTTTGCCGGGCTATTATTTTCTTATCAGCATGATATGTAGTATGAATTACAATACATGCTTGTGTTAGAATTAGTGAGGGAGTTAATCTGATCTATATTTTCCTTGCCCGATCAACCTTTGGAAATATGTTACAATTCACATCATATTTGATTCTTTAGTCCTTCCTTTTTAGATGAAAAAACAAGAATATATGTTTCATTTATATATTATCATAGATGAATCTATGAAAACCCATATCTATAGATATGGAAATTACAATCCCATTTTTGTATACAAGAGAAAGCACCTTTTTTCAATTGACTAACACAACTCTCTTACGTGACAAAGTAAACGCGCTCAAATGAAACCAAACAAGCATTACAAACAATTGAAGTGTGTGTGAAGGGAAAAAAAAAAGTAGTAAATACAAATTCAAATTCAAATGACCAATATACCCTTTTAGATTCCGTGAACCATCACTTCCCCATTTTCACAAATTGCCCTCCTCTAGAGCTCAAAGCACCCGCGGATGCAAGTACACCCGAAGGCCGTTGTTCATAAACAACGTCAGCGACATCTTCTGCTCCACCCGGTGGCCGGGAACCGGCGCCAGCCGGTACCTCAGCAACACCGCCGAAGCCACGGACTTCATCTGCAAATAAGCCAAATCCTTCCCGAGACAAGTCCTCGGGCCGGCGTTGAACGCCACGAACTTGTACCCGTCTTTCGGCGTCTCGAACCGGTCCCCGTCCTCCGACAGCCACCTCTCCGGTTTGAACTCCATGCAGTCCTCCCCCCATATGCTCTTCATCCTCCCCACCGAGTATATCGAGTACGTCACCGTGGATCCCGCCGGCACGTGGGTCCCGTCCGGCAAGACGTCGTCGGACACCACGTACTTGAAGTCCTCCGGCACCGACGGGTACAGCCTCAGCGTCTCCGCCAGCGCCGCCTTCAAGTAAACCAGGCGGTCCGCCTCGTCGAACACGAGAGGGTCGTCGACCCACGCCCGCGGGTCCTCCCCGCGGGTTTCTTTCAAGACCGTCGTGATCTCGGCTATGATTTTCTCCTCCACGTGCTTGTCGTTCATGACAGAGTAGAAGAACCACGACAGGGCCACCGACGATGTGTCCCTTCCGGCCAGGACGAAGTTGAGCGCAATCCGTTTCAAGACCGCGTCTGGAAAATTGTTTCCGTCCGTGTCCCGTCTCTTCATGAACCGGGATAAGAGGTCGTCCGAGGGAGCTTCTTTCCGTGCGTTGAGAGCCTCCGTCATGTAATTTTCGACGATGTTGAGGCTGTTTTCCAATCTCAGTTCTGCCCCTATGCTCAAAAACTTCTGCAACCTCCACAAAAATCCCGGGTAGAGTAGTCTCTGGAGGGTGGCTTCCGTAGCGGAGTCAAAAGCCTTGGCGAACGGGTTCTCGGGTAGATCCGGAGAGAGTGTCTCCGGATCTTTGCCGAACGTGAGCCCGCAGATGTTATCGAACGTCAAGCGGAGCAGCAAGTCCTGTAAGTCGACGGAAGTGTTTTCCGTCGCAGCCTTCTCTAAGATGAGCCAGAGGCGGTTTTTGATCGTCCGGTTAACCCAGCGGGCCATGGCTTGCCGGAGCGTCCGGGTCGTGAACTCGAGCGCAGCGGTCTTGCGCTGGATCAGCCACGTCTCGCCGTCGCTGTTGAAGATGCCCTGGCCCAAGAGGTCGTGGAACGCGGCCTGATAATCGGGCCCCTTGGGGTAGTTGTCGAACCGGGTTCTGAGGATGTGCTCGATGTTCCGTGGGTGGCACGTGACCGTGTAGAACCCTTGTTTGCGAGCTAGGAATGGGATGCAGATGGTGCAGGTTTGGTAGGTGGCCGCGCCGCCCGTGGCCCGGAGGTTTGCGGCCATCCAGTCGTGGATGCGCCGCCGGTTTATGAATAGGAGAGGGAGGCTGCCGACGAGGGGCCAGACTTTTGGGCCGGTGAGTCGGCGGGAGAGGAGGTAGAACCAGAGGAGGTATGCTGAGGTGGCAGCAGCCACGGTGAAGAGGAGGAGTGGGGTTTCCATGTGAGTTGGTGGTGGTGTAGAGAGAGAGAGACAGGGGTTGAGGTTTTGTGTTAGAATTCGATTTTCCAGCAGTGGAATGAGTGAGAGAGGAGAGGAGGAGACTAACGTTTATATATAGAGTGAGAATTGTGGTAGAGGTTTAGGAGAGAGTTGGTGGGAAAAAATTTAGGCACCAATTTGAATGGAATAAGTTTTAAATCGCGAGGAGAATAAAACAAGCTTACGTGCATTTATATGTATATAGTGATAGTGACAAGCAGATTATCACTTTCCAAAAAAAATAGAGGGTATTAATAAACAAATCACTTCAATTAATTAGGTGTAAATGATATTGTTAATTGCTGTTGGGGGGGCTAATTAAACAAATGAGGCTGACAAAAGTCTACCATGTCAGAGTGTTCAAGTCTCTTTCTTGCCATGGCACCTCACTCAGCCTTGTGTACATCTTTTACGCACCTACTTGGGAAAGACAGATATCTTTATTCTTTCTGGAAAACCCAAACGACCGTATATTTTTGGCATTACTTATTTACTACTTCTATGCCTTGCCGACTCAGTTAGAGAGAGAGAGAGAGAGAGAGAGAGAGAGAGGTAGGTGTCGATCAGGTGGTTAGAATTGGTTGAACAGCATTGAGAAATGGGGTATTTATCGGAAATGTGGAGGAAAGGAGAAAAAAAGATCTACGGAAGGAAGGCTGACAAGGAAGATTAAATAGTAGTCCTACTACTGTACTAGGGAGTAGTTTTGAGAGCAGTAGGGGAGAACTGGAGTAAACGTGTTGTGAGGAATAAATTGTTGCAAATTAAATTAAAACGTTTCCTCTTTCCCCTTTGCTGTGGGAAAGTAATCCCACATATTCTACACCCAACCCCCTACTATTATTCTCTTTCGTGTACAAACATTGATCGACGTGTACATATTAAGCATGCATGTATACTAGTAGCAGTAATTAAACATAAAAATAAATAAATGCCTATAATTCATATGTGATCAGGCCCCCTGTTTTGGGTATAAACTAAAAGATGAAAATTTGAACTGGCCTTAATTAATTGGTGGTAACAACCGTAACGTAGTTATCAAAATTATTCAGCCATATGCAATTGGGGACAGATATATACATACGTGAATTTGTTGTCTTTATTGAATTCTATTGGTACCGATTTTAAATTCACTGCGGATACTGAGGTCATGATTTCAAACACTACTACTTTTAAAGTGGTATTTTTTGCCTCTCTCTATCATAGCCGTATTAATGCTCCCAATTACCACATTGACCGACTTATGATATACATGTCCACAGCGGCGGAATTAGGATTTAAATTCGGTAGGAGGCCGAAGTTAATTAAAACAGAAAAAAATTTCAACTTCAAAATAGTGAAAAGTCTTAACAGCCTTACTCAAAATTTCCGAAAATCCTCAGTTCCTAATTTCCTATGTGCGAACATGCAATACTTATCAAAATTAACAAATTCATACTCTTTTTTTGTTTTTACAATATACGAGATAACTCCACATTCAAACGGGATGAGACTAATCCATTTAGAGCCGGTCACAATGAACCAACACCCAAGGAAGCAGTTATTAGGGAGGACCACTGGACGCGCCCATGAGGTTACCCACCCAAACAGTTTTATTTGTGTGATTTCTCTTAGAGTCATATGATTGTTACTATTTTTCTCCCCCCAAAATTGCTCTCTGATCATGTGGGATATTTTTGGACCCCAAAAAGAAAAAGAAAAAAAAATCATGTGGGATATTTTGGGCCTAGCGTTAAACGTTGCGGGTAAGTAACAACAGCTCTGGGCCACTGGCCCGAGTAACGAATGAGCCCAAGCCATCGGGTCGGGTTTCCGCTCCCGTCCCCCGTCTCCCATGTCCCGCCCAGAGCTCATTCTCTCATCTATATATCATCAGGCATTTCACATGGATTGCTCTCTGCCTCTCAGTGTCTAAGAAGCCACGAGCTCGATGGCAGCCGCTCAAACAATGTTGCAGTTCGTCCAGTCGTTTGACGATCTTGTCATGTTCCAAGTCCACCGCTGGTTCGGTTCAATTCCTAGACCTAAGAACACGATGGTAGATCCGTTCGCACAATCCATCAAGTGTCCTCTGATCATCAGGTGCTTTACCTGATTATATGCTTGTTTGCATTGCATTTCCAGATCTTTGATTTCATTCAGCTGAGCTATATGACATGCTTGCTTGTGAACTTTGCACGAAATCCTGAACTTTTCGCTGACATTTTGAGGATTTCTTTGGGTTCTGACATTGTTGTCATTTAAACGTAAGCGCTGGTGTTCACTGTCTATTCGCTTGAATGTCCGATTATGATCTGTTTGTGTTGTGGTAACTGCCTTCACCCTTTTTTATGCACACCTGCTCTCAAGCGCGGAGTAAGAGGGTTGTGGGTTGCTTATGTAAAATTAGAGATAAGGTACAATCAAGGAAATAATTTTACAGAATTTTCATGGAGAATGATGAGACTGAATTAGTTTCATATCATTAGAAGACCACGAATGTATCACGATGGATTTTAATACAAAAGTTTGTCACCATATGGTCCTATCATTCGGAATGCATTTTGTTATAGTCACATTCTATGAACATGAATATGTAAGAGTTTTCTGGTTGCAGCGTTTCCTAGGCTTTAGTCAGAAAAACCATAGAAACCCAATTCGGCAATTTCTGAGCCCTTCGTGTACAAACTTTGGAAAATTATGGGGAACTTTATCTAAGCATTGATTGAATTAACCTTTCAAGCATGAAACCATCTCCCAGAATAGTTTGTCATGGAACTCTAAACGCATCTCTCAATAATTCATCGAACCACAAACTTCCCTTGTAGAGGGTAACTTAACCACAATTCGTAGATAACATGCTAAATCCAGTAGAAAGGATAAAGCATCAACTAGCTAAGACACTTTCAGTTTGACAAAACCGTGGTTGGGGTTATTGCTCTATGAATGTCCTGAGATATAAAGAGGGCAACGTAGAGAAAGTTTTTACTTCCCAGACAATCAAAACAAGAAGTTCAACGTGTCTTAAAAGGTCCAAGGACTGTTAAATAAGTGACAAATGTATAGCTAGTATAGTTGTCTCTGGTGGCATTTGGATGAAGGATTTGTGGACGGATTTGTAGAGGGGAAAGAAACTGAAAGTGATACCCATTCGCAAATCCAAGAGGTGTTTCCTACACCTTTTCTTTTTCCTTAACAAATCCCTCCACAAATCCTTGATTTGATTGCACTTAAAAGAAGGGAACAGGAAAAGAAACTGAGAAGAGAAACTATGGAATAGAAAAGACTGAAGAGGAAAGAAGAAGAGAACATAACAAATGAGATGAGATGAAGAACAATGGAAGGAAGAAGATGAGAAGCATAAGAGAAGGGAGAGAAACTGAGATGGGCAACAACCACCAGTAATTTCCAGCAGAATTCAACTTCAGTCCAAAAGAACCTCCTTTATGTCTTTGATGCAGGTTTATGTATTTGGGTTACCCTAAATAGTCATGTCCCTTGTGTGACTTCATAAATACTCTCTTGTGTGACTTCATAAATTCTCAGAGCCACAGATTGAAAACTTAAGAGCGACCAAGCTAATTTCATTGTTCAACCACGTATTGTTCATTACAAATTACGATGGAGAGAGTAGCATATATACAAATCAGGAACCTATAACTGCCTCAACAACCAATTGGCACACTGCACCTAACTAAGCCACTTGGCCTGTAACTAACTAACCGAACTCCGCTAACTGATCTAGTGACACGTCACTGGCCACAGCTGTACAAGTTGGCTCTGTTGAGGCTTCAGTCGTGTGAGCTTCCCCTGAGCTAGCCACATTGTGCTGAGCTGAGTGCCTGAGTGTGAGTGGCTTGACACAGATAAACTTGACTGCCAAGAGATAGAGTGGATGAAGTCCGTTTCTTTGTAGTGTTTTTCCCCATCCGTCTTTGGACCATTCACTCTTTTCCCGACCATGCATAGTTAGAACCGTAGAACCCTTGCTTCCTTATGAAACGATAGTTCCAAGAAAGGTGAGTAGTGTATAGTTGACTGGACTGAACCCTCCTCATCATTAGGCAATAACAAACAGAAATCACAAGTTATTAAATGAACCGTCCAAAATTAAACTAAGAAAAGAAGCATTAGTTTGAAACCGCATCAGTAGTTGAGCTTCAATATATATGATCTTTTCTGTGAAAACTGAAAAATTGCAAAAGTAATGGAGACTAAGTCATCAATTTAAGATGCTTTTGAGTGTATTGCTTCTAAAATAAATGTGGACGAAGTCAGTAGCAACACTTGGGCATTAGAGTTTTGATGGCAAGATATTTTCTGAGCATGAACTCCTGATAAAAGAAAAGAAAGTGAAAGAACTTCTGTTCTTTTGAATTTCCCTTGCTTCACCCAGATTTTCAATTGCTGTTCCTTCATTAATGCTGTTTTCTCCTCTTATTATCTCCGGGCGATTTGATGTAGCATGTCGGTTTTGCTTCTATAATTTTTCTCTCTTGGTCTCAGGACCAGTATGCTGCTACATGACCAGGACATTTTTCCAGTTAGAAGGAATAGATGAATGTAGCCTGATTGCTCCCAGTAACGAATCAGCAAAAATGGCCATAGCTCCTCCTTGATCAGATCAGATGTGTAGCAGTATGTTGGTAAGAGCGAAAATTGCTTTAGTTGCTTTGTTTGAACTGGCGCAGGAATCTTGCGGTTGATCTTTTTAGATACTTGTTCTTCCTCTTCCAAGAGATGGACAAGTAACTAGTGCCTTTAGGGGATATCAACTTTCACGATGTGTATGAATGATTCTTCAATTGGTTAATTTTCTAAATTCTAAATCCAATTTTGTTTATGCTGTGTCTATACATCTACTGTCTAGATCAGTTGTCTTCCAAAACACGTTCATCCTTCAAAGTTTGGATCGATTCAGGGTTCTTTGCGTTGCCTGTATTTATGATGCAGAAGGTGACACTTTTTTTAGCATGATTGGTTTTAGCATCAAGTTTCCTCATATTTGCAATTTACAACTGAAATTTTTCTATAACCACCGAGTCCTGGAGATTGTCCTCCATTCCTAGGACTTGATGGTAAAAGACTTCAGAAAGAATGGTTCTGGTAACATAAGGTCAACTAGTGCTGTAAAATATACAAGTGGTATAGGGCTACATCACTGTCCTGGATAAGGGATGGTTAGGCTGCCACGTGTAAATCTGATGGCCATGTCAATGGTCTGTGGATGAGCCTTTTTCCTTTCACACCTTGTGAACCCAATTCTAAAGGGAAAAAAACTGGAAAAAATCAGGATAAGACCCTTGTGGAGAGCTCGTGGTGCAGGCACTCCATCATAATCTCAACCTTCATCCAACGGCTGACATTGACTTGGAAAAAAGGATTAATATTATTCTCAGCCACATTGCTCCCTTCACTGTTCTTTCTTTCTTTTACCCTGACTTGTACTTAACAGAGAGCCAAAGAGAAGAGGGTGGGCTGAGATGGCTTCATTGACCATTTTTGTTCCGCCGGCGGTGGCCACCGGAAGAGTGTACCGTGCCACGGCGGCAAAGGGTGGGAGTGAGGAGAAAGGTTTCTTTGACTGGATAATTGGTGGGATGCTGAAGGAAGATCAGATGCTGGAGACTGACCCAATCCTGAAGAAGGTGGAGGAGAAGGATGGCGGCGGCCGTAAAAGCACGGTCGCTGTCCCTCCCAAGAAGAAGGATGGCGGCGGCTTCGGTGGCTTCGGAGGCCTTTTTGCCAAGAATGAAAAGTGAACATTGTACCTTATCCTCGCTCCCTCCCCCTCCATTTCTCGCTGTCTCTCTACTAAATGAATCTGCTTGATGATTCTGAAATGCTACGTTGTGTTTCCTTTTTGTTGGCTCGGTTTGATTTGGTTTGGTTTGGTTTATGAACAAGAATTTTTATATATTTACTACTCCTATCAATTCATCGGCAATCTGGACTCTGAGGCCGTTCCGGTTTCTTAAAAAAGGAAGTTTTAGAAAAGGAAGGTAATTTCAAGCTCAAAAATCATGCGTTTACGCAAATAATTTTCCTACAAATATGGATCTTATTTGATAGATCTCATTGAAATCTTTTAAACAGTACAAAAAAATTCATAAAATTATTTTTCATTTTCATTATATTTGAATTTGAAATTTGAAAAAAAAATACTTTTTAAAAAAGAAGGGAAAGTGGAACGGCCTCTCTGCCCAGGATATTGTTAACTGAGATTCGGATAAACTTGTCTTGATGCTTTCATTGGTTTCTTGATTTGCTTTGCTGTTGAAAACAAAAATGGGTGTGAAAACAGTCCTCCGGCAGAAACCTTCACATGTTTGATTGTTGCCTCAGAATTAGCTTTCGAGGATAGTTTGGAGAAATTTGGTTGGCAGACATGGAAAGTTGGTTTTTCTCTCTCTCTCTCTCTCTCTCTCTCTCTCTCTCTCTCTCTCTAAGGATAAGGAAACGCGTAAAACACATTTTGTCATTGTTGAAAACACTCCTTCTCTGCTAAATTGGGAAATTTTTGCGGAAAATTGATTCTAAGGAAAAGTGAAGTGCGGTGATGTACAAAAAAAATTATTTTCCTGTATGTGTTGTTTTGATAATAAATCTCGCAGGAAAACAAGAAATTTTTTCTTTTGGCAAGACCTATTTTGCAAGAAAGTGTTTCCTAATGGAAAAGCTAAAACTGTGAGTCCTGCAACTTCTCTGGTAACTGAACACAAAAAAATTACAGAAAAGTTGATTTTCTCATTATTTCCATGTAACTAAACGGGGCTTGAATCAAGATTATGATAAACCCCAAAAGGATTGGTAAAGTAAACATGAGAAAGCCATAAATGCTTGATCATGAGGTTACATGTTCGAATCTCATGGAGGCTATCTCAAACCCTGGGCCACTGGTGGGGTGTGTTCAGTCGTTACCTTCAGGACCCAAGAATTAGTTGAGGCGTGCCCGGACATCCGATTATAAAAAATAAAAACAAAACAAGATTACGATACAAATGTCACGACATGTGTGGCACCGTTTTTCGAAAACAAAAACAGCTAGTTATGTGATCATGTTTAACAGTCACCGCATTGCGAAATTTTGGTGACAGAAATAGGAGGGAGGCTGTGAAAGCTAGTAATGAAACTCTGTGCCTAGCCCAATGTGCTGTTGTCCTGTCCATGAGTAGAATATTCGGCACTCCACACCAATACAAGAATAAAAAAACAGCCACAGGACCCATAGTGCCTGTTTCAATTAGTAATTGGAATCATAAGGTACTGTGAAGTATCAATTTCAATGGGAGTGATGAAATGGACTTAACCCATCCATCGATTCATCGATTAAGATCCTAGCCTCAATTAGCCCCGATTGTTTAACTTGTTTTGTTAACCGTGATGATAGTTGGGTTCATGAATTTTAGTCATAACCAACAGTAACTAGGATGCCGGAAAATGATCAGACCCTTGTTATACCGCAGCTTCACCAAACTTCTTATATACGAATAGCCAAGAGGATGCCAATTATCAAACCACAAAAAGTGTTCATTCGGGTTCTTTTGTCTCGGGAAACTTGGCACAATCAGGAAGTTGAGAAAGGGAAAAAGACTGTGCTTGCAAGTTCGCAACCGTAATCGACATAATTCAGCATGTGATTTCTGCACAACGCTTCAATTCCTAGGCCATTCTCGAAACAGAACACTAGGGACAAGGTTCTTGTGTCAGCATACATGACAAGGACCGATCACCATCCTATTTGCCTAGGATTGCAACCAGGCTTTTCCTACTTGGTACGAAGGAAAAATGATTGTACCAATTGTCTGTTCCATTCTTCCCCGATTGTTGATCCTCCTGTCGAAATGAGTTCGTTTTCAGGGAAAAAATCAATTATGGGAAAAAATCAATTATTGTTCGGAAGGGCTTTTACTTGCGCTGCTTATGACATCGAAATCGTGCCTTGTAAAGCAAATGAAGTTGCAATTCATTCGCAACCTTCAGTTGTTGCCCCGAAAATGAAGCTTAAAAACACCCGAAAAATGAGAAAGTTCCAAGATTTTATTCACCAACCCGATAATTACATGAGGAGATCTTACAGCCATTACACACGCAATGAAATGCGTTCACTGAAGCAACCAACTAAAAGGCTTTGAGTCCTTTTGCAGCAAAATGATTGCCACTGATACGATTTACATGAAAACATTAACCTTGCGATATAGCTTGAGAAATTTAACAAGCCTTTGCCGGAACAGAATTGGTTCTCTGGAATGAACAAGATTTATTGATGAACTCGATGCAGTCACTGATGGCTTCAGCTCTATAAGCATCGAGCGGAGCTATTGACGGATTCGACCGCCCCAAAGAAGAACAAGCATTTGGAGACGACCTCCTCCTCCTCCTAAAGGACACGAAACGCAGAGCTGTAGCCACCTTATCTCCAATACACCTAAGGAACCTCAGTGGTGACAATTCTGATCTTCTGGGCATCCTGAATCTGCAACTAGTTGTAAATCCCTTGTTCTCGCCCGAAACTTTCGTAGCATCCTGTTTGTGAGAGGTCCTTGTCTTCTCATTGGCTTCTGGTTTGAAACTCACTCGTCCGCTGCTCCTTGCCGACATTGGATACGTAACCTGTGCCCCAAACAAAGAAGGGGAGAGAGAGAGAGAGAGATTTGGGAGGGGATGCAGAAACTGGAGTTGAAGGTGGATTAAATAGGAGGGTGTGGCCTAAGGATGAAAATATTGAAACTCAGTTAAGCATTAGAAGTGAAGTGTGAAAGGGGAAAGATTATGTAAAGATTACGGCATTACGCTGAAGAGTTAGATTTACTTTTGACCTGCAGTGGCTTTCTAATTTGAAGATTATGATTCACTTCTTCTGTTAATGCTGCATTTACACTCTTAATGACCAAGTTATTGTAATATTACACACCTCAAGGCATCTCCACCATTCAGCATGTTAGGATCAAGCGCTTACCATCTTACCAAAACCCGCAGGTAGTTTTAAAGGTGCAACTTTATTTCCTTATACTAAAGCATAGTAGGCCTCAAGCGCCGCGGTTCGACCCGCATAAGAGAGGGTGCTGGCCTGCGCAACCGATAATTCCCCCCCCCCCCCCGGCAAGCAGCATGCCATCCAGAGGAGTCAAACCCGCGACCTTGGCTTTGATACCAATTGTTAGGATCAAACGTGTACCATCTTACCAAAACCTGCAGATAGCGATAAATGCACAACTTTATTTTCTTGTACTAAAGCGTAGCAGATCCCAAGCTCCATGGTTTGACACGCGTGGGAAGGATGCTGGCCCGCGCGACCAACAAAGCCAAATTTAGCTACTGTCAACTGAAAGCCAAAGTAGAAGCTTCAATGACGAGCTAAAAACTCAAAAGTACTTTTTGTTAAACACAGCGGGCACACAGCCATTTGTTGAGCCAAATTTGGCACCAACATTTGCTTTACCAAAATGGTCACACCACCTTCAAATGCTAATAGTGGTGGAAAGATGTCATTACACAAATGGAGCAACATTGCTATCTTTCTAACATTTTGAGTCTTATCATCAATGGAGTTGCTCTGAGGATAGCCAAACTTCAAAGAGCACTAGCAACAAAAAGTGAGAGGAAACACCACCTACTAGCTTTCTAGCTCTTAATTTAACCCTTTGCCCTTCGGGAAGGAATAAACCTAGATACTCAAAATGGGATAACAAAGTATGAAGAAGATTCTCTTGCATTTTTCTCAATAAGAAAACGAAGAAGGCGGCTTTCATCATTGGCTAAGCAAAATGAACATTTAAATAGACTAGTGGTACAAGCAATGAACATTTTAAAACCGCTAAACTGTAACCAAATTTTAGGAAATAATGGCCCTAATAAATAGATGAAATAAACAAAGGAACGTTGGTCCACCACTGCAAGGTGCTGTTTTTTCCATTCAATTTATTTGGAAAGAAGGTGATGACGAGTGATACTAGGAAAAACAATACTTATTAATTCAATTATTTTTAACTGTCTGTTCTAAGGTTTTAAATTCCGTACTGTACCCAGTATGTACTGGATTTGCCTGAAAAACAGTATTCAACCCCTTTAATTACATTATGGTTCAAATTCAGGTCGGTAGACGGTACGGGTGAGTACTGGATGACACTAATCATTCTATTTTTTTAAAAGTTTTTTAGGGAAGTAATTCTATAATTAAGACTTTCTCGTACTCTAAAAAATCATACTTAATTTAATCTGCTGAGAACCCATGTATCCAGTCACAAACTATGGCAATTATGAGGCACAGGAAAAGGAGATTTCAATGGGGCTAGGGAGTTGGGAGAAATGTTTCATGGGAGAGCATCTGTTCTCTTTTCCAAGTTCTTTTTTAGCTCTCTTTTCGTCAAAAGAAGTCCCAATCCTACCAAGTACCAACCTTTCGGTAAATTTAATCTCTTTGCTTTGCAACGAGAATAGCGACACCAAAGACGGTCGTTTTTTAACAGCCTCATCAATTCTGATCCTTTTTCCCTTTATACTACTTCCTATCTTTGCAATGCCCTTTTCCCCTTCCTTTCTGTGGACAAGAGAACTAACAGCATTTGCCTTTCTTCAAAGATTGCCAATTTTAAGGGACCTGATCAAGAGATTAACTCTTCTCCTCCTAACAACGAAATTTCTTCCCAATTCGATTAATGTTTCGGAAAAGACTTGACCGAATCACAATCGATGGTGATCTTCTTCAATACCCCAGAGTTGGCTTCCACATCCTATCTTTACGCCTAGATGAAGTTTTTTTAACAAGACCCACGTAGATGACTGCAGCATTAGTTATTCGCTGCGTGATTTCAAAGGTGGAAGAAGAAACTGTCGGCAGTCATCTATCAGGGAATGCTCGCGACAAAGAAATTGGAGAACATGAAGTTAGATGAACCAAATCGATTCCCGAAGGGAACAAAATTAACTCTCCAGTTCTCAAAACAGCACAATCTTAGTAACTCAAAATGGAGAAACTTCCTTGTATCATCATATCAAGGCATCCATGTATGCATTGCATTGTATCTAATTCCTTTCACCGAGGATATATACATTCACCAACAATGAACAACCAACAAATTGACTCCTACTGTAAAAGAAACCAAAATCATGCTTACAACTATGCGAGTTGGTTCGACTAACCAAAAGACTTTTGGAAAGACAAAATCAGGTTCAGCATCTTTTCTGTATCAACCTTTAATGACAACAGAAAATTCAGCATCCACGATCATGCATCAAGAATATGTGAAATGCTGTCTATACTCCTGATGTTTACCTGATTAAAATCTTGAACGTGCATCATCTGAATCCACGTTCTGTGTCCCACTAATTGTTTTCTAAAGAAAGGAATGCATCCAAGGAAGTAAGGAACAGCCACAAAGCCCAAAGAGCAAGAGAGATCCTTCACCTTGAGTACTTAACAAACAGACAAACTATATTCTTTCAAAGCCTCAGAGGTCCCCGTTGATCTTGTGTGGTACAGTAACGCAAAGAGCTTTCTAGGTATACGATTACTCTGAAGTTCAATTGCAACAGTTCAAGAACAACTTTCACTCATTCATGACAAGCAAAACTTCTGCACCACCACCGATGACAACATCCAAGTATTCCTTTACTTCCTCTGTATCTTTAAAAGAGAATGGAGCAGCTAAATCACTATCCAAATTATACCAAGCCCCTTCTATCTTTCTCAATGCAACCCAATGTCTTCCTTTCCAAAGTCCACCATACCTTCTGACTGGGACGTTTAGCACAATACCCATTAATTTGTCTTCTCCTTGATCAAGATCAATTGCAGAAGCTCCACTACGGCGGTCATGCCAGACTACCCTTTTGCCTTTTTCTTCCACTGCGGCAATTAAAACATTTATATCATAGTTCCCAGTAAATGTGTTGTGATGAGGCTGGAAGATTACAGAAAGTGGCATCCAGGTTCCCTTTGTTGGATCATCTAGAGCGAGTTTTTCAGCAATGGCATTCAAATGGGACCGAGTGAATGCACCTCTTTCCTGCATTTTAATGCAATTGGCATCACAAATCCATACAAGAGAAGGAGAAATTTGAACTAAGGCTCAGTTTGGATAGACGTGGATTTGGACAGAAGGGGTTTTATGTTCACTAATCAATTTCGACAATTCTAAAGTTTTATATGTAGAGTGGAAGACGGAATAGACATTGAATAAGTTTATTTTTAGGGGGGGATTAGGCATAATTACTTTCTTTAACATGGAGAATTTTCAGTTCTCCGGTCATAGTTTATTAGACATCCATCATTATGAAGCTCCCAAACTCAATGCCGAAATCCCAATTCAAGCTGCCAAATTTTAACTGAATAATCTTCCCAGGTGATAAAGCCAACTTGCATTTGGACTAAACTAATTTTGGTACATACAGTCGGTATTGTACTAGGAGTATTATTTTAACTTATAGCTACCTTTTCTAGTTTTTTGTTGTCATTACATCACATCGTTTCTTTCCAGGAACGGAGCCATACAGAGGGCGGGTGTGGCGTGGGCCACCCCCAGTTTGACATGAATGAGAGTCGATTAGGTACTTATCGATTTCCGAACAACTTGATTTTTTACACAAATGATGAAAAAATAGCAACTTAAAAAATAACTATTAAAATTATAAAAATAATACTTCAATGGCTTCCATTTAAGAACCACAAGAGAGTTGAAAACAAACCTTTATTATTTTCTAACTAAAACAAGTCCGGGACAATGTCTGAGTTTAACTTCTGATTTGTTTTCATATTCTTCATCCACAATACGTTACAATATAAGTGGATCACCACCAAATAGCGCCACCTCCCAATCCAATTCCCGTCTCAGCCACTGTTTGTCTCAACGAAGGGAATCATGAAGATATAAGAATGTACATAGTAGACCAATGTTTAAGAACAAAGTTTAAAAAGGTCTATATATGAGACGACGTTGAAGACTGTCTTTTTTGAACTTTTCCCTCTTTAGTGATTCTTTCATGTTCTGTTTTTGCCATTACTAGGAAAAGTGAGCCGTGAATCGTGATTAACAGTCATATCTTCACTGCTCCTATTTCCCTAGGGTTTAATGCCAATTTTCCTAGGGTTTAATGCCATAATTGCCGTTAACAATCTAGCATGGCGAATTTTAATCTCTTTTTGACATCTCCTCGTGGCAACCGAAAAGGAAGCACAGAGAATCTAGTTCGTCAACTGAAGAAACTTGATCCTTAACCACCATCATTAACCAACATATAGACCCCCATATCGATTGATTGATTGATTGATTGATTGAGCGAGCGAGAGAGAGAGAGAGAGAGAGAGAGAGGGGTAACCTGAAAGAGATTGTTGAGGGAATGTAAGAGGCAGAATTGGAGCCTCTGCCTCTCGTGATAGACTTGTTCTTGTCGCTTCTTCTTCACCACCACCTCCTTCTCCTCCATCTTTGTCTTCTTCAACTCAGCTTAATTTGGGGGTTTCGTTACTTCTGAGTTACAATCAAGAATTCGCTCTTGCCTGATCAAATTGCCCTAGGAAATTCCCCCAAAAGGTAGGATTTGGAAAATTGGAAAGTCTAGAGAGAGAGGGACCAACAAACCGCGCCGAGTAACCTAGCTAATCCCCCAATTTCTCTCTCCAAATCAGTTCAAAAACAAGAAAAAAAAAACCTTCCAAATGTTTTGACGTGGGGCGACAACGCCTTATGAAATGACGGAATCCAACGGTGGAGGTAAAGCCAGCGCTACAGCTCTGTCTTCATGCCCAAGGCAAAGAAAGCAGACGTCATCCAACTCAACACAAGTTGTTCGACGCATATGAACCCATTACCGCCTGGAACCAAATTGGTCCACCTGCATTGAATAGTTACGAAAGCAATTGTGTCTTTTTAAGTGTATTCTCCCTATTTAAAAATTGTGTTCATAGAGTTTTTTTTTTTTTTTTCGCTTAATCATACATAACGTAAACATAGCGTGATGATACTTTCGTTCTAACAAATAGACATAGCATCATTGTTTTCTTACCTCAAGATTCGATTGGTTTGCTTATTGGTTTATTATTTGGTGCGATTTCGGCACCAACAGATTGTGAGTGAGTGCTTATTTGTTTGTACTATTTCGTATTATAGTGATCCATTCCCCCTTCCTATTCAGCAGGGCGTTCCCATACTACTTTGTACCACTCTTTCAGCTGGATTTCAACTTTGCAATGAAATTTTCGTTCTAAAAAAATTGCAAAACTAATTAACGAAAGACAATAAATGTGTGATGTGGATATTTTCACCTAATTTTCCTGATTTCTTTTAGATAAAAACATAGCACGCCATGTGGACTAGACATGATATTTTTAAAGATAAAAATATATATAGCACACCATGTGGACTACACATGCTCAATACATTCACGAGAGCGTGAAAAAAAAAATTCAGTTGTATTGATTCTGTTGAATGATACTTATCCCTCATCGATCGATGCATTTTTTTTTGGAATCGTCAATTCATTCATCACAAGCCCTTTGGGCAAACAGATTTTAGAACAGATACAGGAAAGAACTAAAGTAACCTAAACGTCGATCTCAAGCACCTACTGCAGAAACAGGCCCCGCGATAACGCGGGTACGTAAGAACCAATCTCGGTCGATGCATGACTCTTGACATTAAATGTGAAAATTGTATTCAAAGAGAAAATTGGAATGTGAGAGATAGCCGACTCGCAGTTCTGAATGAGCAGTTTAATTAGGCTCCTAGCCCTGAAGTTACGACGGTAACTTGGTAAACCAAACGAAAAGGAACACAATAATGTGCTTTCGCGAGTTACAGTAATGTAAACAATCATATGGAAAGCAAAGCTCTCCAAGTCCCAACAATTATCCATAAAAATCCAACACAAAACCGGAGGACGCCCAGTTCTGGTGTGCCAAGCGACACGACCTTTGGAGATGCAAGTCGCAAGAACCAAAAGATTTAGAAGAACATTATTGTCATTTGACTTCCTTAAAGAGTCTGCTTCTTTACCAATCACATATAACATGAGCGATTTTTCATTTTAAGCATTTCTAATTTTAACTTGGTTTCTATACCTGTACATCCAGGATATCAATCATCAAACGTAAATCATATCTGGAAACTAAATGGAACACCAGAATAAGGTTACTGAGATTGATATAGGAATTTACAATTTCTAACGACCACAGTTAAGAGTCAAAGATTGGATTGTATGGGAGTTATCTTTTACAGATTACAGTCTGAGACGCAGTTCTTCTTTATGTTGGCTGGGTGGCACTTAACTTACATTTACGCCTGAGTGAAAATTTTGGCTCTGGAAAAAGAAAATTTGGAAGAGAAAGAAATGGTATTGCACAGTTTTCTAATCAACATTTTTATGGAAAGAGATTTTACCAATCTGAATTGTTATTTTATTCACAAGTGATGCCACAAAGACCACTAAAGATTGATAATTAGCCAGTTTAAACTAAGGCATCAAAATAAAGCATAAAGTTGGGAATATAGTTATTTCCAGTTACTTCCCAGCCACATGAGAGAGAAAGCCTGGCCATGATGCTGAACCAGCTATCCAAACAACCATGGATGAAAGCTCTCCATCCCTGCAGGAAGCACAGAAAACACGGAAAACAAAATGCACGCTCCCTACGCAGGCATTATCCTGTTCAGGTTCAAAGGGACTATCTCAGCCTGACCTGCCTTCCTCTCATGGCCAAATGGCCAGAAGCTGAGGCAGATACAGACACCCCCGGTGCGTTTCTTATGTCAATAAAAGCTAATATAATCCATTAATAAATAGACGACAAAGTTTCTTAGTATCCAGAAATTCTAAACCAGAGACTTGTCTGCTTATTACATTACTACGAAAACAAGAACTTACCTACAGGTTGAAATTGAAGATCATATAGATCACCCCTTATTCTCGTCTGGCCATTACCCTCCAGTGCTCCGAGAAGTTCCAGACCATTTATCCTGCTCCATGTAGTCCTGCAAAGAGTTGCTGTAAGATAACTGTACAAGAGCGGATGTAAGAGTCAAGACATTCAATCTGACTGAAAACTTGCGGAAGTACACGTCCATATCTATGCATCTATAAGTATACAACAAATACCACCACAGGACATAGTAATGAGTCTTATGACACAGACACATCTTCATATGAACATAGAATAGTACGTGCTACTGGTGAATCTAGAAAACACAGATTGCCTATGGTTTATTCTAGCCTTTTCCTATGCTCCCCCTCCACGTAATGTAAGCACCATACGCATGTGGCACTAGCAGTCTATAAAATTGGTAAAGGATTCAATGCATCTGTCATATACTACAGTTTTCGCTTTTGGAGAAGTAGTCAAAATAGCTTATGATATAAACTGGAACGTAATGAAAGCACAAGCCTTGAGCTTCTGCAGCAGAATTATCTTTTTTCAGCTTAGTTCCAGAAAATAGAGAGATGTCAGTTGTACTACTCGAAAACTATGCAAGATTAATCTCCCCCAAGAATTCTCATTTACAAGATTAGTTCCAAAAAAGAGAGAGATGTTACAACTTAGGATTACTACTCCAAAAAGATACAAGATTAATCTCCCATTTGAATTTCCTATATTTTAAGATGGTACGAATGTAGGGTGTAAAACGTACTGAGAATGCCTTTCCATGTGCAAACATTACTTGGACAATGGAATTCAGGACAATGCAAACCTATTAAGAGGAAATTCAAGTTATTCAACCATACTAACCTCTAATTCTTCATAGAGTTTATGTAGCTTTCTGGCAAGTAGATTTCTCCACCAACCTCACCATGTTGCTCCCCACTCACAGTTTTCTTAGCAGCCAGAAACTCGGCACTCATAGCTTGCATTCCTTGCTGCACAGCTTCCTCAGCGCTCCCATAACCATGCTCCTCAGCATACTTCCTCACATCCTCAGTTATCTTCATGGAACAGAACTTGGGCCCACACATGGAGCAGAAATGCGCCACTTTTGCACCATCTGCCGGCAGGGTCTCGTCATGGAATGACATGGCAGTCATGGGGTCCAATGACAATGCAAATTGGTCCATCCACCGAAACTCAAACCTTGCCTTGCTTAGTGCGTCGTCCCACGATTGAGCGTGTGGATGACATTTTGCCAAATCAGCCGCGTGAGCAGCTATCTTATATGCTATAACTCCAGCTTTGACATCGTCCCGATTAGGTAAGCCAAGGTGCTCTTTTGGTGTCACATAACAGAGTAGTGCAGTGCCAAGAGCACCAATATTGGCAGCCCCAATGGCTGAGGTGATATGGTCGTACCCAGGCGCAATGTCGGTTGTCAATGGTCCAAGAGTGTAGAAGGGCGCTTCATTACACCACTCCAGCTGTTTCTGCATGTTTTCAGGGATCTTGTGCATGGGTATATGTCCAGGGCCTTCATTCATAACCTGAGAGTAACAAATCAGTATTGCAGATCACAAAGGATTTTGAATGCAATAGCTGCACCTTCCAACTGATATTTTGAGCATTAGCAACAACTGAGCACCATGCCACCATCGCAATAAATAAATGCAGCAGTAATAAAGCATGTAACAGATGCAGAAATGATAGTTTTTTTCTTTTTGTGTGCACGTGTGTGTGTGGGTACCATTGAAAACTGAACAGACCTACACTGAGAAATTAACCCAAGATTGTTAACAGGGTTTGGTTTGAAAATCAGAAGACAGTTCACAAAAAGAAGAAAAAAGTACGCGAATGCTGTCGAAATTTCATCCTACACTAGAAGTCAAATAACATCAAACAGCTTTGAACTATATATTGTAGAAGTCATACCTGTAACTTCATAAACATGAACATAAAAGATGATTTTACCCAGCATATTTGAACAAGCTTGAGATGGGACCAGGGAAGAAGTTTGTTATAACATATAGTCCTATATGCTTTTTTGTATTCTATAATATACACACCTGTACATCCTTTTCCCAAGCTCTACGCGTCAGTTCTCCTTGAGTCAAGAGCTCCGCAAACTGAGCAGTATCATTGGCGTCATAAATTGACCCGGGTCTCAGCCCATCACCTATCGAAAGCGCTATATCATATTGATTACAGATGTCGAGTATGTCATCCCAGTGTTCATAAGCAAAGTTCTCCTTGTGATAAGCTAAGCACCACTTTGCATGAATGGACCCTCCACGGGAAACAATTCCAGTCATTCGCTTAGCGGTCAAAGGAATGTATCGAAGCAGGACTCCAGCATGTATTGTGAAGTAATCCACACCTTGTTCAGCTTGTTCAATCAAGGTCTCTCTGAAAACTTCCCAGTTTAGATCTTCTGCGATGCCATTAACTTTTTCAAGTGCTTGATAGATGGGCACAGTTCCCACTGGCACAGCTGAGTTGCGGAGGATCCACTCACGAGTTTCATGGATATGGCGACCGGTAGAGAGATCCATAATAGTATCAGCACCCCACATCGTTGCCCATTGAAGTTTGTGAACTTCTTCCTCTATGGAACTCACCACAGCAGAATTCCCAATGTTTGCATTGATTTTCACCAGGAAATTTCTTCCAACAATCATGGGCTCCAACTCTAAGTGCTTCTTGTTGGAAGGGATGATTGCACGACCACGGGCTACCTCTGATCTCACAAACTCTGGGTCAAGCTTCTCACGAGCAGCACAAAATACCATTTCCTCTGTTATAATTCCATTTTTAGCATAGAACATCTGAGTGTATCTTGGTCCACCTAGCTTCTCTCGCCTGTCAATCCACTCTTGGCGCAATTTGGGAAGTCCTTCAAATCCATTAGTTTGAAAAAAGAAAGTTGAATAGTCACCAAATGTGATGGGGCAGAGAACAAGCGATAGAGGACGTTTAATAGAAATATCCGCCAATCACAACCAAAGCTTCTTAGTTGTCAATTCGAATTGCAAAGCCCACATGGAAACAAATGCTTACATATTATTTATAGAACATAATTCTAAATGAGAGAGAGAGAGAGACACTCCGACCACAGTTGTTTATTCCAAGTACCTCAAGGAAAATTTGTAAATGTGAAGATTGAGGAATATAAGCTTAACATATGTCATGCTACGAATTGGAAGGATTCGCAAAATATTGAAGAGGAGAACACAGTTACCAAGATCATCTTCCATGCACACAATTTTCAGGTGCTGGTCTTTAAAAAGATGTAGATCATAGACTACTGAGATATGGGATATAATTACCAGAGAGTCTATTCACAGGTAAAAAAACATGAGGGAAAATTTTCATCATTGAGAGAAAGATGTGCTGACAAAAGCCGGCAATGGGTTTATGCTCCAACGGATAGTGAAAGTGTACACATGCAAGGCTCAAGCGGAAAATGTTATAAAGTAGAACGAATGCAAATGCAATACCATAAAATTTAGAAAGGAAGCTGAAGAGAATCGAGAAAGAGATTACAGCGCACACAAGATTCAGAGGCATACCGGTGCGAGGGCTTATGTCTTGGGGACCACTGGTGTCATAAGTGTCAAAATGGGGTTCATCCCCAGATAGGTGGACCCGCCGAAATGGAACTTTGAGCACATGACCAGATGGTTCATGAGTAACTTCTCTGTAAAGAAAATCCACGCATCAAAGTTTTGCAAATTAATGTATAAAATTATGAATGTGTTCAAGCAGATGAGCTCGTAGAAAATCACAAGGTTTCTTAGCCATTGATTTGTACCCGAGATGACCAACAAGGTAAGTCTCAGACGAAAGCAAGAAACTCATGTAAAGGTTAGCCAAATGAAAGGAGGCACCTGTACTCTTTTGAGCTATTTGGGAAGCATTGTTCGAAAGAAGGAAGCGGGAGAAAATCAGGGGCAGAAGGATCAACTGTGTGCTTCCTCTGTCTAGACTTCTCCGCATTGGTTGCTGGGGCATCAAACGTTAATGTGGCTTTGGGGACCAGGACAGTAGTGGGATATGTTTCCTTCTTCTGCATACTTGCAACATTCCCCCTCACATCAAACCCATGCAAGAATGAAGTGTTTGAAAACTTTGAGGGATTCGAATGGCTGCCATTCTTGCCCACAATTGTCGTCAAAGTAGTTTTCACAGATGCCATTCTGGAAGGAGTTAAAAGAGTTAACATGCAATTGAAGTCCACCACAATCAGTCAACCAGTATATATGGCCAAAAGAAGATAAACATAGATTATGTTCTTCTCAATGTCAGAGGTAACACTCTTAGAAGAGTAATTTTCTTGAAATAACATAACAACAAAAGCAGATAACTTAGTCTGCCTCGTTTGTGTGAATCACCGAACCATACTAATCCAACAATGTCAAAAGTTGTCATAGATCCCAATGAAAATAGAAAACATCTCAAGCAAAGCCCTCAGGTGATTCGTCAAGAATCAGTTCACACCTATTTGGGCCCAACATCAATTTCTATCTATGGTCATTTTTATACGTGTTTCAAAATCTTATAAATCCCGAATTGCAGTTTATTGAACGTTCAATGTTGTTGACCAATATGAGCTAATTAGCCCTGATAAATTCTGTTGAATCTTTGGTTGACATATTGCTTGATACCCCAACCATTATGGTTGGGCTAGCCTTTAATAAGCAACAAATCAAACGTTCAATCCTTTTACACCGGAAATAATTTTAATATCAACTGCAGTAAGTCCGTAACTATATTGTCTCAGATCTGTGGTCCTTATATATTATTGTCTCAGATCTGTGGTCCTTATCATCATTTCTGGAATGAGAAGTATATATCAACATGTAGCTGGGTTCAAACATCATGAATGTAAAGCCAAGTCGAACCACATGAGCAATCACATGTACACGCCCCCTTACTCCGATTCAGTCGAGATTATCAGTGATTGGAACAACACCAAAAACTCTACACATGCCTGCTAAAGACCGTGTAATCAACACCATTTTTTATCACGTATGGTTAAATCTCAACAAATTGAGAAGAAAGTTGTCAAAATTCGATAAATCTACAAACTTGGTTAAAACCCCACGCCCTTCATCAATCCATCTCCAAATTGAGAAAAATCGCAAGAATAAACTATCACAAAACCAAACTCATATAAATGGGTACATGTACAAAATCCGGCAAAGGAAATGGTAAGATGTAACCACGTCGAAAGATTAAGGAACGAAACATCATTATAGATGTTTCATCGGAATTACAAGCCACGAATCTCGTTATACACAGAATATGCAAGAGTGACATTGCATGATATACATATAGATACATACATTGAGGAGCAGCATGAGAGAGAGAGAGAGAGAGAGAGAGAGAGGAACCTCCGATCTGGTGAGGTGTATCCTTATCTCTTCAGAGGCTTGACTGTTTCTGAGAGCAGAGTGATAATAGCAACGCAACGCTGCCGCCAAGGAAAATGAATGAATGAATGAATGAAACTGTAGGCCCTGTTCGATAACCCGTTTTGCCGGCTAGCTACCGTGCCCCAAAGCAGTACTGGGGCATCAAGCCCCCGTTTTTTTTAAACCCTTAGATCTCCTCTTTCAATCCCAACCCTTGGATTCATCCCGCGTCTCTCTCTCTCTCTCTCTCTCTCTCTCCTGTTAACCTCCTATCCTACGCCGGTTAAAATTACTGTATTTTGAAAACACCAAAAAAACGTTGAATTACTGTAGCCTTTAGAGCATCACAGTGGACTAATCAAAATTGGATAATTAAAAGTTGTCACATTACTTTTTGATTATCCATTTAAGGGGTTGCTATGATTAGAAATGTAGATGTCCATAGTGACATAATCAAACATTGAATAATCAAAACTTGCTACATCACTTTTTCAACCTGCAAAAATCTAAAAATTGTCACCATATAAAACATTTTTTTAAAAATAGTTTTCAAACTAATAAAAATCGGTTATTAGAAATATAAAATAATTTTTTTAAAAACACTTTTTCAAAAAAGTTTTAAAATGAGTTTTTTTTTGAATAACAATTTTAAAAAAACAGTATTTAATAAAAAACAGTTTAACTGTATTTGTAAAAAAAATAAAAAATTTTTAAACATATTTTTCTTAGAAACATTGTAGAGAGAGAGAGAAGCTTTTGGTTATTGACAAAAAGTTGTTAATTTTGATTATTCTATGGCTAAAATTTGATGAGTTGATAAAAAGTTGTTAAGTTTGGTTATACCACTATGAGCACTTTTTTGAGCAAACATTGCTAACTTTAAGAAATTATTTTGGTTATTCCACTGTGGATGCTCTTAGTTGTGGTAAGTATGCCTTATTTTGTAATAGTAAATATCAGAATAAAATGTAGTAAGAAGAGTCAGTATTCATCGTAAGTATAATGGTTTTTTTTGGCTGAAAAAAAACAAAATCACCTTACTTTTTGGAGGTGATTTTGATCCAAGGACCCAGATTAACCTAAAACCTGATCTAATGGTTCATATTAAATAGGGGCATGATGCCCTAATACCACGTTGGGCAATCATAGAAATTTTGCCCGTTTTGAGGCTTGGGATGGGAGTACAAATCCTGTGGGTCTTGCCCCTTGGTCTAACATTTTAAAAAAAAAGGAAGGTTCAAAAATCTGGAACAAACATTCTTTTTGGACCAAGAAAATAGGAACTTTCTCTTAAATTGGAACGGCCAATACTTGAGAAATGTTATGATACATGAAAAGTGTCCGTGAAAGAGAACGGACGGCTCGAATGAATCAAAGTCGTCCATTTTCTTTTATGGACACTTTCATGTTAAAGGAAAATTATTCAATACTTCTGAGATATACTCCCTCCCCTCACATAATATATATGGGGTTCACATGAGACCTACATGTTATGTGAGGTGAGAGGGTATAATTACTAGTCATTAAGGAGAATTGAGAATCTTGCGTTAATGTGACTTGTTTTTAAGTCCGTGTCACAAAAGTGTTTTCCACTGTGTTCCAAAACATAACAATAATTTTCTTTTGTCGAAGCTTTCCATGTTCTAATAAGTACTACTAACAAAAGTGTTTTCCATGTTCTAATAAGTACTACTAACCATATAGTGTTTTCCACTGCCGCCCTGATACCCCACATTTGTTGAAAAGTGTAATTCATAATTTTCCCAGAAATTTGGAGTGCATATCTTTCTAAAGATGCATCATAAATACTTAGTTTTATCACATCGAGATATGTAAAGCCCCCTTAAAACTTGTAATTCATTCTCTAAAATTCATATTTGTAACAATCGTATAAAAGGACATTATATGTTACAATCACAATAACAATCAATACAATCAAATATTCAGTCTTATCATATTTCTTTACTATATCAAGCTTCTTTGATTAAGTTTTAGTTCAGCAGAAGCTGTGTGGCATTGTCTTAAATCTCAAAAACATCTTTGTCTCTTTTTTTTATTATTTGCTTCTGCTACCCAAAAAATTCAACAACATTCTCCCACTATTTTTGTTTTGGATAAAAATCTCCCTTCTTTGCTCCCCAACCAGCGTCACATCTCTTTTTCCTTCCATAATGGCTTAACCTTTCCACTGTCAAATCTTCTGTTCCTACAAATATACCCAGAACTATTCTCCCATGTCTCCCATTTCCCCCTCTTTTTGACTGAGACTGTGCTATGCAGGGCAAATCGTCTCCGCTCACGTCTTGCTTCAATGATCGGAAAGGTTCACTTCGTAAAGCTCGTCGAGTAGAATAAGTGTATCAAAATTAGCTCGATCGGATATCATTAAGTGCCTAATCCGAATATTATTATATTAAAATTATTAAGTGTACCAAAAAAACAGTGGATTTTAATCTAGTGTTTCGGATCCATTCGTTTCAAGATAATAATGTTCGGATTAGGCACTTAATTATATCCAATAAAACTGATTTTTGGTACACTTGTTCTACTCGACGAGCTCTACGAAGTGAACGTTTTCAATCATCAAAGCGAGACTGGAGCGGCGGCGATTTGCCCCACACAGCAAGTTGCGCAGCATAGTCACTCGGTCCAAACACGTCTATGGCCACAGACTAGCCACACACCGATCTTGAACCGACGGGCATGCGGGGCCCACTCTGGGTCCCGCACAAATGATCCGAACCATTCAATAATTTAAATAAAAAAAAATCGAGTGGGCCGGTAAAAAATTCGCTTAATCAAATATGTATAGGTGCTCGATCCAATCGTTCATTTTTTTTCATTTCAATTTGTAATCTAGATGAAGTTGATTTTTTTTTAAAATTAACAGTTCAAATCATCCGTATGAGATTCAAAGTGGACGAGCGTGCCCGTCAGTTTAAGCTCGATGTGTGGCTAGTTGGTGGCTTTAGCATTAGCGCTTGAATGCAAACAGATAGTACTAGAAGAAAAGGGATGTGAGTACATGTCAGACTACAAAAAGATGTGTCAAAGGTCAAGCAATTTGTTTCCTCTTGTGGCGAGAAAATTTTGTGGTGTAGACATTCCAAGATTTTGGTGGTGTAGACATTGGAAGAAGTTGACATTTACAGAAAATATCAGCATGCTACATCGGCAAAATCATTTGTGCCTTGTTTGGATGAGATTTAGAAAAAAAAAAATCAACTAAAAAAACAATCATTATTCATATTTTCAATCATTACTCTCATTTCTCTTTCTTCTCTCTAATTATTATTCTCATTTCTCTCTCTAAACCAAACTCAAATTTTTTTAAAACATCATCTAAGCAAGGCACACTTAAAAAACACCCATAGCAACATCTTAAAGGCAAAATTGGTATGTCAAAAATATATATTTCGATTGATTTGGCCTATATCTATTTGGATTGATTTGGCCCATATCTATTGTTAGATTATCTTCGACATTTTATCCCGCTTTCTATAGAATTTTGTTAATTTTATCTCACATTTTTTGAGTTATTTATTATCCTAAATGAGAGAAATCTGAAAAGAACAAAAATTAATCAAACTTGAAAAAAAAATTCAAAAGAGATGAAAATAATATAAAAGAACAACCTATTTTGAATTATTTGTCTTTGGTGAATTTTTGAAAGTTTTTTTTTTATCATAAATTTTGTTATTCTTCGAAGATGATTTATTAAAAAAAAAATTTGACACAAACCTAACACAAGATTTCAAAAACAAAAAAGAAAATATTCAACAATTTAGCTAGGCCCAATGGAAATTTATGAGTGCTTTTACATCCAAGGAAGGATTAAAGAGCTTTTTTGTTTGGGACTCGAGATAAGGAGACGTTTTCACTAAGCTAAATGGAATAAAATTCATGTTTTCATGAATTTTTAGGTAGATACATCAACTGAAATACGTTTTAGCGAAAACAACTTGACTAGTACCATTAGCCTGTAGTCCAATAATATAGCGGAAACGCACCCTAAATTACTCTTTTGTTCCGAACTACTCCCTCCGTCCCTAAAAGTTAGACACTTTGGTGTTTTTTCTTGTCCCATAAAATTTGCCTACTTTGAAAATTCAATAGCAAAATTTGGTGAATGTCCCATTTTACCCTTTCCTTTTGCATGTGAAACAACCAATTCGAATAGATAAAGTACACTTTTCAGACTGATGCAAGCTGTTTAGCGCCAAACCATTTGCATCAGAGCCAAAATTTGGGCCACCAAATTTCAAATCTTCAAGTACTGGTCATAGTACATGGGGGTATTTTTGGAAGGTTTGCATTTCCATTGTACATCAAATTTCCTTTCTTAAAAGTTGGAATCCCAAAAGTGTCAAACTTTGCAGGACGGAGGGAGTACCATTTTTTATTTCACACACCATAAACAATGAGTCAAGTCATATTCGGGAGTTACAAAATCAACAGAGAGCAGAGAGCAATGGATTTAAACTTCCCAACAAAGTTCATAATAATGCACCATTTTTTTGTTGTTCGTTGCATTGAACGGACACAACGTTAGTTAAGTGTCGTAGCCCAGCGGTAAAGCTTCTCGTTTACAAGGATTATGCTTCTTCCCCAATGATGACCCCCAAGACCCAGAAAGGCTGCGAAAACATTACCAATTGCATTAAAATTGTCTTCCATGAGTCCTCGTTATGGAAATACCAATTCCAAACAAACACAACGGCACGACAATTCCTCCCACTAGTGTTTTACTGAGTAGCAACCTAATCTCAGAACAGAGGTAGCACCAAGTTTGCAGGAAGCATTCCAAACAGACATTTATTGATCCAAGAAATACTCTCTACAAGAGGACCAAAAGTTACAGACTGTGTATGGTTATACCGTATGACAAAAAGAAACAGCCAGATATACAACGAAATGCAAAGACCAACATGCAACTGCTGAACGCAAGAGGCCCTTTTCCTTATGATGTCAGGATACTATAACAATGGGAAGGCTCTCTCACCAATTAATACTTTGTTCAATTTTGCCTGTTTTGAAGGCATTTTAGTTGGTACTATGGTATACAACAAAGAAGGAACGAAAATGCTATGACTAACCCAAAATTACCTGACCGAAATATACACAAAGTTGCAGGGTTGAGTCACAGCCGAAGGTGTGCTCCACAAGGTTGACAATAGCACAACCAGTAATGGCTCTTCGCTCCCAAAACATGAAGCCTTAGCAGCATGTAGGGTTTTAAACCTGAACTTTCGATAGAGGTTGACAAGAACACTTTGCACTGCTGATGTCTGTCATGAACCTGCCTGCAGTGGAAGAAGAGACTCCTGCTTTCCTGTGATGAAGAATTTAAGTTCTGTTGGAGCAACAACCAGTTTCAACCACTCTTGCAGCTCTTCACCGTCTACTTTCTCCTTTTCTGTACAAAAAATATTTAAGACAACCCTGTAAGCGATTTTTGAAAGAATTTTATGACGAACATCTCCATATATCCTACTCTACTTCGGGTTTTGGGAAGCTTGATTAGTATTGGTCCAAGGCCCATGCGTTTGTGAATCAACAAATTACACTAGCTTACAAGTCATCGGAATTGTTTACCAATGCCAAGAGCCTGTTTGGTTTCCTGGACTTGAGCATTAGATTAGGATATAAATCGAAGAGGACCAATATACAACGTTTGGTTGAAACTTTTGCGGTTAGGATCAAAATTATAGGTCCAGCAAGATTACGTATCCTATGAAATTAAACATTCCTCATGCTGGTAAACCCAGCATATACTTTGTTGGCTACCACACCATAGCAAAAACTGGTGCAAGCCACTGACAGGCAATCTTGCCAAACCACGTCTATGTTTCGTGATGGTGATTGATTGTTTCCTCATGCTAGTTTGTGTGTGTCGGAGAGAGAGAGAGCGAGAGAGAGAGAGAGAGAGAGAGAGAGAGAGAGAGAGAGAGAGAGAATCATAGACCTGTTACTGTAACTACAAAAACCAAAGTTAAAACAAATTCAAATCAACCAGCAGTTCTGGAATACCTTCCAAGTGTGCACCAAGTCCCTCCAAAACAGTAGGATTAGCTCGCACAACAGATAGTGCCGCCTCAAGCGCAGACTGCAGCAGCATTCTTACCTCTCTTTGAACAAGGTCGACAAGATGCCCCTGTTTTTTTTGGTCTGGGATCAATACTTGCTCCAAATGAAAGCTTAAAAAAGAAAAGACATTAACCAGAAAAGGGAAAGACAACCTGATCTCTTCCCCAAGGAACACCCCCAGATTCATCAGCCCCACCACCAGAAAGTGTTGCCATAGAAACAGGCCCAATTGTCGGATTCAGACCATACTCAGCCACAGCTTTGTATGCCATGTCTGTTGCTCGCCGTATATCATCAAGTGCGCCTGTTGACACACGCCCCGCATAAACAAATTCTTCTGCTGCACGTCCTCCAAGAAGAGTAACCAAGCGTCCACGTAACTCGTCGACAAAGAGTAAATATCTATCCTCAGTGGTAGGAGGCGTGTAAGCAAACCCTAAGGTCCCTCCTGACCTTGGCAGTATGCTCAACTTCTGATAAAACAAAGATTATTTTCACCGTTAGATCCAATCTAGTGAGCACCCATTTTCCAGTACCTATATAGGCCATGTGCTGAAGTTTGACCCTATACTTCCACAATACATCATTTCATAATCCCTACCATTTCATGTTGTTGAGAAAAGACATAAATTGTGAGAGAAAGTTAGCGTGGGAGCGCGCATTTGTTTATAGTTTCAAAACAAAATAAGGTTAAACCCCTCACAATGAACCATGTGAACCCCTAGGTAAAGGAGGGGATAGTATCCAGAGATGCAACACAAGCTAACAAGTAGTTTACATAAGTTCTGTTAAAAGAAAAAGTAGTGTACATAAGTGATCAAGTAGAGCATAATTGAGCAAAGGAAAGCTAATATCCTAAAATTCGACGCAGTAGGGAACATTGTATAAAGTACCAATTTATATCACCACGTATTGCCCCACAGAAAGGGATCCTTTTACTGTACTTTCAAAAAAAATACATAGTGAGAGAGAGAGAGAGAGAGTTTTGAGTCTGAAAAAAGTACTACTGTCACCAATTACGAGGTTTCAAACTCAACCACCAAAGTTGCATGTAATTATCCCTAATTGCCTACATTACAACTTTACAAGAATAGGCATCCCATTGCAGGGCTCCCAAAAAGAGCTAGATTCTTTCTAACTCACTTGCATTTAACTCAACAAGGCACACCCTAAAAGCTTTTGCAGCTATGGACCAAAAGTAAGTTCAATTAGGTGATTCAACAGTAAATTTCTGCAAATTCGTTCCAGCTGTGCAAAAGATGAACAAAAAAAAAAAAATGCAGGCGTACTCAAACTTGGTTGGTAATGCTATAAGCATTGCCGATCAAAAAAATAATGCTATAAGCATATAGGGCAAGTTGATCCCACCTTGTTACCCTCCCCCCAAAAAACAGAAGCAAATAGAAAAGAGGAAGAAAAAAGAACCATTTTTGATCTATGGAGTCGTATTGCTACCTCAACACGTGGTTGCCCAGTAAGAAGATTCGCAACAGCAGTCCCTACTACTGCATGACCAGCTTCATGTCGTGCAACTACACCCTTCTCACATCCCTGCAACTTGGCAGTCTTCTTTTCAATTCCCTGCGATAGAGTAATGTTTAGTTTCTATGTAATCAAAATCAAGACTAAATGGAAATAAATAAATCTACTTTTTTGAAAAATAAGGGTAAAGCACATGCAAAAAAACAACAAAAAATGAATCTACAAAAAATCTTGCAACAAAACCTTGTGTATCTCATTAAACAAGCAAATCACAACCAAGAGGGTAATTATGCATTCAGCAAAATCAATGACAGAGCCTCAAAAGATAAACCCAACAACACAAGATGGGGGTGAATCAAGTGACTCACCCCGAAATTGAGCTATCTGTTGATTCTGTTCAATCAGAAAAATAACAAAAAGGAAAGGAAAGAGTGCAACATGCACAGCAGTTGATGGCAATTTTAGCATCATGCATGGTGGAAAGAGCACAAATCTCAAAGTGAAGAACCATTCCTGCAATATTCTGCCAGAAAAGAAAAATAAGTCTAGTTATCACTATTCATTAATAACAACATCGGCAGAAACTAGCTTTCCTTCACTCACAGAGATAAACACCCCTAAAGGCTTTGTAGACATACAAAGAAAAGAAATCCAAAAACCGTTAAAATGAAATAATTTTATTGATGTGCACCAACACAACTGTTGCACTAGGTTATCTTGTCATCAGGGATTGGGGGTTACGGTTTTCTGATAACAAACATCCGCTAACACATTATAATCTCCAGATGGATTATAAATACTATATACAACTAAGCAAGGTCCAATTTACAGATCACATTGAACTATTGAAGTAAAGACATAAACACTGAGATTTAAACAAGAAAAGTAAAGGAATACAGCAGCCTATATGCACGCCCAGAGAGAGAGAGAGAGAGAAGATTTAAACAAGAAAAGTAAAGGAATACACCAGCCTATATGCACACCCATAGAGAGAGAGAGAGAGAGAGAGAGAGAGAGAGAGAAGATTTAAACAAGAAAAGTAAAGGAATACAGCAGCCTATATCCAGACCCATAGAGAGAGAGAGAGAGAGAGAGAGAGAGAGAGATTTTACAGCTATTGATCGCTCCACCGCATGAATAAAATCAATTTTCTCCACAACAATTTTAGTTTGTCTTCCTGCCAACAAAGCAGCCTCATTTACCAAATTCGCAAGGTCTGCCCTGCGCAACATTGAAAATCAACAATAACTTTCAATGTGTTAGATAGAAATATAGCTACGCAAAAACAGGACAACCTAGCACCTCACTGGATCAGAAAGGAATGTTACCCTGTAAATCCAGTAGTCATAGAAGCAATATCAGCAAGTTCAACATCATCTCCTAAAGGAAGTTCTTTCTTCAAAACATGTACTTTTAAAATTGATTCTCTTCCAGTCCTATCAGGTGTTTCCACCTAAAACGCAGCATAAAACAAAAAAGATGTGTTACCAACCAACCTTGAGGTGGAAGAAATTTCTTCTGAGAGAGTTCAACAGAAACATTTCCAAAACAAAGAAAACGCTAACCATAACAACACGATCAAATCTCCCAGGTCGGCGAAGTGCGGGGTCTAAGACATCAGAGCGATTGGTGGCTCCAAGAACTATCACAGCAGAGTTGCTATCAAACCCATCCATCTCCTGCAGTGGAATCTCAAACACGTGAATCTCTCACAGACATGCCTAAAATGAACCTCCCTACTTGTAGAAACCTTACAGTGAGCAACTGATTCAAGGTCTGCTCTCGCTCATCATTACTGGCCATACGAAATTTACCATCACGGCTTTTTGCCACAGCATCAATCTGCAATAACAGAAGAAGGCACCGGATAATCCTTCAAGTAGGTTCCGGGTTCGAAAATGGATACTCGATGGAAGGATGAAATCCAAGGATTTTGACCTCATCTATAAATATGATTGATGGTGCCACCTCCTTAGCTCGTGCAAAGAGATCTCTGACACGGGATGCTCCCATGCCAACGTACAATTCTACAAACTCACTTGCAGAACAACTTATGAAAGGTACTTCAGCTTCCCCAGCTACAGCCTTTGCTAAAAGAGTCTTACCTGTCCCAGGAAGACCCACCTGTAAGATAACCAAAACAAGCTTACGAGTCATACGTCAAACTCGTATCAAAACAAGTTACAAGAAAACCCTGGTTTCTATCCTGCGGCACCAAGTTCTTCTGTCAAGGTCATGCAAGCAGTTGTATGGGAACCATTCACGGGGTTGAGCTAAAACAAAATTTTCACTAATCACTTTTAAACAACCCCTGTCTATAGAACATAGTCCCGCTGTCCCAATTTTTGTCCGTTTTCAATATTTTGGACATCCAAAAAAATTTGTTCCTTTTTCGATGATTTTAAAAACTTTGTATACTAACTGAGAACTTTTTCACAAAGTGCGTTTGGCCAGATCAGAAGGCACGAGTACCAAAAAAAGGACAAACAAATTGGATGGAGCGAGCATATCAATAGCCATCCTCTGACCAAAGATCCAAAGATCACAAAAAATTAAATGGACTAAGTTACAAACATATTAACCAGGCATCTAATGTAATGTATGAGATTCCATCCGGGAGGAAGTTTAAAATATTGGTCTTGGTCCTATCCCCTCAATCAAAGTTGCAAAGTGCTCCTGCTAGAGATTTGCAATATCTGCAAGTGACCTTTTATCTCTAAATGGTTTGTTTTGCTACAAGATAGCCTTTACACATAACCTTGCCACACTCACCAGGAGAACACCTCTGGGAGGACGAGCACCAAGTCGTACATACTTATCTGGATTCCTAAGAAATTCCTGCACAGCAAAGTGCCAGCACATTGTGTTTCTGAATAAGAAAAATGGATTAAGCAACTTTAAGCTATAACTCATTAGTATTTAGTAAATGAACCTCTGGAATATCTGGCATACCACAATTTCTTCTAGCTCCTCCTTAGCCTCATCGACACCTGCAACGTCAGCAAATGTAATAGCTTCCCCTTGTTCAGAAACTTTTGCACCACCAGAACTCCCAGACTTGTGGTTCCTAAGCTGACCAGTTTTATGCTGTACATATTTTGCAGGTATCAAATCACCAAGCAATTAATCGAAGTAAACAAGGTGAACAGTCATGATCGTCCATACCTGAGTAAAGCTAAAAGGGAAGCGCTGAAGAAACCCTGCAAGCAGAGCAACATAGAACAAAGCTATCTGCAATGCAAATAGCAAACAGAAACATAGAGAATGTAAAACCTCAGCTGCAAATATAATTTGGACTAAAATCGTATATGAATTCAAATTCACAATCACAGAATACAAGTTGATTGGAAGAAGAATGAGATTGACGCAGCCACAACACACACTGCTTGCCGAAGTAAGTTAAGCCTTGACAGAGCCGCACTATGATGTTCTGGAAGTACATCTGTACGTGGATACTACAGAACACTAATGCTCTTCGCAAATGCCAACTTTTTGGACTAGGCATGAAAATTTTCTTGGCAGAGAAGAGAAGAAAGTGTGAAGAGAGTAGTCATGGGCTAATTGACAGGACATAGACAGCAAGACAGAACCTTTGGAACCTTTTAAAACTCAAAGAATGGTATGAAAAACTGCAATGCATATTTTCACAAAATAGATGCAAGGATCAACAAGAAAATGAGATGCAAGGATTAACAAGTGAATGAGAGGCATTGGATGCCCTACAAAAAGCATATTATTCGAATTTCTATGAAGCAGAAGCCAGGATATAACGAAGTTTGCAAGTGATTCCCAATTTGATTATCAACCAGAATTCGTAGACTTATATTATTCAAACCTTGATGTTTAACTTGACTATTGGCTGATCAACATTCTGTATCAAGGTTCGAGGTTTGCCTTTTGCAATGAGAGGAAAATTCCTTTTGTGGACCACGCGAATGTAAATACTGGTAAACTCTCCATGTTGAGAAATGCCTACATTAATACCAAAAACAAAACATCTGATTTCTTATTTCTATCTTTTCAGACTGAAGACTTAAAGCCTCCACTCTTTAGTCTTGACATGGTGAAATTTCATGGGCAAGAAAATATAAGGCACATGGGCAAGTTCCAAAATATGGATACATGGTTGAAGGCTCATACAGACTGTACAGTTCTCTGCATGTGTAAAAGTTATTGCTACTAATCTAATGGAACAAATGGTGGAAGGCTCGTACAGTTCTCTCTGTATAAAACTATAAATGTGTGTTTTCTCTATGAGTGAAGTCAATTGTGGTTAAGTTGAAGCAGAGAACCATAGTCTTCTGTTAGAAGACCTCGAAGGAGGTGAAGACCAAAAGGAATCACAAACTTTTTTATGCTCAAAGCAAAGTCACGAAACACCAAGATCATCAAAGGCAGGTTCCTACGTAGAAAGATGGTATTCAAGACCATTTTTTGAATGGTAACAGTTACCTAAGTAAATAAAAAAGAATCCGTTATGAGGAGAAAGATATTCTAGCTCACATGAACAAACAATGGTAATATGGGATCCATTTAGTTCTGCTTAAGGGGCATTGCTGGCATTGCATTTGCAGTGGCAACTTCTTAACCTTGGTACTACTTTGCTATTGAAATCCTTCTCAATCATGCCTTACTACATACAAAAAACAGCAGCATAACATACCGCCTTTATCTGTAATGCACCTCATATACACGGATATTCCCAAAAGGGTTAAACATGGGACACTATATATCAACGCACACAGAAACTAAGTAAATAGCCAACTAGTTATCTCATGCTTTCTTCATGTCCTATGATGTCTGGGATTCTACAGCCAAGTCAAAAACTTCAACAGAGAAAAATCAAGATTTCATAGTAATTGCTCGTGACACATTAAGCACCAAAGACCTTACCCACGCAAAGTTGAAGAATCCGCCAGACCGATAGTCCGGAGACCCAAACTCAACATCATTCTCAACCATCTTCTCATACGGGGTCTTGATATCAATCGGACGAGTCGTCTTATACAAAATCCGCTTGGTCGGGGCGACACTCTGGAACAACGACTCCAACTCCTGCAACTTACGACTACTTTGACCCAACTCACTTTCCACACTACCACCCCCCACCTCTGATTTCAACTTAAACACTATATGAAAATCATCAACTTCGACCTTTTCCACCCGATTACCATTAATCTTGCTCAAGAAATCACTATAAGGAACGCTGACGTACGTGGTTGGAGTCCTTGGCTCTGACCCCATAAACGGAATCCCGGGCCTAACCAACCTCAATACGAATATAGCAACCCCTAATTGCAACAGCATTACCCCTGTTTCTTGCGCCTGAATTAACGGCTGCCACCGCCCCTTACCACCCCCGCGGCCGTTCCACCACCCGCCTTTTCCGCTCTTCTTCTTCTCCGAGGGGCTCGAGGTCGACGGCTTCGAGCCGACTCCTTTGCTCTCCGCGGCCGTATTCGTATTCGTTTCGCTCTTTTCCCCACCCGACGAGCTCGCCTTGGAATCCGACTCCTGTTCGCACGAGCCGTTGGCGTGAATTCTACTACTACTACTACCACTACTACTACTCCTCTCCCTCCAACCATGGTTGCCCCATAAATCGAACACGTCTAATCTCTTTGAAACCCTAGATTGTCGGTATACGTTGTTAATCGGGCGAAGTAACACCGAGTTGGTGAATAAACGACTCGGCTGAGCCAGCTCTTGGTTTAAAACCCTAAATCGATTACCCAGGAAACCGCATCTGTACAAGTCTCTCCGACTGTTGTTCGGACATGGCCATAATTTCCTGTGAAAAACGGGTCCTATATGTTTGATCTCCGGCATTGGAGAATACTAGGAGAGAGAAAGTTTGGTCTGATGTGAGAGAGGGAGAGGAGGAGGAGGAGAGAGGGAGAGGAGAAGAAGATGAGAGAGGTCAGAGAATGGAGTTTGGACCGTGGGATTAAGCGATAGAGTGGCTAGAACCGTTAGCTTGAACGTCTCTTTTTCAAGTGTTTTCGTGTTATCCGGATATTTGTATGGTCCTGCTATTGGCTTGTGCCATATACCTTGTGCATCCAACAATTTTTTAAACTGTTGTATTTGAAATTGTGTCTTAAGGAAATGCTAATATCTTGCCTAAAGACGGGAGAATAATAGATAAAAGATGCATTAATATTCGATAAAGTGTATTAATATTCATAAAATATTTATTCATATCGGAATTTGTTTGAAATTATTGACAAATCTTTCGTCTAATGGGCGGAGGTTAACAAGACCGTAAAGAAATTATCAGAACCAGTTACATAGTGAGGTGGTATATGGGATTTGTTTGACGAAATAATTCCCCCAAGTAAGGATATTGCCCATTAGAATTTTTTTTTGGAAGATTGAAATTCATTCATAGTAATAAGGATAGAGTACAAGGAACAGACCTTTTAGGGAGACGGTTAGAACAAATACCAAATAAGAAACGAAAAACAAACAATCCACCTGCTCCCAAAAGGAATACAAAAGCAAACAAACGCATTCATAGATAAAGTTCTTCTAGCACCTGCAAAAAAATCATTAGAAAATCAAGAGCCGAAAAGGATACTGCTAGTGTAGCACACGACGCTGTGGTGCGCGAAACACATGAGAATCGTTGTAACTATCTTCAATGATATGCGCTCATTTCGTTTATGCCTTGAGTATTTTTTGAAGGCTTGAACACTTTGGACATCGTTAAGATTTTTGAGCTGTGATTTTCCCTATGAACCTTGCGTTTACTGGGCCCAGGCCCCAGGCATATGGCAACCTTCCTTAGCAATGTTATCCCAAAGGAATTCTCATTCCATTGATTCATGATATATTTGATTAACTATGCAAATTGAGCCTAGCCGAAGCACCCCATGGGCCGTGGGTCTGTTTGATTAATGAGATAATGGTAGAAGACGTAAGAAAGAGAAATATATATATATATATATATTTGTTTATTTAGTAAGAATATTCCAGAAAAAATGGTAGAAAATAAATTTTTCACAAAATGTGTAAGAAAATTTTATTTTATCCAAAAAATCATCAATAATTACTCTAACTTTTTTTTAATCCTCTTCCCTCATACTCTTCTCTTTTATACTATATTATTTTTCTGCAAAACTTTCATTCTAATCAAACATATGTGAAAAAAAAATTTTCTTTTATTTCACTTCACTTTCTATTTTATTTTTCTCGCTAATTAAACCGGCCCTATGATACCGAGAGGGTTATGTTCGAGTTCCGGTCAAAAAGTGGGATCAATTTTTCAAGAGTAACTTACTCTAACTTATTAGTTCCAGTTATATCCTATCTGTGGCAAATAAATTAAAATTAACATAAAATTTCTATTCATAAGCTGGGATTGTGAAAATATTTTGTACATCACAATTGAAGGCTCATTCCACCAATCAACGTTCGAATGGCTAGGTCCAAGGACATTCGAACAAAAGACTTCCGGAAAATAACAGTTAAGGACATGTTTTGATAATTAATAGGTGTCAAGTACATTTTTAATATTATCAAATGTTCTTAATTTATTATTGACAAGTATTAATTTTCAAAACACGTCATGAGCTGTCATTTTCCCAGAGACTTTTGACTTGAGTAATTGACCCAACCGACCCAACCATCGTGTAAGAGTACTTTAATCAAGAGCAATTTATGTCATGATGTCATGGATGAAAGTCGATAGATCTATTAATGGAAAAAATAAACAGTACAACTATTTGTGTTGTTTAGAATTTAGATTTATTTTATTACTTTTTAATATTATTTTATGAAAAATATGTATAAATTTCTTTGATTTTAATTTCCATTTCACCAACACCTTAACTAATATGTAGTCTATCAAAAAAGTGATGAAAATAGTCAAAATGACTTATATTAACAAATTTACCTTATTTACAATATAATTATGGGTAAATTTCACTAACCTCTCCTGAGGTTTCTGACAAATGCAGGAACCTCCCTTGAGGTTCTAATAATTGCACTGACCTCCCTTACTTTACAAACTATTATTCAGATTCCCCCATTCCGTTAAATCCACACTAACACCGTTAGTATTATCTACTAAATGACTAAAATGCCCTCAAATATAATGTAAACTATAAAATCAATTCTTCTTGTTCCATTTTTTTTCTAATTGGAATTTTTTATGTTAAATTAGAACTAACTAAATATATTTGGTCAGATTACCTTGATTTCTACATATTTTTCATGAATAAAGTCAATGTATCTTCTTCTTTTTTTAAATTTTTATGTTTGTGTGTTAGTTTTTTTTTCTTTAATTGACTTGTGATGTAATATTTAACAATGTCATACTTGAGTTATACATACTTTGGTCAAGCTTGTATAACGAGTTATGCATTTTGATAATTGATCACGATCTATTTTTTCCTCTCCTACATGGGTTTTGAAAAATAAAAGAGCCATGTGAATGCCTAATCCCGCATACAAAAAAATTATCACGTATTTTTTAATATGTTTTCCGACTAAATAAATTCGGTATAAAAAATTCTTTAATCTTTTTTTATTTTTCCTTCTTATTTTCCCTATTAGTTCATTAGTAATAATTGTGTTTCATCTCTAATGCACTGGGGGGGGGAACGTAGAAGAAAATTTTGAAGAATGATCAATGTGTAAATTATATTGAGATCATTTCTTAGAAAAATTGACATATAGAGTAATGTTTATTTTTATTAGTACGTGTCCTCCATTTGAAAAATCACACTTTAAAGAGGGAAAAAAATGACTATGATAATGTAAAATGCATGATTAATTATTCAAATTCGACAAAAGTTTGTATAATTGAGTCTAATTTTATGTTGAAATTATCTTATATAACCAGTATAATGTTACTTTTAATATTTTAAACTTCAATTAAATTACAAAAAAGAAGGAAAAAGACTTGATTGTTTAGATTAGTTATATTCAAGGGCATTTCAGTCAATTAATAACAAAAACTAATGGTGTTAGTGTGGATTTAACGGAATGGGGGAATCTGAATAATAGTTTGTAAAGTAAGGGAGGTCAGTGCAATTATTAGAACCTCAGGGGAGGTTCCTACATTTGTCAGAAACCTCAGGGGAGGTCAGTGAAATTTCCCTATAATTATTAGTAAAAAGCTCTCAAATCTAAAGTTTTTTTTTTAATCCAAAACTAATGACATTGTGCTTTTTGACCCCAAAAAAAAAGGTTCGTTTGAATAATAAAAAATAATTAAAATTTATCTTTTTATCAATACAACTCATTAGGTCTTGTTCCGCTTCCTTATTTTCAATTAGGAAAAATTAGTGTTTAATTATTACTTTAAGAGAAATGTCATTCTCTCATAATATATTATATTTAATTTAAAAAAGAAGTATGTATTTAAAAATATTTATTTATTTGTTTTAGCAGAACAGACCTTAATAGATTAAAAATGTAGTTTTGATTTTTTTTAAAATAAGTAATACTCCGTAATAGTTACGAGTATTTTAAAAAAGAGTCCTTCCACCATCACACCCCATTCACACACCCACACTCACAACAAGGGTGAAATCTGCACACACTACATATCCAATATGTGTGGGCCCCACACTTATTATGAATGTGGATGTGTGAATGAGCGTGGTGTTAGAATTATTGGTTAAAAAAAATATAAATCACTTTTAACTCATTCCGTGAAGCGTTTGGAGACATAATTGTCGACCGGAGCCTGGGCTTCCCGTCCCGCCGGTTGGTTACTCGTGGGGTTAATAAGCAAGAGGACTCGACTGCACTTTCAGCAATACTTCTCCGTCGAAACCCCTCTCCCCGGCGACAAAAACTCAAAACTCTCTCTCTCTCTCTCTCTCTCTCTCTCTGTACCTGTTTATACATTATGCGCCCCACAATCCTCTTCAATTCGCTCTCACTACGTTCTTTATTATCTCCCAATCCCAGATTGTATTGTTTTTCCGACCATAGTCTCCATGGATCTCGGCAGAAAGGAATCTCCAGTATCTTTGGCTGGAAGGAGAAAATGGAGGGAAAGGGAGAAAAGAAGGAAACGAGAAGAGAAGTCACAGGGGTTTTCACTGGCTAGTGGAAACCGACTTAAAGAGCAGAATGCAGAGATCAAAAAAAGAGAGGACGGAATGTACTGCCCCTAACAGCAATAACCACCACCACTTCTTAAGGTGTACCCACCTTCTATTTTGCCCTATCGTTCAACCATTAATTGCCACTTTTCACAAAATTAATCCCACCAAAATAGGAAGACACAACAAAATAGTCTACAATCCCTAAATAGCAGGATCTACACAAGCTATCAGCCAAACAATGGTTTCTGTTTCTAAAAATACCAACCCACCTCTTGTTTTTGGAAACAAAACAAAGAAAACCATCCAATGGATTGGTCTTCATTTTTGTGGTGAAGTAGAAACTACTGGAAATTTTCATGCAAAACACCATCTATTTGGCCACTGGTTTATATTTTTCAGCCCTTTGCTTGTGCCCAAAATTTTCATGCAAACCAAAATTTCAGTTTTCTTGTGCCCAAACACAGATTTCTCCGTATTGGTTTCGCTTGTTTTCAGATGTCAATTCTGACTGTGACTGTGTGTTCAGGTTACTTTGATTCCGTTGTGATTTTCTTCTCTTGAATAGTAAGAAGAGTGCTTGGGAAATTAGATCATTGGGAGAAACAAAGATGGGTCTTGATGTAAAGGAAATGCAAGTTTCTATTCGGGGACTTATTGAACTTTCGCGTTCATTTGTAAAGAAATACCCGGTTGTTTCGGGTATTCTGTTATTCTTCTTCCTTCTATACATGTTTCTTCCTTCTGTCTTCACCTTTTTAGTGTTCTCAGTACCTGTTCTATTGTTCGTCGTTGTGGCTATTAGACTCATACTCCGTTTTCATCGACAAAATTTAGAGAGCGCCATAGGTGACAAGAGGAATGTTGGAATTTCTGATCGAAAACCAACTTCTGCTCAAGATGATCTCGTGGAAAATGAAAGAGAAAATTCTTCTATACAACCTCAATCGGTTAGACGAAGAAATGCCAAAGAGAAAGACAAACGAGTCGCTGTGCGAGAGGGCGTGGAGGAAAAAGATATGGTCTTTTCAGCAATTTCCAATGGTGATTTGGTTGATAAAGCTGCATTGATAGAGGAAAACCCAAAAGAAATACGAGAAGTGAATGTGGATTCTGTGATTGATCGTGCTGAGAGTTCATCTGCTGCTTCTCAAAGGTCAAGGCACGAATGTGGTGATGCCTCCGGAGGAAGGACTAACAAATTCGATTATGGTGGAAGTGAGTTAGATGCAGAGAGTTCAGATGATGGAGAAGATGAGGATGAAGAAGAAGAGGCACAAGAGGATGGGAATAAGGCTGTAGAATGGACAGAGGACGATCAGAAAAACCTTATGGATCTTGGGTTTTCGGAGATGGAAAGGAACAAGAGGCTAGAAAGCCTAATTGCTAGAAGAAAAGCTAGAAAAATGTTAAGTATGCAGGTCAGAAGGACACTGATGAACACGGGAAGCACGGACCCTTGTGGACAAATTGCTTCTGTTCTCATACCAAGATCTAACCCTTTTCCTACCAATGTTTCCGGTGAGCCTCAGGTATCGCCAACCCCTGGTTCAGCTCCTTCTGTTCTGTTACCAATACACAACCCTTTTGACCTTCCTTATGATCCTCAAGAGGAAAAACCCAATCTTTCTGGAGGAAGCTTTCAAGAAGAATTCATGGGTACTAGCCAGAAGGACCTGATGTTCTGTAGGCATGAAAGTTTCAGTTTGGGGGCTTTTTTCCCGGGGCCAGGGGAGTTTGATCAAAGCCGACGTGGGACTTTTTATTGTCCGAATTTTGCTACCAGGCCGATGGCTCCAGAGATACCTGAATATTCCAGATTCAAGAACCAATCAGGTAAATGAGGTCTACTTCCCATTTTCCTTCCCCCACCTCCTACCCATTGATGTGAAGTTACGGTTTATTTGTATGGCTATCGGTTTCAAGGGAAGGGATTCGAACTATAAATAATTGGATGGAAATTGCTCCAATTCAGAATTGATAATTTTCATAGGATTTCAATATACACTTTTGTGAACTCTATCATGCTCCGGTTGTAATAACTACTTTGTAGGAGCAGTTTAAATTCCTTCATGTTGAGCAGTTTAGTTATATGATTGTAATAAAGTACTTTTCTTCTACTTATAATCCACCTACTCTAGTTTCACAAGCCACGTATTCCTTCTGTTAAAATTGAACATCAGATCCCTTCATTTCAAATCCACACCTGTCCAAACTGAGCCTTAAGTTTTTTGTGTATTCCACAAACATGAGTAATGTGTTTTTGTTGCCATACAGGTAAGGAAGATCCGAGTACTAAGCTAATCCAAACAGAATCATCTCTAGAATGTAAGCCCATGCTGCACATTAACAGTTCTCAAGATGATGCTATACAACAAGTCCAAGCCTCTGAAAGGGTATGTAATATGGTCAACGTTCCGGACGAAGAGGATAGAAATGAGGTCCACAGGGTATCAAACCTAGTCAGAGATGATATCACTGGTGGTTCAAGCTCATCTTCTTCATCGGAAGTGAATGTCCCGTTCTCAGCTGCTAACAAAGAAGAAATTTTGAAGTCCCTCAGTTTTTCAGTTCCTAAGAACATAGCTGTAGATGTAGAGTACAATGGCCGAAGAAATGGTCCTTTATGCGATGGCAGTCCATCTTCATTTAGGAACAAAATACAGGAGGAACGCTTCTTTTTTCCAGATAAGGTGGTCAGTCATACCCCTACACATTCCATAGCTTCTGACATGCAGGTCGAGGTGTCAGAGTTTGGTTCAACTGAGCTGTCAGTTGATGGAACCATCTCACCATCTGATGTAGGATCTCTATCTTATGAAGCGGACTTGGACGGGGGAAAGGAAGTCAATTCTGGAAGTGAGGAAACATGGGTTGCCTTGTCTCAGCTATCCAGAGTGGAAGAAAATGAGTCTAGGTCAAGCGAAGTGCATGAGGTTAGCGAGCAAGATATTATTGAAGTTGGTTTTTCAGGAATGAACAAGAAAACAGAGGATATCGTTGCATTGGATATGGTGCCCGAAAAAGTAGTTGAAGAAGATTCCACAGATGCAAGTGTGTCTTTTCCAAATATAGAATCAGAGAGGAGTCAATCTCATATGATTAATTTTGATGGCGATGTTCATGATGAGGTGCGACTTCCAAGCACTTCTTGTGCTTCAGATGCATTGTCAACTGAAAACTTTGCTTTATTAGCACTTGAAAATGCACTGCAATCAAGCAAGAAATCAGAGGCTCACCCATCTTGTGAAAAAGTTTCTGGAGAAACGGAGGTCAGTCTGTTTCTCTTACACATCACGAAACAACTACCCTTGTGAAAATTTTATATGGCTTAGAGAAGAAGAAAGGCTTATTCCCTGTTTGGAATATGGGGAAGGAATGGAAAGGAAGGACAAAGCAACTGCTGAGCAAAAAAAAAAAAGCGCAACTGTTGGGAACCTCAAACAGAAAGAGAGAAGAAAGTAACAATTTTTCAATCTTCAACTCCTCTCCTAATTATTTTCCTTTCTTTTCTCTTTCTTTCCACAGGTTCCAAACAGACTAGTAGAATAACCAGACACGCACACAAAAGGATTTGTAACAAAGTAACCTTTGAGAGTTGAAAGTATCCAGACCTCTCTTTGGCTGTAGCACATATCTCTCGATTCTCTAATAGCAAATGCTTTTCTTATATGTATTTTTCATCAATTGCTTTAGCAGTAGTACATGTGAATTCTTTTTTAGTGATATTGGATGAATATTTCGATCTGGTGTTTGTGATGTGCTCGCATGAAAGGGGATATCAAGTTATAATTGGACTAATCATGATACTAAACAGGAGCGGTCTGATTTCCCAGAGATATCTGCCCGGGAGTTGAATACTGATTGCGATACAAGTGATGAAGTTGTCTTTGCATATGATGACACCGAAATCTTGGAATTTATCAAAAACACGTACGGTGAAGCCCCCGTATTGATCAAGCGAGAGACTACAGAGGGACCATCAACTGTTACCAGGGAAAACGATGAAAAACCCCTTGAAATAATTGAAGGATATTCTGGAGTTCCAGAACATGATTACTCAAATCCTACTGAATTTTTTGAAGGAGAATATAGACAGCAAAGTGCACTGACATCAAATTCCATTGGGAATGAGAATATCCAGGACAGAAGAGGTGAACCAGTTGTTATAGAAGTTGGGTCTTCTGGGCCTATCCATAGTTCTAATGGCACCATTGCATCAGCAATGCAGCCAGAAATAGTGGCTGAGCAAGGCCCTTCTGATTCAAGTTCATCATCATCCTCCTCTTCTGTGACACAGGAAAAGTTTCCTATTAGTGAAGTCTCTCAGTTGAATTTTAATCAAACAACACGAATAAAGGTCCAGGAAATTGCTTCAGAGGTGGTGGATGACAATTTTGCGGATGGATCGTTGCCTGAGAGCTCAGATTTAGCTGCGTCTCTGAATGCACTGCATCTAAAAGAGGGTTCAGTAACATGCCTGTCTGATGATAGAGATCCTGAAAAACCCCAGGTCAGTCAGCTTTACCATGCTAAGGAGTGATTCTGTGAACTCACTATGGTGATAAAACACCACAACGATTTCAGAAGCTCTATTTTTTCACCTAATTTTCTTGATTTTGCTACATGACACATGTTGTTGGGCACCAATCTTATCAATGTTCATAGATTCAATTTACAGTTATCTTTGAGCAATTAAAACATCACAACTATCATTATGGGAGAAAAGATAGGATTGGACATAATGGAGGTTTGCCGCAATTATAAAGAGCGGATCCTCTTTGCCCACTTTTTATTCGTTTCCTTGCCGGAATTGGATAGTTTTGTAAATTTTTCCTGAATTTCAGTTTATTGAAGTCGTGAGAAAATCAATCAATCTTGGTCTTCCTTTGCACAAAATCTCTGTCCTCGGCTCCTCGCGTTATCTTTGTGTTTGCACGTGTGTATGTGAGTTAAAAAGAAAACAACACTGAAAATTTTGTTTCAACTCTCCAGTCTCCACTGCAACTGTTTTAATGTTGAATGTGAGTCATCTATTCTTCCTGGGAAGTCTATGAGGACTACCTTGTGAGTTTTCCAGAAGTTTCTATGAATCGTTGCATTGGATGCTAAAATGACGAATGTTGATCAAACCAATTCATATCTTTTTATAAAACTATTAGGATGCTGATTATGTCTAATGGAGGTCAATATGAACAGCAGGGGGAGTATCAGACCTTCTTGGAGTCTGACTCACATAAACCAGTGGAGGAAAGCATTAGCATGAATTCTTCTGAAGACTTTGAATTACTGCTTGAAAAGCTAGGTGAACATAAGGACATGGCTTCAACATCAAGGCCAATTGGGAAAATGGACAGGGGGGAATCAACTCAAGCTAGAGAATGTGACGAAAGTGCACTTGATATCGGACATTTTGGGTTTAGCCAGATTTCTAATGACACCACTCCGTTGACCACGCTGCCAGAGTTGGTAGTTGAACAAGTTCCTATCGCTTCAAGTTCTTCTTCGTCTCCTAAGTCTGACATGCATAAAATGGTGTCGGTGGAGCAAGTCTCCTCATCGAGTATTGATCCAGAGACGCACCTGAAGGTCCAAAAATCTGACGAGGAGAATGCAGAAATTAATTTGTTGGATAAACTGCTGCCAGAAAATTTAGATTCACCTGCCCCAAAAAATGCACATTATCTGTCATCCGATTTAACAGCTTACTCGTCTTTTGGTAAAGCTTTTGAAGAAATTCAGGTTAGTCACATTTATGCAGTAATTAGGATAGAACTGTATGGCACCAAGACAGTGTTACACATTGAGTTATATCTGGCACTATGACATGGCATGCATTTTCACTTTATTGTGCAGGTATTACTATATTTTATTGACCATAAATATAGCAAATCTCATGAGAATCCTTATTTTCTTGTAATGTTTGAATTTTCTCTCTTGCACACACACACGCCCACACACACCTCGAACCATGATTCACTGGAGTCATGGGATGAACAGCCACCTGAAAACTTAATCTTACCTGGCCTCAAATGCAGTACTTAGGAGGGTTCAGTGGTGCTGCCATCTGATAGTAGAGAAAATTGTAGGTTAGTCGGCATTTTGATAATGAATACTGAAGTTCTAAGTTAAAACTTCTGGGAAGGGAAATCACTTATTGAATCTTGGGCGGGTTTCTCCATGAGAGAGCGCACTAAAAAATGGTGATTTATCTAACAATTGCACCTGTTGTTGCATTTAACAGGAACCATCTAATCTTCCGATTAACGTTACCCAGGAGTTGAACTCCATTCACAGAGTGAAGGTTCCAGAGGTCATTGCAAACAATGACATGCGAAATTTCAAAACAATTGATGAAATAAATAACGAAGCCCACATATTTGCCAGTGAAGGCAATGCAGGGGTCCTATCAAATATGTCCGACGAAAGCACATTAAAGCGTATTGATGGAGCGTTTATTGAAGGACAGAATGTCATAGGATACGAAGGAGAGAACGTAAATGTGGCCGAATGTGAAAACATAGCAGGGACTTCAATCCCAGTCGACAACAATAGAACTCTGGAAACAAGTCAAGAGCATGGACAAGAAATTGTGGAAGTCGAAATACCCGAGGTTAGCCCGAGTACTGGACTCATTGTGCCAGTCATGCTAATAGGTACTGCAGAAAGTGGACTTTCTCAGATTCACCAAAGTTTTATTAGCGATACAAATCCTCCAGATTTGTTGCCAGAAGTGGTGGTTGAACAGGTTCCTATGACCTCAAGTTCATCATCATCTCCCAATTCTGTGTTGCAAACTAAGTTCTCTATCGATCAAGGCTCCGCATTGAGTTTGGAATATTTGGATCAGGAGATACAGGTGGAGGCTCAACAATCAGAAACAGAGATGGACGAAAATGCTTTGATAAATGGACTTCGACCAGAAAATTTAACCACGACTGTACCTCAGAACTCTTTGTATTTGACGGTAGATTCAAGGGCTCACCTGTCTGATAACAACTATTCTGGAGGTTTGCAGGTCAGTCAACATTATGTAATTATAATTAAGTTGTTTTATGTTAGTGTAAAACATGAAGAAAGCATATTTGAGTCTTTGGGAAGCCCAAACATATACCTACAAAAACGAGGAGAGTAGGATTTTCCTAGGTAAGTCTATTTTTGTTGGGCAGATATCTGTGTTCTCGTTAACAACAGTTACTTCCACAGATCAGGTTGTAAAATTCCTGTGTTTACGTATGTGAGAAAAACTTTCAGAATTATGCACATGAGATAACTGAACTTTTTAAACCACTTGAGGAAAGGAACTCCAAATCTATCTAAGATACGAAGGCTTCGTTTGGAATTTGGATCATGGATTTGCGTAGGGGTTTATGGAGTTTAAGGAAACTGTGAGGAAAAGATAAGGATGTAATGAAGTAGAAAACTATGGGTTTTCGCTACCATTTTCCTTTCCTTTGGCATGTCTGGAAAACTGGCATAACCTGAGGCTCTCTTGCCTCATAAAAATCAACATAGTGAAGTGACAAATTACATCCCCCCCTGTAACTACTATGGATGTGATGAATTATATATGAGTTAATCAACACATCTTTTACCCAACCTACTCCAAAATATTTTTAAAATTCAACTTTCGCCCTTTCTTTTTTCTGATTTCGTGGTTTGACATTGTTTAGCATATATATCAACCGAGTATGTTACCATGCCAGGAAAAATAGAAAGACATCTACTCTAACAGTTGCATATTTGTGGCAATTAACAGGAACCATCCAATTCTCCCAGGAAGTCTGCCAAAGAAGACAGCTTCAATTCTGTAAGCCATTCAGAAAGTGATGAGAAGGAAGAGAAACCGAACTCAACTTCCATTGACGATGATGAAGCTCAGCCCCAATTATTCAACCAGGATGCTCTAATTGATCCAATGGAACTGTCTGATGTAACCTCTGTTGAATGCCCTGGAGGTGGACTCAAACAAATGTCTGAAAATGGTGTTTTTATTGGCATGTCAAAACCAATCAGACAAAATGAGAATTCAGGAACCGCTGAAAGGACTGAAGAGTTCGGAGAAGCAATGAAATCCAAGAACGATAGAGACTCATCAAAGCTAACTGTCAATAATGATAACTTAGAAGCCACTGAAGTTGTTGAAGGCAAAGACACAAATGCTAATGTTGTTGGCCTATCAAAACCAGTAGAGGATGATGATGATTCAAGTATTTCTGAAGAAAAAGAGGTAATACAATTTTGGACAGTTGGTTCTTTGCAGATCTGTGTGTACTTTTTTGAAATGGTGAAAGTAAAATAGGACCTTCCCTCATGCTCTTTGGTTCCAGCCGTAAGTTCAACGATTCAGGTGGGGTTACCAATACATGAAAGATATACTTGGAATCTTAAAACTACCATACCAAATAGTTTTTTTTTCTTTCCTTCTTAGCATATCAGCTCCCATAAACCTCTATACTTCTTTGCAGATCTGCTATCCTTTAATTTCTGCTTTTATGGTAGTTAATTTTTAAACTCATCTCTTAGATTTATTTAAAATAGTGAAACTGCATTCAATATTTGGAAGGGATAACGGTCTCATGCTGCAACTTATTTGCTGCTGGACAGGAACCAACTAAGGTTGATCCTGGAAAGAGGTCCTTTGAGGAAGCCAACATTATTTCCAATGAGAATGAGTTGGTAGCCAACGTCATGGTGGCTGAGGAGGACTTAAGATCTAGTGTTGGTGAAACTGAAGGTGAATCCCTAAGAGCGATGAGGTCAGAGGATGTTGCTCAACAACCAAAAAATGTTGAGGTTGCTGATTCAAATACTACAGAGAGTGATGAAGGCAAATCCGATAAACAGACAGAACCTGAAGCTATGGTAGGCTTTTCGCAACCAGCCGCGAAGAAGGATAATTTAAACGACACCAAAGATACAGAGGAAATCAGAAATTTAGCTGATCATGAGGATGTTCAAGGCTGGTCGAAGAGTGATCTGAGCAATGGTGGCTTGGACCAATCTGAATGTAGCAAAGGTGAAACCAAAGAAGTGATTAGACACGATATTTAGAAATGATTGCAACACAGAGGCCGAAAACAGCTAGACAGAGCTGGTGTGATGCGTTTGGTTGCTGGTAGTCTTTAAACTAGTTGAGAATGAAGTTGGCTCTGCTCTTTTGGACGGAATTGCTAATTGAAAAGGTTGATTGGTAGAGCAATCAGATGAGGCTTCACCTTTCTACGCAAATTCAGTAGGTAGAGTTGGAATTAGATGTCCTCAGTCATTTTTCTGCAGTCTGCACTTTTTGCTTCTGGAAATGCTCTTGAATGGTTTTGTGAGTTTCTTTTCCTTTTTCTTCCTCGTACAAAATCTAATCCGAGTGGCCAAAGGCTCTACTTCTAAGGCATATGCCAGTTTAGCGGGTAGAGAATTAACCGAATCTGTTTTCTCGGTTGCTCATCAACTTCCTCAGAGAGTTAGAGTTGTCCAAAATGTGGACTGCTCTATGCAAATACTACATTACATTGCTGTTGAAAGTCATGGACAATGTTGGAAGTGTCCATGCCCTCGGACAATTTGGTAATTTTAGCTGAACGCAAGTGATTGGGACATAAGGCTCGGTTTGGTTTGGATATTGGTGTGAAATGTGACTCCTATTTATTTTCAAATTTACAAGCAAGAGATGAGATGTGTGACACAGGACAGTATTCCCCAGATGAAATGCAGGAAGCTACTTTTTCGTTTTATCTTGAAGATTATAGAGGTGTCTAATCTAGCCTGAAAAACACTAGGGCAGCTTAAATCCTTGAAACGCTTTTTCCTTTGAAGTATTTGTCTGATTTTTGACATCGAAGTTCCTTCTGAGAGGCTTGTGATTTTTATGTTTGTTTTAATAACTCAAATGTCCGGATTAACTTACGCGCACCTCGACTAATCCCGAGACTTGTGATTTGTTTACGGTTTTGAAGGATTTTCGAAAGATCATTCACAACCATCTGATGCAGTAACATAAACAGGGATGAAGACTAAAATAATTGCTGGTTTGTTTGGCTCTACTATGGTTGCCTCGTGGCTAATACTTTTTGATAGTCGGAAACCTTATCCTGTTACTCCTGTATCTTTACTGCTTCACCATTCTTGGTAGGACGGTGTTAGTTCCACGATGCCTTTTTGTTAGTTTCGCGACAAATTTCATTCACTGACCATTGTGCCCTCTCTCTCTCTCCAACATTGCCCAATCAAAATGATTTTTATCTCATTCGTAAACAGTTCCAGTTATCTTATTCGGCCCAATGAAACTCTAAAAAGCCAAAGCTAGACCGGTCCAATTTTCTCCCATGAGGGGGACAGGAGCCGAATCTTTTGTTTTTTTTTATTAAAAAAAATAAGGATAATTTTAGGACTATATAGTTTAATTAATAATTAATTTACTCCATAATTGTTACGTTAGGTGGAGTGAAAGAAAACATCAGATCAGGTTACACCGTCAGCACCAACTAAACTCCAAACAGAAAGACAGTAATTTAAAACGGGTCCCACAACGTCCCTTTCATTTTCTTCCCGCTGTTTATATAAACGAGAGACGCAAGCTCGGCCCTCCGTCTCACAACGTCCCAGTGGTTTTTTATCGGTAAAAATCCTCACAAAAATGGCCGGGGAACTGGAACAAGGCATGGAGAATTCATGCATTTACAAGAATCGTAGCGAGCCCGTGGAGGCTAGAATCAAAGATTTAATCTCTCGAATGACCGTGGAAGAGAAGATCGGCCAGATGGCTCAGATCGAGCGAGTCGTCGCTACTCCTTCCGTCGTCCGCGAATTCTTCATCGGTTGGTCTCTCTCTCTCTCTCCCTCTCTAACATAGTATCTAACTATGTATGTCTGGACCAATTTAGTTGCATCTCGATCAATCTATCAATTCCATTGCCAATTAGCGGGTCTATAAAAATTGGCCCATAAAAATTGGTTTCAAACCTGAAACTAGGAGGAGAGAGCAAAATCCTAAGTTCGCTGGCCAACTCCTTGGTTACCAATATATCTACGATGTATGCATGTATTTACTAGATGCCGGGCACAGGCACTGCGAGTGCAATTCATATTATGTTAAATAATGCAAAAGAGAAAGGCGCAAACCGGGTCTTAGTGTCTAAGGATGAAACAGAATGGAATTCATCTTGGTTGCGATTTGCAATTACATTGTAACGTAGAAAGAGTCTGAGTTAGATGCGCATAAGTTGGCCAAACACCTGAGTTATCAATATATATATATATATATATATATATATAGAGTCCGGATCTAATGAGGGATCCCGCACAGCCTTACCCTGCGGAACTCCCATTTTTCGAACCAATCTCGAAGATCCGAGCTGCTCAAAGTGATCAGAACGTGATTTTAAGGATATCCGCAAGAAATCAGCAAAAAATTGATTGGGAAGGGCATGATCCGAACAGTTTTTTATTGAACGGTTCATTAAAAAAACTGTTAGATTCAAGCCCTTCCCGATAATTTTTTTGCTGATTTCACGCGAGTACCCTTAAAATCACGTTCTGCACACTTTGAGTGGCTCGGATCGTTGAAATTGACTTGGAAAAGGGGAGTCCCGCACGGTAAGGCAGTACGGGATCCCTCATTGGATAATTTCTGTATATATATATATATATATATATATACATACATACACACACACATACATGAAGATGGAGGCGGGGCATTAAATAAGTGTAGAAAGAAGAGTGCTCTTTATGCAGATAATTTAAACGACACCAAAGATACGGAGGAAATCAGAAATTTAGCTGATCATGAGGATGTTCAAGGCCGGTCGAAGAGTGATCTGAGCAATGGTGGCTTGGACCAATCTGAACGTAGCAAAGGTGAAACCAAAGAAGTGATTAGACACGATATTTAGCTAATTAATGGAAATGATTGCAACACAGAGGCAGAAAACAGCTAGACAGAGCTGGCGTGATGCGTTTGGTTGCTGGTAGTGTTTAAACTAGTTGAGAATATGAAGTTGGTTCTGCTCTTTTGGACGGAATTGCTAATTGAAAAGGTTGATTGGTAGAGCAATCAGATGAGGCTTCACCTTTCTACGCAAATTCAGTAGGTAGAGTTGGAATTAGATGTCCTCGGTCATTTTTCTGCAGTCTGCACTTTTTGCTTCCGGAAATGCTCTTGAATGGTTTTGTGAGTGTCTTTTCCTTTTTCTTCCTCGTACAAAATCTAATCCGAGTGGCCAAAGGCTCTACTTCTAAGTTCTAAGGCATATATGTCAGTTTAGCGGGTAGAGAATTAACCGAATCCGTTTTCTCGGTTTGCTCATCAACTTCCTCAGAGAGTTAGAGTTGTCCAAAATTTGGACTGCTCTATGCAAATACTACATTCCATTGCTGTTGAATGTCATGGACAATGTTGGAAGTGTCCATGCCCTCGGACAATTTGGTAATTTTAGCCGACCCTAAGTAATCGAGACATAAGGCTCGGTTTGGTTTAGTTTGGTTTGGATATCGGTGTGAAATGTGACTCCTATTTATTTTCAAATTTACAAGCAAGAGATGAGATGTGTGACATAGGAAAGTATTCCTCAGATGAAATGCAGGAAGCTACTTTTCCGTTTTATCTTGAAGATTATAGAGGTGTCTGATCTAGCCTGAAAAACACTAGGGCAACTTAAATCCTTGGAACGCTTTTTCCTTTAAAGTATTTGTCTGATTTTTGACATTGAAATTCCCTCCGAGAGGCTTGTGATTTTTATGTTTGTTTTAATAATTCAACTGTCCGGACGAGCTTACGCACACCTCGATTAATTCCGAGACTTAGTGATTTGTTTTCGGTTTTGAAGACTAAAATAATTGCTGGTTTGTTTGGCTCTACTATGGTTGCCTCGTGTGGCTAGAACTTTTTGATAGTCGGAAACCTTATCCTGTATCTTTACTGCTTCACCATTCTTGGTAGGATGGTGTTAATTTCACGATGCTTTTTTGTTAGTTTCGCGACAAATTCCGTTCACTGACCATTGTGCCCTCTCGCTCTCTCTCTCTCTCCAACATTGCCCAATCAACATATGATTTTTATCTCATTCATAAACAGTTCCAGTTATTGCATTCGGCCCAAAGAAACTCTAAAAAGCCAGATCGGTCCAATTTTCTCCCATGAGAGGGACAGGAACCGAATCTTTTGTTTTTTATTAAAAAAATTAAGGATAATTTTAGGACTATATAGTTTAATTAATTTACTCCATAATTGTTACATTAGGTGGAGTGGAGAAATTATTCGTTGTCCCAAGGGCAACACGTCATCTACGCTAGGTGGTGCCTCTCATCAATCAAAACCTGTCTTGTGGGTAAAATTTTCAGTTTGTAAGTCCGCCACCATTTGAGGCATTGGTATCCACTGACACATATTCTTCTCTCTCCACAGAAATAGCCTTCTCTCTCTAAAATAGGCGGGTAGATCTAAAAATTGAACCCAAGTTTTGTGTATCCCAAAAAAAAAAGGACCAAATATTTTTTAAATTAAATGTGTTATATGATGAGAAAATGACATATCTCGTAAAGTAAAAAATAAATACTTAAAATAGAAGTATCTTAGCAGAACAGAGCATAAGAAGACCCGCTCTCTACGTTAAGATTTTTGAGCTTTTTCTTGTTGTCTTCACTAAAAAAAACTTGTAAAGCCCAAAAGGTCGGCTTAAAATAAAAATTTATGACTTCTACGCAAATATTTTTAAAAATATCCAAGACAAAGTCTCTTGGATATTAAAAGAAAAAATTAAGGTAAAACTATAAAAAAAAAAAAAAAATTCGATTCCTCTCGTCTGTAACGCTGGGTAACGGCTAAAAAGTTGTTGGGTAACACCGAGTAATGACTAAAAAATTGTTGGGTAACGACAACCATTTTGTAGCAAACGAACAAATTAATTAAATTTTTTTAATAAAGACAAAAAAACCAAAAAAAAAAAAAAACTTCCTGAAACTTAGTCTAAATTATCAACGTTTGTATTTTTTTACTTTTACCCTAATATTTTTGTTGTAATATCCGAGAGGCTTTATCTTGGATATTGAAGGTAAAAAAGTCATAATATTTACTTTAAGTTGACTTTTTGGGCTTTATGATAAATATTTTTAAAAATACTTGGATTAAATTCATAATTTTTTTTCTTTTGTTCTTCTCGTTGAGACAAATCAATAATTCACAAAAATTTGTCGCAAAATTAAAATAAAAAACATTTTTATTAAGGACAAAACAAGAAAAAACTCAAAAATTTAGTGTAACATGGCGGGTCATCTAAGAGAGTGTTTCCACTAGTGAAAATTTTGTAGATTTTTAATTGTGGTTGAAAAATCGTTAGGTGTTTCTGGTAGTGAATAAGTTGTTGAAAAATGCCAAACTATTATTTGCGGTAGTGATTTTTTTCTATTGGATATGCGAGTGAAAAAGTTGTTAAATTGGTAAAAATTTCTTTATTATTGGAAACCAATTGGTAAAATGCGTTAAATTTTTTGTATTTTTTTGTTAATGAAAACGAGGTAGTAAAATGTGTTAAGATTTTTTTTGTGTCTACACAATTTTGGACAGTTAAAAAACAAGAATTTAATGAGAAAAAATATTACTCATACAATCTAAACACAACACCAAACACAACCTCACACATACATGCGGACTCCACACACACTACTTTGTGTGGACCCCACATGTATGTGAGAAATTGTGTGAGTTATTGTGTTTGTATTGTTGTGTGAGTAGCATTATTCTTTATTGATTTACACGCTTAATTTAGAGAGAAGGATGTGTAGTGGATTGGTGGGAGCCACCACTGGCATAGCTGACTTGTTGCCTTGGTGCAACGAATAATTTCTCGGTGGAGTGGGAGGAAACATCAGATCAGGTACGGTGTCAGCACCAACTAAACTCCAAACAGTAATTTAAAACTGGGTCCCACAACGTGCCTTTCATTTTCCCGCTATTTATATGAACGAGAGACGCAAGCTCGGCCCTCCGTCCCACAACGTCCCGGTGGTTTTTATCGGTAAAAATCCTCACAATAATGGCCGGGGATCTGGAACAAGGCATGGAGAATTCAAGCATTTACAAGAATCGTAACGAGCCCGTGGAGGCTAGAATCAAAGATTTGATCTCTCGAATGACCGTGGAAGAGAAGATCGGCCAGATGGCTCAGATCGAGCGAGCCGTCGCTACTCCTTCCGTCGTCCGCGAATTCTTCATCGGTCGGTCTCTCTCTCTCCCTCTCTAACATAGTATCTAACTATGTATGTCTGGACCAATTTAGGTGCATTTCGATTAATTTATCAATTCCATTGCTAATTAGCGGGGTCTATAAAAATTGGCCCATAAAAATTGGTTTCAAACCTGAAACTAGGAGGAGAGAGCAAAATCTTAAGTTCGCTGGTCTACTCCTTGGTTACCAGTATATCTACAATGTATGCATGTATTTACTAGATGCCGGGCATAGGCACTGCTAGTGCAATTCATAGTATGTTAAATAATGCAAAAGAGAAAGGCGCAAACCTGGTCTTAGTGACTAAGGATGAAACAGAATGGAATTCATCTTGATTGCGATTTGCAATTACATTGTAACGTAGAAAGGGCCTGAGTCGAGATGCGCATAAGCTGGTCCAAGCACCCGAGTTATCAAAATAACATACAAAGGGAAGTACACACACATATACATATACATATATATATATATATATATATATATGTATGAAGATTATTTCCGCAATTCCGCTTGACCAAAACAAAAAATATATATACATGAAGATGGAGACAGGGCATTAAATAAGCGTAGATAGAAGAGTGCTCTTTATGCAGTTAACATGTAAACAAAAACTGCAAGTGCAAAATTTTGTAATTGATGATTGAGTTGGTGGGCTGTGAGCTCACCTCACTCCGATCAAGAATCTTTATGAGATTAGCGGGATGGATAGGACCGAGATCGACTCACAAAGTACAACTTTCTTCACGATAAATTTCAGAATTCAGAAGTTGATCGGATGGCATATGTGCTGCTTTTGTTGAGTGTATTTGCACAGGGAGTGTACTGAGTGGTGGTGGAAGTATTCCGTTCGAGAAGGCACTGTCTTCAGATTGGGTGGACATGGTGGATGGATACCAGAAGGCAGCACTTGAGACGCGGCTTGGAATTCCGATTATATATGGGATTGATGCTGTTCATGGCAACAACAATGTCTATGGTGCTACCATATTTCCTCACAACATCGGCCTTGGAGCCACCAGGTTAGTTCCATATACCCTTTCCTAGTTTACTTGTCATTGATGGTTTAGGACACAGAAGATGGCAAGGATGAGTCGATGTGCACATAAGCTGGTGCAGTCATCCTAAGATATTCAAAAGTAAAAAAAAAGAGTCGATTGTTTGTGGACCGGAATGTGGCACACTAATTTTTGGAACCTATCACAAACATGCTCACAATGGGTGAACCATGTCAATGGTGGTATTTGGTGATTGTGTGTATTTTTTTTTTGATTGTCTGCCTTTGTATCCCTTAGTGTTAGTTAGGATCGTTCAAAACATTGTTGATACAAGATGCTAATCTGTTGAAGAATGTGTAACAGAGATGCAGATTTGGCGTATAAAATTGGTGTGGCAACGGCTCTTGAAGTTAGGGCTAGTGGCATTCACTATGATTTCGCTCCCTGTGTTGCTGTAAGTGGTTCTTGTTTCTTGGGTGAGACTCCTCTTGATTATCATTTTGCCATTAATTTGTTTCAATTTGGTTACACTGACCTAAGTACTGATTACTCCCGATAGGCAGATAAGTTAGTAATTGTAAGATGAACCTTGGTAGAGGAAACCGTTCAGTTGTTTTCTGTGAGTAGCAAATAGTAAATCACAAAATAATGCAATTTCCAACTTTTTGTTCAAGCTCATAGATCAATCTTTCTGAAAGTTATCGAGTTTGTGCTGGCTTTGCCTATTAAAAAAAAAAAAAAAAAAACCGAGTTTGTGCTGGCTTGTAACATGTGTTCAAGTTGAAATGGTAGACTTAATTTCTCGTCCTCAATTTCCGGTGAAAGTTAGGTTATTGCAGAACTTGTGATTCCATATGTGGACAGAGCAAAACTCTGTCAAGAAACCTAATGCACACATCCAGGTCATAAGCTTTAGAAGACTTGATTCAGAGGAATGATATGGTATCTAGTTAATTATAGAAAATATACTGGCTTTTTTCATGTTTGTATGCTCACCTGAAGTGACTTAATCTACGTATATTTCAAATTTTAAAGATGACGCTATTTAGTCCCTCAAAAAATATTACAGTAACTGAAATTTTTTGATCGGGATCCCATGTAGGTTATGTAAAATTTCCTAGGCTTTTATGGAAGTCAAATCTTAACACTAATGTTTTGTATGCCCAGATTTGATGGCCTAATGCACTATGCTGGGTTTAATGTGGGTGTTGTTTGAGTCCGACAATGTCTTATCAGCAACTCGTTGATGCTTTTATCATGGATTGTTAAGTAAATTTTATTAAATACGAATGCAATAAGTTACTGCAATGTCTTATCAGTTGCTTCGTTGACTATACCATGCGATCACTTTACATGCCAATGTGTGCTTAGTGCTTACTATATGACATTTAAGATTACGTTAGATCTGGTGTTGTGATGTAGTCCTCCATAAGATTTATTGCTACCCTAACCATGTGAATGCCAGTAGATAGGAGTTCAGGCCATTTGGTGAAGATATTTACCACCCATTACATGGAATATGAAGGTTTCATCTGAACTGATTCTTAGGAAGAATTATAGATTTAGCATTAAACTTGTGAGTTCTGTAGGAATCGTAACACGAAATCCTGTGAATTAGATGGAATCAGACTACATTCAAAAAGCTTTTCTGGGCTAAATGATTATGCTGTCATGGGGATTATTTGTAATTTTTCTTGTAGTTTTTGTTCAATACCTCCTTTTGTCATCAATAATAGTTATCAAGTTAGAATTTTTTTTTTATTTTTATCCGAGTTATCAAGTTAGTCATTTCATATATCTTGACAGGTAGCCGGAGATCCCAGATGGGGAAGAACCTATGAGTCTTATAGTGAAGATGTCGACATTGTTAGAAAGATGACTTCCATTGTATCAGGCTTGCAAGGTCAACCACCCAAAGGGCATCCAAAGGGTTACCCTTTTGTTACTGGAAGGTACTGAAAAATCAATCAGTTATCTTTCTATTCACTCTACTCCCATGTTTCAGCTCGTTGCACTTCAATTTAATGTTATTAGCTTATCATTCAAGCAAATCAGTTTTGTTTTCAAGATCACTTCACAGGCTTCTTAGCAAGATTGATACAAAACTACAAAAGGCATTGGCATCTAGACTTGGGGTTTTAAAGTGATGCACAATAACATTCCCGACTCACTTTTTCCTCAAAATTTGGCTGAAATTTAATTTTGGATGACCTGCTTTTATTTCTTGGATCATTGGATATCTATCAATAAGTATCTCGTTTGGCACATTCCAGCTTATATGCCCACTCACAATTTGGACCTAATCGTATATCTTATGTTTGTGTTGAATTGCTTACTTAAACCTATTGGAAGATGATTGCATTGATTGGCTTATTTGATCAGAAATAAAGTCGCTGCATGCGCCAAACATTTTGTTGGCGATGGAGGCACTCACAAAGGCAAAAATGAGGGGAATACCTTAACGTCTTATGAGGATTTGGAGAAGATCCACATGGCACCTTATCTGGACTGTATTTCTCAGGGAGTGTGCACGGTTATGGCATCATACTCCAGCTGGAATGGCGACAAAATGCACTCTCACAAATTTCTCCTAACTCAAGTTTTGAAAGATAAGCTTGGGTTTAAGGTAACTAACTTTATCAAATAAGAATAAGATCTTATTTGTAATAAGTAGAAGAATCCATGCATGGCCCTTTCTTTCAGTTTTGTCCGTGTCAAAGTATCTATTTTTGGCATCTGATTTTAATGATTACTGTCAAGCATCATTTTCCATTTTACAAGTCTGTAAGACATACCTGCTTGATTACTTAAATACAACTATTCCTAATTCTAGATAGTTGTTTTTGGTTACATTTTCAGACAACGAAATACAGTTAGCTGCGTTCATCTAATGCAATTGTTGCTATGGCAGAGTTCATTAAATGCAGATCTATCTCAGTATAATACATCTGCTGCAGGGTTTTGTGATTTCAGATTGGGAAGCACTTGAGAGGCTTTCTGATCCTTATGGCTCAAACTATCGTGCTTCCATTTCATCTGCCGTCAATGCAGGAGTCGATATGGTAATGATTAAACTTTCGTTCAGCATATACCAAGAGCTCCTTCACATACATCATGATTTGACGCCAAAATATGCAGATAATGGTGCCTTTCAAATATGAAGTATTTCTAGCGGATTTAATGTCTCTGGTTGAATCAGGAGAGATACCAATAGCCAGGGTTGATGATGCAGTTGAAAGAATTCTGAGAGTGAAATTTGTTGCTGGTCTATTCGAATATCCCATGGCTGATCGGTCTTTGCTAGACACAGTTGGTTGCAAGGTAAGCTTGCAGAATTTTGTGATTTGTGACCTCAAACAGATGTATGCTATTTTCCGTCTTTTGGTCACGGGGCAGGGTAACCTGGCTTTCTCTGATGTTTATATCAGTATCGAATTTTCTTAGTTTCCTTCTATTCTCAGGCATTTTGGCAAACTGTTGTTAGTTGATAGACAACTAGATATTATTGTCAGCTAAAGATTGTCCTCCATAATTATTTTCCAGCTACACAGAGAACTAGCACGTGAAGCAGTTCGCAAGTCCTTGGTACTGCTGAAGAATGGAAAGGATCCAAAGAAACCACTTCTTCCATTAGATAGGAATCCTAGAAAGATTCTTGTTGCCGGAACTCATGCTGATGATCTTGGATATCAGTGTGGAGGGTGGACAATTACTTGGGCTGGGACCAGTGGCAGAACCACCATTGGTATGTGCTTACTATTGGCAGATATGGTGATTAGTATCCTTATTGTCATAATATAAATGGTTGATAGATTATGAACACATTTTCAGTAAGTGGTCATGATGATCTTATTAAGTGCAAAAAAGAAGTAAAAAGTGGTGGAAAGCAGCAGCATAAACTCTTCTCAGACCTGCCCACCTGCATGTTGCGTTTCTATATTGGTGGTTCAAGGTTAAGTGGTGTTGCTTCCTGTTTCTAGTTCATTTAGAAAGTATTTCCCTTCCATGCTTGCAGGTTATTGAAATGTGTCTGGCTTTGCTTAGTCAAATCTGTCGAATGTAAAAATGACATAAATCATCACCTGCACATATGGAACAGTGCGTTCTTAACCAAGTAATAGAGGCAAGGTGATACCACCCAAAGTATTGATCTGTTTATTTTTCAATATTGATCAGTGTTTTTTTTTTTTTTTTGTTTTCAAGTAACAAAAAAGTAATCTCGTGTAATCCATTTGGTGTGAATCTTATTATTTAATTCTGTTCCAAGCACTCCGGACAGATTTTGTGCTAGAATTCTGTTGGAATAACTTAGAGACGGCAAATTTTTGCATGTATGTACAATTGATTTCAACATTGGTATCCTTGTGCACATGGGACTGATGGTGTCACCAACAATTTAGGTACGACCATTCTGGATGCCGTTAAAGAAGCAGTCGGAGACAAAACGGAAGTGGTGTTCGAGCAAAATCCATCACCAGACACCTTTGCTGGTCAAGATATCTCTTATGCCATTGTAGCTGTAGGTGAACCTCCATATGTAGAAGGGGGTGGTGATGATCCAAACCTCATAATTTCCTTCGGAGGGTCTGAAATCATAAGCTCAGTTACTGACAGAGTTCCCACATTGGCGATTCTCATCTCTGGAAGGCCTTTAGTCATAGAGCCGTCGCTTTTGGAAAAGGTGGATGCTCTTGTTGCCGCTTGGTTACCTGGGAGCGAAGGGAGCGGAATCACTGATGTCATTTTTGGGGATTATGAATTCCAAGGGCGGCTTCCGATAACTTGGTTTAAAAGTGTCGATCAACTTCCACTGCGTCATGGGGAGAACTCCTATGACCCTTTATTTCCCCTTGGCTTTGGCTTAACAAGCAAAAACATGAAGCTCTCAAATTGATTACATTCGGACAATGCATTGCTTGGATGAAAGGTTTTAGTTCCTCAATTTAACCAGGTATGGCCGAGATAGGCTATCAATGTCCAAATCTAGATCTCTAAAATTCATTCTCCACTCTAAATGTTTGCATTTTACTTATTTGTCGTTGTAGAAGTTCATGAAATTCTATGTTAACGGTCATATATGTTAGATCGAGTTTTCTAAATAAGTACTGGTGATGGACACTCTCTGTCAAAGGAGGGTACAATATTTGTTTCCTAAGTTGGACGTTCGAAAGGCAAGCATAGCATGTGAACTACGTAGTAAGACCTTGTAAGCGCCATTTCTCATACAAAACACAAGAAACACCCAAGAAAGATGAAGAATTTGTTTCGTCCCTGTGTCCAACACAAAGAAATTGAATGAATGACACATATCCACGCTCGACACCTGCATCAAGTCTTTGTAACATACAAGAGGGTAATCATTTTGGAAGTTATCTGCTGCATAAGCATGTCTTGTCTTAAGTTATGTATGATTTCCGAAAAACTCAAGGGCAGCTGGTTTATTGATCGAATCTCATGACTAGGAACACATGATAGTCTTGTCGAGTCCTTGTATTCTCAAAACATATCCCCAGATCCACTTGAATACGGACACTAGAAGACTTTTCTTGATTCCCTTTTTTTCCTTTGTTAGAAAATGGCTTGGAAGTAGTACCAAATTAGAGAACGAACTCGGCACACAAAAGCATGCCCCCGCTTTCGCATTCGTGTTCAGAATAATAGCACTACTACCATCCTGCTTAATTAACTGATTACTTTTCATTTCAAATTGGCTGCAATAGGAGAGGGAAAGGAGTCAAGATGCGGACTCAAATAAACTAGGATTAAAGGCGGTGGAGAACAAAGGTGCATGCTTTATCATGCAACTTGCTTGCAGAAAGGCTCGAAGGCTTTGTTTGGAAATGTTGTTGTTTCATATAGTTTTGGTTTCTCGATATGATTATTTCTTGTTTTGACATATGTACCATCAACTTGTTTGTGTTTCACAAAATAAAAGGTTCCATCTTTTTTGTGTAAATTCTGGAGACTGAGAAGCCGTTTCCGTTTATTTTATAAATAGTTTTCGGCAGCCTAAAAAACACAGGGGCCAACGGCCAGCTGCAGTTCTTGTCCTAACACAGAATACTTCGCATAAGCCTCCCATTTTCATCCTATTATTAGTCTCTCTCTCTCTCTCTCTCTCTCTCTCTCTCACGTTTTATATAGCGCATCTTCTGCTTTCGGTCCTCACATATTCCTGTTAAAAAGCAGATTATTAGTAGACGCCACTCCCTCTCTCTATAGGTGGCACGTACACAATTGGATTATGGAGATTTTCAAAATAAAATTGGGTTTTAGTTTGGAATTTTAGGAAATGTGCTGAGAGATTTTTGTGAAAGGTTGCTACACCTTTTCACATGAGTTGTGACTAAATCTCTCGGTACCTTTCCAAAAATTCCAAACTAAAATCCAATTTTATTTTGAAAATCTCCAACAATCCCCCACCATTTTTGAAATAAAGAATAAGAGTTATTGGTTCTCTTAGAAGGCTCGGAATAACAGCATTACCATCATGCCTACTTCCTCAATTTTTTGAAGGAGAATATCGACAGCAAAGTTCACTGACATCAAATTCCATTGGGAATGAGACTATCCAGGACAGAAGAGGTGAACCAGATGTTATAGATGTTGGGTCTTCTGGGCCTATCCATAGTTCTAATGACACCATTGCATCAGCAATGCAGCCAGAAATAGTGGCTGAGCAAGGCCCTTCTGATTCAAGTTCATCATCATCCTCCTCTTCTGTGACACAGGAAAAGTTTCCTATTAGTGAAGTCTCTCAGTTGAATTTTGATCAAACAACACGAATAAAGGTCCAGGAAATTGCTTCAGAGGTGGTGGATGACAATTTTGCGGATGGATCGTTGCCTGAGAGCTCAGATTAAGCTGCGTCTCTGTAACACCCCTAAAAACCTAATCTATATTTCAGTAGAATCAAATTACTTTTAACATGATATTTTAAGTGAGGTGAAGACAAAGTTTAAGAAATAAAAAAGGAATTGGACGTGGCTGTGTGCATGGAATTCTTGAGGGATAAGTATTGTGTGTGCATGTTAGATGGAAGATAAAATAGCTGAATGAATGGACATGTGTCCACCCTAGAATTCATCTTGGTGTCATCAAGTCTTATATAAAGAAGAAGAATACCATTGTAGTTGTGGTCTTTTAGAGACAGAGAAGTCGAGTATGGGAAGCAGCCAAGTGGGATTCATGCTTTTACGACCGTGAACGTAATTTGAGGTACCGGGTAGTGTGCAATACATTCCTAGCTAAATCTCTTTGCAAAGAGTGTTATTTGATTCTCTCATATTTGTACTCATTTGATATCTATGCTTATTGACTCGATTATTGTCACTTCTTGAATCGTGGCATAGAAAGTATTTGGCTGAAAGCCATGGAACAGATTGGTACATGTTTAAGCCCACTGGGTCATAGAATTATGAAAGATGTATGATGGACTGCCGCACGGGGCGTCCAGTATGTTTATGGGGGCCATGTGCCCAATACAGAGTTTTGACCTGGGAGGTGCTTGGCATGTTATCGAAATGAGCCGGGTATGAGGCTATAAATGAAAAGCCTTCAGAATGATCCTACTTGATTTGTAATCCTCATTTATTGAGCATATTCTTATTGCTAGCCATGTTATTGTCCTCGTGTTGCATATACTACCCGGGCGTTTTATATTTTTCAGGTGCAGAGCAAGTACGTGGGGACCCAAGTTGGAGTATTTAAAAGATTTAGCTTTAGAAATCTGTATCATTTTGGAGGTTTTTAGGCCCACCATGTATATTTATCTTGAGGACTTGTATATTCAACATCTAGGCCAATTGGGAAAATGGACAGGGGGGAATCAACTCAAGTTAGAGAATGTCACGAAAGTGCACTTGACATCGGACATTTTGGGTTTCGCCAGATTTCTAATGACACCACTCCGTTGACCATGCTGCCAGAGTTGGTAGTTGAAAAAGTTCCTATCGCTTCAAGTTCTTTTTCGTCTCCTAAGTCTGACATACATCAAATGGTGTCGGTGGAGCAAGTCTCCTCATCGAGTATTGCTCCAGAGACGCACCTGAAGGTCCAAACATCTGATGAGGAGAATGCAGAAATTAATTTGTTGGATAAACTGCTGCCAGAAAATTTAGATTCACCTGCGCCAAAAAATGCACATCATCTGTCATCCGATTCAACAGCTTACTCGTCTTTTGATAAAGATTTTGAAGAAATTCAGGTTAGTCACATTTATGCGGTAATTAGGATAGAACTGTATGGCACCAAGACAGTGTTACACATTGAGTTATACCTGGCACTATGACGTGGCGTGCATTTTCACTGTGTTGTGCAGGTATTACTATATTTTATTGTCCACAAATATAGCAAATCTCATGAGAATCCTTATTTTCTTGTAATGTTTGAATTCTCTCTCTTGCACACACACACACACATGCCCACACACACCTCGAACCATGATTCACTGGAGTCATTGGATGAACAGCCACCTGAAAACTTAATCTTACCTGGCCTCAAATGCAGTACTTAGGAGGGTTCAGTGGTGCTGCCATCTGATAGTAGAGAAAATTGTAGGTTTGTCGGCATTGTGATAATGAATACTGAAGTTCTACGTTAATGAATCTTGAGCGGGTTTCTCCGTGAAAGAGAGAGTGTGAGTGTGTGTGTGTGTGAGAGAGAGAGAGAGAGAGAGAGAGAGAGAGAGAGAGAGAGAGAGCGCGCTAAAAAATGATGATTTATCTCACAATTGCACCCGTTGTTGTATTTAACAGGAACCATCTAATCCTCCGATTAACGTTACCCAGGAGTTGAACTCCATTCACAGTGTGAAGGTTCCAGAGGTCATTGCAAACAATGACATGAGAAATTTCAAAACCATTGATGAAATAAATAACTACGCCCACATATTCGCCATTGAAGGCAATGCAGGGGTCTTATCAAATATGTCTGACAAAAGCATATCAAAGCGTATTGATGTCGCGTTTATTGAAGGACAGAATGTCATAGGATACGAAGGAGAGAACATAAATGTGGCCGAATGTGAAAACATAGCAGGGACTTCAATCCCAGTCGACAACAATAGGACTCTGGAAACAAGTCAAGAGCATGGACAAGAAATTGTGGAAGTCGAAATACCCGAGGTTAGCCCGAGTACTGGACTCATTGTGCCAGTCATGCTAATAGGTACTGCAGAAAGTAGACTCTCTCAGATTAATTGGCTAACTGCTATAACAACGTATAATTGGCTTACCCGCAATCCTTTAATTTCTGCTTTTATGGTAGTTAATTTTTAAACTAATCTCTTAGATTTATTTAAAATAGTGAAACTGCATTCAATATTTGGAAGGGATAACGGGCTCATGCTGCAACTTATTTGCTGCTGGACAGGAACCACCTATGGTTGATCCTGGAAAGAGGTCCTTTGAGGAAGCCAACATTATTTCCAATGAGAATGAGTTGGTAGCCAACGTCATGGTGGCTGAGGAGGACTTAAGATCTAGTGTTGGTGAAACTGAAGGTGAATCCCTAAGAGCGATGAGGTCAGAGGATGTTGCTCAACAACCAAAAAATGCTGAGGTAGCTGATTCAAATACTACAGAGAGTGATGAAGGCAAATCCGATTAACAGACAGAACCTGAAGCTATGGTAGGCTTTTCGCAACCAACCGCGAAGAAGGATAATTTAAACGACACCAAAGATACGGAGGAAATCAGAAATTTAGCTGATCATGAGGATGTTCAAGGTAGGTCGAAGAGTGATCTGAGCAATGGTGGCTTGGACCAATCCGAATGTAGCAAAGGTGAAACCAAAGAAGTGATTAGACACGATATTTAGCTAATATATGGAAATGATCGCAACACAGAGGCAGAAAACAGCTAGACAGAGCTGGCGTGATGCGTTTGGTTGCTGGTAGTCTTTAAACTAGTTGAGAATATGAAGTTGGATCTGCTCTTTTGGACGGAATTGCTAATTGAAAAGGTTGATTGGTAGAGAAATCAGATGAGGCTTCACCTTTCTACGCAAATTCAGTAGGTAGAGTTGGAATTAGATGTCCTCAGTCATTTTTCTGCAGTCTGCACTTTTTGCTTCTGGAAATGCGCTTGAATGGTTTTGTGAGTGTCTTTTCCTTTTTCTTCCTCGTACAAAATATAATCCGAGTGGCCAAACGCTCTACTTCTACGGCATATGTCAGTTTAGCAGGTAGAGAATTAACCGAATCTGTTTTCTCGGTTTGCTCATCAACTTCCTCAGAGAGTTAAGTTGTCCAAAATTTGGACTGCTCTATGCAAATACTACATTACATTGCTGTTGAAAGTCATTGGGACAATGTTGGAAGTGTCCATGCCCTCGGACAATTTGATAATTTTAGCCGACCCCAAGTGATTGGGACATAAGGTTCGGTTTGGATATCGGTGTGAAATGTGACTCCTATTTATTTTCAAATTTATAAGCAAGAGATGAGATATGTGACACAGGAAAGTATTCCTCAGATGAAATGCAGAAAGCTACTTTTCCGTTTTATCTTGAAGATTATAGAGGTGTCTGATCTAGCCTGAAAGACACAAGGGCAGCTTAAATCCTTGAACGCTTTTTCCTTAAAAGTAGTCATCGAAGTTCCTTCCGAGAGGCTTGTGATTTTATGTTTGTTTTAATAACTTGAATGTCCCGGTCAACTTACGCGCACCTCGATTAATTCCGAGACTTGTGATTTGTTTAAGGTTTTGAAGCATCTTCGAAAGATCATTCACAAGCATCTGATGCAGTAATATAAACAGGGATAAAGACCAAAATAATTGCTGGTTTGTTTGGCTCTACTATGGTTGCCTCGTGTGGCTAAAACTTTTTGATAGTCGGAAACCTTATCCTCTATCTTTATTGCTTTTTTATTAGTTTCGCGATAAATTCCATTCACTGACCATTGTGCCCCCCCCCCCCCCCCCCCCCCCCCCCCCCCCCCCCCCCCCCCCCCCCCCCTCAACATTGCCCAATCAACATAATTTTTATCTTGTTCGTAAGCAGTTCCAGTTATCGCATTCGGCCCAAAGAAACTCTAAAAAGCCGAAGCTAGACCGGTCCAATTTGCTCCCATGAGAGGGACAGGAGCCGAATCTTTTGCTTTTTATTTAAAAAAAAGGGGATAATTTTAGGACTATATAGTTTAATTAATTTACCCCATAATTGTTACGTTAGGTGGAGTGAAAGGAAACCCGAAAGGAACATCAGATCAGGTACAGATCAGGTACAGCGTCAGCACCAACTAAACTCCAAACAGAAAAACAGTAATTTAAAACTGGGTCCCACAACGTCCCTTTCAATTTCCCGGCGTTCCCGCTATTTTTTTTTATATAAACGAGAGACGCAAGCTCGGCCTTCCGTCCCCCTGTGATCATCTGAGGTTACAGAGACGACTGTTGGTCCAAGTCCAGTGGTTTTTTATCGGTAAAAATCCCACAAAAATGGCCGGGGAACTGGAACAAGGCATGGAGAATTCATGCATTTACAAGAATCGTAACGAGCCCGTGGAGGCTAGAATCAAAGATTTGATCTCTCGAATGACCGTGGAAGAGAAGATCGGCCAGATGACGCAGATCGACCGAGTCGTCGCTACTCCTTCCGTGGTCCGCGAATTCTTCATCGGTCAGTCTCTCTCTCTCCCTCTCTAACATCGTATCTAACTATGTATGTCTAGACCAATTTAGGTGCATCTCGATTAATTTATCAATTCCATTGCCAATTAGCGGGGTCTATAAAAATTGGTTTCAAACCTAAAACTAGGAGGAGGGAGCAAAATCCTAAGTTCGCTGGCCAACTCCTTGGTTACCAATATATCTACGATGTATGCATGTATTTACTAGACGCCGGGCACAGGCAATGCGAGTGCAATTCATATTATGTTAAATAATGCAACAGAGAAAGGCGCAAACCTGGTCTTGGTGACTAAGGATGAAACAGAATGGAATTCATCTTGATTGCGATTTGCAATTACATTGTAACGTAGAAAGGGCCTGAGTCGAGATGCGCATAAACTGGCCCAAGCACCTGAGTTATCAAAATAACATACAAAGGGGAGTACACATATATACATGAAGATTATTTCCGCAATTCCGCTTGACCAAAACAAAAAATATACTTGTATACATGAAGATGGAGACAAGGCATTAAATAAGCGTAGATAGAAGAGTGCTCTTTATGCAGTTAATATGTAAACAAAAACTGCAAGTGCAAAATTTTGTAATTGATGATTGAGTTGGTGGGCTGTGAGCTCACCTCACTCCGATCAAGAATCTTTATGAGATTAACGGGATGGATAGGACCAAGATCGACTCACAAAGTACAACTTTCTTCACGATAAATTTCAGAATTCAGAAGTTGATCGGATAGTATATGTGCTGCTTTTGTTGAGTGTATTTGCACAGGGAGTGTACTGAGTGGTGGTGGAAGTGTGCCGTTCGAGAAGGCACTGTCGTCAGATTGGGCGGACATGGTGGATGGATACCAGAAGGCAGCACTTGAGACGCCGCTTGGAATTCCAATAATCTATGGGATTGACGCTGTTCATGGCAACAACAGTGTCTATGGTGCTACCATATTTCCTCACAACATCGGCCTTGGAGCCACCAGGTTAGTTCCATATACCCTTTACTAGTTTACTTGTCATTGATGGTTTAGGACACAAAAGATGGCAAGGATGAGTCGATATGCACATAAGCTGGTCCAGTCATCCTAACATATTCAAAAGTAAAAAAAAAAAAAAGAGTTGATTGTTTGTGGATCGGAGTGTGGCACACTAATTTTGGGAACCTATCACAAACATGCTCACAATGGGTGAACCATGTCAATGGTGGTATTGGGTGATTGTGTGTATTTTATTTTTATTTTCTGCCTTTGTATCCCTTAGAGTTTGTTAGGATCGTTCAAAACATTGTTGATACAAGACGCTAATCTGTTGAAGAATGTGTAACAGAGATGCAGATTTGGCGTATAAAATTGGTGTGGCAACGGCTCTTGAAGTTAGGGCTAGTGGCATTCACTACGATTTCTCTCCCTGTGTTGCTGTAAGTGGTTCTAGTTTCTTGGGTGACACTCCTCTTGATCATCATTTTGCCTTTAATTTGTTTCAATTTGGTTACACTGATGTAAGTACTGATTACTCCCGATAGGTGGATAAGTTAGTAATTGTAAGATGAACCTTGGTAGAGGAAACTGTTCAGTTGTTTTCTTTGAGTAGCAAATAGTAAATCACAAAATAATGCAATTTCCAACTTTATGTTCAAGCTCATAGATCAATCTTTCTGAAAGTTACCGAGTTTGTGCTGGCTTTGCAGATAAAAAAAAACAACGAGTTCGTGCTGGCTTGTAACATGTGTTCAAGTTGAAATGGTAGACTTAATTTCTAGTCCTCAATTTCTGGTGAAAGTTAGGTTATTGCAGAACTTGCGATTCCATATGTGGACAGAGCAAAACTCTGTCAAGAAACCTAATGCACACATCAAGGTCATAAGCTTTAGAAGACTTGATTAAGAGGAATGATATGGTATCTAGCTAATTATAGAAAATATACTGGCTTTTTTCATGTTTGTATTTTCACCTGAAATGCGTTAATCTACATATATTTCAAATTTTAAAGATGACGCTATTTAGTCCCTCAAAAAATATTACAGTAATTGAAAAAATTTCATCGGGATCCCATGTAGGTTATGTCAAATTTCATTGGCATTTATGGAAGTCAAGTGTTAACACTAATGTTTTCTATGTCCAGATTTGCTGGCCTAATGCACTATGCGGTTTAATGTGGGAATTGTTTGAGTCCGACAATGTCTTATCAGCAACTCGTTGATGCTTTTATCATGGATTGTTAAGTAAATTTTATTAAATACGAACGCAATAAGATACTGCAGTGTCTTATCAGTTGCTTCGTTGACTATACCATGCGTTCACTTTACATGCGTACGTGTGCTTAGTGCTTGCCATAGGACATTTAAGATTACGTTAGATCTGGTGTTGTGCTGCAGTCCTCCATAAGATTTATTGGTGCCCTAACCATGTGAATGCCAGTAGATAGGAGTTCAGGCCATTTGGTGAAGATATTTACCACCCATTACATGGAATATGAAGGTTTCATCTGAACTGATTCTTAGGAAGAATTATAGATTTAACATTAAACTTGTGAGTTCTGTAGGAATCATAACACGAAATCCTGTGAATTAGATGGAATCAGACTACATTCAAAAAGCTTTCCTGTTATTTTTCTTGTAGTTTTTGTCATCAATAATAGTAATCAAGTTAGTCATTTCATATATATTGACAGGTAGCCAGAGATCCCAGATGGGGAAGAACTTATGAGTCTTATAGTGAAGATGTCGACATTGTTAGAAAGATGACTTCCATTGTATCAGGCTTGCAAGGTCAACCACCCAAAGGGCATCCAAATGGTTACCCTTTTGTTGCTGGAAGGTACTGAAAAATCAATCAGTTATCTTTCTATTCGCTCTACTCCCATGTTCCAGCTCGTTGCACTTCAATTTAATGTTAATAGCTTATCATTCAAGCAAATCAGGTTTGTTTTCAAGATCAATTCACAGGCTTCTTAGCAAGATTGATACAAACTACAAAAGGCATTGGCATCAAGACTTGGGGTTTTTAACTGAAACACAAAAACGTTCCCAACTCACTTTTTCCTCAAAATTTGGCGGAAATTTAATTTTGGATGACCTGCTTTTATTTCTTGGATCATTGGATATCTATCAATAAGTATCTCGTTTGGCACATTCCAGCTTATATGCCCACTCACAATTTGGACCTAAACGTATATCTTATGTTTGTGCTGAATTGCTTACGTAAACCCATTGGAAGATGATTGCATTGATTGGCTTATTTGATCAGGAATAAAGTTGCTGCATCCGCCAAACATTTTGTTGGCGATGGAGGCACTCACAAAGGCATAAATGAGGGGAATACCTTAACGTCTTATGAGGATTTGGAGAAGATCCACATGGCACCTTATCTGGACTGTATTTCTCAGGGAGTGTGCACGGTTATGGCATCATACTCCAGCTGGAATGGCGACAAAATGCACTCTCACAAATTTCTCCTAACTCAAGTTTTGAAAGAAAAGCTTGGGTTTAAGGTAACTAACTTTATCAAACAAGAATAAGATCTTATTTGTAATAAGTAGCAGAATCCATGCATGGCCCTTTCTTTCAGTTTTGTCCATGTCAAAGTATCTATTTTCGGCATCTGATTTTGATGATTACCGTCATGCATCATTTTCCATTATACAAGTCTGTTAGACATACCGCTTGATTACTTAAATACAACTATTCCTAATTCTAGATAGTTGTTTTTGGTTACATTTTCGGACAATGAAATACAGTTAGCTGCGTTCATCTAATGCAATTGTTGCTACAGCAGAGTTCATTACATGCAGATCTATCTCAGTATAATACATCTGCTGCAGGGTTTTGTGATTTCAGATTGGGAAGCACTTGACAGGCTTTCTGATCCTTGTGGCTCAAACTATCGTGCTTCCATTTCATCTGTCGTCAATGCAGGAGTTGATATGGTAGTGATTAAACTTTAGTTCAGCATATACTAAGAGCTCCTTCACATACATCATGATTTGATGCCAAAAAATGCAGATAATGGTGCCTTTCAAATATGAAGTATTCCTAGCGGATTTAATGTCTCTGGTTGAATCGGGAGAGATACCAATGGCCAGGGTTGATGATGCTGTTGAAAGAATTCTGAGGGCGAAATTTGTTGCTGGTCTATTCGAATATCCCATGGCTGATCGGTCTTTGCTAGACACAGTTGGTTGCAAGGTAAGCTTGCAGAATTATGTGATTAGTGACGTCACAAAGACGTAGTTGGTCACGGGGCAGGGTAACCTGGTTTTCTGTGATGTTTATATCAGTATCCAATTTTCTTAGTTTCCTTCTATTCTCAGGCATTTTTGCAAACTGTTGTCAGTTGATAGACAACTAGATTTTATTCTCAGCTAAAGATTGTCCTCCATAATTGTTTTCCAGCTGCACAGAGAACTAGCACGTGAAGCAGTTCGCAAGTCCTTGGTACTGCTGAAGAATGGAAAGGATCCAAAGAAACCACTTCTTCCATTAGATAGGAATCCTAGAAAGATTCTTGTTGCCGGAACTCATGCTGATGATCTTGGATATCAGTGTGGAGGGTGGACAATTACTTGGGCTGGGACCAGTGGCAGAACCACCATTGGTATGTGCTTACTATTGGCAGATATGGTGATTAGTATCCTTATCGTCATAATATAAATGGTTGATAGATTATGAACACGTTTTCAGTAAGTGGTCGTGATGATCTTATTAAGTGCAAAAAAGAAGTAAAAAAAGTTGGAAAGCAGCAGCATAAACTTTTCTCAGAGCTGCCCACCTGCATGTTGCGTTTCTATATTGGTGGTTCAAAGTTAAGTGGTGTTGCTTCCTATTTCTAGTTCATTTAGAAAGCATTTCTCTTCCATGCTTGCAGGTTATTGAAATGTGCTTAGTCAAATCTGTCTAACGTAAAAATGACATAAATCATCACCTGGGTCTATGGAACAGTACATTCTTAACCAAGTAATAGAGGCAAGGTGATACCACCCACAGTATTGATCTGTTTATTTTTCAATATTGATCAGTGTTTCTTCTTTTTTTTTCAAGTAACAAACAAGTAATCTCGTGTAATCCATTTGGTGTGAATCTTATTATTTAATTCTGTTCCAAGCACTCCAGACAGATTTTGTGCTAGAATTCTGTTGGATTAACAAATTAGAGATGGCAAAATTTTGCATGTATGTACAATCGATTTCCACATTGGTATCCTAGTGCACATGGGACTGATGGTATCACCAACCATTTAGGTACGACCATTCTGGATGCCATTAAAGAAGCAGTCGGAGACAAAACGGAAGTGGTGTTCGAGCAAAATCCGTCACCAGACACCTTCGCTGGTCAAGATATCTCTTATGCCATTGTAGCTGTGGGTGAACCTCCATATGCAGAAGGGGGTGGTGATGATCCAAACCTCATAATTTCCTTCAGAGGGTCTGAAATCATAAGCTCAGTTGCTGACAGAGTTCCCACATTGGCGATTCTCATCTCTGGAAGGCCTTTAGTCATAGAGCCATCGCTTTTGGAAAAGGTGGATGCTCTTGTTGCCGCTTGGTTACCTGGGAGCGAAGGGGCCGGAATCACAGACGTTATTTTAGGGGATTATGAGTTCCAAGGGCGGCTTCCGATAACATGGTTTAAAAGTGTCGATCAACTTCCACTGCATCACGGGGAGAACTCCTATGACCCTTTATTTCCCCTTGGCTTTGGCTTAACAAGCAAAAACATGAAGCTCTCAAATTGATTACATTCGGACAATGCATTGCTTGGATGAAGGTTTTAGTTCCTCAATTTAACCAGCTAGGGCCGAGATAGAGGCTATGAATTATCCAAATCTAGAACTCTACAATCAAGTCTCCACTCTAAATGTTTGCGTTTTTACTTATTTGTCTGTATGGAAGTTCATGAAATTCTATGTTAACGGTCATATATGTTAGATCGAATCTTCTAAATAAGTACTGGTGATGGACCCTCTCTGTCAAAGGAGGGTACAATATTTGTTTCCTAAGTTGGACGTTCGAAAGGCAAGCATAACATGTGAACTACGTAGTAAGACATTGTAAGCGCCATTTCTCATACAAAACAAAAGAAACACCCATGAAAGATGAAGAATTTGTTACGTCCCCGTGTCCAACACAAAGAAATTGAATGAATGTCACACTTGGACACATATCCACGCTCGACACCTGCATCAAGCCTTTGTAACATATTAAAGGGTAATCATTTTGGGAGTTATCTGCTGCATAAGCATGTCTTGTCTTAAGATATGTATGATTTCCGAAAAGCTCAAGGGCAGCTGGTTTATTGATCGAATCTCATGACTAGGAACACATGATAGTCTTGTCGAGTCCTTGTATTCTCAAAACATATCCCCAGATCCACTTGAATACGGACACCAGAAGACTTTTCTTGATTCCCTTTTTTTCCTTCGTTAGAAAATGGCTTGGAAGTTGTACCAAATTAGAGAACGAACTCGGCACACAAAAGCATGCCCCCGCTTACGCATTCGTGTTCAGAATAATAGCACTACTACCGTCCTGCGTAATTAACTGATTACTTTTCATTTCAAATTGGCTGCAATAGGAGAGGGTAAGGAGGCAAGATGCGGACTGAAATAAACTACGATTAAAGGCGGTGGAGAACAAAGGTGCATGCTTTATCATGCAACTTGCTTGCAGAAAGGCTCGAAGGCTCTGTTTGGAAATGTTGTTGTTTCATATAGTTTTCGTTTCTCGATATGATTTCTTGTTTTGAAATATGTACCATCAACTTGTTTGTGTTCACAAAATAAAAGGTTCCATCTATTTTATGTAAATTCTTGAGACTAAGAAGCCGTTTCCGTTTATTTTGTAAATAGTTTCGGCAGCCTAAAAAACACAGAGGCCAACGGCCAGCTGCAATTCTTGTCCTAACACAGAATACTTCGCATAAGCCTCCCATTTTCATCCTATTATTAGTGTTTCTGCGTCTCTCTCTCTCTCTCTCTCTCTCTCTCTCTCTCTCATGTTTGATCTGGCGCATCTTCTGCTTTCGGTCCTCACATATTCCTGTTAAAAAGCAGATTATTAGTAGACGCCTCTCCCTCTCTCTATAGGTGGCGCGTACACAATTGGATTGTTGGAGATTTTCAAAATAAAATGCTCTTGAATGGTTTTGTGATGTCTTTTCCTTTTTCTTCCTCGTACAAAATATAATCCGAGTGACCAAAGGCTCTACTTGTTAGCCCAAAGGTTTCTCTAAAATACCGTATTGGTTTTGATGATAACAAAACATAATTTATTGAAATTGAAATATAATTATTGTCATGATATATGATGCTCATTGGAACAAATATTTATTGTGTAGGAATTTGACTGAGCAACACAAGGAAATGTTCTACATCAAAATCCTATCTCTAATAGTGAAGAGCAAAGAAAAAGAGGGAGAAAGATTAAGGTCCAATCTTTCCCTTGATAATTCAAACGGCTATATTTAAATATGGGAACATGCATCTTGGTTTGAAGCAAACAAGAATGGAAAGAATGATTAAGCCAAGATTGTGGAGCTGTTTGTCTCTACCGGCTAGAAGGAAAATCCAATGTTCAATTGAGTCTTCATGGTTAAAAAGAGAAGTCGACAGAGGAAGGATTTTGACAGCAGTTTTGAAGAAAATACTCGTGAGCTATCACTTGCAAATCAGTCAATCAACTCAACTCTTCATCTTGATATCTATACACTTGTGTGTGAGAGAGTTCTTATTTTGATCTTTATTGTAAAAGGGATTGTACACCCTTATTCATACTCTTGAGAGAGATTATCTTTTTGTGAGTGGTTTTGGAGAGAAATCACTTGGAGTTAGGTGTTACTAGCACCGGAGTCAAAACTAGTTTGGTTGGGTGTGACTAACACCGGACCCAAAAATAGTTGGAGCGATTGGGGATAGATTGCTCGTTGTAAAGGTTGTCTAGCACCCGCGAAGCTAGAAGGATTACAACAATTAGAGATAGTGCAGCAATTCCCGAGTAGGATACTTGGGGAGTGGATTAGGCCGTGAAGTTGCGAATCAAACTACTATAAAATCCTCGTGTTTGATTTCTCTTTCCCTTACTCCTTTACTTTCCATTTTTCATATCTTTATTGCTTGAGTAAACTGAAAAATCTGTGAAATCAGACTTGGGATAAATTAGCTTGCATAATTAGTTGATTTCGTGCTTATATTGCAGTCTTAGAAACTGTTGAATTGGTCTCTGCATCTGCATTGTTTCTGGTCTTTGAGCTAGCTCAATCTGTTAGACTTGTTGGTATACTTACTAGTTGAGTCACCTCAATTTTGCCACTGCGTTGATTCTTGCATTTAGTTTTTTTTTTTAAATTGCGAAAAGTCAGTATGAAACCCAATTTACCCCCCTCTTGGGTTGCCTTTTGGACCAACACTACTACTACGTGTTGCGGAAACAAACGACTTAACCAAGAACACAAACACATCCACACAAACATAGAGACAAAGAGATTTACGTGGTTTTCCAAAATCGGGTAAGTCCACGGGAGAAGGCCGATGAATTTCTATTATAGAGGAGGAGGAGGAGGATTACGAAATCACTCAAACTCGCACTCACTCACAGACCGATACAAATGCATACATATGCTGCTTTCAAACTCTCTCTGGTTTTCATATGCTCTATCATTCTTTTTTTGACAGAGCCTCATAAGAGGAGCTCGGCTCCCTCCCGAAGGACGAGCCCTCACACTGCTCTACTCTCTCTACACCTCTCTGGTCTCTCACTCAAGAGAGATACAAAACCCAAAGCAGAGGACTCCAATTTATAGCCAAAACTTGGAGCCCTATTCATGAGCCACGAGAGGCTCATTTACTGCAATCCCACGCCTGGGATTTTCCAGATTTAGGCAAATCTTCAACAACACATGGCAGATCTTCTATTGTAGGGTGAAGGATATTTGGAGTAGAAAAGGAAGATCCTGGATTGGATTTTTCCAAATGAGCCAAAGCTCATTTATTTTAGGATGGACCCTACCAATTGCCTTAAAAGTCAACAATCTCCACCTAGGTGACAATCCTCCAATCAACGTCGCCACAGGTTCGTAATACGGACAATAGAACATATAGAACTCTCCAGAAGCTCGAACCAATGAGAGTTAAGAGAGCTAAATCCAAGGAAGGAAAACGACGAACTCTCTTCAAACAGACAAAACAGAAATGCAGATAGATATCCATGCTCTTAAATGGATATCAAGAAATGCAGGTTATTGGAATAATTCAAACAGAAGAGCCAGCTGAAGTCTCGAGCAAACTTCAGAACCAAATTCAGACAAGTCGCGACAACTCCAAATACCAGATTCCAATAACAAATCCAAAGTACCAACACATTGGCACTGAAACAAATGGCACCTGAGACGCGTCACCATCTCTAAGGCTGGCACCAATCACCGTAAGGCGCAGGCACCCAACGATGCTTCAACAAGTTTCAACAGATCTACAGCAAGTATCAGTCCAAAACGACTGACAATCAGGTTAGTTGTCCAATGATCTATCTCCATCAATGCCAATGCCAAAATGCAATTGACAACATCCAAATTTAGAGAAATAGACCCAAGTGCAGCGGAACACACATCGACTAACAAACCAGATTGATACATACCACCAAGAGAAGCAAGAGCAACATTGGCCAAGTCAAACTTGGCTCCAGATTGCCTCCCACAAGCACCATGCCAAAAGCTGCTTCCCAAAATAATCCAAATGCATGTGCTCCAAAAATGGTAGTATCCAAAAAATATGGAACTCCCCAACTTGGCGAGAATTTTCGAATCAACACTACTCCACCTGCACCACTCACCAAGGGCGCTAGCATCGTTAGATGGAGCCATTTTTAACAATATCTCCACCTTGGTGAGAATCCAATAACATGATTCGAGCCAACTTCATCTCGGGGAGAAACCAATCCGCACAAACCACAAACGAATGCTTGAGACGTATCAAGCCAAAATCAACGGCCAATGGCTGAGACATATCAAGCCAATGGCCAACCAAAAAACAATCACTCTAGCAAGCGCCTGTGTCACTACTAGCTATTAGAAGTCTCACCACCCCCACACCGAAGGTGTATATACCAACTGTGTCTCATTGCTCAACTAGTTCTTCTGTGACTGATTGCAGATAACAAATGCTTTTCAAACAGAATACGGGTCGCTCGATGCAGACGAACAAAAGAGCCAAGTTTCTGAAGTTCCAAGTTAACTTCCTGAAACAAATTCCAGGTGAGTACATCTTGCTATCAACTATTGCGAAATTCCTAGAACAGGATGGTGGGGACACAACCTCCTTCAAAACCATTCTCCTTCAACCCTTGGGTTGCTTTGATAAAATTTCCAATGTTGCAAGATTACCAATTTCAAACAAGTTCCAATAGCAACAGAAGAACAGATGCCACCTAAGACCACCATAGTCTCGAATGGCAATGACGAGATTGAACAAGTCCGGTCCATACCAAACATAGACGGCTCCACCACGAATTACGAACAGACTCCATCTATCGCCAAGTCTCGTAGATGTGATCAGCATCTATAAGCACCAGATGTGCTTGATCAGAACACCAGATTTGATAGGAGAATCCCACAATACCACTTCTCAGAATGACTAACGGATGATGAACACCGACAGACAACATCAGAATCTTTGTCTTCAGAAAACCGTAAACAAACGATTTTAACCAATTTGCTATCGAACAAACAATTCATGGCTTAGCAACCATGGCACAAAACCAGCTACAACACACAAAATGCTAAACACTCCATGAGGTCAAACCAATGCCTTGCTCACACCAAGACTTCCAAAATGCCTCCACTGAGCTTCACAACGGCGTCAAACAGGTTCCCCTTCCAAAATCGCAACTAATAGAGGATACACCATCCTTCAACTTCAAACCAAGAGATCGACCAACCAAGCATCCGAAACAAGTTTCCAATGCCTGAAAATGCCATAAGCGGCCATTTCAAGGCTCCAAAAGAACAATACAGAAACAGCGGGTTGGGATCTTGCAAAACAAACATCACGGTTGCGTCCAGAATGGCTGATTTAGACAGAAACAAGTCCATACTTGTTGAAATCAGCTTGATAGGTGCCCAAAAATGCCGGAAAACGCATTTTTCACACAAAAGCGAATAGGACAGCACCTTTTGGAGTCGAATCTAAGAAAACGAAGTGCACTGTTGGATCCGGATTGTCGAGATAGTCAAAATTGACTATTCACGGGCGAAAAACAGAGTTCGGACGGCTCCGAAATTGCCAAAACAGAATTTTGGAATATTCCTTCGTACCAAGGAATATTCTGCTGACTGTGCACGCTGAGTCAGTCCATCAGCTGACATGGCATCCACGTGGCGCTGACGGGGCGACGACATGTCGCTTACTGGATGATGACAGCGCGCCGATGTCATTGTCTCCTTCAGAGAAAAAACAGACCATGCACAGACGGGGGGAAATTGGGTTTTGACCAAAAAAACTCCAATTTTGACCAACAGATTCGAATCACCCCAACGTCGAACAAAGGCATGTCATACTTTTCCGAAATCGTTTCAACGAGACGAACAAGATGGACAGATCAGATCGTCTTTTCGAGCTGTTTCGAAAAAACACAGATTCGGACAGAGAGGCGAAAAACAGAGTGTTGCTTTGTGTTTTGGCTTCCCAAGCTCTGATACCAATTTTTGTGGAAATAAACGATTGAACCAAGAACACAAACACACATATACAAACAGAGACAAAAAGATTTACGTGGTTCCTCAAAATCGTGTACGTTTACGGGAGAGGGCCGACGAATTTCTATTATAGAGGAGGAGGAAGATTACAAAATCACTCAAACTCACACTCACTCACAACCCGATACAAATGCATACATATGCTTCTTTCAAACTCTCTCTGGTTTTCATATGCTCTGTCATTTTTTTTTTGACAGAGTCTCATAAGAGGAGCTCGGCTCCCTCCCGAAGGAGGAGCCCTCACACTGCTCTACTCTCTCTACACCTCTCTGGTCTCTCACTCAAGAGAGATACAAAACCCAAAGCAGAGGACTCCAATTTATAGCCAAAACATGGAGCCCTGTTCATGAGCCACGAGAGGCTCATTTACTGCAATCCCACACATGAGATTTTCCAGATTTAGGCAAATCTTCAACAACAAATGGCAGATCTTCCTATTGTAGGCTGAAGGATATCTGGAGTAGAAAAGGAAGATCTTGGATTGGATTTTTCCAAATGAGCCAAAGCTCATTTATTTTAGGATGGAGCCTACCAATTGCCTTACAAGTCAACACTGCGGCATAAGTCAGTGTGAAACTCAATTTACTCCGTAATTGTTACGTTAAGTGGAGGGAAAGGACACCCGAAAGGAACATCAGAGATCAGGTACAGCGTCAGCACCAACTAAAACAGGAGTAATTAAAAACTGGGCCTCACAACGTGCCTTTCATTTTCCCGCTAACCCTTTATATAAACGAGAGTCGCAAACTCGGCCCTCCGTCCTCCTGTGATTATCTGAGGTTACAGAGACGACTGTTGGTCCAAGTCCAGTGGTTTTTTATCGGTAAAAATCCCACAAAAATGGCCGGGGAACTGGAGCAAGGCATGGAGAATTCATGCATTTACAAGAATCGTAATGAGCCCGTGGAGGCTAGAATCAAAGATTTGATCTCTCGAATGACCGTGGAAGAGAAGATCGGCCAGATGGCTCAAATCGGGCGAAGCGTCGCTACTCCTTCCGTCATCCGCAAATTCTTCATCGGTCGGTCTCTCTCTCTCTCCCGCTCTAACATAGTATCTAACTATGTATGTCTGGACTCTGGACCAATTTAGGTACATCTCGATTAATTTATCAATTCCATTGCAAATTAGGGGGTCTATAAATATTGGTTTCAAACCTGAAACTAGGAGGAGAGGGCAAAATCTTATGTCAAATAATGCAAAAGAGAAAGGCGCAAACCTGGTCTTAGTGACTAAGGATGAAACAGAATGGAATTCATCTTGATTGCGATTTGCGATTACATTGTAACGTAGAAAGGGCCTGAGTCGAGATGCGTATAAACTGGTTCAAGCACCTTAGTTATCAAAATAACATACAAAGGGAAGTACACACAAATATATATACAATTCTTTTCAAGTCCACTCCTCTTACGGTCCACACCGTCCGGACCTTCCCTTTCCCGATCGATTTGTGATGATTTGAGTCGCTCAATGTGTTTAGAACGTGATTTTAAGGGTACCCGCGAGAAATTAGCAAAAAAAATGATCGGGAAGGGCTTGATTCGAGCAGTTTTTTTACTGAACCGTTCAATAAAAAACTGTTCAGATCAAGCCCTTCCAGATCATTTTTTTTGCTGATTTCTCGCGGGTACCCTTAAAATCACGTTCTGATCACATTGAGCGGCTCGGATCATCGAAATTCGATCGGGAAATGGGAGGTTCAGACGGTCCTGACCGTAAGGCATCCGGACTTGAAAAGGACTCATACATATATATATACATATATATATACATATATATATACATATATATATATATATATATATATATATATATATAAAGATTATTTCCGCAATTCCACTTGACCAAAACAAAAAAATATATATACATGAAGATGGAGACAGGGCATTAAATAAGCGTAGATGGAAGAGTGCTGTTAATATGTAAACAAAAACTGCAAGTGCAAAATTTTGTAATTGATGATTGAGTTGGTGGGCTGTGAGCTCACCTCACTCCGATCAAGAATCTTTATGAGATTAGCGGGATGGATAGGACCGAGATCGACTCACAAAGTACAACTTTCTTCACGATAAATTTCAGAATTCAGAAGTTGATCGGATAGAATATGTGCTGCTTTTGTTGAGTGTATTTGCACAGGGAGTGTACTGAGTGGTGGTGGAAGTGTGCCGTTCGAGAAGGCACTGTCGTCAGACTGGGCGGACATGGTGGATGGATACCAGAAGGCAGCATTTGAGACGCGGCTTGGAATTCCGATTATATATGGGATTGACGCTGTTCATGGCAACAACAATGTCTATGGTGCTACAATATTTCCTCACAACATCGGCCTTGGAGCCACAAGGTTAGTTCCATATACCCTTTACTAGTTTACTGGTCATTGATGGTTTAGGACACAGAAGATGGCAAGGATGAGTCGATGTGCACATTAGCTGGTCCTGTGCACATTAGCTGGTCCAGTCATCCTAAGATATTCAAAAGTAAAAAAAAAAAAAAAAAAAGGTATATTGTTTGTGGATCGGAGTGTGGTGCACTAATTTTGGGAACCTGTCACAAGCATAATCACAGTGGGTGGACCATGTCAATGGTGGTATTGGGTGATTGTGTGTAATTTTTTTTTTTTTTTGATTGTCTGCCTTTGTATCCCTTAGAGTTTGTTAGGATCGTTCAAAACATTGTTTACAAGATGCTAATCTGTTGAAGATTGTGTAACAGAGATGCAGATTTGGCGTATAGAATTGGTGTGGCAACGGCTCTTGAAGTAAGGGCTAGTGGCGTTCACTATGATTTCGCTCCCTGTGTTGCTGTAAGTGGTTCTAGTTTCTTGGGTGAGACTCCTCTTGATTATCATTTTGCCTTTAATTTGTTTCAATTTGGTTACACTGACGTAAGTACTGAGTACTCCCGATAGGCAGATAAGTTAGTAATTGTAAGATGAACCTTGGTAGAGGAAACTGTTCAGTTGTTTTCTGTGAGTAGAAATAGTAAATCACAAAATAATGCAATTTCCAACATTATGTTCGAGCTCATAGATCAATCTTTCTGAAAGTTAACGAGTTTGAGCTGGCTTTGCAGATAAAAAAAAAAAACGAGTTTGTGCTGGCTTGTAACATGTGTTCAAGTCGAAATGGTAGACTTAATTTCTAATCCTCAATTTCTGGAGAATGTTAGGTTATTGTAGAACTTGCGATTCCATATGTGGACAGAGCAAAACTCTGTCAAGAAACCTAATGCACACATCCAGGTCATAAGCTTTAGAAGACTTGATTCAGAGAAAAGATATGGTATCTAGCTAATTATAGAAAATATACTGGCTTTTTTCATGTTTGTATTTTCGCCTGAAGTGACTTAATCTACGTATATTTCAAATTTTAAAGATGACGATATTTAGTCCCTCAAAAAATATTACAGTAATTGAAAATTTTTCGTTGGGATCCCATGTAGGTTATGTAAAATTTCATAGGCATTTATGGAAGTCAAGTCTTAACACTAATGTTTTGTATGTCCAGATTTGATGGCCTAATGCACTATGCTGGGTTTAATGTGGGAATTGTTTGAGTCCGAAAATGTTTTATCAGCAACTCATTGATGCTTTTATCATGGATTGTTAAGTAAATTTTATTAAATACGAACGCAATAAGATACTGCAGTGTCTTATCAGTTGCTTCGTTGACTATACCATGCGATCACTTTACATGCGTATGTGTGCTTAGTGCTTACTATATGACATTTAAGATTACGTTAGATCTGGTGTTGTGATGTAGTCCTCCATAAGATTTATTGCTGCCCTAACTTTGTGAATGCCAGTAAATAGGAGTTCAGGCCATTTGGTGAAGATATTTACCACCCATTACGTGGAATATGAAGGTTTCATCTGAACTGATTCTTAGGAAGAATTATAGATTTAACATTAAACTTGTGAGTTCTGTAGGAATCATAACACGAAATCCTGTGAATTAAATGGAATCAGACTACATTCAAAAAGCTTTTCTGGGCTAAATGATTATGCTGTCATGGGGAGATTATTTGTTATTTTTCTTGTAGTTTTTGTTCAATACCTCCTATTGTCATATTTATCAAGTTAGTCATTTCATATATATTGACAGGTGGCCAGAGATCCCAGATGGGGAAGAACTTATGAGTCCTATAGTGAAGATGTCGACATTGTTAGAAAGATGACTTCCATTGTGTCGGGCTTGCAAGGTCAACCACCCAAAGGGCATCCAAAGGGTTACCCTTTTGTTACTGGAAGGTACTGAAAAATCAATCAGTTATCTTTCTATTCACTCTACTCCCATGTTTCAGCTCCATTGCACTTCAATTTAATGTTATTAGCTTATCATTCAAGCAAACCAGTTTTGTTTTCAAGATCACTTCACAGGCTTCTTAGCAAGATTGATACAAAACTACAAAAGGCATTGGCATCTAGACTTGGGGTTTTTAACTGATGCACAATAACATTCCCAAACTCACTTTTTCCTCAAAATTTGGCTGAAATTTAATTTTGAAGTCCTGCTTTTATTTCTTGGATCATTGGATATCCATCAATAATTAAGTATCTCGTTTGGCACATTCCATCTTATATGCCCACTCACAATTTGGACCTATCGTATATCTTATGTTTGTGTTGAATTGCTTACTTAAACCCATTGGAAGATGATTGCATTGATTGGCTTATTTGACCAGAAATAAAGTTGCTGCATGCGCCAAACATTTTGTTGGCGATGGAGGCACTCACAAAGGCATAAATGAGGGGAATACCTTAATGTCTTATGAGGATTTGGAGAAGATCCACATGGCACCTTATCTGGACTGTATTTCTCAGGGAGTGTGCACCGTTATGGCATCATACTCCAGCTGGAATGGCGACAAAATGCACTCTCACAAATTTCTCCTAACTCAAGTTTTGAAAGATAAGCTTGAGTTTAAGGTAACTAACTTTATCAAATAAGAATAAGATGAAGAATCCATGCATGGCCCTTTCTTTCAGTTTTGTCCGTGTCAAAGTATCTATTTTTGGCATCTGATTTTAATGATTACCATCATGCATCATTTTCCATTTTACAAGTCTGTAAGACATACCTGCTTGATTACTTAAATACAACTATTCCTAATTCTAGATAGTTGTTTTTGGTTACATTTTCAGACAACGAAATACAGTTAGCTGCGTTCATCTAATGCAATTGTTGCTACGGCAGAGTTCATTACATGCAGATCTATCTCAGTATAATACATCTGCTGCAGGGTTTTGTGATTTCAGATTGGAAAGCGCTTGAGAGGCTTTCTGATCCTTATGGCTCAAACTATCGTGCTTCCATTTCATCTGCCGTCAATGCAGGAGTCGATATGGTAGTGATTAAACTTTAGTTCAGCATATACTAAGAGCTCCTTCACATACATCATGATTTGACTCCAAAAAATGCAGATAATGGTGCCTTACAAATATGAAGTATTTCTAGCGGATTTAATGTCTCTAGTTGAATCGGGAGAGATACCAATGGCAAGGGTTGATGATGCTGTTGAAAGAATTCTGAGGGTGAAATTTGTTGCTGGTCTATTCGAATATCCCATTGCTGATCGGTCTTTGCTAGACACAGTTGGTTGCAAGGTCAGCTTGCAGAATTATGTGATTAGTGACCTCACAAATACGTAGGCTATTTTCCATCTTTTGGTCACGGGGCAGGGTAACCTGGTTTTCTGTGATGTTTATATCAGTATTTCTTAGTTTCCTTCTATTCTCATTCATTTTTGCAAACTGTTAGTTGATAGACAACTAGATTTTGTTCGCAGCTAAAGATTGTCCTCCATAATTGTTTTCCAGCTGCACAGAGAACTAGCACGTGAAGCAGTTCGCAAGTCCTTGGTACTGCTGAAGAATGGAAAGGATCCAAAGAAACCACTTCTTCCATTAGATAGGAATCCTAGAAAGATTCTTGTTGCCGGAACACATGCTGATGATCTTGGATATCAGTGTGGAGGGTGGACAATTACTTGGGCTGGGACCAGTGGCAGAACCACCATTGGTATGTGCTTACTATTGGCAGATATGGTGATTAGTATCCTTATCGTCATAATATAAATGGTTGATAGATTATGAACACGTTTTCAGTAAGTGGTAGTGATGATCTTATTAAGTGCAAAAAAGAAGTAAAAAAAGGGTGGAAAGCAGCAACATAAACTTTCCTCAGTCCTGCCCACCTGCACGTTGTGTTTCTATATTGGTGGTTCAAGGTTAAGTGGTGTTGCTTCCTGTTTCTAGTTCATTTAGAAAGCATTTCTCATCCATGATTGCAGGTTATTGAAATGTGCTTAGTCAAATCTGTCTAACGTAAAAATGACATAAATCATCACCTGCATATATGGAACAGTGCATTCTTAACCGAGTAATAGAGGCAAGGTGATACCACCCACAGTATTGATCTGTTTATTTTTCAATATTGATCAGTGTTTTTTTTTTTTTTCAAATAACAAAAAAGTAATCTCGTGTAATCCATTTGGTGTGAATTTTATTATTTAATTCTGTTCGAAGTACTCCAGACCGATTTTGTGCCAGAATTCTGTTGGAATAACAACTTAGAGACAGCAAATTTTTGCATGTATGTACAATCGATTTCCACATTGGTATATCCTTGTGCACATGGGATTGATGGTATCACCAACAATTTAGGTACGACCATTCTGGATGCCGTTAAAGAAGCAGTCGGAGACAAAACGGAAGTGGTGTTCGAGCAAAATCCGTCACCAGACACCTTTGCTGGTCAAGATATCTCTTATGCCATTGTAGCTGTGGGTGAACCTCCATATGTAGAAGGGGGTGGTGATGATTCAAACCTCATAATTTCCTTCAGAGGGTCTGAAATCATAAGCTCAGTTGCTGACAGAGTTCCCACATTGGCGATTCTCATCTCTGGAAGGCCTTTAGTCATAGAGCCATCGCTTTTGGAAAAGGTGGATGCTCTTGTTGCCGCTTGGTTACCTGGGAGCGAAGGGTGCGGAATCACAGATGTCATTTTCGGGGATTATGAGTTCCAGGGGCGGCTTCCGATAACTTGGTTTAAAAGTGTCGATCAACTTCCAGTGCGTCATGGGGAGAACTCCTATGACCCTTTATTTCCTCTTGGCTTTGGCTTAACAAGCAAAAACATGAAGCTCTCAAATTGATTACATTCGGACAATGCATTGCTTGGATGAAGGTTTTAGTTCCTCAATTTAATCAGGGATGGCCGAGATAGGCTATCAATATCCAAATCTAGATCTCTAAAATTCAGTCTCCACCCTAAATGTTTGCATTTTACTTATTTGTCTGTATAGAAATTCATGAAATTCTACGATAACGGTCATATATGTTAGATCGAGTCTTCTAAATAAGTACCGGTGATGGACACTCTCTCTCAAGCGAGGGTACAATATTTGTTTCCTAAGTTGGAGGTTCAAAAGGCAAGCATATTATGTGAACTATGTAATAAGAAAGACATTGTAAGCGCCATTTGTCATACAAAACAAAAGAAACACCCATGAAAGATGAAGAATTTGTTATGTCCCCGTGTCCAACACAAAGAAATTGAATGAATGTCACACTCGGACACATATCCACGCTCGACACCTGCATCAAGTCTTTGTAACATACAAGAGGGTAATCATTTTGGAAGTTATCTGCTGCATAAGCATGTCTTGTCTTAAGATTATGTATGATTTCCGAAAAGCTCAAGGGGGCAGCTGGTTTATTGAATCTCATGACTAGGAACACACGATAGTCTTTTCGAGTCCTTGTATTCTCAAAACATATCCCCAGATCCACTTGATAACGGACACTAGAAGACTTTTCTTGATTCCCTTTGTTAGAAAATGGCTTGGAAGTAGTACCAAATTAGAGAATGAACTCGGCGCACGCACGAAAGCATGGCGCTTACGCATTCGTGTTCAGAATAATAGCACTACTACCATCCTGCGTAATTAACTGATTACTTTTCATTTCAAATTGGGTGCAATAGGAGAGGGAAAGGAGGCAAGATGCGGACTCAAATAAACTAGGATTAAAGGCGGTGGAGAACAAAGGTGCATGCTTTATCATGCAACTTGCTCGCAGAAAGGCTCGAAGGCTTTGTTTGGAAATGTTGCTGTTTCATATAGTTTTGGTTTCTCGATATGATTATTTCTTGTTTTGAAATATGTACCATCAACTTGTTTGTGTTCACAAAATAAAAGATTCCTTCTTTTTTGTGTAAATTAAATTCTGGAGACTGAGAAGCCGTTTCCGTTTATTTTGTAAATAGTTTTCGGCAGCCTAAAAAACACAGAGGCCAACGGCCAGCTGCAATTCTTGTCCTAACACAGAATACTTCGCATAAGCCTCTCATTTTCATCCTATTATTAGTGTTTCTGCGTCTCTCTCTCTCTCTCTCTCTCTCTCTCTCTCTCTCTCATGTTTGATATAGCGCATCTTCTGCTTTCGGTCCTCACATATTCCTGTTAAAAAGCAGATTATTAGTAGACGCCTCTCCCTCTCTCTATAGGTGGCGCGTACACAATTGGATTGTTGGAGATTTTCAAAATAACATTAGATTTTAGTTTGGAATTTTTGGAAAGGTACTAAGAGATTTTTGTCACAATCCCCCACCATTTTCGAAACAAAGAATAAGAGTTATTGGTTCTCTCAGAAGGTTAGGAATAACAACATTACCATCACCCATACTTCCTCTACTTTTACAGAGAATAATCGGAAACGTTGGCTGCAATAGGAGAGGGAAAGGAGACAACCAAAAATTCTGATTCACTGGTGTTTTGTATGTACCATGTGGTTGTAACTGGTTAAGATGTGGACTTAAAAATAGAACAAAGGGAGAGATCGAGGAATTGTGTGCGTGTTTTTTGGCTCGGAGAAAATCAATGTTGTTATTTGTTGTTGGTAAGGTTTGAACTCCCGTCACTAACGATGTAGTAAAAGGTGCCTACCACTTGCCTACTATTCCAATGCACGAATGGTTGCTTTATCATGCAACTTGCTTGCAGAATGTCTTCTCCTTTTGGTAAAGAAAATATATGGCTTATTCTGTGAATGATCTTTTTCTTCTTCTTCTTCTTTTTTTTTTTTTGGAAATCTGTGAATGATCTTGGTGGCTCATGTGGCCTTGAATTCTTTGCTTCATACGGTGGGACTCTGAATGTAGAGACGTGTTTTGGACAACTCAGATTTATTTCCTCCCTCTCTCCTCGCCTCAACACTCTCTTTCTAAAATCCAAACCGTCCAAAACACGTTTGGACAGTCTGAATCGCCGACGGGGGAACATGTGTGTGGTACCCTACGGCCACCCAAAAATTTCTCCTGAATATAATAATACCCAGTTGCCCAGTTCAGTACCAATGAGAAGATAGGAATATAACTATGGGAAATTGGGAATATCTGGTGGGAACAGCATGCATGCAGCAGGAACAAATTGAAGTTTGTTTCTTTATAGTATTTGTCACTTTTATTATTGTTCGGATACCTAACACTTGATGCTCCGAGCAACCCATCACCACCACTAGACAAAAGCCAACCTATTGAAATCATGACTCATGTGTCCAACAGTGCAAAGAGAGAGAAAAAAATTCAGTTGAATTTAGAAGGCACAGAGTTTGGGACTTCCAATTTCGGATTATTTTTTTGGCAACAAATAATTAATCGGGCTCTCACCTTTATTGGGCACGGCTTAATTTGTATTCTCTACCACACGTTTACAAATGTATGGCGGAGAAAACGCCTGGAGGAACGAAGAATAATATTGATTGTTCGGTTGTAGTGTAGGCCACTGTATGGATCATTAGGTTAATGAAAGAAAAGAAAAGAAAAGCAAGCACTCGAAGAATATTGAATTCCCAAAGAGAGTGTGCCATGTGACTCATCCATTTTTAAATTAAGTGATTGTCCACTGACTCTCATCTTTCCTAACATACTAAGTTTGTACTCCATTTGCAATAGATTTGACTCCTGTCAATAAGAGCATCCACACCAGCATCTTTAAATTTTGGACCAAATTAGAGAGCCAAAAGTCACTTTATTACTTTAGCTACCCATTTTAAAAATGTTCACTGCATCAGACTCTTTATTCCGCTCTCTTTTCAATTAAATATACAATTAAACTAATGTGGGGCTTCTCCTAAAAATAGCTGATAGTGCAAATAATTGGGGGGTTTTGATAAAATAATATAATAATAGGAGGTGGGGTAAGAATAATAGTATTATATAGAGTGACTAGTGAATAGTTCCTCGGCTGACTAAACGAGGAACTGTTCCGCTTTCATATTGCAGGGCATTATAGCAAGCCTGGTGCAGAGTACATTTTGGAGTTTTTTGGGATTTCTCTCGCTACTTTAGTTTGCATGGGCCTTTAGCAAGCCTGATACAAATGCCCTAAGAGCAATTTACTGTTTAGCGTGCAAGTTCTGTTAGTCCGTCACGGTCTCTCTTTTTTTTGTTTGTTCGTATTTTCACGCTTCGAAAGAAATTTCGAAATTGGACGTAAGACAAAACAATCTACAAGTCATGTTATTCGTCTCAGTCGCTCGCAAGTAACAGAATGCCGAAATGTATTGTTTTATACTTCTTACATTGTGTCTTGAAAAGTGCTGAATTTTTTTTTTGATTCTCTCTCTTGATCACACATAATGAGAGAAGCAGCTGCATATAGTTTACACTGGTGCCCTGAAGCCAAATCTTGGACCCTTAACACACAGCACTTACACTGATGAGAATGTCTTTGCTTAGGTATCAAATTCAAGAATTTGAAGTCCCAATCTAGACACAAAAACCCTCTCTCTCTCTCTCTCTCTCTCTCTCTCTCTCTCTCTCTCTCTCTCTACCTTCAAATACTACGGTCTTAATCTCAAGAGCCAAACAACGTATTCACATAAGCCCGAAAAACCAAAACAAAAAAGGAAATCACAAACAGCTGCTACTAATCTGAAATAAGATGCGTGCATTTCCAACCGGTGATAATATCATCCCTGAGGGTAGAGATCACCAGCTTGCATATGAGAAAACATGTTTCGACTGTAAGATTCATGCGGCATAGCGATTCTGTGCATATTCTCGGCCTGCATTTTGATCGACCCAAACGAGTCGATCCCACAAGGAGACATAAACACATTTCCATGTGCTGGTGAGCGGAAAGCCATTTCCAGTCCACCGTCTAGCGGATTATTCCAATGGAACTTTGTCGCGGAAATTGGAGCAGAATTTGAGTGATCAGGTGGCGAAGGAGGCCTCTTGTTATCCGGTGAAGGGGCTTCGTTCTCGTTGAGACTGTGAGTGGTAATATCATGAATGCTGGCTCTTCTCTTGTCTTTCCCGCCCGAAACCTGCCTTATGAAATACTTCTGGGCGTGGCTAGCGACTTGAGTCGGCGTTCTGGTTGTCACAAAATTGCGCGAAATGTTTCTCCAGTCCCCTTTGCCGTACTTTCTAAGACCCATCAGAAACAACCTACATTGGATTTTCCATAAACCCAGGTCAGAAACTAAGTCAATGCCATAACTAGGAGTTTACAATTAACTAGCCTCGTACTCGAACCCACAACATAACAATTGGTACGCCGAGAGGCCCGAGTCACCGGGTTGTTAACTGCTAGGTGCTTGAAACTAAGTTGGAACGCATTACTACAAAATCAATGCTGAAACTAAGCTTGGAAATCAAAAGAAATCAGTTCAAACAGTCAAGGGAATAGCCATTAGTACTAAACTTCAAGTACAGGCAGCTCGTGATCGGCTTCATTAAAGCTCATCTGAGCTCCAAGTCAATTTTATTCTAAAACTTTTTGTTAAATTTTCAATTCTATCTAATAGGGAAAATGATGGTCCAAAACGTGTTTTGATTATTAATATTCGCCAAAAACATTTTCAATATTAGCAAGTGTTCTTAGCATGTCCTTAGCGGGTATTAATTATCAAAACACGTCCTTGGCCGTCATTTTCCCATTCTATTCTATATGAGCTCCACTACTGGGCTACGGATTGACTTGTTTACAACCCTACCTCACAATTTGAACTTCAACTAAAAAAACCCAATTTTTTCAAGAAGTTGATGCATGCATTATTTTCACAATTGACCCAGCTTACACAATTTAAACAACAGGCCTTTGGCTGAATCGCATCAGGCGTGCACTTCTCTGTCAGGAGAAGGGAAATAAAGGATTTTCGAGTGCTAATCTAACTATTCCAACAATACCAATTTTCAATGATAAAACAAACAAACGAAAGAGAACAGTTTAAGGAACAACAACACAAACTCATCCAACTTACTTGTGCTCTGCTTCTGTCCACGGAACCCCCTTCTTCCTCTCCTGCTCCGAACCCCTACCCGACCCCGATCGCTTTCCGTCATACGGCGGCCTGAACCCTTCATCAAACCCATAATAATCCCCCCAATCCAATGTGAAACGGGAACCACTGTACCCAGGAATTGGAACCAACCCTGCTTCTATGCTGCTCACATCATCCTCCAACTCCTTGTACTGTTTCATCACATCCCTCGCCGTCTTCCCCGGTATCATCGCCGCCACCTTCTGCCAGCGGTCCGGCGTGTCCCTGTCGTAGACCGCCAGAGCTCTCTCGAACGTCTTGTTCTCTGCCGGGGTCCACCTTGTGCTTGATCTGCTCTCTTCAGTCAACCAGCTACACGTTGAAAGGTACGATGCAGGCGATAGGATTTCCATTTCCCACCTCATAAATGGAATCAAGGGAAAACCCACCTCACAGCACAGAGGACCCAAGTAGGAAATGCAAGAGAGGTGGGATTTTTTTTACAATGGGATTATACCAAGAAAGTGTTTTTAAACAGGGGAATCAGAATCACTTTATGTCAATTTCCACCCCCTCTCGAGGAATCTCAAAAAGCCCCAGCCTTTCAAAATCAGAGAAAATTCCCAAATAATGCAGAGTAAAATTAGTTTTACTAATTTGAGAAACAATTCCGATTAGAGGAGGCTCTGTTATGAACTGTGAGGGATTGGGGTTCATTCGATGGGAAGTAAGCAAGAAAAGGAAAAAGAGGGAAGCTTAAAAGGTGATGAGAAAGGAACAGGAAAGTGGAGGTTTTTGCTCAGAAGGAAGGTATCTATGATTGACAGAAGCTTTGAGGTGAGAAAGAAAAAGAGAAATACTCCTACCTACGTTGCAAAAAAAACACACTCACACACAGAGAACAGAGAGGCGGTTTGAAGGTGATGGGTTGTGATTGGGTGGTATGGTGTTTTGTGGGTATGGCAATTCTTGAGGTGATTTTTACGCTCTCATTTTTTATAACCACGTTCTTTCGGTTGGTTTTTTTGCCTGTTACTAATTTACAATATCAACATTTCAGTTCTAAACTCTTTGGACGTTGAAAAACAACATTATAAATTCAAATCATCAAAAAAAAAAAAGATTGTGAATATCAAAAAGTATTTGAAATGCCTTTTGGTAGTAGTAGTAGACACTCCCTGTGTTTGGAAAAATTTGATGGTGGTACCTCAACAACATTAAATATATTTTCGGGACCCATTGCTAAAAACAAAAACAAAAAAGTGCGTGGACCTTATGAAAATGTGTGTAGATAAGGGTGGTTGACATCGCATAGCGATGCCCCGGAAGCACGGAATAATTACTCCTGCCTCTGTCCCTCTGTCTCTCCCCCACTCATTAGTCGGTTTCTTTTGATTTTAATTACTAATATTTTTTGACTTTTAAACTTTAAAGACCATTTTGTTTGGACCTGGGATGCTGCAATCAGCTCCCCGTAAAGTGTCCTGTTAGGTGCATTTGAATCATCCATTTCGGCAATCAATAGTTTGGTTTGAAAACAAATTCTTACCGGGAAGAGTTAGTAAAGAGTTAATTTTTTTCTAAAAAAATTTATTTTTAATCCAAACCGATCAAAACACTTTTGAACGGTGCAAATACGTACTGTAGTGCTCTGGGTTGGGCTCGTAGGTGAATACCATACAAGTTTGTTTTTTAGGTGCAAGTTAATAGACTATACAAGTTGGTTTGAGGGTTATCAATAAAACTATGACATGGGCTAAATTTCCGAAGTATACAATATAAAATATAAAAAAAAAGGGGCTGGTCTAACAGGTGGCTACCATGTGACGGTCGGGTCTTTAATCAAAATTAAAAAAATGACAAGGATCCTCCCGGACCCTTGAAGGGACTTGACGATCTTGTCCAATCTCGCTGTGGCTCTTCCCAAATTTACTTTCTTAATATAAACCGTTCAATACTTAGATCTCGTCAAGAGCAACAATAACAATGTCAAAGATCATATTGATCAAGTAAAATCTTGTGTGTTTTCAAAATAAAAATAAAAATACATGATTGATTAAAATGGAAAGTATACTTTGGCAAAAACGAAAAGATTGAAATAGGAAAGTGCTTCCTCAAGGCACATGGATCCAATCACGTGGTTTCCCACGTTACATTCCTTCACAATCACACATAGAAACGTAACTTCCGAGCACGATGACTCTGAAAACAATTGCGTTCGAATAATTTGATGTACTCTCCAACCAATACAAGCAAATAATTTTCCACAAACCACTTTCAAAAAAGTTCCCAAACTGGTCCCCTTGTGATGTGACCAACTGCTCCACTGTTTTCGTCCCTTTCATCTCTTGCATAGTTGCATTTGATAATTTTACAACTTGCCTTCCTCCATTTGACTGTCGAAAATGATGACACAGAGATGGGAGTGAAAAGATACAGATATATTATACGGAATTGATATTTTCTTGAACTTATGTTCCCCGAATTGTTGGATAGATGCAGCGTTTATATTTATAGTTTGAAACTCATGTGCATTGAATAGTTCAAAATACATTAACGTTTAGATTTGTTCCCTTGATGTCAGTAACATTGTTGCTTGGCTATTGGTAGCTATATTCCCCTTTATCTTTCATTTTATTCCCTTCATACGACAAGTCCGCTACGAAAATATGTATATTTTAAAACAAAGTAATATGATTATTATTTATAATGATAAATTTTATTGCACCAAAATAAAAAAAACTCAATTTGTTCATAAATTAAAAGAAGGGATCTTATCAATTTTTTTTTGAAGTAAGTTGTTATTAAATAAAAATTTACATGTTATTTCAATGTGAACTAACTTTGGGGGATACAGAAAGAATTCATTATTTGCCGTTCAAAAAAAAGAATTCATTATTTTGCCCTCCTGGATGTGATAATGCTTTACAAATATAACTAGGGCACCATTGGCCGAAAACCTCTCTACCCCATCCAACCATCTTTGTCCCAAAATCTAGTTCGACCCTTTTCTCTTCTTTTTTTTTCTTTGTGTTTTTTTTGCCAACTCTATATACAACAACGAGAGATTATAAAAAAATTACTGAGTTATCAATCAATGGGGGTTCGACGTCTTTCCATAAACTTGAACCCCGAACTTTCTCTTTGGAAGCCGAGGGATACTATGAGCCACATCTATATGAAGTTGGATATATATATATATATATATATATATATATATATTTGATCTGATAAATCTAGTTGGATTCACACGGGATAGATTTTCAGCATTAACAATTGTTCTCAACGTATCATTGGTGGGTATTAATTATTAAAATACATCCTGAACCGTCATTTTCCCTTTCCGTTGTTAGGTTGGGCTTCTTGTTGTCAATAAGGCTTTCTTATATTAGTTGCATCATTTGGAAAAAAATTGGAGTATCATAGGAACTCCGGCAACCACATAGCATAGTTAACTTGAAAGGCCCAATGGCCCAAGACATGATTTTGGGTTGGGCTTTTGCCAACTTTCAAGCCCGGTCCATAACGGGATAGATTCACATGTAGCACACGTCTCCTCTAGCACTCCAGCCGGCGGATTGACCTGATAACGAAATCTGAAACTTAGGGTTTACTCCTTCTTAAAGTTTCATGTTCTTTAATTGCGAGCGATTTTTAGAATCACCTCACCCTCACACATAAGCGTGTACAACGGCTGTGAAAGGAGCTATAAGAATTATTCTGAGGCGTAGGATCTATTTGCAGAGAGCTCATTCATGTTGATATGTATGTTTCAAGATACATGTCAAAGATATACTTGTAGGTAGAGGGTTTCGGCTCTCATGGTCTCGAGGACACCACAATTAGTAGTGCTCCAAACCTCACAGTAGTGTGTGACCCTTAAGTCTTATTGGGTTATGTTCATGACTTATTGAGTCATTTAAGTTGACCCAGTTAAGTCCAATTAATAAATGGGTTAGATGGGGTTAGACACATTCTGAATCAACTAATAAATGGGCTGGGTTTGGATCTATTTTTAAGTGAATGGATTTGGATTTAATTTGTAACCTCTACCCTTAACTCCAAGTGCGTGGAGCACGCATGCTAATTGTTAGGAACAAAGATGGGAAAATCTTTTTCATAGCTCCACTGTGAATATTCACGGCGCTAATCGCGACTGTCTAAAAGTGTTCTAAATGATCGGAAACACTTTTAAAGGGTCCCGATTGATTGGTGTTGTAAAGAAACTGTGAGCCGTGAATAAAGTTTCTCTCAGAAGAGATCGACTGATCATGCTAAATTTCATTGTTGAGAAGGAAACAACACAAGTAGTAAACAAAAGAAGCTGACAGCCAACTACTACCCTTTTTCCACATAAAAAGTCTCATAATAAGTACTCCTTGTTTTTCTCCCTTTCAAATGGGACATAAGTAGAAACTGACAAACCAAAATTCCAGTGCAGCATGCTTTGTTCACACCTCCAAATCCCAATTGCGTGGTAGTAACGTCCACGCAATCTTCAAGTGCCTCCAAAACTTCTCAACGCCTTGCCCAAATTCACCTTTATTAGGTCACAGAAAATAAAAAGATTACCAAAATTTTTCTAAATTTCAATATTCGATCTCTAGATGTGCACTGCAAGGAGATCACACTTATTTTTTTTTCTCAGCAAAATATCAGTCAATATTTGATAAATATGATATTTGAAGTGGGTCCGCAAAGTTCCCACAATGGACTTGTATAGGACCATCCAGTCCCATAAGCAAAGTGAAGAGCATCCCCGTCCCTTCATATATATAGCAAAGGGGATGCCAGCTTTGATCCCGCCCCAAATCGGCAGGGGATTCGGGGATTTTTTGGGAGATCGGTTACAACTCGATCGGGATGATTTTTAAAAAAAATCCAGGGGATGGGTATGGTGTGGATATGTGTCTCTCCCAGTCTCGAACTCGTCCCGCCTCAAAATTCATGTTATATATACCAGTATATTAGTTTTAGCCTTTTAATTAGGTTACGGTTTTACTTTCTCATTCTATAATGAACATATGGTAATTAATGAAGCTTATGTTTTCTTTTCCGTAGTAGTGAAGCTATTAGTACACTAGTAATTTTTTTCAAGGTTGGATCCCCGATTTACCGTTGGAGATCGGGGACAAGAGGATAGTAGTATCCACCCCCACCCACCCAATTCCGTTGCCAACCCTATGTCGGCCTAATCCTATGTACTAGTGTGAACACGATATAAAATGGTGTGAAGGACAACGTGCATGGTGTAGCCAATGTGAAATGAAAAGGATGTTGACTAAATTTGGGCACACACATGGCCCCATTCCGGATTCTCAAAATAAATACTTATTTTTTGAATTAAAGGTGATGTGTTGTGAGAGAATGACCTGTCTCATAAAGCGAAATACTTATTTTTTATGAAGAGAATCTAGAACGGAGTGCTCCACATTACCTTCTTCGAAAATAAGTATTCATTTTACATTTTCAAACTCATATATAATGAAAATGAAAAATAATTTTTTGATTTTTTTTGCACCATTTAAAAGATCTCAATGAGATCTATCAAATAAGATCCATATTGCTGAAAAAATTATTTGCCTAAACACATAATTTTTAAACTTGAAATTATCTTTTTAAAAAATAAATACTTATTTTTTTAATCCTAAACGGGTTAAAATCCCGGGAGAAATTAAAAGATTTTTATGTGACTTTTATATTCCAAAAAAGTCTTACAGACTGGAGTGTAAAAGATGATGATGCAATTGCAACCTACAACAAGTCAAGTGTGGGCGAAGCTGTACTTGTTTGTGATGGAGTAGTTTACGGGTTCGACCATCTTATCCTGAAATGTGACCATCTACCAAACAAAAATAAATACAGTAGAAAACCCATTCAAATATTAAATATTAGATAGTGATTTTGCCACACCCTTTTTTGATAATGCCACATCCTGCAAGTGTATGTTTGCACCAAAAAATACACTTGCACAAACATACACTTGCAGTATGTGGTAATATCATTTCCCTAAATATTTTGAGCATTTCGCTATATAATTAGCTTATACGCACCTCAATTAATTCCTTAAATTCCAATGCCACTATCAATTAGCAGGAAGTCCGATAAAACCGGGGGTAAACTTATGTATCATCTGATCCCATAAGACCATCTCCGGTTCTTCCCCATTTTAATATCTAAACTCCATTTTTGGGTAAAACCATCAAAAATCCATCACCAATGTTTACCCAAATGTGCACCCATCTTTAGGTTTTACGCTTTTTTTTTTTTTATAATTTAAGTCAGCTTTTACCCATTTGTATCCCCAAATGAGGGACGACCCAAATCTTTATCCAATTTTTCAATTCCTATTTTTTGGTTGGTTCTGGTGGGTTCAAGTGGGGGCTGGTGAGTTCTGGTGGTGCTAGTAGTTGGTTTCAAGTGGTGACCAATTTCGGCGGTTATCGGTGGAGGTGGTGGTTAGGGTTTTCTAATGGAGGTGTTGGACGAGATAATAGGTCCATGCAAGTTGAGAGAGAGAGAGAGAGAGAGAGAGAGAGAGAGAGAGAGAGAGAGAGAGAGAGAGAGAGAGAGAGAGAGATGCTCCAGCAAAGATGACGGCGAAGAAAATGCGGTGACGATAAATGAGATTTGTCTCTCCCTCCTCTCTCTTATTTACATTAATGCCATTGGGTATTTAAAAGTAGTAATCAATTTGGGTAAAACTTGAATTTTGGCATTGGAGATGCTCCCACCCAAATTGAGTTTTTCTCAAAATTTGGGGGGTGGGTGGGTGGGGTGGTTTAAAATGGTTTATTACTAGAGATGCTCCAAGGGTTTGTTTGGAGGTGGGAGAAGAGAGTGGGATGAGGGAGGGGTGGGCTAATCTAAGAAGGGAAGGCTCTTATCCGGTGTTAATTTGGTTCGCCTCTTAACACCCAGGTAGCTTATCCCGCTCCATCAGATTATCCGGGTGTGGAGAATTAGTGACGTGCCCCCAAAATCCTTCAAATCCTTTTTCTATTCTCACTACAAGGATTATATAATGGCAACTACGTAATTTTTCACATTATTTCGTCTACTCTTGTTCACTCGTATCAAGTACCAAACAAATATCCCCTAGTCTGCCTCATTCTCCTCCGTTTCGCCCGACAAACGGACCGTAAAAAAGTGAAAGTATAAGCATCACTGCATGTTACTCTCACTATTCACTTCACCCATGCCGGCACTATCATACCCGTCCAAATCTATGGTCCAAGTCTTCTCTTTGACAATTCTAATTTTAATCCCTCAGTATGGACATCGATTCTGAATGGAGTATACAAAAAAAAAAAATGGATATATCTCTTCAACGTCCAGAGATGTAAGCGCTAATTGTTTACATAAATTGTCAGCCCACAGGTCCTGATCTGCTCATTTAACAATTGCTTAGTTTGTCGCAAATCATTACCACGAGGTGGTGTCAAGATTCTTCAAGCGATCGAGAAAAGAATGCCAGAAGCAGAATGGGGATGAAATTTTCTGTTAGCACAGAAACAAAATAATAAGACAGAGTGTCCTGGACTAGCTTGTACGCATTTGGGACTAATCCCTACAATCCCTTTTACAACCGTTTTATATGCTTGTTGTAATGACCCGCGTGCAGCTGATCTGCTCACCCTTAGCCTAATCACGTGGCTCAAAAGGTTAACATCAGATTATATAGTAGCTGTTTGGATTTCCTTACATATCGAATTCTCTTTCAACATATAAGCGATGTGAGATGTTACACTTACGCATGGGGATGAGGTGTCTTCAATTGCTAGCAAATGAAATTGAATCCGAGACCTTAAAAATGAGCAAACCCCCTGAGTCACAAGTAAATTCAAGGAATTTGGTCAAGATATTAATGCATATTGCGTATGCACGCCATTATTATTCATCGTTTTTTTTTTTTTTTGGAAACTTTTGCTAGTGGTTTCGTATCACAATTGTATATAATCCATTGTCTCATCCACATGCTTCGATAATATACCATGGGTGAGTATTATGCAATGCTATTACGGATTACTTTAACCACAAATTCGATCATAAACCTTTGAACCCTCTAAATTTTATTTGCCAAGAATTAGGGTGAGTTTTCCCCAATTTTACGGTGTTTTTTTCATCTTTTCTAAATTTTTGTAAGTTTCGCATTGTATTTCTATTTCTGGATGAATTATTTACGTTTCGACGAAAACAGTTTAAAAAGTAAAGAATTATGACCAAAAAATTTCAATTATAATTCTTTGTTTGGTTTACATTTTAGAAAGTTATTTTTGAGAGTTGGAGTGGTAATGAGTGAAGAGAGATAGAAAGAAAAATTTATTAAAAATTGTGCCGAAAGTTAAAAGTAACTCTCAAAATATTAAACCATACTCCTTTCTAATTTCAACCATTAAGATGAGGTCCTTATTTTGATCCAAAAATATCAACAAAATAAATGGGATGTTGGTCCCCCTATGACCACTAGTGAATCTTGTTGACTTTCATGACACTCTCTCTCTCTCTCGCTCTCTCTCTCTCTCTCTCTCTCTCGAAAAATTTTCCGTGGATATATCCCACGTACTATACCTGCTCGGTATATTTGAATCGTCCAATATACTTTTGAACGACTCAAATTAAAACCCTCTTTTTCCTCTTATCCCAACATTTTCTCTCTTATTTTTTTCTCTTTAAATCTGAGCCGTTTAAAGACGCAATAGACGCAATGACCGGCTTAAATGCATCAAACAGACACTACGTGATACTGTTGGAAACTGAAAAATTCTTCCCCTCTCTCCACACACATGCCCCCCTCTCTTCTTTACCGAAAGCTTCACATCTCATCATTTGCATTATCCCACCTGTGTATATTCCAACTGAAAAGTATACAAACACCACCGCGTGTATTTATGAACTATGTCAGCAAAGCAAACGGGCCTTTGACTCCTCACTTTTTGTACCAGACCACGAAGTGTACGTATTCTGTAACTCCTCTCCTGCATCCATTCATCCTCTGCTTCGTTTTAGATCTGTGAGGCAAAGCTGCTTTCTGGGTATTCCATAAAATCCTCAAGTACGTTTCAGATTCTCAAATCTTTTTAATTTGACTTGGCCCATAAATAAATTAATTAATTCGCACTTTATTCATACAATTTTTCCCCCTCCTCTGTATGCCTTGATGTGAAAATCTTTCGTGCTCTGGCTTTCTGTTTTTTTTGGGTAGATATCTTTCGTGCTCTGGCCTGCTTAAACGGTTTCTTCATTCTGTCAATGGTCTTGTTGATTCAGACGATTCAACTCCCAAAAAGATTGTCCTGAACTGGTTGATAAAGTTCTTGAAAGTATGGTTCTTGATTCCACTGCCTCTGATGGGGGAATTCATAAAATGGCCGAAACTTCTTCGGTTTTTTGGTTAGGAATCAGATGCTTTATAGACTTGTACTGAGAGTCTGAGACACGGGGAAGAAGAGAAAAGGGACAATAAAGTATGAAAAGCCATCAGTAAAAAAAGAGAGTACGAATATCAATTTCCTAAAGTATTTAGATAGTAGTGTTTGTTAACTGGGGAACTTTTTTTTTTCTCTCTATGGGATTTGTCGAAGATTTTGAGGTTACGAGTTTTTTTCTCAAACACTGTGTAATGTGTATTATATCTTCAAAGCTTCTTCCACATGAGTAATCACTTGTCTCATCGATATATGATTTAAAGAATAAACTCTGATCAAAATATGGTTTTAAAAAAACTGATCGAATTTTATAACTTTATAACTACCAACGTATTGGCTTATATCACTCTCTTAGAGCAAGTCCACCAAACCCATATAGTAATTAGGAACTCGGGTGCATACAGTTGTGTAATGCCCAATCTGAGTTGTCCAGCAGTGTTTTTAATGATCTAGATTTGTTAGAAGTATTATCATGTTAGAAGAATCCTGCAGTGCACTACAGGGTGTTCAGCGAAAATTGTAATCAGCAATGTAAAGGTCATAACTGGTGTCGAATTTGGCAGCAACTTTGACAAATTTGTTGCATCAACCTAGCCACCCAAGCCAACTGATCTGTATCCAAAAATTGAGTTGGCTTAATCCAATGATTTAGATTTGAGATTGGGTAAAAATGGCACCAAATTGATGCAACAACATTGCTATTTTTTTTGGCTCTTTGACACCGTAACACGTACGGATAGTGCTCAACCTAAGGATGCCACCAAAAAGTTATTTTGACATTACCGGGTGGACTTACTCTTACCTTGTTTGAAATGATAGTTGTTTAACTCATCGCGTTGTGAATATACACTCATCCCCTTTCCTTAATATTCCAGTTCCAGATCACTTCTTGAGTTCCACCTTTAGAGTGTTTGAGAAAATTCCCAAACACGGATCAATTGTGGATCATGAATTCAACAGATGGTGAAAACACCATGGAAAAAGAAGAAGATAACTATACTAAGGACGGGACGGTAGATTATCGTGGTAACCCTGCCAACAAGAAGAAAACCGGAACTTGGAAGGCTTGTCCCTATATCCTAGGTACTTATATTTTGAATTGGTTATTCATATGATAATTGACATTCGACATTGAAGAAATGGTATTTATCTAGCTTTATGAGCTTTATTGAATATCTACAGGGACGGAATGTTGTGAAAGATTGGCCTACTATGGAATGAGCTCCAACTTGGTGCTTTATTTCAAGCATCGACTCAATCAGCAGAGTGCAACTGCTTCTAAAAATCAATCCGATTGGTCCGGTACATGTTACATCACACCACTGATTGGTGCATTTCTTGCTGATTCCTATCTCGGAAGATATTGGACAATTGCCTGCTTCTCAATCATCTATATCTTCGTAAGTCCGGTTTGTTAATTGCTATGTTTGTTCATCAACTAAGTGAATTTGTTGGACTCAGTTTTAGAGGTTTGAAAAGCCGGTGCGGGACGCAATTCTGCTGCATCACATTTGGATTGCGCTTATGCGAATAGGCAAAGAAGTGTGTAAGCCTAAACGAACAAATGGTTTTTACAATACCATGGACTTAATTATGTGCCCTAGAGACTTAGAACAAGGTAAGAAAGATGATTATTTCCAAGGGGCTGATTTGTTCATAATAAATACACTACTTAATCCAGCCTTGCAAATTATGTTCATAGGCGCAAAAAATCCTTAATATCTTTCCAAAGTTTATATGCTACCAATGTCCTTTGGCTTAAAGAGTTCGTCTGCTGATGACTATTTATGAAGCTATAGAAGCCTGCTTCTCAATCATCTGCCATTGTATGTCTGATTTGTTGAATCTGTGCTTATCAACTTGATGAAGAAAAATTTGAATCAGTTGTAAAGTGAAGGAGCTATGGGACATTAATCTGCATAGGATGTGCTCATTTCTTTTGGCAATGGACATGGAAGTTCATCGACCCTAACAACAATTTGTTTTTTATAACATCCTATATTTAATTATTCTTTGGCGTAGAATGCTTATGAACATAACAAAAAGTTGCAGTAAATTAGAATGAATATTTCCAAGTGGCTAATGAATTCAAAAAGTTTATTTTAGTTTCTAAAACGATAAAATTACTGTTGCTGGAAACTTGGAAATGCCAGGGGAAGGGTAGGCGTATATTAACATGGATTGCGGTTTTAAAAACTGATATGAATTAGTAAATGATGATATGTCCATTGACGTCGTAGAGTACAATGTTGAAAAAGGATTCACGTAGTCGACTCCAATTCATAATGATGAAAGGGCTTAATTCGGTTTGGTAGCAGAGTTCTACAAAAGTTCTTTGGTTTGAATTATTGGCTTGCTCTGAAAATACTTAAGAGTATCTCCATTATGTGTAGGGAATGACTCTGTTGACATTATCCGCATCAGTTCCAGGCCTAAGACCAGCCTGTGTCACGAAAGAAGATTGTCACCCAACACATACACAGAGTGCAGTCACCTTCCTTGCTCTTTACCTGATAGCATTGGGGACCGGAGGGATTAAGCCATGTGTCTCTTCCTATGGAGCAGATCAGTTCGATGATGCTGATGAAGCAGAGAAGAATCACAAGAGCTCTTTCTTCAACTGGTTCTATTTCTCAATCAATATCGGTGCACTCATTGCCTCTTCTGTGCTTGTTTGGGTACAAGACAATGTGGGTTGGAATTGGGGGTTTGGCATTCCCACTGTGACCATGGCACTTGCTGTTGCGAGTTTCTTTTCCGGTACTCGGTTGTATCGGAACCAGAAGCCCGGAGGCAGTCCTCTGACTCGGATATGTCAGGTGATAGTGGCATCGGTGAGAAAATGTCATGTTAAAGTGCCTGAAGATAAGTCTCTTTTGTATGAGACAGCAGATGCAGAGTCTGCCATCAAAGGAAGCCGGAAGCTTGATCACACGAAAGATCTGAGGTGAGCATCATATTGGTTATTTGGTTTGTTGATTTCAGTAGGAAGATAAAATGACATAAAAATGGTGTCTCTGCTAACGATATGGACACCTGACACGACACAGGGACCCCCATTTTAGCAAAATGGAGGACACAACATGTTGAGGACACCAAAAAATTGATATTCCGTATATTTCAATATGCGGCTTGTTTGAATTGTGCTAGATAACACTGAGCAAAAGTAAAAATTATGTATGTTCCAAACTTAGAAGACCAAGTGATGGATGAAAATGGTTGCCTAATTTGTCCAAAACTGCTACGAAATGGAGGTCTGCGTCTTGACGTGTTTGAAGTATATCCTGTTCTTAAAAAACATAGCATGGCAAGGACATGTTTGCACGAATGTTTGACATGGCATCCAAGAGTGTCTGGCGTGTGTCTGTGCCCGACATGACACAACGCTCTTGGACTGATGCTTAGTTTCTTTATTTAGCTTAACATATTATGGGTCACGCACGACCCACACATGTTGGCCTAGTACCTTAAAGAAAGTGGGCTTTGAAAACGAATGGGCAAATGCATGTCCTAGTGACCTACTGACCTGCCTGCAATAAGGATGGTTCAATGTTTCTTTTCCTTTCGGATTTCTGTCTTTGATAGCTCAGTAGCTCTCACCCAATGTTCTTAAATGTAGTTTCTTCGATAAGGCCGCTGTGGAGGTAGAATCCAACGATAAGAAGAGCTCAAAAGACCCATGGAGCCTTTGCACGGTGACCCAAGTTGAAGAGCTAAAAGCCATTGTGAGACTGCTTCCAATATGGGCTACAGGTATCATCTTTGCTGCTGTATACAATCAGATGGGCAACTTTTTCGTGTTGCAAGGTGAGAGAATGGATACCCGTTTAGGCCACACTAGCTTCCACATCCCACCTGCATCACTTGGTATTTTCGACACCCTCAGTGTCATCTTCTGGGTCCCAATATATGACCAAATCATTGTTCCATTCGCCAGAAAATTTACCGGTCACAAAAACGGATTGACTCAACTTCAGCGAATGGGCATTGGCCTTGTCATATCGATCCTCACTATGCTATCCGCTGGTATTTTGGAGCTTGTAAGGCTTAGAATTGTCAAAAAACACAACTACTACGAGCTCAAAGAGATGCCCATGTCTATATTTTGGCAAGTTCCCCAATACTTTTTAATTGGGTGCGCAGAAGTATTCACCTTTATCGGACAGTTGGAATTTTTCTACGAGCAAGCACCCGATGCCATGAGGAGTTTGTCCTCCGCTCTCTCACTCACCACTGTTGCGCTAGGAAACTACTTGAGCTCTCTGTTGGTTACTATTGTCACCTCAATTAGTACCAAAAACGGGAAGCTTGGCTGGATCCCTGACAACTTGAACTATGGTCACCTAGACTACTTCTTCTGGCTCTTGGCCATAATGAGTGTACTCAATTTAGGGGTCTATCTCTTCATAGCGAAGTGGTACACGTACAAAAGGCCGGTGGGGACTCTCCGTTAATAGCAAAAGAGAAGCAACATTGATTAAGAAATATATACTCCTGCAATCTATTGTTTTCTTGGATTTCAACACTGTGATTGAAGCTTTTTGTATATAGTCTGCTTTAAAAATCATCCTGTATTTGAAGAATTTGGTGAAGAGATGATGATTATTATATGATTATGTAAAACAAGTCAAGCACAATCAAAGTGAAAATGAACTTACCTGCTTTATTGAAATATTTTGATTTCCCTGATAAGTTCCTTCTTCTTTTCATCAACAGTATCAATTTGGCACCATGATGTTTTCATTCGCGGTGTATAATTCCACCTTAATGCTGCAATGCTTTGAAGTTCTATGGCTGGCAAAACACTAGATTCATTTGTGAACTCCTTTAACAAGTTAGATTGTTGCGAACAATGTTATTAAGTACTACATGGAGGCTGGAGCAGATGAGCACCGACATGCCTAAATGATCGTTGTATGCGCGTTAGACATGTTAGGGACAAGGGTCATGCCAGAGATACTCATAAATATGTGTAGGACACGTTAGGCAATGCGTCCACTAATCGTATTTGTTCACCACTCAAGGTGTTGAGGACTACTTGACTTGTTAGGTAGTCTTTGATCTCATGCTATCAATTTTTGTATTGGGTCAGTTCATACGAATTTTATTGCACCTCTCTCTCTCTCTCTCTCTCTCTCTCTCTCTCTCTCTTATTTACATTAATGCCATTGGGTATTTAAAAGTAATACAATTGGGTAAAACTTGAGTTTTGGCATTGGGATTTTTTTTTATTTTTATTTTATTTTTTTTTTGGGGGGGGGGGGGGGGGGGGGGGGGGGGGGGGGCATTCGGGGGGTGTGTTGGGGCGCTGGGCTGGGGTAAATGGCTTAGGACTAGAGATGCTCCAAGGGTTTGTTTGGAGGTGGGAGAAGAGAGTGGAATGAGGGTGGGATGGGTTGGGATAATCTGAAAAGGGAAGGCTCTTATCCGGTGTTAATTTGGTTCGCCTCTAAACACCCAAGTTGCTTTTCTCACCCCATCAGATTATCCAGGTGTGGAGAGTTACTGATGTGCCCCCAAAACCCTTCAAACCCTTTGTTATATAAGGGCAATTAAGTAATTTTTAATATTATTTCATCTACTCTTGTTCACTTGTATCAAGTACCAAACAAACTCCTTCTTAGCTAACCTCTCTTTTTATCCCACGTCTTACTATCCCCTACTCTGCCTCATTCTCCTCCGTTTCGCCTGACAAACGGACCATAAAAAAGTGAAAGTATAAGCATCACTGCGTGTTACTCACTATTCACTTCACCCATGCTGGCACTATCATACCCGTCCAAATCTATGGTCCAAGTCTTGTCTTTGACAATGCTAATTTTAATCCTTCAATATGGACATCGATTCTGAATGGAGTATAAAAAAAATTGGATATATCTCTACAACGTCCAGAGATGTAAACGTTAATTGTTTACATAAATTGTGAGCCCACAGATCCTCTGCTCATTTAACAATTGCTTAGTTTGTTGCAAATCATTACTACAAGGTGGTGTCAAGATTATGCAAGCGATCGAGAAAAGAGTGCCAGAAGCAAAATGGGGATGAAATTTTCTGTTAGCATAGAAACAGAATATGGGTGATCAATGTTAAAATTATAGTAATTGGTCACTACATTATTGTTTTTTTTTTTTGGTAAGACAGAGTGTCCTGGACCAATTTGTGTGCACCTCGGACTAATTCCTACAGCCCTTTTCGCAACTGTTTCACAAGCTTACTTGTGGGGGTGAGGTATCTTCAAAAATTGCGGGCAAATGGAATTAATCGAATCCAAGACCTTAAAAATGAGCAAACCTCCTGAGTCACAAGCGAATTCAAGGAAGTTGGTCATACTCTATTGTCTCATCCACATGCTTTGATAATATACCACTAGCGCATACCCGTGCTTGAAGGCACATCTCGAAATCGGTATTCAACAAATTATCCAGTTTTGTCCCTCTAACCTCTTGAAGACCAACTTACAAAATTCCAACTCCACAAAAAGAATAGGTCAAGTATATCCACCAGTTAACTTGAATCAGCACATAAACAAACTAACAAACAACATCTACAAAATCAGTAACGATTAAAGTTAACAATTACACACCAAAACATTTCAGCAAACTACTAATCCACAAATTAAATTAGACTTAAAAACACAAACTATGAAATACCTATAAAAACCAGAGAAATCACAAACACTACAGAAATAAGAGATTCAGTCACCCAACATTCACCACACTAAATATCAATGGAGAAAGAACTGCCATGGAAATATGAACCAAGAGCAGAAGAGAGAAATGAAAATCATCGAGGAGGAATATGACTTGCCCAGAGATGGGCGCTTGCACGGTACGTGGTCGGAACAAAGAAAGGAGTTTCCGCACTTCATTTTCCTTCCTTCTGGGGAGAGAAAGAGTCTTTTGTCGGCAAACCCAATTAATAATAGAAGAACCTTGTTTGGATTTGAAAATGCTAAAATAAAGAGATCCTCTCAAATTGGGAAACCAATAGAATCAATCTTCACCATTGTAAATTCTTCAATCCATCATTAATTCCATCCGAGAGATCAATCTTCACCATGCTAAATTAGCAACACTCAATTTAGTCCAAAAATAGTGCCAAAAAGGACTCCCCACTACCAAAACTCTTTAGGAGAGAATCTGGGCCGTAGAATTGAATGAAAGGTTATAACACAATTCAATCCCATCTCTCCATTGTGCCATGTAGGACAGTTGTGAGAGAGACATTTTACAAAATCATTGTGTAATGTAATATAGATGGGTGAGTATTATGCAATGCTATTACGGATTACTTTAACCACAAATTCGATCATAAAACTTTGAATCCTTTAAATTTTATTCGTATTTGCTTAGAATTAGGGTGAGTTTTCCCCAATTTTACGGTATTTTTTTTCTTCTTTTCTAAATTTTTGTAAGTTTCGCATTTTATTTCCTGATGAATTATTAGCATTTCGACGAGAACGGTTTAAAAAATAAAGAATTATGATAAAAAATTCAAGAAAGATGAAAAATACCAAACAGCCGGTATTTGTTGTCTATGATGTCGTCTTATAATAACTTTTTCCATATTTATGTGATTCCGCTTATTGAGATGAATAATTAATCATAAAAATTAAGACGGAAAAAGCAAAAAAAATTACCAAAAATAAAAATTACCGAAAAAAAGATATCGGACCAAAAAATTAGGATGAACTCACCCAACAAGCTCTGATCAACTGGGATGTTGGGGGTGTTTGGGAGCCTACTTTTTGGCTTTTCATTTTTAATTTTTTTTTGTCTTTTTGGCTTTTTGGATTATAGTCAGAATGTGTTTTGAATATGGTAGAAGTGTTTGGAAGATATGTGCAGAATATATTTTGGAACAGTGGTAGTGTTTGGTAGATAAATGATGAAAATGAATTCTAGGTTGGTTTTTTTACCATATTGCCCTTGTTAAAAGATTATGAATAATGCTTTTTCCATTTATTTTTAAGTTAGTAGTTAAATAAAAAAATTGGTTATTGCAGTTTTAAAATATTCTATAACTTTGAGTTATAAATATTTTTATTTGGTAATTAAAAATATTACCATGTAAGTAATATTGAAATAAGAAAATCATTAACTTCATTTAATGAACGAAAAAAAAAAGTAGAAAAACAAAAAGGAAAAAATGTAAAAATGGGAAAAGTGAAGTCCAAACTGCATGTACAGGATAAGGCTAAAAGAAGGGTAAAATTGGTAATACATTTTTTTAGGTAGGGCAATTTGGTCATTGAACCAAAAAGGAGAAAATGTAAAAATGGGAAAAGTACCTCCGAACCAACTTCTCACTTTTGGCCTCTAACTCCAAAAATGGTGAATGAGTTTTCAGAAAAGCTATTCGAGAAGTAGCTCCCCAAACACTCAAAATGGGAAAAGGAGAATATGAAAATGAGAAAAGGAAGGAGCCAAACACCCCACAGTATCCTTATTTATACTTTCTTGTTTCAACCCTTGAAAATGAAGTCCTTGTTTTGATCCAAAAGGATCAGGGGAGTGTGCTGCGCAGCGTGCTGCGCGGCCTCTGGCGCCGCCTTGCCGGCATTGGTCCGACGATCGGAGACGTCCACTGCGTAGAGCTCGTCGAATACTATAAGTGTACCAAAAATCAACCCGATCAAATATCATTAAATACTTCATCGGAGTACATATAACTTGAAAAAAAATGAATCCTAATGGATACGAAACACTGGATCAAAACCACTGAATCCATTCTTTTTTAATTATATATGTTCCGATGAGATACTTAACGATATTTGATCGGGTTGATTTTTGGTACACTTGTAGTATTCGACGAGCTCTACGCAGTGGACATCTCCGATCGTCGAACCGATGCCGGCAAGGCGGCGCCGGAGGCCGTACAGCACGCTGCGCAGCACACTCCCCTGGTCCGATCCAAAAATATCAACAAAAGAAATGGGATCTTGGGCCCCTCTGACCATTTGTGAATTTTGTTTGACTTTCACGACACACACACACTCTCTCTCTCCCCCTCTCTTCTTTTTTTAATCATGGGAAAAGGCCCCCTCCGGCCTTCGGGCCTGTTTGATAAAACTGAAAATTGAGACTGAATGTTGAAAAATTAAGTACTGAAAGTTAAATGCTAAATTTTTTAAGCTGAAAAGTTGTTTGGTAAACATATTAAATACTAAATTAAAAAAATGATAAATTAATTTTAATTCCGATTCTCTCTTAATTTACTAATGGTCACAATGTACTTATAATAATGGCGTGTTGGCGGTGATGGAGTGGTGGCGGCGGCGGTGGTGTTGGAGTGTTGACGATAGTGGTGTAATGGTGGTGGTGGAATGATAGTGATGTAACAGTGGCAGTGAGTGGTGCTGGTGTAATGGTGGCAGTGGCGGTGGAGTAATGGTGCAATGGTGACAGTGAGTAGTGTCAGTGGAGTGATAGTTGTGCAATGGTGGCATTGTGATGGTGGCTACGACAACGATGTGGTAGTGGTAGTGGTGGTGGCAGTGTGGTAATGGTGGTGGTGGTGATGGAGTGATAGGGGAGTAGTGGTGGTGGTAGTGAAAGAGTGATGGTGAAGTGGTGGTGGTGGCGGCGGTGAAGCGGTGGAGGTAGTGGTGATGATGATGGTGGCGAAGTGGGGGTGGTAGTGGAGTGGTTGTATGAGTGGTGGTGGTGGTGGTGGGAGTGGTTGCGGTGGTGATTAAATGCAAATACACAAGAATTCTGTCAGAATTAAGTAGCTCAAAGCTACTTAATTTTTTTCAACTTTTTAACCTATATTTTAAGTAGCACTTAATTTGTTAAGCAATATATAGTGTCGTTATCAAACCAACTGAATCACTTATTATTTAATTGATTTAATTTTAAGTGCTAAATTTAGGTTATCAAATAAATCATTTCTCTCCCTCTTTACCAAAAGCATCTCATATCATCATTTGCATTAGGATTGTGATTTTCGCACTTCAAAAATTGATAAAGGAGTTTTAAATTGATAAAAGGACTCCAAAATTTATTTGTGTTAATACATAAAATGATGTCATTTTAGAGCCCTTCAATCAATTTTTAAATTGCTAAAATCAAAATTGTGATTTTGACAATCTAAAAATTGACTTTTCATTATTCCACCTTTGTATATTCCGACTGAAAAAAACCACTGTGTATTTATTGAACTATGTCAGCAAAACAAAGGCTTTGACTCCTCGCTTTTCGTACCAAAACACCATGAAGTGTATCTGTGAGGCAAAGCTGCCTTCTGGGAATTCCATAAAATCCTCATGTACGTTATGCTTTGTTTGGATTGGGATTTGAAAAGTGTTTTGAAAAATAGTAGGGGTAATGAGTGGAGAGAGATAGAGAGAAAAAGGTGAAAAGTAGGGGGAATCTAGGGGGAATTTTTTGAAAAATTCTTTTTGAATCACGAAGGGAACAAGGCACAAATCTTTTTAATTTGACTTGGCCCAAAAATAAATAAATTAATTAATTCGCACTTTATTCATGCATTTTTTACTGGTTGATAGATTTCTTGAAAGTATGGTTCTTGATTCGACTGCCACTGACGGGAAATTCAAAAAATGGCCAAAACTTCTCCGTTTTTTTGGTTAGAAATCAGATGCTTCATAGACTTGTACTGAGAGTCTGAGACACAGGGAAAAAGAGAAAAGGGCAATAGAGTAGAGATGCTACATACACTATCATCCATTCACTACTTATTGATAAAAGTATTTAGATAGTGGTGTTTATTAACTGGGGACCTTTTTTTTTTTTCTCTCTCTGGGATTTGTCGAAGATTTTGAGGTTATGAGTTTTTTCTCAAACATGGTGTAATGTGTATTATATCTTCAAAGCTTCTTCCACATGAGGAATCACTTGCCTCATAGATATCTAACCTAATAATAAAAGAACATTGAAAGGGTTTGGACACTCTTCAATTCGGACCAATTTGCCCCTTGATTTTGCCCTATTTACCTATCTAACCTAATAATATAATATAATGATTAATATTAATATCTAAACATTAATTAAACCATTCACACCCGTGCCGCCGCGGCGGGTCCCACCGGAGTGCCGCCGGACACCGCCTCGAGATTTCGGAACCACCACAACAATGTACGGACACCGTGCAACACATACCCGAGCTTAGAATCGCGTTTGAGGTAGTTTTCCGAAAATCCAAAACCTTGATAAATTGTTGCGTAGATAAGAAGTTATGGTGGATTGTGGTATTGAAATTCATGTGAAGGTGAAAAATTATGCGATTAATAAATATATCGGAATAATCGTAGTTTATGTAGTAATTATATAATAATTAAATACGTAAGGATTTGGATTTAAAATGTAAATGAGGAGATATTTTCTTTTAGCAAAAAAAAAAATGGTTACTACTTATAAGCTAATCTCAAAATATATTAATGGCCATATTAGTCTCATATCACCTCATTATAAAGATCTAATATTAAACATTTATTGTATTTTGATTTAAAAAACATAAAGTTAAGTAAATACTAAATTTAGTAATATGAACTTTTGAATAAAAATTAGTTTGGAAAATCTATGAATAATAATATGGTAGTTAAAGATAATATTGTAAATAGAAAATTAGTGGAAATGTTTTATATAAATGCTAAATGTGAGAAGTAGACTTAATTTTAAGTGTAGTAATTAATTGTTTGACTAAATATTTGTTGGAACTCATTTTTTACAGGGCCCCATAATATATTATTTTAAAATTTATGAACATTTTTTGTTTTTTTTTTGACCCAAAGTGGGCCCTACAAAACATGTAATGAATGATGTAGTGGTTGAATGTAGTTTACCTAGACTTATTGATAAAGTATTTAGATAGTAGTATTAACTGGGGAACTTTTTCTCTCTCTCTCTCCCTCTGGGATTTGTCGAAGATTTTGAGGTTACGAGTTTTTTCTCAAACACTATGTAATGTGTATTATATCTTCAAAGCTTCTTCCACATGAGGAATCACTTACCTCATCGATATATGATTTAAAAAATAAACACTGATCAAAATATGGTTTTAAAAAAAATGATCGAATTTTATACTCCCTCCGTCCCAAAAAGAATGACAATTTTTGAAATTCATGTCATTTTTCATCATTTTTATCTTTCAATCTATAATGTTTTTCATGAGTTTGAAAACTTTGTATAATAGAACTAATCGAGAACTATCAAACAATATCCATATTGCATATTTTTTGAAATCCATATTGCAAGATATAAGGAATTGAAATTGCCACGGATATCAAAAATTGACATCCAATTTGGGACGGAGGGAGTAGCTTTATAACTGCCAACGTATTGGCTTATATCGCTCTCTGAGAGCAAGTCCACTAAACCGATATAGTAATTAGGAACTCAGGGACCTGTAGTGCATACAGTTGTGTAATGCGCAATCTGAGTTGTTCAACAGTGTTTTTAATGGTCCAAATTTGTTATAAGAATCCTGCAGTGCACTATAGGGTGTTGAGCAAAAACTGTAATCAGCAATGAAAAAGTCATAATTGGTGTCGAATTTGGCAGCAACTTTGACAAATTTGTCGCATCAACCCAGCCACCCAAGCCAACTGATCTGCATCCAAAAATTGAGTTGGCTTAATCCAATGATTTAGATTTGAGATTGGGTAAAAATGGCACCAAATTGATGCAACAACATTGCTATTTTTTTCGCTTTTTGACACCGTAACAGGTACAGATGGTGCTCAACCTAAGGATGACACCAAAAAGTTATTTTGATATTACCGGGTGGACTTGCTCTTACCTTGCTTCAAATGATAGTTGTTTAACTCATCGCGTGGTGAGAAAATTCCCAAACACAAATCAATTGTGGATCATGAATTCAATAGACGGTGAAAACACCATGGAAAATGAAGAAGATAACTATACTAAGGACGAAGATAACTATACTAAGGACGGGACGGTAGATTATCGTGGTAACCCTGCCAACAAGAAGAAAACCGGAACTTGGAAGGCTTGTCCCTATATCCTAGGTACTTATGTTTTGAATTGGTTATTCATATGTGATAATTGACATTCGACATTGAAGAAATGGTATTTATCGAGCTTTATGAGCTTTATGGAATATCTACAGGGATTGAATGTTGTGAAAGATTGGCGTACTATGGAATGAGCTCCAACTTGGTGCTTTATTTCAAGTATCGACTCAATCAGCGGAATGCAACCGCTTCTAAATATCAATCCCAATGGGCCGGTACATGTTACATCACACCACTGATTGGTGCATTTCTTGATGATTCCTATCTCGGAAGATATTGGACAATTGCCTGCTTCTCAACCATCTATATCTTTGTAAGTCCGGTTTGTTTATTGCTATATTTGTTCATCAACTAAGTGAATTTGTTTGACTCAGTTTTAGAGGTTTGAAAAGCCAGTGCGGGACGCAATTCTGATGCGTCACATTTGGGTTGCGCTTATGCGAATAGGCAAGGAAGTGTGTAACTAAGCCTAAACGAACAAATAGTTTTTGCAATACCATGGACTTAATTATGTGCCCTAGAGACTTAAGAACAAGGTAAGTGAGATGATTATTTCCAACGGGCTAATTTGTTCATAATAAATACACTACTTAATCCAGCCTTGCAAATTATGCTCATAGACGCAAAAAATCCTCAACTTGATGAAGTAATTTGACTCAGTTGTAAAGTGAAGAAGCTATGGGACATTATTCTGCATGGGATGTGCTCATTTCTTCTGGCAATGGACATGGAAGTTCGTCGACCCAAACAACAATTTGTTTTTTACAACATCCTAGATTTAATTATTCTTTGGCGTAGAATGCTTATGAACATAACAAAAAGTCGCAGTAAATTAGAATGAATATTTCCAAGTGGCTAATGAATTCAAAAAGTTCATTTTAGTTCCTAAAACGATAACATTACTGTTGCTGGAAACTTGGAAATGCCAGGGGAAGGGTAGGCATAATATTAACATGGATTGTGGTTTTAAAAACTGATATGAATCAGTAAATGATGATATGTGCATCGACGATGTAGAGTACAATGTTGAAAAAGGATTCACGTAGTCGACTCCAATTCATAATGACGAAAGGGCTTAATTCGGTTTGGTAGCAGAGTTCTGCAAAAGTTCTTTGGTTTGAATTATTAGCTTGCTCTGAAAATACTTAAAGTATCTCCATTACATGTAGGGAATGACTTTGTTGACATTATCAGCATCAGTGTCGGGCTTAAGGCCAGCCTGTGTTATGAAAGAAGATTGTCACCCAACACATACACAGAGTGCAGTCACCTTCTTTGCTCTTTACCTGGTAGCATTGGGGACCGGAGGGATAAAACCATGTATCTCTTCCTACGGAGTATATCAGTTCGATGATGCTTGTCGGGGTTTGGATTTGGATCAATCGGTTCAGGTTTCGCTCCTGGCTCCTTCCTTATAGCTCCGTGCGTTCTCTGACGATCAAGTTAGATCTAGGGAGAAGAAGATAGGCCTCGGGTCAGGGAGAAACAACGTCCTCCGTAACGACTGTTTGGCCATGACGGGAAGAGCGTCAATGGCCTCGGGAAGAATATAGACCTCGGAAAGGACATGAACAGTGCAATGAACAATGTTATTTCATGCTTCAAACGACCAAACCGGCATTTTCCACCAATTGTCGGGATCCTGATCGTGAGAGGATTTCGGTTCCTTCCTCCATTTGCTCCGCGCTTCCACCGTTGGACCTACAATAAGTCACTAGGGCTGTGGAAGCCCAGTGACCCTCCGACGATCAAGTTAGATGCAAGGAGAGAGGTTTAGGTCTAGGGTTAGGGTAGAACGGCATACCTCTTTAGGTTAGAGGCCCTTTGTATTTATAGATCTTGATTTGCTTGGCCTCCAAGCTAGGGCGTGAAGGTCACGCTCTGGTAACCGCCTCGGGTGATATCATAGATAACGCATAGGATAAGGCGGCTACGGAGCACATGGCCAGGTTAGCCCTTTGCGAGGATTCTTCTCGATGCTGTCACATTAGGCGCAGGAGGCTTGCTCGGGAGCCCTCAGTGCTGTGTTTCGGGGATCGGTACGGAGCCCTTGGGTACCCTCGGTAATATGTCTCTAGGGTCGGTACGGAGCTCTCGGTGGTATGTCTCCGGGGTTGGTACAGAGCCCTCGGTAATATGTCCTCGGGTCGGTGCAGAGCCCTTGGTAATATGTCTCCAGGGTTGGTACAGAGCCCCATTTATCCGTGCCACTACAATAGCCCCTCAACTTCTCCTGACCTTTTATTGGTTTGGGAGGAGTTGAAGAGTGGTTTGGCCGAATGCTTTGATGTGTAACAAGCCCCAGAGAGATGTGTTGAGCCTTATACCAGTTGTTCGTCGGTTCGTGGGCTCGACTTCGGGAAACTAAGGCACGGAGGAGGCACGAAAGGATTCTGTTGGTCCGAAGCGCCGAGGCATGGAAGGGTTCTGTTGGTTTGTGGGCTCAGCTTCGGGAAACCAAGGCACGAAGGAGGCACGAAAGGGTTCCGTCGATTCGTGGGTTCGGCTTCGGGAAACCAAGGCACGAAGGAGACACGGAAGGGTTCCGTCGGTTCGTGGGCTCAGCTTCGGAAAACCAAGGCACGAAGTAGGCACGGAAGGGTTCTGTCGGTTCGTGAGCTCGGCTTCGGGAAACCAAGGCACGAAGTAGGCACGGAAGGGTTTCGTCGGTTCGTTGGCTCAGCTTCGGGAAACCAAGGCACGAAGTAGGCACGGAAGGGTTCAGTCCGTTCGTTGGCTCGGCTTCAGAAAACCAAGGCACGGAAGGGTTCCGTTGGTTCGTGGGCTCGGCTTTGGGAAACCAAGGCACGAAGGAGGCACGGAAGGGTTCCGTCGGTTCTTGGGCTTGGCTTCGGGAAACCAACGCACGAAGGAGGCACAGAAGGGTTCCGTCGGTTCGTGGGCTCGGCTTTAGGACACCAAGGCACGAAGTAGGCACGAAAGTGGGCTCGGCTTTAGGACACCAAGGCACGAAGTAGGCACGGAAGGGTTCCTTCGGTTCATGGGCTCGGCTTCGGAAAACCAAGGCACGAAGGAGCCACAGAAGGGCATGGACGCTTCCGAGCCTGTCGAAAGCCAACTTCTGCCTTGAATCCTAGTTTGATTGCTGTTTGGGGCACGGTGAATGCCTTCTATGCTAGCCCATTGTCTCCCAAAGAACCATTTTGCTAGAAGGGGCAAGATGGCCTTTTTACGGGCTGCCTAGGCCATGGAGTCTTTTGGTGGATGCGTACGTTGTTGTGCAACAGATGGTCCTAGCCCCCCTCCTGGGCCTTGGATTCTTTTCGTGTTGCAAGGTGAGAGAATGGATACCCGTTTAGGCCACACTAGCTTCCACATCCCACCTGCATCACTTGGTATTTTCGCCAACCTCAGTTTCATCTTTTGGGTACCAATATATGACTGAATCATTGTTCCATTCGCCAGAAAATTTACTGGTCACAAAAACGGATTAACTCAACTTCAGCGAATGGGCATTGGCCTTGTCATATCCATCTTCACTATGCTATCGCTGGTCTTTTGGAGCTTGCAAGGCTTAGAATTGTCAAAAAAACACATTTACTATGACTACGAACAGATGCCCATGTCTAAAAAATGGCAAGTTCCATAATACTTTTTAATTGGGTGCACAGGAGTATTCACCTTGATCGGACAGTCGAAATTTTTCTACGAGCAAGCACCAGATGCCATGAGGAGTTTGTCCTCTGCTCTCTCACTCACCACTGTAGCGCTAGGAAACTACTTGAGCTCTCTGTTGGTTACTATTGTCACCTCATTTAGTACCAAAAACAAGAAGCTCAGCTGGATACCTGACAACTTGAACTATGGTCACCTAGACTACTTCTTCTGGCTCTTGGCCATAATGAGTGTACTCAATTTAAGGGTCTATCTCTTCATAGCAAAGTGGTACACGTATAAAAGGCAGGTGGGGACTCTCTGTTGATAGCAAAAGAGAAGCAGCATTGATTAAGAAATACATAGTCCTACAATCTATCGTTTTCTTGGATTTCAGCACTGCGATTCAAGCTTTGTGTATAAGTCTGCTTTAAAAATCATCCTGTATTTGAAGAATTTGGTGAAGAGATGATGATTATATGATTGTGTAAAACAAGTCAAGCACGATCAAAGTGAAAATGAACTTACCTGCTTTATTGAAATATTTTGATTTCCCTGATAAGTTCCTTCTTCTTTTCATCAACAGTATCATTTGGCACCATGATGTTTTCATTCGCGGTGTATAATTCCACCTTAATGCTGCAATGCTTTGAAGTTCTATGGCCGGCAAAACACTAAATTCATTTGTGAACTCCTTTAACAAGTTAGATTGTTGCGAACAATGTGATTAAGTACTACATGGAGGTTGTACATGGAGGTTGGAGCAGATGAGCACCGACATGCCTAAATGATCGTTGTATGCGCGTTAGACATGTTAGGGACAAGGGACATGCCAGAGATACTCATAAATATGTGTAAGACACGTTAGGCAGTGCGTCCACTAATCATATTTGTTCACCACTTAAGGTGTTGAGGACTACTTGACTTGTTAGGTAATCTTTGATCTCATGCTATCAATTTTTGTATTGGGTCAGTTCATACGAATTTTATTGCACCTCTCTCTCTCTCTCTCTCTCTCTCTCTCTCTCTCTCTCTCTCTCTCTTATTTACATTAATGCCACTGGGTATTTAAAAGTAATAAAATTGGGTAAAACTTGAGTTTTGGCATTGGAAATGCTCCCACCCAAGTTGTGTTTGCTTGACCCAAATTTGGGAAGGGGGGGGCGGGTGGGGGGGTTGTAAATGGGTTAGGACTAGAGGTGCTCCAAGGGTTTGTTTGGAGGTGTGAGAAGAGAGTGGAATGAGGGTGGGATGGGTTGGGATAATCTGAAAAGGGAAGGCTCTTATCCGGTGTTAATTTGGTTCACCTCTAAACACCCAAGTTGCTTATCCCATCCCATCAGATTATCCAGGTGTGGAGAGTCACTGATGTGCCCCAAAAACCCTTCAAACCCTCTGTTCTATTTTTATTAAAAGGATGATTATATAAGGGCAATTAAGTAATTTTTCATATTATTTCATCTACTCTTGTTCACTTGTATCAAGTACCAAACAAACTCCTTCTTAGCTAACCTCTCTTTTTATCCCACGTCTTACTATCCCCTACTCTGCCTCATTCTCCTCCGTTTGACTTCACACATGCGGGCACTATCATACTCGATCGGGATTATTTTTAAAGAAAATCCGGGGGACGGATATGGTGTGGATATGTGTCTGTCCCAGTCTGGAACTCGCCCCGCCTCGAAATTCATTTTATATATACCAGTGTATTAGTTTTAGCCTTTTAATTAGGTTACGGTTTTACTTTCTCATTCAAGAGATTGAACATCTTTCTTGATGTTTATGCTTTGAAATGACCGCGCGCGGCATGCAAAAACGGGTGATAAACACACTTGGATGCCCTTGAATGAGTTACCTTCCACGGGGTTTACTATGTGATAAGTGCACGCTATATACGCTTTGATTATTTGATTGATTTCGAGTTCTATTTTGTACAGTAGTTATTTGCTCACCCCTAAAGGAAACTAGTATAAGAGATGGGAAAATCTTTTTCATGGCTCCACTGTGAATAGTTATTTACGGCGCTAATCGCGGCTGTCTAAAAGTGTTCTAAATGGTCGGAAACACTCCAATTCGGAAACACTTTTGGAGAGTCCCGATTGATTGCTGTTGTAAAGAAACTGTGAGCCGTGAATAAAGTTTCTCTCAGAGGAGATCGACTGATCATGCTAAATTTCACTGTTGAGAAGGAAACAACATAAGTAGTAAACCAAAACAAAACAGAAGAAGCTGACAGCCAACTACTACCCTTTTTCCACATAAGAGAGTCTCATAAGTACTCCTTGTTTTTGTCCCTCTCAAATGGGACATAAGTAGAAACTGACAAACCAAAATTCCAGCATGCTTTGTTCACACCTCCAGATCCCAATTGCGTGGTAGTAACGTCCACGCAATCTTCAAGTGCCTCCAAAACTTCTCAACGCCTTGCCCAAATTCACCTTTATTAGGTCACAGAAAATAAAAAGGTTATCAAAAATTTTCTAAATTTCAATATTCGATCTCTACATGTGCACTGCAAGGAGATCACACTTTTTTTTTCCTCAGCAATATCAGTCAATATTTGATAAATATGATATTTGAAGTGGGTCCGCAAAGTTCCCACAATGGACTTGTATAGGACCATCCAGTCCCATAAGCAAAGCGAAGAGAATCCCTGTTCCGGGGCGGAGTCAGGATTTTTTTTAAGTGGGGTCGAATGAGTAAAAATGAATTCTACTCATATAGGTTGGGGCAAAAATAAATTTTAAATGAGAGTCAAATGAGTAAAAATTGGGTAAAAATTATACCAATCTCTTAAAAAAATTGGGAGGCAGCGGGGTCGGCTGCCCCCGGCCCTTGACTCTTAATGGCTCCGCCCATGTCCCTGTCCCTTCATGTATATAGCAAAGGACAGGGGATGCCAGCTCTGATCCCGCCCCAAATTGGCAAGGGATTCGGGGATTTTTTGGGAGATCGGTTACAACTCAATCGGGATGATTTTTAAAGAAAATCCGGGGGACGGGTATGGTGTGGATATATGTCTGTCCCAGTCTCAAACTCGCCCCGCCTCGAAATTCATGTTATATATATACCAGTATATTAGTTTTAGCCTTTTAATTAGGTTACGGTTTTACTTTCTCATTCGAGCGATCGAACATCTTCTTGATGTTTATGCAAAAACCTTTTAATCTTCTGTCGACTTCTTACAATCCAATAACGACATGCTTGAAATGACCGCGCGCGGCATGCCAAAAACAGGTGATAATTAACACACTTGGATGCCCTTGAATGAGTTACCTTCCACGGGGTTTACTATGTGATAAGTGCACGCTATATACGCTTTGATTATTTGATTGATTTCGAGTTCTATTTTGTAGTTTTTTTTCTCATATGTTAGCTTTAGTCTATAATGAACATATGGTAATTAATGAAGCTTATGTTTTCTTTTCCGTAGTAGTGAAGCTATTAGTACAGTAGCAATTTTTTTCAAGGTGGATCCCCGATTTACAGTTGGAGATCGGGGTGGGGATGGCGATGGGTAGGGGTGAGTGGATCGGGGACAAGAGGATAGTTGTATCCGACCCCACCCACTCTATCCCGTTGCCAACCCTATTTCGGCCTAATCCTATGTACTAGTGTGAACACAATATAAATATTTATTTTTTTTTGCACCATTTAAAATATGTCAATGAGATCTATTAAACAAGATCCATATTGTTAGAAAAATTATTTGCGTAAACACATAATTTTTTAGCTTGAAATTATTTTCTTAAAAAATAAGTACTTATTTTTTAATTCGGAACGGGTTAAAATCCCAGGAGAAATTAAAAGATTTTTATGTGACTTTTATATTCCAAAAAAGTCTTACAGACTGGAGTGTAAAAGATGATGCAATTGCAACCTACAACTCGTGGTTTGACAGCACAATTACGATTACGGCCCACCTCCACTCATTTGCCTGATTGGTTTCAAATCATGGATATAATTTTAGTGTGCGGTGAAATTATCACAAATAGAATGGGTGAGGCGAAGTTATTATTGAAATTCCGTTTCGCTAAAGTTCTTATTTTTTTAAATACTTATTTTTTATTTTACGAGACATGTCATTCTCTCACGATATATCACTTTTAATTCAAAAACTTTCTTTTTTTTAGGGGAACGAGGAACAGACAAAGTGAAACTTCCAAATCTAACTTTAAAATTTCATAAAACAAACCTCATAACTTTGGTAAATGAGGACGACATAAATGTCGGTAGTTTCCAACTTGGGAAAAATTCAAAAAAACCCTTGAACTTTGAAAACAATGTCAAATAGGCACCTGAACTTAAATAAACTTCAATTGAACACCTGAACTTTCAATCCGTTATTCAATTTACCCCCCGCTGTCTCAATCCGTGACTTTCCTAACGGCAACCGCTGAGCTGGACACTGACAGACAAAACAAAACGTTAGAGGGAGAAATTTGAAGGAAACAACAGTGATCTGGCACCTTTTTAAGACCCCGTTCGGCTAAATAAGCCTATTGGCTTATATTTTGTCTTTCTTCAACTTTTTTTCATATTTGTTAGTTTTCGTCAATTTTTTGGAGATTATTGCATCGTCATAACGAGAGGAATCAAAAAGTAAAAAATTATGATCGAAATCCATTTTTTTAATAAAGACGAAAAAATTGGCTTATTGACTTATTTTTATCTTTATTAAAAAAAAGTAGGTTTCGATTGTAATTTGTTACTTTTTAGATTCCTCTTTTCATGACGATGCAATAATCCCCAAAAAATGACAAAAAAAATACCAAAAAAATTTGAATAAGGACAAAAAATAAGCTAATAGGCTTATTTATCCGAACGGGGCCTTAAAAAGATGCCAGATCACTGTTGTTTCCCTCCAATTTCTCCCTCTAATGTTTTGTTGTGTCTGTTAGTGTCCAGCTCAGCGGTTGCCGTTAGGAAAGTCACGAATTGAGACGGAAGGGGGTAAATTGAATAATGGAGTGAAAGTTCGGGTGTTCAATTGAAGTTTATTTAAGTTCAGATGCCTGTTTGACATTGGGTTCAAAGTTCAGGGGTTTTTTTGAAATTTTCCCTTCCAACTTGCAACAAGTCAAGTGTGACCCACACTGTGTGGGTGAAGCAGTACTTGTTTGTGATGGAGTAGTTCACGGGTTCGACCATCTTATCCTGAAATGTGACCATCTCAAGTGTGACCCACACTGTGTGGGTGAAGCAGTACTTGTTTGTGATGGAGTAGTTCACGGGTTCGACCATCTTATCCTGAAATGTGACCATCTACCAAACAAAAATAAATACAGTAGAAAACCCATTCAAATATTAAATATTTTGTGCAATTCGCTATATAAATAGCTTACGCGCACCTCAATTAATTCTTTAAATTCCAATGCCACTATCAATTAGCAGGAAGTCCGATAAAATCGGGAGTAAACTTATGTATCATCTGATCCCATAAGACCATCTCTTGTTCTTTCCCATTTTAATACCTAAACTCTATTTTTGGGTAAAACCATTCAAAATCCATCACCAATGTTTACCCTAATGTGCCCCCATCTTTAGGTTTTACCCTTTTTTTTTTTTAATTTAAGGCAGCTTTTACCCATTTGTATCCCCAAATGAGGGACAACCCAAATCTTTATCTAAATTTTCAATTCCTATTTTTTGGTTGGTTTTGGTGGGTTCAAGTGGGGGTTGGTGAGTTTTGGTGGTGCTAGTCATTGGTTTCAGGTGGTGACCGGTTTCGGCGGTTATCGACGGAGGTGGTGGTTAGGGTTTTTTAATGGAGGTGTTGGACAAGATAATAGGTTCATCCAAGTTGAGATTTGTCTCTCCTTCCTCTCTCTTATTTACATTAATGCCATTGGGTATTTAAAAGTAGTAATAAATTTGGGTAAAACTTGAATTTTGGCATTGGAGATGCTCCCGCCCAAATTGAGTACCAAACAAACTCCTTCTTACCTAAACTCTCTTTTTATCCCACGTCTTAGGGCATCCACACCACTATCGCTACTTCTTGGTCAAAGTTAGAATAAAGAGCAAAACGGCTGAAAGTCTCCTGCATCAACCTCTGGTGCTCCCTCTCTACTTTGCAATTTGTTTACCTTTGCTACAGGGCCTCTTTAGAACAAACAAGGCACTATTCATCAGACTATATTATTTTACTATTTAATTTATACCCAACCAATGAGTCTTTGTTTTCTTTTTTAAATCGGAAGTCCGAGCCACCTTGCGCGCCTCGACTAATTTCGGAGCCCTGAAGGTAATGTCCGGGCATAATCCCAATGCTCTAATTTTCAATCCGTTTGAACTAGTGCAAAAATCTTATTTATTTTTTATCATTTTATCTTAAAGTGTCATTATTTTTGTCTATGAGACTCTCATAATCAAATTTCTGCTTTACATGATCCAAAATAAAGAGCAGAAACTTAATTATGAAAGTCCTAAAGACAAAAATTAGTTATGTCCCTTTAGAATAATATGATCAGAAAAATAAGATGTTTGTATCGGTTTAAACGAATTAAAAAATAAAGCACTTAAAATTTTTTGAGATTTCTTCTTATGAACAGTTGTTCATCATTAAATAATAATAAAAAATAAAATATACTACTAACATTTAAATTGAAAAGTAAAGTATAAAGAAAGAATAGTTTAATAAAAATAAAGTTAGAATAGAGAGTCTGATGCAGTGTGCTCTTAAAAAGTGAGTAGCTAAAATAGAAAAGTGACTTTTTAGATGTAAATTTGGTCCAAAATTTGCCGAGTCTGATGCGGATGCTCTATCCCCTGCTCTGCCTCATTCTCCTCCATTTCACTTCACCCATGCGGGCACTATCATACCCGTCCAAATCTATGGTCCAAGTCTTGTCTTTGACAATGCTAATTTTAATCCTGCGGTATGGACATCGATTCTGAATGGAGTATAAAAAAAATTGGATATATCTCTACAACGTCCAGAGATGTAAACGTTAATTGTTTACATAAATTGTGAGCCCACAGGTCCTCTGCTCATTTAACAATTGCTTAGTTTGTTGCAAATCATTATTACAAGGTGATGTCAAGATTATGCAAGCGATCGAGAAAAGAGTGCCAGAAGCAAAATGGGGATGAAATTTTCTGTTAGCACAGAAACAGAATTTGGGTGACCAATGTTAAAATTATAGTAATTGGTCACTACATTATTTTATTTTATTTTTGTAAGACAGAGTGTCCTAGACCAGTTTGTGTGCACCTCGGACTAATTCCTACAGCCCTTTTCGCAACTGTTTCACACGCTTGCTTGTGGAGGTGAGGTATCTTCAAGAATTGCGGGCAAATGGAATCGAATCCAAGGCCTTAAAAATGAGCAAACCTCCTGAGTCACAAGTGAATTCAAGGAAGTTGGTCAAGATATTAATGCATATTGCGTATGCACGCCATTATTATTAATCGTCTTTTTTTTTTTTGGAAACTTTTGCTAATGGTTTCGTATCACAGTTGTATATAATCCATTGTCTCATCCACATGCTTCGATAATATACCATGGGTGAGTATTATGCAATGCTATTACAGATTACTTTAACCACAAATCCGATCATAAAACTTTGAACCCTCTAAATTTTATTGGTATTTGCTTAGAATTAGGGTGAGTTTTCCCCAATTTTACGGTATTTTTTTTCTTCTTTTCTAAATTTTTGTAAGTTTCGCATTTTATTTCCTGATGAATTATTAGCATTTCGATGAGAACGGTATAAAAAGTAAAGAATTATGATAAAAAAAATTTCAAGAAAGACGAAAAATACCAAACAACCGGTATTTGCGTTCCGAGTGCATGGCTGATTTTGGGTTTATATCCCTCTGTGTGTTCTGGCCATGCTATAGTTTTGGGAGATTTGTTGTTTAGGTGGACGTCATCGTCACCGTCCCTGGCGAATTTGCTGCGTCTTCACCGCCAAGTAGTGCCGCGGTAGCTGCTGCTGCGAGGGCGGTGGGAGAGAAAAATAGACTTAATTTTTGTTTAATGGGAATAGAGAAAATAGCAGAGAGATTCCTACAAGGTGGGAGGAAAATATGATTAGATAAAGTAGAAAATGTAAACCCTCATTTGACGTAAAATGCAAAATCATTAGACACCAATTCAAAATCATGTGATAAACCCTCATTTGACGTAAAATGCGATTTATCATAGTCTTATTAAATATTCATAAACCCTCATTTGAGGCCGGCAATTAACTATGACTTATTTGTGGATTAGTCAATGGATATCTCTCTCTCTCCCTCCTTTTCTTATTTTGATAACCCATGGCATTCGGGGCCAGCTTGCACATACTAATCTTTTGGGTCCAATCTCATCATCTTCTAGTAGGATTTGTCTAATTAAAGTCAATCATATGAAAGCCCGGCCATGTGATTCGGCACCTTCAAAGTCGATAGTACTTAAGATGTTTCGAACTAGGTCAATCCTTACATGAGACATTGGGTCTCTGCATTCTTTTACTTGGCAGTATTAATGTATGGGGCATAGTTCTGCTGGTGCTATATGTATGCGGTTCTGCTTGGATGCTACAGCTTAATCTGCTTACTGATCTACTTATGTTGTTTAGCTTTCTGTCATGTGCTCTGTTTTTTTTGTTCCGTTGGTTCGGTTAATTGGCTCCTGGCCAACTGTTTCTCTTGGGTATTAGGTTGGCGTGGAATTGTCCAAGGTTAATTTAGGTGTCATTGTCAACTTAGTACTACTATGTAACATGTTTCTCATTCTTTTTTTCTTGTTTCACTAGTATCCAGTACTCTTTGCGGATCAAAAAAAAACAAAACTAGTATCCAGTACTCCCTTCCACCCCACCCACGTGATGAAGGCCACCATTGCCAGATACATTTGCTTGATAGCTGTCAGATATGACAACCCAGGCACTGGGTTCAATTCCTGTCCAGTTTTTTTACCGCCCAGTCCGGTCCAGTTTTGGGCCGTTGTGGGCCCATTCCGGGCCCACAATGATGATCAAAATCGTTCATTTTGTAGAGCTCGTCGAATATGTTATCCATGCCAAAAATTAGCTTGATCAAATATCAATAGGTATATGGATAAAACAGATTTGTACAAGAAAAAAGCGATGACAAAAATTAAGTTGAAATTAATAATTGCCCATTTTTTTCATGCACAAATCTATTTCGTTCATATACCTATTGATGTTCGATCAATCTAATTTTTGGCATGGATGACATATTCGACAAGCTCTATAAAATGAACGATTCCGATCATTATTGTGGGCCTGAAATGGGCTCACAACAGCCCAAAACTGGACCGGACTGGACGGTAGAAAAACTGGATAGGAATTGAACCCCAGCCACTCTGCATCATTATGTTTGAATTCATGATCCTTCCCTATAGTGACCTATAGATGCAAACTTTTCAGTACCCTAGTACTACAAAACGTGCTTCTGCATCTGTTGTCGTCAATTATTGACTTATATTTCCCTGTCATAGGAAACACATTTTCCTTGGTGGTGGGGTTATCTGTTTTGTTATTTGCTCTGAATGATTACTTATCAATTCTTTTGGGCTTCTTTGCTCTGAATGATCACTTATCTGTCCCATCGGTGGCGAATTTTTTCGCCAAAAGGAATAATTTATGACAAAAAAATTTGTCGTTAAAAGCACAATAAGTGCAGAAAAAAATTTCGTCACCAATTATTTACTTTTTATTGACAAAATATTTCGTCATCAAAAAGCACTATAGGTGCCGAAAAATAGATTTCATCACCAAGTAGGAATCCTCGACAACCTTTAGTTAACAATTTTTTTTTCGTCATCTATATTATTTGTGACGAAAAACATGCAATTTGTGACAATTTTCATTCGTCACCCAATTGAATTTTTCTTGTAGTGCTATTCGCACCAAATATCTACAATATTGGGTGCTTATCATCATACTCTTATAATACATCACGTTTGATACAAATAAGTACTTATTTCCCTCAACGGGACGGGACCTAAACATTCATGCATCTCTTATAATGGATGAAATACCTGCACAATTTTGAAATTGCCCAGTCGCTAGCTCCTATTAAAGTTGGTACATTAAGGGTGTTTGGGCGAGCCAATTATTTTTTGGCTAGATTCTTGATTGTGGATTGGAGATTAAATATGCTTTTGGATTGTTAATTATCAATAGTTTCATATATAGAATTTGGCATGCTTGAATGATATGTGCGTAATAGATTGATTAATTTTATACGACATATATATGATTTTGTGTGTGAAAGTATAATCAGAATCCAAATACTCTCATTCGACGGCAATTTTTGGACTCTAATTAATCTAACTCATCGATTCCTGATCATGTATGTTGTCAGAATGAATTCCAAGATATAAAAAAGTGCACATTAATCTCGAACACAATAATTAGGCGACCATATATTAGTCAATTATTAATTCAATGACTCCTGTATACGAGTATTAATTTCATCCCTATTGTACATCTTTAGGAACCTTCCTTGCTTTCTAATTCATGCAGAATTGACTAGATAACAAATCGTTTGGAGCTATGTGAATGTTTGTTTCTTTTAGTACAACTCAGCGTTTTACGTGGAGCTGTAACTTCTGTGCTATAATAACATTCACACGCAGGTGTGAGATTCGAGCTCCTAACTTCCGGTTGAGTTACAGTCAAATGAATCAAACATTCATGAAGTCACAGAAATGCCACCACAGGATACAAACAAGCACATCCTAGCAAGCTACAACAAATATAATATCTCCTTTAAACAAAAATCACACCAAGAATTCTTCTTTTTTTTTTTTTAATTGCATTTTTTATTAGAATAGAAAGAACGACGCCGCAAATGTAACATGCTTATTCTTTTATTTATCATGGAAAATTAATACTTGGTACTGGAGCACCTCCACGTGGTGAGAATTATTCACAACCTAAACATGGCTTGTGCAAATTTGATTACTAGCTAGCTAGCTAGCTTTCTCAGATTGAAGAAATTGATTAGCAAGGGTTCAAGTGACGTTGGGGCCACCGCAAACTTGTTGATCTGGTGGACCCGTTCTTCACAATAAATGTCATATCCATTCCCCAGCTAGAATGTCTTTTCAAGTAACAATGGATGAACCACACCCCTACAATAAAGTCAAGAAAATCCATTAGTTATCAAAACTTTTTCATCTCATCAAGCCCAACCAAAAATGTTTAACGGTATTTGAATATTCCTATACGTAAAGGGTCTTGAAATACCAGATAAAAGAAAAAGGGTCTCGAAATTAAAATTTCATTTCATTTGAATTCTAAAATTATTTTACTGAGCTAGCTTTGCACTAAAGTTTGTATTGCAACCGCTTTAAGCCTCTAAAATATTTGAATTTCAGAAGGCCTTCTACTTTTTTATCCCATATAATAATCTAACAAAATGATCTTATTTTTAATTTTTACTTTAAAGCCTTAAAAAGTTAGGGCAGGCACCGAACTTCTAGCCTGACTTTAGTTGTTAAAGAAGCACAAAATCATATTGTGTGACCCTTATGACTCATCTTAAGTCTAAAAAAACAAATGTAATGCCAAAGTAATAAAGTATACCTGGATTATCAGCTCTGAATCTAGCAGCCATGGATAAATCTAGGCTTCGAGGATGAACCCAAACAATATTTGTGACTTTGTTGGTGTATGGATTTGTACGATATTCATGGAGGTATCTTTTCTCTATTAGTTGATTCAAGACAAACTGAGTAGGACTTAGACCGCCTCGTTCTGCTATGTTATCTGTATATTTGAGGTTGTATATGGACTGGGCACATGTAGTGTTTAACGGGATTCTTTTCTTTAAAACACTAAGAATTTCACAAGGCGCGGTGTTGTTCGTCATGTCGCGCACAATTTCTTTCTCCTCTGGTGTTAGCCTTGACTGGTAATATTCTATTGTTTCATGGTTACGGAGACCACATTCAACCCTTACACCCCACATGACACTCGCTGGAGGTATTGGTATACCTCGCAGCTCAAATGGGCACTCACATTTTTTTGTCCCAGGATTCTTTTGCGAGGATTGCCCTTCAACTGCTTTCTGTGCCGATCTATACTTTCCACTTCTTTCACAACTAAGAATGCGCTTTGGCAGCTTGCTACCAATTAAACTAGCAGATTTCTTAGTAACAACAACAATACTATTTTTCCTACCGACTCTCCGCACCTAAGCTATCATGTCGTCTCTACTTTGAAAAATCTATAAACAAGAAAAAAAAAAATGTAATGCAACATGATCCAGTCTAATATGCATAATTTCTATACTTTTAAATTAAATAACTAATATGCATAAGAACAATAGTAATAACTAACCTCATTAGTTGTGAATTCGGGTGTATAATCACGAAAATTGTGGGAGACGCCCTCCCAACTAGGAACATCATTCTCAACGGACCAAACATCATTCTCAACGGACCAACTATCTGAAAATGAGCAGTTGTAGCCATCCATAATGTTCTTCTACGTTTTACGAAACTGGTGTGGAAAATGAGGGATAAGCAGGGAGAAGGAAGTGATGGGAAGAAGAAGGTGATTTTGGAAGAGAGATAGATGATGGAAAGATGGTGATGTTGGAGGGATAAGCAAGGAGAAGGAGGTGATGGGGAGAAGAAGGTGATTTTGGAAGGATAATGCTAGATATAAAAGGATAAGGGGTGATGGATGAATGATTATAGTTAAAGATAAGAAGATAACAAAAAAATCTGAATGTATGATTGTGATTGAAGATAAAAAGAAACATACGTATGATTGTGATTGAAGATAAAAAGAAACATACTCTGTTGTGGAACAATCGAACATTTCGAGACAGAGGGGGGTAACAAACATACTCTCACTCTGTTGCCGTTTCCCATCCAGAACTACAAGCAGCCCAAATGGAGATATATCTTGTTATGGGCGAGGCTGCATATACAGCTCACCTCGCCCTCCCCTCCTCTTGCCCAAAGTCCCAAACCTCTCAATGCTCTCATTCCGGTGCTCCCAGCTACGAAAAAGATAGAGACATACTCTGTTGTTGTTATCTTGTTACGGGCGAGACGGCATTTACAGTTCACGTCTCCCTCCTCTGCTCTTACCCAAAGACCCAAACCTCTCAATGGTCTCATTCCTCTTCCGGAACTCCTCCTCTTACTCCGATTAACCCGCCCTCATCGATGCCGACTCCGGCCAAACCCTCACCTTCTCCCAATTCAAATCCACCGTCGCCAAACTCTCCCACGCCTTCCTCCACCAATTGGGTATCAAGAAAAACGACGTCGTCCGTATCTACTCCCCCAATTCAATCCAGCTCCCTATCTGTTTCTTCGCGATCATCACAATAGGAGCTTCTTTTTTTGGGGGGTAAGTTACAATAGGAGCTATTGCCACCACTAATTAAAAGAGTCAATACTAATTAAATTTTTTGTCATTCAATCCATAAAAACATGATGAATTCATATTTTCGGATCCGATATCTAAATTTTCGGATTCGAATCAAATTTGAGTTATTTCGGCTCAGACCCTATCGGATTCGGACCAAATCCGGTTCATTGGCAATTTGGCATGCCAACGTTAAACGTTCATATCTTCTCATATTTGACACTGCCAATAGATCTTAGGACAAAGAGTACTTGAATAACTACGGCATGAGGGAAATTCTTCCCACATTCTACCATCAAATCCTTCCCCAAAGGCACTGCACCGCACGCGATTTGCCGCACCGATGACACATCGTACTTCCCCACCACACTATTCTTAGCCAATGCCAGCACAATTGGAGGCACAACCCATAAATGTGTCACCCTATACTTCTCCACAACCCTAAAAAATATCTCCAAATCGAATTTCACCATCGACACAATCCCATCCCCCCTCTGCAACTGGGCATACATAATCACAGCAAGTTCGGAAACATGAAACATAGGCAACACACACAAGAACAAGAGGTTCATCTCCCTTGCCAGTTCTTGATCAACCGTAACCATTAAAGCCGATGCCACAAAATTCCTATGGGTCAAAACTACCCCTTTACGTAACCCTGTTGTGCCTGAAGAATACAACAGAGCAGCTGTATCGCTTGATTTAATTTCAGCCACAGGAAGTAAATCCGACACCGACCCAGAATCCTTAACCAAATCAGTTAACCATGTAACCTTCGAACTCGAGCTAATACCAATCAAGTTAGAATTTTTCTCATTACCGATCATAACATAATTTAATCCAAACCCTTTAACCTTATCCCATAACTCAGGAACAGTAACAATAACCCTCGGTTTACCATCATTGACTTGTTTTGCAATCTCCGATACTGTATACTCAGGGTTTACAGTGGTGGCAATAGCTCCGTTATTGTTACCATTCCCAAGTTATGGGATAAGGTTAAAGGGTTTGGATTAAATTATGTTATGATCAGTAATGAGAAAAATTCTAACTTGATTGGTATTAGCTCGAGTTCAAAGTTTACATGGTTAACTGATTTGGTTAAGGATTCTAGGTCGGTGTCGGATTTACTTCCTGTGGCTGAAATTAAATCGAACGATACAGCTGCTCTGTTATATTCTTCGGGCACAACAGGGTTATGTAAAGGGGTAGTTTTGACCCATAGGAATTTTGTGGCATCGGCTTTAATGGTTACGGTTGATCAAGAACTGGCCGGGGAGTTGAACCTCTTGTTCTTGTGTGTGTTGCCTATGTTTCATGTTTTCGGACTTGCTGTGATTATGTATGCCTAGCTGCAGAGAGGGGAGGGGATTGTGTCGATGGTGAAATTCAATTTGGAGATGTTTTTGAGGGCTGTGGAGAAGTATAGGGTGACACATTTATTGGTTGTGCCTCCAATTGTGCTGGCACTGGCTAAGAATAGTGTGGTGGGGAAGTACGATGTGTTGTCTGTGCGGCAAATCGCATGCGGTGCAGCACCTTTGGGGAAGGATTTGATGGCAGAATGTGGGAAGAATTTCCTTCAGGCTGTACTTATTCAGGTACTCTTTGTCCTAAGATTTATTGGCAGTGTTGAATATGAGAAGATATGAATGTTTAACGTTGGCATGCCAAATTGCCAATGAACCGGATTTGGTCCGAATCTGACTGGGTCTGAGCCGAAATAACTCAAATTTGATTCGAATCCGAAAATTTAGATATCGGATCCGAAAATCTGAATCCATCATGTTTTTATGGACAGAATGATGAAAATTTTAATTAGTATTGACTTTTTCAATTTGCACTACTTTATGCTTTGTTGACAACTTGACACGACACTTTATGTAGAAAAGAAAGAGAGTACTATTGTACAACTTTTTATGTTTTCTTTTCAAAATGAACATTCATGGGACATTCATAAAAGAAAAGGACCAACAATTTGGGACAAAGTAGACATATACTCATGATATTTTAGTATACTAGGTGAGCGGCTCGTGCTAGCACGAGGTGTCTCATGCCTGTTATTGGTAGGAGGTATCTCATGCCTGCAGAAATAGAAGCAAGTAAATATTCAGTGATTTGCGTATAATTTTCATACAATAGAATTCTATCTTGCACACATTACTCTCTAAAAAGACATGTAATAGGTATGTAGTTTTACATTGCCACTTTTCACTTATTGATACAAGGCAGACGATTTGTAGTGATCAGCGAAATCCATTCCAAGATGGACTTCTGCTGCAACTGAGCTCGCTTCCAGCGTCGTTGTATTGTACTTTTCACTTACTTACACAAGTGCCATGAGATTTATGCCAATTGAAAGCTACACTACTGGTGATCAAAGAAAAGACCACTTTTTCTGTTTGGTTGATGTTTTTCCAAAACTTTATAGTTGACAAGCATTTTCTACAAAACCCTAAAGAAATGTTCATAGTTTTCAAAGATAACTTCTGCTGAAAAATAATAACATCCGAAATCTAATAGTTCCTTGTATTCAGAATAGTATCTTGCAAAACTGATTCTCAAACCACCACCAAACAGCTCGTGTCAACCTGAGGGACTTAATAAAAATGATACAGATACAAATACAGACAAAATACGAAATAAATGGAGACAACTTACCCATTATTATTCCTTGAGCTCCTCTATAATATGAACTGGTTAATGTCCTGAATCGTTCCTGTCCAGCTGCAGAATGAGAAATAAGAGAACTTTTCGAATACAAGGCAAAACATTTTAACAGTAGTCAAATCCAGAGAATCAAACATTGCGACATGCAAATGCAAAAGAGCCAAATCGAACTCTTGCATTGAGTTGAGCATTAACCTAAAATAGGAGAACGCAAAGCAAGGGAGGAAATCCTAACAAACAAGCCTTCTTTTGGTGAAATTGATGTTTTCGGTATTTTACAGCATGTAATAACAGTAATAGTAACACGCAAATGCATAATCCCTCTATTTCTTTCCTCCTCTCTCTTCCTCTGCACCACAGTGCCGAGTACAATCCTCGACTCCCGATAAAAGGTGGAGATGCTCTCTCAGAAACCTAGAATAGTTTCCACAAGGTAAAAAACCTATGCCTCCAAAGTAACTAAATTGTGAATACACTACGGTGAAAACAGAAAAGGAGATAAACATTTTTAAGATCTAAAAAAGTTCTGCATTGGAGCAACAACAAAGAGTTGACCTTTAACCCACCAACCCACTCTTCCCCATGAACAACAAACCATCAAAGCCCAGAGTCCAGACTAATCAAAACCACAACCTAACAGCCATCCAACAACACTCAAGTATCTGCTCTAATGGTTTCATATCTTTTTTTTTCTTTTTGCAGGATAAGTTGATATTCAGTTGTCATATCATAAATCTAAAAACCCTATTAGGTTGTCTACTTCCATCGCAAGCAATAAAGGAACAATCCAATAATGAAATATGGAGATTAAGGAACAGGTGGAATCCTAAAGATACTACAAACCAAATTAATTCAAATTTCTAATCCAAGTAAAATCATAATCTTTATCCAAAGCCTTTGTTGTCCTTGCCAAAAGGTCAAACATACATGCTCAAGCCCAATACCGTATAGAGTTCCTTTCAATCAATTAATAACCCATGCCTAAGATGTAAATTGCCACGAAATATCATGTTCCATGGGCGAGCAATACTTTTTCTCATCTCTTTCTTTGAATGAAGCTTTGTTAAAACAAATTCATGTGGTTTGTGAACTCACATGCAATAGAACTTAAGACTTTCATTATTGCAGCCAATTTAGACAGTTCAATACTTGCAGTTAGTTAATCAGATACGTGCAACAAATTTATAAGTATATTAGTGGCATTATACATTTTCATGAGTTTATTGACTTATTCAAAAGTATTCATTTCATATAAATACAGGCACCACGCTCGCACAAACTCATAAACTCCTATTTCTCCTTCTAGTGTAGAATGAAATTTAGATCAACAGAATTGCCGAAAACAAAGAACCAAAACAATTCAAATATGTTTGCATCCTTCAAAAAAAAAAAAGCACACATTGTAACATTTCCTGAAGAGAAACCACATAGAAGAGTTCATGTCTGAATAAGCCATTGGTTTCATTTTGGAACTATTTTCCCCTTAATTTTCCTTTTCCTTTTTTTTTTCTTTTTTTTTCTTTCTCTTTTCCTATTTCTTTTTCTTCCCTGGGTTTGGGAGAAGAGGGCTTATGAGAAGCATTACCTGTGTCCCAAATTGCAAGCTTCAACTTTTTAACCCCCATGGTAACATGTTTTACTTTAAAATCCACCCCTACAAAATAAGAGCATCAATTAGCCAAAACATGAAATGAAGATAAATCATGCACAACTGATCAGAAGAATAATTGGTACAGCTACCCCAATGATCTAATCTTTTAGCATAGGCTGCAAAGATTAGTGATATTCTTGTCATGTGCTATCCAATGATTTCATAACACTACTTTCATTATTGAACACTTAGTACAAACTTCAGCATTACAATCAGCAAATGAAAACTGACAGATTACCCTGAGCAGTGTTTTATGTTAGTTGGTTGTGCTGTGTTTAATGTAGGCAGGTTAATGTAGTGAGGAGAAGGCATTAGATAACATACATCAGTTGTATTATTGACCATTTCTGCTGCAGTGATGTCGTAAAGGTGTTCTGCCTTTTCTGCAAATACAGTGGTAGGGATGGATCCAGTTTGGTCTACTATCTCCACATTGAATTTGAGCCTGCAGATAGTTTACATTTAATGAGAAGTTGTTTGCACTAAAACTGTGAACATGAGTATGAATTGAATAGCATGTATAGATCTTAGCAGGAGCAAGGGTTGTTCTTGTAGTGGTCAAGATGTCGGCAAAGCATTAGTTTAGTCTAGTCATTCATCTATAAGTTTTTTTTTTTTACTTAAGTACCAACAATAGAGCAGAAATAAAGCGGACAGGTTACAGAGAGGTTTGAAATTTCTGCTACTGGTAATTGTGGCTAGTCCATGATTATCTTTTTTTCCACGTAAGGTGCACAAAGGTCATCATCTACTATAGCAAAAACCTTTCAAACTTGTGATGATAATAACTCACATGGGTATGAGAAAAGGAGCCAAAAAAAGGGGGTTATCAGGAAGGAGCTGGATACAGTGAGGAAGCAGAGTTTGATCCTTTGTATCTAATATGCATCGACATGTTGATTCAACCACTCATTAGAAAAAGGTCCAAAGGATGGAAGTGGGAAACCTAATTTCCAAAGGTTTCTACCGAAAGTCATCTCAGTTGTTAGCTATTAATGTGAAACCCACGACCTCCCTCCCTTCCTCTTGTCTAGAAACATTTGACAGAATTCACTCCCCATTTTAAAAAAACTTTGATTTATCTTCTTTTTTTTTTTTCTGTAAGTTATAAGCCTTGCAATCCTAATTCACATAAGAGACTTGGATTTTTAAGAGTTATGATAAGACATGAATGCGCTTATGATTGGCTCCCGAGCCCGAGGCTCGGGATCTGATCCCCCCTTTGTCAATGGGGTCAGAGAACAAAAACCCATCACCATCTGCACCCGCTCCTGCAACTCCGTCTCCACCATCACCACCTCTAACTGCAGCCCACGGTTTTATGCAGAAGTTCAAGCTATACGAGACTCGATCGGCACATGAATCTTCTTGCCCACTTTATTATCTTGTCTTGATTATTGCTTTGATGTAAAAATGGGATCTTTGGATTTCTCTGGGGATTGGAAAATTGTATCAAACTGGCAGTAGCAGTTTTTCATAGATTAATTTGGAATTTTTGGTGTGACAAGGAACTAAACTAATTTAAGGTATTTTGCATAAAATTGACCTCAGTCAAGTATGTGCAGGATAAAAGTTGATCAACTGTTAGTTGGTTGGAACATTGGTTTGTCTATGCTTGCTTTAAGTTTCTTGGATTTTCCCTTCTGCTGGCTTTGTAAAATTATTTTTCAAGGGCAATCCCTAACCATAAGTCCAAGGGACAAGACAACAAAGCTCATACCCCTAAAGCTCCAGCACATAACTATGTCAATGGCTACGTTCACTGGGTTAGATAAGTAATGTAATCTGAGTTTCTGCTAACGGTTCCAGCAAAGTATATTCAATGATTGGCGGTATTCTCAGAACGTTTCTAGTCATAAATAAAACAAGACCAGCCACACAGACGAAAGCAACAAAAGGAAGCTAGGACATCGTAACTTTCCTCAAACACAAAAACTACCAACCAAAAACATATGCTTATGACTGAAATAATTAACCCATAACCACCGAAACCGCTGATTGATCACCAATAAACCGTAGGAACACCATTTGTCAATTGTAATGGTGAAACGAAGAAACCCCCAAATCACAGTGAAGAAAATAAATTGGAAAAATCACAAAAATTTAAGCCAAACCCTAGAAGGAGATGCAGGAGCCGCCAATCTAAGCAAAGAACAAAGCAACGAAACGAAGCAACCAGAAATCCACAACACGTCCATAAATCGACATAGAAAAGAGAAGTCCGAGAAATAAGAACCGAACCTGATGGAACGAGTAACAACCACTAATTTCACCAGCGGATGAACGAAAGGAACATCAGCAAATCAGGAAGTCTACGGCGAAGAACCTCCCAATAACGCCTCACCGTCCGTCGCGTAGGCTTTTTCTTCTCCCGTTCTTTTGTCGGTCTCTCTCTCTCTCTGCTATCTGCTCCAAACCAGACGAACGAAGGTAAGAAAAAGGCAAAAGCAGAGACGTGGCTTGATCTAGCCCACGTTCTTCACATGAGATGAATGGACGAAAATACCCTCGGTGCCAAAACCAACGGCTCTCCAATTGAAGGGCACAATTGGAAAAATCGGGAAAAATATGGCAGACGTTCAATTGGCTTTTGTTCTCTTTTATTCAAAGCTTTAGAAACACAATGGAGTAGGAGTACTTATTTTGGAATCATCTCAATCTCAAGACCTACTATTTGTACATTTAAATGTCGAATTCGGATTTTATTGGACTAGAGTTATCAGAATTTTTTGATGGGACCGAATCCGATCAGTTGACAGGCCCAAATGAATGTGATGCTTATGAATGACTTTGCATGATTAATTTTTTTCTCGGTCTCCATTAAGAGTACTAGCGGTCGGGCCACACACTGTGTGTGCAATTTTCACAAATAAATTTCCACCTCCTTAAAAACAAAACCAACAGGAAAAAGCGCAGACAAAACAACATTTTCTTCACGTTTCCATTGCAGGTGGGATCGAGTTAATCCCAACATCGTAAGTAGTTATAAATTATGGGTATTTTTCAGAATCCAAAACATGAGTTAGCCTCACTTTTGAGTCCATACCAAAAGGTTTTCTCCCTTTATTAATAGAATAGTTGTATTCTAGATATAAATTTGAAAACGAGATTTAAGCCAGCTATCTATGCATCATGTTTTTCTTTTTAATTCATATCCGCACAAAATTAAATATGTGAGTGAAAGAACTTAAAATCATCTATTGGGTTTCAAAATCATTCCATTTCAGCGTCTGTAGTTGTCATTACTTAAATTATTCTCGCAATTGAGCTATAAGTCCGTTACAAGAAAACAATGCTCATAAAGATACCAATGACTGTTTTTCTTGTTATTTAACTTCAGTAAAAAGCGGTGGCCATATTTTGGATTTTTGGACGTGACACTATCACCTCTCTCTCTCTCTCTCTCTCTCTCTCTCTCTCTCTCTCTCTCTCTCTCTCTCTCTATTCTAACCCTAGCTTTGGCCGTCACCACCTAGGGGGAGGTGCGTCTTCTTCCCTCCTCCCCCGGGCCTTTCTCTCTTCCCTTTCCCTTTCCCTTTTCTTTCTCCCTCTCTCCCTTCCGTCTCCTTCATCGTCGTCGTTCTACCACCGTTTTCATCGCCTTGGCTCTCATTTCCTTTCAAGTATCTCCGCTCCACCCACCGATTTTTATCCTTTAGGGATTCCAGTATCGGTTTAACGGCGAGGGTGGTGTGGGGGTTCTAGAGATGATCTCGCTTTGACCTTGTTCGTTTTACTCCTTGGTATCTCGGATCAGCCTAATGGCGTGGGGTTTTAGCGATAAATGGTGGTCGTTGATGCAAATGCAGTGTGTGGCTGCGTTTGGTGCTTTCTGTCGATGGTTTCGACGCGTCGGATTTTGCGAGGGACATTGTGCCGGAGTCGGTGTGGTTCTTTTTCATCGGCCTAGGTGGGTTTTCTAGTGGAGGTTTCTCTTCTTGGTAGTGATCAGCGGGGGGATGGTGGTGGCTGTTTTGGGGATTGTTGGGGCTAGGTTTTTTTTTTTTTTTTTGCAGGTTTTAAAGATGGAGGCTTGAGGTTGTGGGAGTGGGGCTGCTGTGGTGTGGATCGGGCAGTGGTTCTGAGGTGGGTGGTGGTTGGTTGTGGTGGGGTGACTGAAGTGGGGTGGTTGGGCCGTTTGGTGGTGGTGGGTCATTGCTGGTGAAGGGTGGTGATGGAGGCTGTGGGTGGGTTGCAGTGGGGCGGCCTGTTGTGGGGTGGTTAGGCCGTTCTTTGGGGTAGCAACAAGGGCTTGTTCCCTGGGCTCCGAAGACAGTGGTGGCAGCGGCCCATCTCACTCCAGGTGGCTACGGTTGGTGGTGCGTAGGGCTGCTATTTTGGCTGGCCCATGTTATCTATGGGTTGGTCTCCGGCTTGGCTTATGCTGTCTATGAGTTATGCCTTTTAGTTTTTGGGCAAGGGTTTTGGTCTTTGGGCTTATATGTTGTATTTGCATAATGGGTTTCTTGTGGGCTTTATTGATATATTTATACTTTTTCAGGCCCGTTAGATGTTCTGGGCTAGGCCCATTGGGTGCTTTCTCCGTTGGTTTCTTGCCAACTTGAGTTTGCTTTGTAATCTTTTTTTTTCTTATCAATAAAATTTTTGCTTCGCTGTTCAAAAAAAAAATTTTGAATTTTGGAATATTGCTTTGATTGGTTTTCGTAACTCATGAATGACTTTACTACTTGCCCATGCGATTTTTTTTAGCAGATTGGGATTGTCAATTGTGCCCTAATGTCGAAAGAACTCTTGATTTTAGGACTACGGTATGACGGAAACTTGTGGGATTGTCTCAATTGAGAATCCAAGGTTAGGAACTCGATATTCTGGTTTAGCAGGACTCCTTGTTCCAAGAGTGGAAAGTCAAATAGTTGGCATAGATACTCTGAAGCCTCTTCGTCCAAAACAGTTGGGTGAAATATGAGTTTGGGGGCCTAACATGATGCAAGGTAAAGTATTGCTAAGTTTTGCAGTTTGGAAATTAATGTGCTCTTAATCAGAATTCAAATACCCCTTCCTTTCAATGAAGAAGTAGACAAAAAAGATATTGAAATTTAATATCTTGAAAGAGGCGTCAAGGTTGTCAAAAGCTGGCTGATGATCAAGGGATCGTCATGTTGGTTTGTGAGGTTCTGGAGTTATAAGCTTGCGAATCTAGGTCTCCTCATTATTGTCTCTATTTGGGATAGTTAAACCCTTTTTGGTTGTATGTTTATCTCGTATCAGAAATGATACTGGTATAGACATAAATCTGTACCAATGCGTACAAACGCCTTTTTGGGTATATTTTGAGTCACAAAAAAATGATCGGAGCCACTCATTTTGTTTAAAATACTTTGTTTATGGTCCTTGCAAAAAATAAGCTCAATCCGGTATCGCTAAGGATGTTTACAAAACATCCAACTTTGCTTTAGAATTCAAGCTTGAATTCTGTGACAAAGTTGGATGTTTTGTAAATGCCCTTACCGATATTGGATTGAGCTTATTTTTTGCAAGAATCATAAACAAAGTATTCTAAACAAAATGAGCGATTCCGATCATTTTTTTGACACCAAAAAGAGACCCAAAAAGTCATTTGTACTCACTGGTACAGATATTAAATCTGTACCAGTAGCACCACTCATCTCGTATCAATGAATTCCACATAGTCAAGAAGGAACAATACTGGGCCAAAATATATGGTGATGGTGTTTTGCCAAGGGTTACATTTAATTTCTTCCAATTCCTTGCAACTGCTGTTTTGCTAGTATATATGCTCAATGCATTTGCTTGCGTTTACATTCAAGAAAAGTTATTTCTTAAACTGCAATTTTCTAGGTTATTTCAACAAAACAGAGGCCACCAAACATACTCTAGATGAGCAGGGCTGGATCCACAATGGAGATCTTGGGTATTTTGATGAGGAAGAACAACTATTTATCATTGACCGGCATAAAGAGCTCATCAAGTGCAACGGCTTTCAAGTAACTTTTTTTTTACTACAACTTACGCATCATTCGGCCTTGGTAGTTTTCTTTTCTAGTTGTATCAAATGTCTTTTATCGTCCTTGTCTGGCTAATTTGCGGAAGGACCTACAGTAATTAGGTAGTTTGATTGATCTGGGCTAATTCCCATCTTGAGTGGGATTGTTGTTTATGATGTGTTGTATATTTAATAATTTACCTAAATTGAAAACTTCATGGTAGTGAGAAAAGACGGAAGCATAGGTGGGCTTATGGGGGCGACGGCCTCTCTGTTGTTATGAATTTTCATAATTATCCAAGTATTTTGTTGTTTAAATATCAAAATTATACATGGTGGCCCCCCACCAAATAAAAATAGTGGACCAAAAAGGATATTTTCAACTGTGAATATTATTAGAACGCATATTTCTGATGGATGATAGGTTTCTCACAAATGTTTTACTAGTAATTATATTTATTGAGAAGAAAATAACAGCAAAAATTAGTCTCAACTCAATCATAGATGACTTTTGGATCTAAGGTGTCATTAAATTACATTTTCATACATGCTAGAGCTAGAATGTATTGAGAAACTTTTATTTTTTTTTCACCTTTTAGTTGTTTTTCATTTGTTAAGATCACCTAGATTTATTGTGTTTGTTAGCTCCAAAAAGCCATTCTCTTTTGGTTGGCAATTTAATTCATAGACAAATCACACATTTATTTTTTTTCGTATTTATTGATTATTGGGTACTATTTGGTCATTTAAATATATTATATTTTTGAGCATCAAAATTTCAAAATCTCTTTGTTCATATTGTGGCCGGCTCCGTCGTGTAGAAAATCCTGGGAGTAAGCCTCTTTTTTGCTTGTGTGTCCGTGTTTCTTTCTTCTTCTTCTTTCTTAAAAGCAGTATTGTCTTTCTTTGCGTGTACAACCATCAGATTGGGTTATACTCAAAATACTTCATTAGCTGGAATGAAATTGCAAGTACTACCAGTTCTACCCAGGATTGGGAAATTCTGTACTGCAAGACCTGCAAGGCACTCTCTAAAGCGCACACGGGTCATCGATCTTAACAATGAATGGTTGAGATATGATTTTTAATTATGACCAGTAATTAGAATCATTTATTACCGGTCATAATTGATTTTTGATCTGGACCGTTGATTGATGAGATCGACGGTTGTGTATCGCCCTACACGTGCACTACATAGGGATGCACTACAGCACCCCCAGATCCGTTCAATCCATAGGATATAGGCTTTGCAACCGAGAGTTGTAGTTGTAGCTCAAGCGGTTGTGAGTGGACACTTAAGTGTCATTGTGTGAGGTCTCAGGCTCAAGTCGATGGAATGACGTTGGTTTGTCGTAGTAATCTATCTCTACTAACATGCTATTGTGTGCCAACAAAAAACAAACAGGCATTGCATAATTATGTTTTAATTGTATAACGTTTGTTGTATTCTGATGCAGTCATTCACATTTTGTTTGGCTACTCGTAAAATTACATGATCATGGAGTTTTTATTTTTATTTTTGATAAGTGCATGGTTATGGAGTTGCACTCGAATAATATGTAGTTCCTCATGTTTTCATGTTCAATTTTATTATTGCTAGATTGCACCAGCAGAGCTCGAAGGGTTGCTCGTTTCTCACCCCAAAATACTGGATGCAGTTGTTTTTCTGTAAGCAAACATGCAAATTTTCTACAACTTCAAAACAAACTCATGAAAAATGTAACTTTTAATCTGGTAGTTCTTCCTTTTAGGTTGCTCGATGCTGAAGTTGGTGAGGTCCCAGTTGCGAATGTTATCTGCTCTCCCACCAGTTCTCTTACAGAAGAAGATGTGAAGAAATTCATTGCAGACTAAGTAGGATTACACTACTAGATAATCAATGTCATATGCAGTAGATCACAAGCCCAAGTTGATCACTAGAGAGATTTCTTTGGTAGGAGTAATTCACGAAAACTTGACAATTTGGTGATCTCCCTCAATTGGTTAAAATCAAAGACTTTAATGTTGGAGTATGTGAGAAGTTAAACCCCCACGTCCCTCTGAAAGAAAATTAGTGGCTCACATACAAGGCTTGGTCTTTTGAGCAAGTATGAGTTCCGAGCAACATTAGTTTCTAAGTACTCTTTGATTGTAAGGTCTCGGCTAGGCCTTCTAAGTACACATAAAGATGGGATTGAGAAATAGGATTCAAGTTCTCAATATTGTTTCTTAGAGTATGATCAAATAGACCGGGGATAATTCAAGGCTAAAAATTTTGGCCTCTGTGTTGGCTAATTAAACATTTTAAAAATGCGCAAAGTAAGTTTATTTGTTGTTGTTCTTCTTCTTCAGGTGGCACCTTTTAAAAGATTGCGTGGAGTTAAATTCGTGGACAGCGTTCCTAAAAATGCTGCAGAAAAAATTCTCAGAAGAGTGCTCATTAAAGAAGCTCGGTCCAAGTTATGAAATCCTTCAATATTGCCTGAAACAAAGAATATGGTTCAACTGTATGCTTTGATTTCTTGTTGGTTCCCATGGTCTTTAAAAATCCAAGTTTCACCTGTTTTGTTCAAGATCGGTGTATAAGGTTGTATAACTCTCCAATAAACTTTTACTGAAGTTTGTGACCACTTACAGATACTTTGCAGTGTATGTAAATGAGTGGGCTAGTCCGGTCCAAGCCCATCGGATATGGCCGAAATTCATGCTGGAGCCAAGCCCACTTAAGTGAAAAAATATAGGCCCAGACCCAATCCACGAAGGATCCTTACATGTTTGGGTTAAGAGCTTGGTTCGAGCTCGGGCACCGGCCATACAGGAGTATATTTTAGAACTTTCTTTTGTACGAGTAAACTGCCGTTTTAATTTTAGAATGTATTTGTTACTTTAATTACTTGAAAATGATGAGACTACACGGTTTTAAAGTTTGCACTTAATTGTTTACATAAATTGTGAGTCCACAGGTCCTCTGCTCATTTAACAATTGCTTAGTTTGTTGCAAATCATTACTACAAGGTGGTGTCAAGATTATGCTAGCGATCGAGAAAAGAGTGCCAGAAGCAAAATGGGGATGAAATTTTCTGTTAGCACAGAAACAGAATATGGGTGATCAATGTTAAAATTATAGTAATTGGTCACTACATTATTGTTTTTTTTTTGGTAAGACAAAGTGTCCCGGACCAGTTTGTGTGCACCTCGGACTAATCCCTACAGCCCTTTTCGCAACTGTTTCACACGCTTACTTGTAGGGGTGAGGTATCTTCAATAATTGCAGGCAAATGGAATCGAATCCAAGACCTTAAAAATGAGCAAACCTCCTGAGTAACTGGCGAATTCAAGGAAGTTGGTCAAGATATTAATGCATATTGCGTATGCACGCCATTATTAATTATTAATCGTCTTTTCTTTTCTTTTTTTGGAAACTTTTGCTAGTGGTTTCGTATCACAGTTGTATATACTCCATTGTCTCATCCACATGCTTCGATAATATACCATGGGTGAATATTATGCAATGCTATTACGGATTACTTTAACCACAAATTCGATCATAAAACTTTGAACCCTCTAAATTTTATTCGTATTTGCTTAGAATTAGGGTGAGTTTTCCCCAATTTTACGGTATTTTTTTCTTCTTTTCTAAATTTTTGTAAGTTGCGCATTTTATTTACTGATGAATTATTAGCATTTCGACGAGAACGGTTTAAAAAGTAAAGAATTATGATAAAAAAATTCAAGAAAGACGAAAAATACCAAACAGCAGGTATTTGTTGTCTATGATGTCGTCTTATAATAACTTTTTCCATATTTATGTGATTCCGCTTATTGAGACGAATAATTAATCATAAAAATTAAGACGGAAAAAGCAAAAAAAAATTACCAAAAATAAAAATTACCCAAAAAAAAAGATATCGGACCAAAAAATTAAGATGAACTCACCCAACAAGCTCTGATCAACTGGGATGTTAGGGGGTGTTTGGGAGCCTACTTTTTGGCTTTTCATTTTTAATTTTTTTTTATCTTTTTGGCTTTTTGGATTATGGTCAGATCGAATATGTTTTGAATATGGTAGGAGTGTTTAGAAGATATGTGCAAAATATATTTTGGAACAGTGGTAGTGTTTGGTAGATAAATGATGAAAATGAATTATAGGTTGGTTTTTTTACCATATTGCCCTTGTTAAAAGATTATGAATCATGCTTTTTCCATTTATTTTTAAGTTAGTAGTTAAATAAAAAAAATTGGTTATTGCAGTTTTAAAATATTCCATAACTTTGAGTTATAAATATTTTTATTTGGTAATTAAAAATATTACCATGTCAGTAATATTTGAAATAAGAAAACCATTAACTTCATTTAACGAACTGAAAAAAAAAAAAAAACACATTGCCAACATTACACAACTACTTCAGGAGAAAAAAAAAAAAAAAGTAGAAAAACAAAAAGGAGAAAATGTAAAAATGGGAAAAGTGAAGTCCAAACTGCATGTACAGGATAAGGCTGAAAGAATGGTAAAATTGGTAATAGATTTTTTTAGGTAGGGCAATTTGGTCATTGAACCAAAAAGGAGAAAATGTAAAAATGGGAAAAGTACCTCCAAACCAACTTCTCACTTTTGGCCTCTAACTCCAAAAATGGTGAATGAGTTTTCAGAAAAGCTATTCGAGAAGTAGCTCTCCAAACACTTAAAATGGGAAAAGGAGAATCAGAAAATGAGAAAAGGAAGGAGCCAAACACCCCGCAGTATCCTTATTTATACTTTCTTGTTTCAACCCTTGAATTGTGATTTCAAAAATTGATATAAAGGAGTTTTAAATTGATAAAAGCAGTCCAAAATTTAATTGTGTTAATGCCCTTCCATTAATTTTTGAATTGCTAAAATCAAAATTGTGATTTTGACAATCTAAAATTTGACTTTTCATTATCCCACCTGTGTATATTCCGACTGAAAAAAACCACTGTGTATTTATTGAACCATGTCAGCAAAGCAAAGGCTTTGACTCCTCGCTTTTCGTACCAAAACACCATGAAGTGAACATATTCTGTAACTCCTGCTGCATCCATTCACTCCTCCGCAACATTTTACATCTGTGAGGCAAAGCTGCCTTCTGGGAATTCCATAAAATCCTCAGGTACGTTTCAGTTTCTCAAATCTTTTTAATTTGACTCGGCCCAAAAATAAATTAATTAACACACTTTATTCATGCATTTTTTTTACTGGTTGATAGATTTCTTGTAAGTATGGTTCTTGATTCGACTGCCACTGATGGGAAATTCAAAAAATGGCCAAAACTTCTCCGTTTTTTTGGTTAGGAATCAGATGCTTTATAGACTTGTACTGAGAGTCTGAGACACAGGGAAAAAGAGAAAAAGGACAATAAAGTAGAGATGCTACATATACTATCATCCATCCACTAATTGATAAAAGTATTTAGATAGTGGTGTTTAATAACTGGAGAACATTTTTTTTCTCTCTCTCTGTGGGATTTGTAGAAGATTTTGAGGTTACGAGTTTTTTCTCAAACACGGTGTAATGTGTATTATATCTTCAAAGCTTCTTCCACATGAGGATAGAGGTGTCAAATGGGTCGTGCCGGCACGACACAAGCACGGGCACGGCACAACACGGGCACGGCACGAGCACGGGGCGGCACGGCACGTCACAGACACTGTTTTGGCCTGGCACGGCACGGTTTTAGTGGGCCAGGGGCACGACACGGGCACGGGTGTGGACGGCACAGCACGGGCACGGCACGGCACGGCACGACACAGGCACGGGCATGAAAAGTGGACAGGAAAGGCACGGCACGACATGGTTCTAGCCGGGCACGAGCACGGATAAGGGCATGGGCACGTTATGGCACGAAAGGGCACGGCACGAGGCACGGAAAAACAAAAAAAAATTAAATAAGCCAAATGACTTTTTTATTTTAAAAAAAAGTAAACAATTTCTATTCGGTAAAAAATATTTGTTTACCTTTAAAAAACTAAAGGTAAATAACTAAGATATTTAATTTAAAAATAATAATTTCTTAAAAAATCATGTTTTTAAAAAATCATTTGTTTACCTTTAAAAAATTAACATTTGTTTACCTTTAAAAAATTACAAATTTTTATTCGGTAAAAAATATTTGTTTTGTTTTTGTTAGTGAATAAGCTTTGGACCTTTGAATTGTAAATTTAACATTCCAAGATAACAATTAAAATTAAAAAAAACTTATCAAAATATTTATGGTGCAAGATTAATTTAATACAAAAGAAAATGTGCAAGAATTGTATACTCGTATATTATTTACCTCAAATTTGATGAGAAATATGAAAAAAGTCTCAAAAAAAAAAAAGAAAGGAAAAAAATACATAGTAGAAATAAGGGGGGGGGGGGGGGGGGGGGGGGGGGTAGAAACAAAATAAGAAAAAAAGTCTCAAACAAAAAAAAGAAAAAGAAAAAAAATACATAATAGAAATAAGGGGGAAAAAAAACAAAAAGGAGTTGGCTGGGTTAGGACTTAAGCCCAAGTCCCTAGGTTCTTTCATACACAAACAAACTACTATGCCACCAATTAACTTATGTTATAGATTTGAAAAAATAGTAAATAATATGTAGCTCTATTATATAAAAACGAGGTCATCAAGCATAGCTACACAATCGCAACGCAATCACGACAATCGATACCATTCAATGCGCTCATGGCATTAAAATGGTTAATATGACCATGGTGAACACCCCTTAACCACAAAGCAGAAGTAAAAGTGTGCCTTGTTTTCAATTAGTGCCATTGACAAACTGGTTCATGGCATTAAAATGGTTAATTTGACCATGACCATTGGCCATATTTCGAAGTGTGCTATCATACACGGCCATGGTCTTACTTTTTAATAATACTTTTATTAACCATGGTCTTATGATACTTTAATGAAAGTTGGTTCAATGGCACCTACGAAATATCTTTTGTATCATTTCATTTTTGTTTTGTCTTACATTAAACATAGTTTGGATGAAAATTGGTTGGCGGTGTGCCGGCATGACATGACATAAAATGGCACGGTCCTATCCGACAAGATTAAATAAATGGGCCAGCACGGCTTGACATGATTGAAAATGGCACGGCACGACGCGATTGGCAAACACGACACGATTTAAGAAAATGGGCCGGCACAGCACGACACGATTAGCAAACGGCACGGCAAGACACGACACGATTTAAGTAAACGGGCCGGCACGGCACGGCACGACACGATTGACAAACGGCACGGCACGGCACGACACGATTTGAGTAAATACTGTAAACGGGCCGGCATGGCACGAAGCACGGTTAGCACGGAGTTAAACAGGCCGTGCTGGCTCAGCACGACCCATTTGACACCTCTACATGAGGAATCACTTACCTCATCGATATATGATTTAGAGAATAAACACCGATCAAAATATGGTTTTAAAAAAACTGATCGAATTTTGTACACCCTTCGTCCCAAAAAAAATGACAATTTTTGAAATTCGTGTCATTTTTCATCACTTATATCTTTCAATCTATAATGTTTTTCATGAGTTTGAAAACTTTGTATAATAGAACTAATCGAGAACTATCAAACAATATCCATATTGCATATCTTTTGAAATCTATATTGCAAAATATAAGGAATTGAAATTGGTACAGATATCAAAAATTGACATCCAATTTGGGACGAAGGGAGTAGCTTTATAACTGCCAACGTATTGGCTTATATCGCTCTCTGAGAGCAAGTCCACTAAACCCATATAGTAATTAGGAACTCGGGGACCTGTAGTACTACAATTGTATAATGCGCAATCTGAGTTGTCCAACAGTGTTTTTAATGGTCCAAATTTGTTATAAGAATCCTGCAGTGCACTACAGGGTGTTTAGCGAAAATTGTAATCAGCAATGAAAAAGTCATAATTGGTGTCGAATTTGGCAGCAACTTCGACAAATTTGTCGCATCAACCCAGCCACCCAAGCCAACTGATCTGCATCCAAAAATTGAGTTGGCTTAATCCAATGATTTAGATTTGAGAGTGGGTAAAAATGGCACCAAATTGATGCAACAACATTGCTATTTTTTCGCTTTTTGACACCGTAACACGTACGGATGGTGCTCAACCTAAGGATGACACCAAAAAGTTATTTTTATATTACGGGGTGGACTTGCTCTTACCTTGCTTCAAATGATAGTTGTTTAACTCATCGTGTTGTGAGAAAATTCCCAAACACAGATCAATTGTGGATCATGAATTCAACAGACGGTGAAAACACCATGGAAAAAGAAGAAGATAACTATACTAAGGACGGGACAGTAGATTATCGTGGTAACCCTGCCAACAAGAAGAAAACCGGAACTTGGAAGGCTTGTCCCTATATCCTAGGTACTTATGTTTTGAATTGGTTATTCATATGATAATTGACATTCGACATTGAAGAAATGGTATTTATCGAGCTTTATGTTTATGGAATATCTACAGGGACTGAATGTTGTGAAAGATTGGCGTACTTTGGAATGAGCACCAACTTGGTGCTTTATTTCAAGCATCGACTCAATCAGCGGAGTGCAACCGCTTCTAAATATCAATCCCGTTGGGCCGGTACATGTTACATCACACTACTGATTGGTGCATTTCTTGATGATTCGTATCTCGGAAGATATTGGACAATTGCCTGCTTCTCAACCATCTATATCTTGGTAAGTCCGGTTTGTTTATTGCTATATTTGTTCATCAACTAAGTGAATTTGTTTGACTCAGTTTTAGAGGTTTGAAAAGCCAGTGCGGGACGCAATTCTGATGCATCACATTTGGATTGCGCTTATGCATGCCAATAGGCAAGGAAGTGTGTAAGCCTAAACGAACAAATGGTTTTTACAATCCATGGACTTAATTATGTGCCCTAGAGACTTCAGAACAAGGAAAGAGAGATGATTATTTCCAAGGGGCTAATTTGTTCATAATAAATACACTACTTAATCCAGCCTTGCAAATTATGCTCATAGACGCGAAAAATCCTCAACTTGATGAAGTAATTTGACTCGGTTGTAAAGTGAAGAAGCTATGGGACATTAATCTGCATGGGATGTGCTCATTTCTTCTGGCAATGGACATGGAAGTTCATCGACCCTAACAACAATTTTTTTTTTTACGACATCCTAGATTTAATTATTCTTTGGCGTAGAATGCTTATGAACATAACAAAAAGTTGCAGTAAGTTAGAATGAATATTTCCAAGTGGCTAATGAATTCAAAAAGTTCATTTTAGCTTCTAAAACGATAAAATTACTGTTGCTGGAAACTTGGAAATGCCAGGGGAAGGGAAGGCGTAATATTAACATGGATTGTGGTTTTAAAACTGATATGAATTAGTAAATGATGATATGTGCATTGACGATGTAGAGTACGATGTTGAAAAAGGATTCATGTAGTCGACTCCAATTCATAATGATGAAAGGGCTTAATTCGGTTTGGTAGCAGAGTTCCGCAAAAGTTCTTTGGTTTGAATTATTAGCTTGCTCTGAAAATACTTAAAGTATCTCCATTACGTGTAGGGAATGACTTTGTTGACATTATCCGCGTCAGTTCCGGGCCTAAGGCCAGCCTGTGTTACGAAAGAAGATTGTCACCCAACACATACACAGAGTGCAGTCACCTTCCTTGCTCTTTACCTGATAGCATTGGGGACCGGAGGGATTAAACCATGTATCTCTTCCTACGGAGCAGATCAGTTCGATGATGCTGATGAAGCCGAGAAGAAACACAAGAGCTCTTTCTTCAACTGGTTCTATTTCTCAATCAACATTGGTGCACTCATTGCCTCTTCTGTGCTTGTTTGGGTACAAGACAATGTGGGTTGGAATTGGGGGTTTGGCATTCCCACTGTGACCTTGGCACTTGCTGTTGCAAGTTTCTTTTCCGGTACTCGGTTGTATCGGAACCAGAAGCCCGGAGGCAGTCCTCTGACTCGGATGTGTCAAGTGATAGTGGCATCGGTGAGAAAATGTCACGTTAAAGTGCCTGAAGATACGTCTCTTTTGTATGAGATAGCAGATGCAGAGTCTGCCATCAAAGGAAGCCGGAAGCTTGATCACACGAAAGATCTGAGGTGAGCATCATATTTGTTATTTGGTTTGTTGATTTCAGTAGGAAGATAAAATGACATAAAAATGGTGTCTCTGCTAACGATACGGACACTTGACACGACACAGGGACCCCCATTTCAGCAAAATAGAGGACACCAAAAAATTGATATTCCATATATTTCAATATGCGGCTTGTTTGAATTGTGCTAGATAACACTGAGCAAAAGTAAAAATTCTGTATGTTCCAAACTTGGAAGACCAAGTGATGGATGAAAACGGTTGCCTAATTTGTCCGAAACTGCTTACGAAATGGAGGTGTGCGTTTTGAAGCGTTTGAAGTCTGTCCTGTTCTAAAAAAACATAGCATGGCCAGGACATATTTGCATGAATGTTTGACATGGCATCCAAGAGGGTCTAGCGTGTGTCGGTGCCCGACATGACCCACAACCCTCTTGGACTGGTGCTTAGTTTCTTTATTTAGCTTAACATATCATGGGTCACGACCCACACATGTTGGCCTAGTACCTTAAAGAAAGTGGGCAATGAAAGCGAATGGGTAAATGCATGTCCTAGTGACCTATTGACCTGCCTGCAATAAGGATGGTTCAGTGTTTCTTTTCATTTTGGATTTCTGTCTTTGCTAGCTCTCACCCCATGTTCGTAAATGTAGTTTCTTCGATAAGGCCGCTGTGGAGGTAGAATCCAACGATAAGAAGAGCTCAAAAGACCCATGGAGCCTTTGCACGGTGACCCAAGTTGAAGAGCTAAAAGCCATTGTGAGACTGCTTCCAATATGGGCTACAGGTATCATCTTTGCTGCTGTATACAATCAGATGGGCAACTTTTTCGTGTTGCAAGGTGAGAGAATGGATACCCGTTTAGGCCACACTAGCTTCCACATCCCACCTGCATCACTTGGTATTTTCGACAACTTCAGTTTCATCTTCTCGGTCCCAATATATGACCGAATCTTTGTTCCATTCGCCAGAAAATTTACCGGTCACAAAAACGGATTGACTCAACTTCAGCGAATGGGCATTGGCCTTGTCATATCCATCTTCACTATGCTATCCGCTGGTCTTTTGGAGCTTGCAAGGCTTAGAATTGTCAAAAAACACATTTACTATGACTACGAACAGATGCCCATGTCTATATTTTGGCAAGTTCCCCAATACTTTTTAATTGGGTGCGCAGGAGTATTCACCTTGATCGGACAGTCGGAATTTTTCTACGAGCAAGCACCAGATGCCATGAGGAGTTTGTCCTCCGCTCTCTCACTCACCACTGTCACACTAGGAAACTACTTGAGCTCTCTGTTGGTTACTATTGTCACCTCAATGAGTACCAAAAACGGGAAGCTCGGCTGGATACCTGACAACTTGAACTATGGTCACCTAGACTACTTCTTCTGGCTCTTGGCCATAATGAGTGTACTCAATTTAGGGGTCTATCTCTTCATAGCGAAGTGGTACACGTACAAAAAGCCAGTGGGGACTCTCCGTTAATAGCAAAAGAGAAGCAGCATTGATTAAGAAATATATACTCCTGCAATCTATCGTTTTCTTGGATTTCAGCACTGTGATTCAAGCTTTGTGTATATAGTCTGCTTTAAAAATCATCCTGTATTTGAAGAATTTGGTGAAGAGATGATGATTATTATATGATTATGTAAAATCTGTCAAGCACAATCAAAGTGAAAATGAACTTCCCTGCATTATTGAAATATTTTGATTTTCCTGATAAGTTCCTTCTTCTTTTCATCAAAGTGAAAATGAACTTACCTGCTTTATCAACCGCATGGAGTTGCAGTATACCAGTCTACTGCGTCGAACCTTCGAAAAGCATTTTATGCGTTTATCACCTAGCTGTTGTGAACGGAACGGCTCGGAAGCGGAAACCCAAGAAACAAATGATCGTTGTATGAGCAGTAGACATGTTGGGGACAAGGGACATGCCAGAGATACTCATAAATATGTGTAGGACACGTTAGGCAGTACGTCCACTAATCGTATTTGTTTACCACCCAAGGTGTTGAGGACTACTTCAATTGTTAGGTAGTCTTTGATCTCATGCTATCAATTTTTGGATTGGGTCAGTTCATACGAATTTTATTGCACCTTTAATTGGATCTTCTGCTAGTTAATGACCGAATTAATCCTCCGAATAAGTCAATCAAACGAACCAGATGCTGAATTATAAAAATTGACAAGGAAGAGGACCTAAGGGAATTTGTGGCAGTGGTTTTCGAACATTAGTCAACTTGGAGAGGTGTTTATTGTAAATATTGTTTTCTTATTATTATTCTCTTGTAAATATTGTTGTTAAACCTTTCTTCTTTTTTTTTGATAGGCTTAAACTATTACTATTAAACAAGTTACTAGGAGTATAAAATATCAAAGTGAGACTTTTGAAAAGCTTTTAAAGTTTTTTTTTTCGATGATAAAATAAAGTAAACGCCATTCTAAATAAGTTAGGACAACTTTTAAAGTAGTACAGTAATAAAAAAATCAACGTAAAATGTTGACATGATGAACAAGGCCTGAAGCTTAGGAATTTACTCCACTTCTTTTTAAGGTTTTAGATTTGAAATCTTTTAAGTGCTATCAATTCTTTCGAGCCGATCTATACGGAGATTTGCTTTGACTTTAGGTGGAGAAACGGTTGAATTAATTCCCACAATTAATCGAAGTGCAAATAAATTGGACTGGGGGATTTTGCTGTGTAGCTTCGTGCTACACAGCGTACTACGCAGCCTCCGGTGAGGCTTTTCCGGCATCTTTCCGACGATCGGAGACGTTCACCACGTAGAGCTCGTCGAGCTCTACATGTGCACCAAAAATCAACTCGATCAAATATCGTTAAGTGCCTCATCGGAACATATATAACTTTAAAAAAAAAAATCCTAATAGATATGAAACACTAGATCAAAACCACTAAATCCATTCTTTTCAAGTTATATATGTTCCGATGAGGAACTTTACTATATTTGATCAAGCTAATTTTAGGTGAAAATGTAGAACTCGACGAGCTCTACGCGGTGAACATCTCCGATCATCGAACCGATGCCGAAAAAGCCTCGCCGGAAGCGGCAAAACACGCTGTGCAGCACGAAGCTGCACAGCCCAGTCCCACATTCCGAATAAATTGGTCCGAATACCCACTGGTAACTGCGGTTCAAAAAAAAAATACCCGCTGGTAACTGATGGCAAACACCGACAATTTTATACTGGGGAAAATGACCGGACAGTGGTGTGGGCTGGAATTATTCCCCACTTTGATGGTGTGCCATTTCCGCTCCGTTTGGTTTAACATTCTACGAGTTACTCTCGTTACAGTTTTCAATAAATCTTTCCCTCTATCTCTCTCCACTCATTACCACTCTAAATCTCAAAAATAACTTTTTAAAACTCAAACCAAGCAAGACCTTTGGCTTTGTTCGGACTCCAACTTAGTTTTAGTTTTAATTTTGTTTCTAATCATTACCCTACTTCTTTCTCCAATCATTACCCTATTTTTTCAATTATTACTTTCTCATCTCTCTCTGTCTCTCTCCAATTATTACTCCTATCTTCAATCATTACTATATTTCTCTCTTCATCCACCATCAAAACTAAACTAAACTAAATTTCCAACCAAACACTACCGAAGGCGTGGTAGCTTGAACTAGCTTCTCTTGTAAATTGTAATGACCAATACATGGTGAGCATGACACCGGTGGATCAGTGTGGACAATTTTGCCCCCGTTTCCCCAGTTTAAAACGACACCGTTTCCCCAGTTTGTAATAGAAGGGCTAAAACCCTCTTTCCCTTCTAATTCTCTCCTCTCAAACACAGACATCTCTCTCTCTCTCTTTCTCTCTCTCTCACTCTCTCTCTCTCTCTCTCTCTCTCTAAGTTTGGTTTCCATTGTTTTCGTCTGTGCTCCAGAAGAATCGAAGACGTGCGCATACTTCCTCTGGCCATTGATTCCGTCCCAATCCATTTCAATCACGTTGAATCCGTTTCACATGTAAGTTTTTTTTTCGGGTTAGGGTTTGCGATTTATGGGTTTTGGTTGCAATGTTAGGGTTTTGTTCTCCAATAATATGTTAGTAGTTGCAATGTTAGTAGTTGTTAGTCTTGGCCATGAGTAACTTTCATCGTCAATTGCATATTGGTTTTCTCTCGCTAGTCGCTGCACACTGCCGCTCGATACCGGCGTCGGCGTTTCGGTATGCCTGAAACCGGCGTCAGCGTGGGTAGGTCACCTCTCTGGCACCAAGGGGATGATACCTAACCTTGGACTCTACTTGTTACCCACTGGATGATAGTAGTGCATTACTCTGAAGGTCCCTAACCTGATGGTGCATCTATGTTCACGTTTAGATGCTCCATAGCTTTAGTTTGGCCTTGCCAAACATATGTAGCTCCTAGTTATTGAGTTCATTTAAGTTTCAATCCTTTTCTTCCATTTAAAAAAATGGGTGTAAATCCTTGTCTTGTGTGTTATATGTTATTGTAGTTCCTAGTAATTAATGGTTTACTTCTGGTGTGTTGTGTGTTATATGTTATTGTGGTCGTTCTACAAATGAAAATAAGGTCTATAAATGAGTTTTCTTGTCCAAAAAGGAGGCATAGAAAGCCAATGTTCTTTGTACTGGTCTGATCATGTGATGGTGTGTGTTTCCCTTGATTTGAAATTTAGGAGGTTTTCACTCATAATTTGGTTCTGAGTCTAAAAAACAAGTTAGGGGTGGAGATGGTCTTGGAGCATCTCCAAATTTTGTTTTTGAAAGGCTATCTTTTTCCTCCCAATTTTGCAACCATGCCATTAATGAAGCTTTTTTCTGAAATTTGTGGTCAAATGTAAGGAAAAGTTTTCATAGTAGCTGTGAAGGACAAGATGAAGTAAAGACCATTACTTTGTTTTGCTCATAATTTTCCTTTGTCTTGGTAAATCTTATAAAGTGAAACTTTTGAAACTTTTGTAATTGTTTTGCTCATAAATGAGTTTCACTTTCTAAGATCTTCCCTTCTATTGTAATCACAAGTTGACAGTTCCACAGTTTCACTTTCTAAGATCTTCCCAATTTGGTGTGTATCAAGTTCAACGTTTAAGCATATGCAATTAGCCTTGCATTCAAGATCATGTACCCATCAAGAATGTAATGGCAAGATAAACACAATAGATTTGTAGTGGTTTGACATCCCTTGTGCCTATGTCCCGACATGATACTAACAAGGGGTTTTCATTGAATTCATCAAAAACCTTTACAATCAGAAGAACCATGCAAATAAATTAGCATTTTCCTTTGGTTCAAGTCAAAACCAACAACTTTGAGCCTCTTCTAGCATTTATGTGAGGCAAATGGGCAAGAAGAGAAATTAAAACTAACCACTGTTTCAAGGTCAACCTTTTTAAAATATTGACCATAGAAACAGCCAACCGAAAACTTGCAACAATCTTATGTAATTCACCAGCTCCGTAGCACGGATCTGGACATGATGGGGAACAAGATATGGGACAAGATCAAGATTATTCTCCAAAAATGGGGAGCAAACATCGCAAGGCCACGGCAATGTTTTAAAAAAAATTTGTTTCAATTACGTAAATCTAGGTTGTAACTTCTAAATACTTAGGGTGGGCATCCTATTGAATGCATTTCGACCGATGTTATATGTCTATGCGCACATGCATACATTTTATTTTGCTGTAAAAAAACTTTTAAAACTCTGCCGTGTCTCCATGTGTGTCCCACCCCCCAAAAAATATTTAAGTTAAATGGACACGCCTGTCCTCATGGGTCTCCGGTGTGTCGCATGTTTCCGGAGTGTCCGACATCAATACGATGATCTCCAAGAATGGCAGCTGCTACATAGTTCACCAGCAAAATGAGCACAAAGGAAGCAGATCTTGCCTTTTGCAAGTGTCCAACTACCCGAAAAGATTGACAGTAGCAAAAACTGGAGTGGAGACAGTCAGAGATAGAAATGGTACCTATTTTCAGTTCTGTCCCGAAATCTACTCGAAACCACCCTTCATTTTCGCCTGTGATCTCGTCATCCAATTGAAAAACAATTGGTTAGTCTTAACAACCGTCAAACACTGTCAAGAATTCTATTTTTGGAGTGATAAAAAAAATTCCATTTTTGGAGGGATTTATTCCCCTTTCACATCGACTGCTTCAAATCAAAACCACGAACTCAACAGCCTCGATTTGTTCACAGAAGTAAATAAAGTATCTAAATTCAAGGGCCTTTCGCAAGAAGAATCCCAACAAGAATATTATCAATCGGTTGCCACTGATACAAACACGAAACCCTAACCCTAGAATTTGATTCAGACAGCTATAATCTAATCAGCACAATAAGATTACCGAAAAAGGTGAAACAAATTATGAGTCTTGCTGAATCATATCATAACATAGAAACAATTTTCTATTCTTTCCATTTTCACGGAAACAAGAAATTTTGTTTTTCCAATAAAGAAATGGGAAACGATAAAATATTTATTCGTGTGGTGTTTGAAGATGGAAAGGAATTTACACAGAGAGGAATTTCTTCAAACACCACACAAATAAATTTTTGCGACGGGAGCTATTTCGTATTTGGTTGATGAAGTGGGTGGGGCTGTGATCAACATTGAGGGTCTTCCGAGGAATGTCTCAGTGGATATGTCCATCTCGTTCCTTTCAGCTGCAAAGCCCGATGTAAGTCCCCACTTATTAGCTCCAAATTCCGACTTTGCTTAGTATGCTTTCCGTTGTTTTGTCATACTTTGTGGCCCAATGTATCCTTGATTACATCCCCAGGCATTGTTGATGTAATGCATAGCAGGTACATTTGGTTTAGGGCTCATCGCAGCTATTAATGGGGGTTTGGATTCAATTCAGTTCAAGTTTTGGACTGCACTAGACAGTCTAAATTTGGACCATATATTGGTATAATCAATGGTTTGGATTTGCTCAGATCCGAACCATTAATTGTACTGATGTAATGATCTAGATTTGGAGACAGTCCAAATTAAGGACTGAAGAGGATCATTCCTATTAATGGTATTGTGGAGAATTTGATGAATAAGGAGCGTTGGTTAACGGCAAAAGCTTGAAACCTTTCTCAAGCACTCCCACTTCTGTTATGATTGTGTATGCTTCTCAAAGATGGTTGTCTTAGTCAGCTTTTGTTTCTCAAGAATGAAGGCAGAAAGCGATGACCAGTTCTTTGGAGTACTTGTACGACTGTGGTTCCTTACTTCCTTGCCAACCATCCTAAACACTTTTGCTTAAGTTAAATAAAATGTACATTACAAATGGAATGATAATTTCCCAACTCCATTGGGACTTCAGTTGGGAGGAAAGGTCATTTTATTCCTTGCTGAATGGTCCAACAAACCAAACACTACTACAAACATAATTTTTGAATTTTCCTGAAGACCGTTTTAATTATTGAATTGAACAATACTGCAGTTCTCTTGCAAATATTGTTATGAAATGAAAACCCATTTGACCTCTTTCTTTCCCCTCAGTTCTTTTCTTTCTCTCTTATGTACTCTCTCTGTAGTGCCTCTCTTACATACCCTGTAGATCATTTTTCTTTCCCCACAGTTCTTTTCTTTCTCTCTCTGTATCTATATGTCTAGTTTGAATAAGTAGCTAATTCCCAGCTTAAAATGGAGATGTTTGCTGCTAAAGCTGCTACCTTATTGACCTTTTACGAGTACTTGACAACTAGTTGTTGGTACACAGCCTACACTATTATCTCAATAAATGTATGCTATGTAAGTTAATACCATGTATTTTTTTGGGGGAAATTTATAGAAATGGTTCTCTTAGTTTCACAAAAAGGAATTTCTTCAAACACCAAACAAATAAATTTTTTATCATTTCCCATTTCTTCTATCGGAAAAACAAAATTTCTTGTTTCCGTGAAAATGGAAAGAATAGAAAATTGTTTCTATGTTATGATATGATTCGAGCAAGACTCATAATTTGTTTCACCTTTTTCGGTAATCTTATTGTGCCGATTAGATTATAGCTGTCTGAATCAAATTCTAGGGTTAGGGTTTCGTGTTTGTATCAGTGGCAACCGATTGATAATATTCTTGTTGGGATTCTTCTTGTGAAAAGCCCTTGAATTTAGATACTTTATTTACTTCTGTGAACAAATCGAGGCTGTTGAGTTCGTGGTTTTGATTTGAAGCAGTCGATGTAAAAGGGGAATAAATCCCTCCAAAAATGGAATTTTTTTTGTCACTCCAAAAATAGAATTCTTGACAGCGTTTGACGGTTGTTAAGACTAACCGATTGTTTTTCAGTTGGATAACGAGATCACAGGTGAGAATGAAGGGTGGTTTCGAGTAGATTTCGGGACAGAACTGAAAATAGGTACCATTTCTATCTCTGACTGTCTCCACTCCAGTTTTTGCTACTGTCAATCTTTTCGGGTAGTTGGACACTTGCAAAAGGCAAGATCTGCTTCCTTTGTGCTCATTTTGCTGGTGAACTATGTAACAGCTGCAACTCTTGGAGATCATCGTATTGATGTCGGACACTCCAGAAACATGCGACACACCGGAGACCCATGAGGACAGGCGTGTCCATTTAACTTAAATATTTTTTGGGGGGTGAGACACACATGGAGACACGGCAGAGTTTTAAAAGTTTTTTTTACAGCAAAATAAAATGTGTGCATAGACATATGCCATCGGTCGAAATGCATTCAATAGGATGCCCACCCTAAGTATTTAGAAGTTACAACCTAGATTTACGTAACTGAAATATTTTTTTTTTTTTTTAAACATTGCCGTGGCCTTGCGGTGTTTGCTCCCCATCTTTGGAGAATAATCTTGATCTTGTCCCATATCTTGTTCCCCATCATGTCCAGATCCGTGCTACGGAGCTGGTGAATTACATAAGATTGTTGCAAGTTTTAGGTTGGCTGTTTCCATGGTCAATATTTTAAAAAGGTTGACCTTGAAACAGTGGTTAGTTTTAATTTCTCTTCTTGCCCATTTGCCTCACATAAATGCTAGAAGAGGCTCAAAGTTGTTGGTTTTGACTTGAACCAAAGGAAAATGCTAATTTATTTGCATGGTTCTTGTGATTGTAAAGGTTTCTGATGAAAACCCCTTGTTAGTATCATGTCGGGACATAGGCACAAGGGATGTCAAACCACTACAAATCTATTGTGTTTATCTTGCCATTACATTCTTGATGGGTACATGATCTTGAATGCAAGGCTAATTGCATATGCTTAAACGTTGAACTTGATACACACCAAATTGGGAAGATCTTAGAAAGTGAAACTTTTGAAAAGCTTATACTTGTGGAACTGTCAACTTGTGATTACAATACAAGGGAAGAATTGAATAGGATTAAGTTAGGGAAACTTCAACTTTCCTATTCACTAGTTCTGTTTGATGTAATGCAATGCTACTAGCTCAATAGTCGGGAATGTGTGATTCTTATGTTAAGCGTTCTTGTATTCAAGTAGAACTCTTGTGCTCATCGCAAATGATCCTGGTTTTTGCATAAATAGTCACATCTTGAAAATGCAAGGACGGAAAGCGAGTGCTTGAATGATCACGGGTTGGCCACCCTAGGGTCCCCTCAACGCTAGCTTGAGGGTAGGCTCCTCGAATGGTCACTCTTGTGGTTCACCATAGTCCAGTGATATACAAAGTTGACTTTCAACCCCATTTACCAATGTCATTTTGTATATAGAAGTACAACCACAATTTGGTCTTGGGTAATCTTATTGTCAGGCTAGATTCTAACAGGGAAATTTATTGTACCATGTCAAAGAAAATTGACATTCAATATGTTGGGTTTGCAAAGCCTGATTTAGTTTTGATATGCTGCTTCACTGACTATTATTGGGTTCGACCTGCCCGGTGAGTTCGCATATGTCGGGGGCCCGAGACCTAAAGATAGTTATTACAGTAATTTGACCCATAGGACCAAAATTCACGCTTTATGCAGCTGGTGTAATACGTACACTTTTTTTGTTCGCTACATAGTGAAAACTGGTGTGAGTTGTGGATGTTTCTTTTTTTCTTTTTCTTTTTTTATGGGATCACCATGGATGTATCTAATTACATAATTAGGGAGCCCAAAAAAATCTGTTTCGTGCCTTTTTTGTCTTGTGGATTGTGCGCTTGTTAGGTTGAATCCGCAACAAAATAACTTGTTAATTCAAAGGGTAAGTTTAAAAACAAATAAAATTCATGTGAAAGTTTAGAAAAGATAAAAATTAATTGTGGTTTTTCCAAGAGAAAATGATTACTTGGCATGCAAAAAGCATAAATATATCCTACTCATAATTTACTTAAGTATTATACCCATTATATAGTTTTTAGTCGGTCGTTAAATGTACGAGGTATATTTTTGTAGGAGAAACAGCAGTATATTTTGTGGTACTTCTTGTGTGCACTCTATCCAGAGGATACAAATTTACAAATAATAGATACTTAAGAAAATGTTATTCACCTTCCACTTTAGCGAATGATTCTCCTCTTTCAGTCTTTTTCTTTTGCTTTTCAACATTGATAAGACTGGCAAACAGAGCTTGAAAAATATAGAGCTCTTACCGTTATGTAATAAGCTATAGTTTTGAAGGTTATGTAGCAGCAAAAGTTCTCATTTTCAAATTCTTTTGTATTCATGGTTTTGATGCCTGATAGTTTTCTTAGAAAAGAAAATAATTGTCTTGTTCTATCTTATGTCATTGTGTTCAGGACACATCCACCATCTTTGACATAGATTGGTAGCAATCCATGAATCAATACATTCCCTGCTTGATTTTTCCTTGACGCTGCTGAAAATCAGATTATCTTGATAATCTTGAGCAAAAATATTCCCCTTGGAGAGGTCAAATTTGATTGGTGGTAGACATTTGACATATATGCAGAAGCCAAAGCAACCGAAGCCTCAGGTACTCGAGAAACCTCTGCCTACAAAATGGGTAGATTACATCAGAGATGATCGTCTCAGACTGGCAATTCCTGTCGGGCCCCGCTTTCAGGCCGATATTCCAGATTGGACTGGTCCACCTCCCAGCAGCCACAATGAATCAAGTACTTCAAGATGGTTGGGCACCCAAGTTTGGCCAATCAAAGACAGAAGTCAAGATAGCAAAGCCGGTTTGATAGGGAAAGGGAGGCCTGATTTCTGCCAATGTCTCTCCCCCGGATCCATAGAATGTGTTAAGCGCCACGTCAACGAGAAAAGGATTCAGCTGCAGTTTGATTTGGGTCCCGCCTTTATGAGATGGAAATTTGATGAGATGGGACAAGATGTTTCCAAGCTGTGGAGTTTAGAGGAGCAGAAGAAGTTTGATTTTCTTGTGAAAACGAATCCCATTTCACAGGGTAAAAGTTTTCTGAAGCCAGCCGTGGAGTCTTTTTCATCACAGAGCAAAGAAACTATAGTGGGCTACTACTTGAATGTGTATATTCCTAGGCGGTTCAGTATCCAAACTAGGGCGGGATTTCGAACTGTGGACACCGACGATGATGAGTCTGGGGAGGCCCCTAATTCTAATAGTTCACGGAAAAGATATCGAGCTGATATTGTTTCCTTGAGCGGCTCTAAATATGCCAGGACCAGGTACTTGACTGGACGGAGATGATGATGCTAACACATGGTTGTTGTACTCTTTTCCAAGCCCCACGTTTGAGGTTAAGTGGCTCGTTTACACTCTGTAACGAACATGTAAAGCTCAAAGTTTTGTTGCTGCCAAACAAAAAAAGAAAAAGAAAAAGAAAGAAAGCACAAAGTTTTGTTGTGTTCAACTTAGAAAGTGAAGTCAGCACAAAATTGTTGTATTTTGATCTTGTTTTACCTGCCACGATTAGTATGTTCAACTTAGGAAGAGAAGTCAGTCTAAATTGTTGTATTTTTATCTTATTCTACCTGCCACAATCAGTATGTTCAAATTCAGCTCTCAACCATGTACAATTCTTTCTTTCCTTGTTTGAAAATGTGAGATTATTTGGTTCCGGCCTCACCTTCGACATACGAAACTGTATCTTTTGTACTTTATATATAGTATACTGTCCTGAGAAAAGTTGTTGGGCATTTTATTTGGATGCCATTACGGTGCAGTGCCAACCTGTTAAGGAAACTTCAATGGCAACCGCTAGTGATGATTCCTCCAAATGGTTATATACAAATATTTGTTACACAAAATCTGCCAAAGATAGCAAAGGAGCGCTCTTGTCCAGTATACTGTATTTCCTAACCTTATTTGGGAAGGAGAGACTTTACTTCCTTCTAGGATTTGCTGCCCATTAAGTAAGTGGTAGGTACCATGTACTCTCATGCATTTGACAGAATTTCAAATTAACCCCACTAACTACAACTAACAATGTTCACTTTTGCCGAGCAAAAAAAGGATTGCTGCCGATTAAGGGCCAAGGGGTACCGCGAATGGGCAATTCCAGCTCATAAGCTCCGGGCACCTTCAGTTTTTGTACACAAAGACCACTTAGCGAGCCTGGAGCTAGCTTGTTGGAGGCATAGATGGGTTTTCTCACTAACATAACGAACTTGGAAAATATGCCCTTACCAATGTTACCATGTATTGTAAGCGGCTAATAAGAAGAATTTCAAAGTAGTACTGGGGATTTTTGTAACATTTCTGGTCACACCATTAATTCTACCATGAGTCCAAAATCTTCATTTCCCCTAACCTGTCCTGAAGAAGGCCTCGGTCCTGAGCTCTTTAAGTGGAATTCCCCTTACCTACGACCTTGGCAAACATTTTGGAGTTCCTCTTTTCACAAAAGAGTCAGAAAAACCCTTTTTAGCTATACTAGCTAGCGAAAGAGGACGACGTGCCCGCACGTCATTTTGTGCTCATTACTTTTTATTGCTCATTGGATCTCTCACAATTCACCTTAAGACCTGTTTTTAACTAGCTTAAGCTCTCACATTCTTTTCCCACCATGGGATCCAGAATCAGAATCAAATCCTCAAAATCAGAATCATATCTTCGATTGATTCACTTTCTCTACCTCTCTCTCTCTTTAATGCTTACCACTCTCTATGTGCCTCTATTTCTCTCTCCCTCACAGTTGATTTGAATTACGCATGTGGAGTAAAGAACCTGAATCAGAATCAAATCATTATTTGATTCTCTACAAGATTTTCTAGATGATTCTGATTGATTTTACCAAATAAACCCCACGGAAAGGACAAAAAAAAAAAAAAGAAATTAAGAAGGAAAAAAGAACACTGAGAGAAATCTTGAAAAGTCAGAAAATCCACTAAAGTAAATTTTTAAAACTTGCTTACAGTATGTAAGTAGTGCTCGTGGGCCACCACCCAAAACGATCAAAATGCCCCCTTCAATCCACCCCATGACCAATCACTAAAGGCAAGACCTAATAAGGGGACATTTTTGGAAGAACCAACCAAAAAAGAGCCATGGTCACTTTCCTGGCAAAACAAGGCCAATCCTCCTTTATGTTGGCAAGCATGGAATAGAAGCAGGAAAAGCTCTGATAACTTTGATAGCCACAAGAACATCATTTCCTACTCCAAAGAAATTCAAGAGGCATTCCAAATCTTTCCTTCTCGGTGACTTGTCAACTGATTAAATGGCTTCCTCCTGTGATACGCCTTATGAAACTCAACACAGATGGATGCTACATCGAAGCAACGGTAAAGCTGGCTTCAATGGATTATTCAGGATTCGAGCCTGGGAATGGGTGCTAGGCTACTATGGGAGACTCACAACTCACAAGCAACTAGAGACTTGAAACCGAACTTTGGAGCATTTACAGAGGACTCACCGTCATCTTTGGAAAAAGCATGACGAATGCTTTCATCGAAGCAGATTCATTGGAAGCAGCGAATTTAATCAAGGAGGAATCGAATCAAACCCACCCTCATCGAACTCTACCATCTACCAGCAGGCAAACGAAAGTGCGGATCATTTGGTGAGGCTGGGAGCGGAACAATTGGAAGAACTTGTGAAGTGTGAGGAGTCACCTCATTCTGCTTTTGTTCTCTTCCGAAGCACCAAAAGTTTAAAAAAAAAATTAACGGCTGCTGCAAAATTTGTCCTTGCCATTTACTCTTAATGGCGTTTTGTAGCAAAAAAATTTGCCCTTACCATGTACTCTTAACGGGTGCTACAAAATTTGCCCTTTCAATTTACCCTTCACGGCTTTTTGACTACCTTTATGCAGTGTTTGGATCTTCTATTTCTAAAAAGGGATTTGTGTTCTGAAAAGATAAGAAAAGGGAATGATGTAAAAGCAGCTTCTTTTTTGGCTTGGGTGAAGGGAAAAAAGAAGGCAATGAATCTAATGTTTGACTAAAAATCCATTTTACTACTTAAATGGGTAGTAGCAGGGAATAATGACATTTGACATGGGGTATCACAACTGTAAGCAGATGCCAGAGATCCTCATTCACCATCAACCTCGAGAATTTAGGACATTTCTCCAGAACCCTCTAGTGCACGCCTGCACGACCCCATGCACTACAAGAGTGTAGTTCGCAATGCGAGCCGTCTAAAAGCATTTTTAATGGGCTAGATTTGGTAAAATCTATCTTACATGTAAGATACGTAAGTCTGCAGCTGTGGCCCGTAGGATCTACCAAGTCTATATATTCTCTAGCATGAGGTAATGGCTACAGCAAAATAATCTGTGAACCAAGTCCAATCATGTACTAATTTGGTGGCTCAATGACTAAGTTGATAGAGACTCGATGTCTCAAACCCCTTTCTATAGTTTTGCATCATCACATTCCGACATACAGAAAAACATTGGAACTTACTTTCAAAGCGATGTTTCCCCCAGAATTCCAGTAAATTAAAACTGATATCTATGTCAAACAAACATTTTCCCGACCATTCCCGTTTCTTTCACCGATTTCCAGATTATCCAAAATGACCCTGATTAAAAAGCAAACGATACACCAATGTTTTACATAAAAATATGAGACTGCAACACATCTTAAATTCTTCACTCTCAACCCTTCTCGTCATCCAGAATTCTTCCCTAAAACTTCTGTGTTATTCTTCAATCCCTACCGGACCACAAAACACCATTACTCTAGTGCTGAAAATTTCCAAATTCTCATAACCTCATTACCCTCCACATTTGGCAGGGGGAAAACTTGGTGAAATACTCTATTTCAGGTCATCTTTTAAATGTGCAAAGAGTTACTATAACCGACACAATCACTCTTTACCCTACAAGTCATGAACTGCTAAATGTGTTGAAGACACGGCGAACAAATAACTAAATCATTGAAAGTGTTAGGATTTCCAACCATAAAGAGAAAGATCAATGAGAAAAGAACGATTACATGTTGTCATGGTTTCTTCTATGAATATACATGAACTGCACTACCATGAAAGTTTACATTGTCTCAACAACACTTGTTAGGAAAGCCTAAAACTTAACATTATTACACAACTCAAGAGCATCTTAAAAGCAGACAAAGTAACAACAATTTTGTGCCTCTGTGCAAACATGAAGAAACACATACAGTACATATTTCTTTACAAAGATTATACTCCACTGAACATCAAGTGTACCTCTGTATCAGTCCAACCGAAACATACTCCTTGTACTAATAGAATCTGAGTTCCTTAACCTGCTTCTTCCAGATTTCTTCCTATGACTCCATGACGGTGTCAAATGAAACCGCAACAACCCATTCTCCAAGTTGCTTGGAGAATACATCGTGGCATTCCGGTTTCGCTCCACACCAGAATCTTCTCTACTCTTTTTACCATAGTCTCTAGTCTCGGCAACACTCAACGAACGATGGTATGAACCGATAGCTGTGTGTGAACTCCTATAGCTAACACTGCCACTCCGAACAAGTCTCCCGTTAGAATCCCCATTGACCATTGCTCCATTGGCCTCATCCCGATTAGAATCCCCATCGGCCTCACCCTGATTAGAATCCCCATCGGCCTCACCCCGATTAGAATCCCCATTGATCACAACTCCAGTAGCCTCCCCATTCTGCTTTTCCCCACAATCTCCCACCATTCGCCCGTTACCATCTCCTTCAACTTCACCACATTTCTCCTCTTGCCGCCTATACATAAACCCCAAAATGCTCCACCCCTTTCGCCACTTCCCCGATTTCTTAAACCCATTTGGGTCACCACAACCCCCAACAGAATCACCACTCTTACAACCAGATTCAAACCCCTCCCTACGCTCATCGCCTCTACCATCTCCATCCGAAACAACAAACTTAATTGATCTCATCTCATCAACCTCCAACGCCACTGTCTTCTTAGACGAACTCTTCCCAGAGCTAGAACAATCAAAACTGTTATCCCTACGAAGTGAAGACGACGAATCTGAGCAGTAATCCCGGGTCTGAGCCGACCCACCCGAAGTCGTCTCATTCTCATTCACAATGGCATTCTCAATAACAGACAGCATAGGAGCGAGCCGCGGGATCGTCCTCGCAATCATATACCCGTCCCAAGAAGCCCTAGGCTCGTCCAAGGAAAACCTCGGATGATCATCCAAACTTATCCCGTTAGCATCCATTGAAAACCTAGGCCCGGCATCGCAAGATCTCCGTCTGCACACGTAATCTGTAGCTTCTGACCGCTTCTCTTTCCTTTTCCAGGCATTTACCTTCTGACCAGGCAACAAATCACAAGATTGCTTCTTTGTTGTCTGTTTTACCCTCCAGTTGCGTAACTTCTTGCCGAAAACCGAGGCGGCGACGAGGAAATTACCAGCTATTATGTCCTTTAAATCCTTTCTATTGTGCTTACCGCTCTGCCATTCGTGTTCGATGTGCTCTTTCATGGTCTTCGTTTCTTCTTCAGTAGCTTCCTCGCCTTTGTCCTCATCACCGTTACCGTTTTCTCCCAACGGATCTTCAGAAACCCTAATGTTAATATTCTGTGCAGGTTCAGTTACTGAATCTGAGGCTGCGGAAAGCCCTAGGTTGTTGGATTCGACGTCGGGGCCTCTGTCGACGCCGTTCTCTTTGTCGTCGAGGCTGAAGAGGTGCCAGAGTGAGTTCTCCTTGCGGACTCTATCGTCGCAGGACTTCCGCCGCGGCTCTAGGGAGGTTGAAGAGGCTACTCCTCCTCGTTTGCCGGCGGCGTGGGATTTGCAGCGGCGGAGCTCCGGCTGGAAGGAAGTGGAGGCGACATTGGCGGCGGAGGAGGGGGAAGGAGTGTCGAGGCCGGAGAGGCGGTCGCTGAGGCACAAGGCGCAGAAGCCGGTGACCGGTTCGGAAGGGTGGCGCTGGCAGGTGGAGAGGCGGCGGGGTTTGGGAGTCATGGCCAGAGGTGCACAGAGCACGCTCGGCTCATGTTAGTGCGAGGGAATGGATGGGAGAGAGAAGACTGTGGAGAGAGAGAGAGAGAGAGAGAGAGAGAGAGAGAGAGAGTGTGTGTGAGAAATTTGTTGACGTTAGGGTTGCAACGGATGGACGGTGAGAGTGAAACGGTCAACCAGAACACAGGATGAGGAGAATTGAAATTAATGGAGACTCTATTATCCTACTTCCAAGAAAACCCTTGATAAACCCTCCTCTTTCTCGGAAAATTATTGAAATGGGGACCCTGCAGCTGGACAGTACGAGTGTTGGCACCATCCGAGCCGTTTATGTTTGACATTAGATGATTTAGACTTCACCTCAACTGTACAGCTAATTTGAAGTGTTCATTAACGAGTATGAACGGCCCAAATGAGACTAACACCCATCTTAGGGGACAACAGGGTCCCTACTACTTACTTTCAGAGCACCACCACTTAATACTCAAAAAATCTTCTCCATCACAAAGTTGTATTGTCTCCATCACTAAATATGTAGCTTCCCGACACATGTGATAAAAAAAAAAGAGGTTAATGTAGCATTATGTGATGGTGCTACAAGAGGGCCGAAGGAATAGATAATAGGTATTCCGAAGTTAAAAAAGAAAAGGAAAGAAGGGATAGATAATCATTCAATTTTCTATCACCTAGACTCAAAAAGGTCAAGTTTATACTCTATGTTTGTGTGAATAGTTTTTATATTCGACTCTTGTTGCATCCAAATACTAGGAGACAATTACAATAGTTTAGTTTAATTAATGAGTCACTCCCTAAAACTTTACACTGAGAATTGATGAGTCAAATCCTATACAAGTTAAGACTTGACTTATATTAATCTATTTGTATAAGAGTGGAGTATAAGTAACATGTCCTGATTGTTTAACTTATTATTACGGATCTCATATGATTCATATCGATGTTTCGTTATTATAATTCTTTGAATGGAATAATTCTCAAATCCGTTGATGTCAAACAAAAAGTAATTATGTTTACAGATGTTAAAAGAAACTAGGTTAGGGCTATCTATTCACACGCTCTGTATTTGTTAATATTTTAAATTTAATTCTGGACAAATGGAATATGCATCCAACTAGGAAAATACTAATTACGTGTTAATATCTTGATATTCTAAACAACGGCATCGATACCAATGACTTATTTATATATGTGTTTTTTTTTTTTTGCTTGATTTACAAACCGAGAGCATAGAAATTTGGACAGCACTCATAGCAAGATTGAGAATCCTAAGAATCGGCCCGTTGGCTCCCTAAGCCAGGCAGCCGCCCAGCCCCCTGTATTTTTCTAGTGAAATTATTTATTTTCACATTTACTAATTTACTAATAGTATATTGTCCCCTTTTTTTTTAGCTCTCTTTCCTCCCACGCATAGGGAAGACATATTCTTATGAAGTTTTGTACTTCAAATAAGAGGCCGTTCCATTTTGTTGAAAAAGAAAGTTTTAGAAAAGGAAGTTTTAGAAAATGAAGGTAATTTCAAGTTCCAAAATCATGGGTTTACACAAATAATTTTCTTACCAATATGGATATTGTTTGATAGATCTCATTGAGATCTTTTAAACGATACAAAAAAAATAAAAAATATTTTTTCATTTTTGTTATATTTGAGTTTGAAATTACCTTCTTTTTGAAAAAGAAGATTTTTTGAGAAAGTGGAACGGGGCCTAACTCATCAAAGCAATAATACATGTAAAGGGGTAATTGCTAGCCGCTAATTCGGTTGATTAGTGGGTTTACTTCTCACATAATTGATTGGAGTTCAACTCTTTAGGTCAAGTCACAAAAAGAATTTTATTGTGAATTCTTTACTTCTAGCATGGATGATCTGCATTTGATCGGATCTAAAAGGACATTAGTCAAAATACACGTAGACTGGCTCGGATGCCTGTGACCGTTGAAAAAACAAGAAGGGGTAATTGGTATTGGTATAATCCCATGAATCATGCTGAGATTGCACAGCTTTGGGCACGGGGTCAAACAAAAAAAGAAGGTGCATATGATTAAAACACTCATCACAGTTTATGCCATGGCCCGTGACAACCGCCTCAATCTTAACTAACCCAGGAAAGAAAGATTCAAAGAACTCCCTCCTCAAACTAAAATGAGCAAAATGAACGAATTGAGGATGCTGTTGTGCAATGATGTGCTTAGCATAGATCGTGCATTCAACAGTTTAGATCTTTTCTCGGCAATAAACGACTCTCGATTGTTGGTTGTCGAGATAAGATCTGAGCTATCGGATGTACGATCTGATGACTCGATGGTGAGCAGGACGGACCCGATGTCCAAAATGAACAAAGAACAGTAGGGCTGCACTATTTTTTGGTTACCTGTCATGTTTTGAGAGAGAGAGAGAGAGAGCGATCCGCGGATCCTTTCAATCTGATGGCAGAGCTTTGTCGGCTCTTTCAATCCGATGCCGGAGCTTACTGAGTTTCGCGGGAGTTGGTTCTCCCATCTCTCATATTTTACATGTATGCCGTAGGGTATTTAAAAAATTAAATTTGGGTGGAAATGGATTTTTGTCATTGGAGATGCTCCAACCCAACTCAAGTTTAACACAAATTTGGATTATAAAAAAAAAAAGTAAGAACCGGAGATGCTCTAGAATTCTAGGCAACTTTAATAATCGCCGGTCTATTTTTTCCGTGCACAAACATGATTCGTGAAACAAAGGCCGATTAAAATTGACTTTTGGCACAAATGTTATTTTTTGTGTATTCTACAAAATGGACGATAGGATCAATTTTTAGGGTCTAGACCGAAAACCTAAAAATCGGAGGAGATTGGATGGTGTCTGGACTCTTAAAAAAACGGAGCGAACTCATGCCTATTTTGACAAAATAAGCAAAGTGGCTTATTTTATGTTATTTTTTTGCGTTTATTTTTCGTAGATTATTGTGTTGTCATGACAACATAAATCTAAAAAATAAAAAATTGACATTGAAATCCAATTTCTTTTTGAACAAAAACAAAAAAATTAACTTATTAACTTATTTTTGTCTTTATTAAAAAAATGGATTTCCACCCTCTCAATTAGGGCTGTAAACGAACCGAGACCTTATCGAGCCAAGCTGAGTCATTTACTAAACGAGTCTTTTTAATCTAGTCGAACTAAGGGCCGAGCTTTTGTCAAACAAGCCGAGCCGAGCTCGACTCGTTTACTAAATGAGCCGAATACTCAAGTTCGAGCTCGGCTCAATTACTAAACGAACCGAGCTAAACCGAGCCTTAACAAGTTGAGCCGAGCCAAACTCATGAGCTGCTTGATTCGTTTGTAGTCCTACTCTCAATTCTCATCATGACTAAGCAATACTCGTTGAATCGAGCCTTAACGAGTCGAGTCAAACTCGCGAGCTACTCGATTCGTTTAGAGTCTTGCCCTCAATTCTCATCAACTAACCCCGTTCAGCTAAATAAGCCAAAGTGGCTTATTTTTTGTCCTTATTCAAACTTTTTTCGTATCGCGTGGCTTATTTTCAATTTTTTGGGGATTATTGCATCTTTACGACAAGAGGAATCTAAAAAATAAAAAATTTTGACTGAAATTCAATTTTTTTTGAATAAAGACGAAAAAATTTCAATAAGCCAATTTTTTCGTCTTTATTCAAAAAAAAATTGGATTTCGGTCAAAATTTTTTACTTTTTAGATTTCTCTTGTCGTGAGGATGCAATAATCCCCAAAAAATTGAAAATAAGCCACACGATACGAAAAAAAATTTGAATAAGGACAAAAAATAAGCCACTTTGACTTATTTAGCCGAACGGGGGGGCTTATTCTTCTAAATAAGCCATTGGCTTTCCCGCCAAAAATGAGCCAAACAAACCCACAAAAAAACAAAAATAAACCAATAAGCCAATTGTTTCGTCTTTATTCAAAAAAATTGGATTTCGGTCAAAATTTTTTACTTTTTAGATTCCTCTCGTTGTGAGGATGCAATAATCTCCAAAAAATTGATAATAAGCCAAGTGATGCGAAAAAAATTTGAATAAAGACAAAAAATAAGCCACTTTAGCTTATTTGTCCGAACACCACTAAGCACTACTCCTTTTGTAGTAATTCACGATAAAATTAATTTAAAACTCACAAATAGTAGTTCCATCGTGGGAAATTGCCATTCCAACGCCAAAAAACGCGAGGGGAGAGTTCGAGAATTCAAGCAGCCGAAACGAGAAAAACCGGTCATGGAGAAGGCGAAGGAGTTTCTAATGGTGAACGACGAAGCATCCGCGTCGGTCTCCCGACTCGCCGTCCCGCCTCACCCAGCGGGCATCGACCGTATCTTGCTGGAAGATATCGTACTCAAGGGAATCCGAGTCGACCGAGTCGAACCCGGTCTCGTCGTTTGTTCCTTCAAGGTCCCTCCCCGCCTCGCCGTAAGAACCCTCATAACCCCCCCCCCCCCCCCCACAAAAAAAAAAAAAAACCATCTTCCCAATTCGAACTTTCTCAATTTCATCATCGTTATCCAGTCAAAATTTGGTTGAATCCCGAACCCTAAGTGAAATTTACGGTCTGTGTTTAAACCTGCACATGTAATGATTTGTGTGCTGAATTCTGAAATTGTGATCGACCCAGGATAGAGCGGGTGATTTTGCCACGGGAGCTATTTCGTATTTGGTTGATGAAGTGGGTGGGGCTGTGATCCACGTCGAGGGTCTTCCTATGAATGTCTCGGTGGATATGTCCATCTCGTTCCTTTCAACTGCAAAGCCCGATGTAAGTCGCCACTTATTAGCTCCAAATTCCCACTTTGCTTAGTGTGCTTTCCGATGATTTGTCATCCTTTGTGGCCCAATGTGTCCTTGATTGAACTGTTGCACAATTACATCCCCAGGCATTGTTGATGTAATGCATAGCGGGTACATTTGGTTTAAGGGCTCATCACAGCTATTAATGGGGGTTTGGATTCACTCCGGTTCAAGTTTTAGACTGCACCGGAGTGACCGGACAATCCAAATTTGGACCATACATTAGTATAATCAATGGTTTGGATTTGTGCAGATCCATACCATTGATTTTATTGTACTGATGTAATGGTTTAAATTTGGACCATACATTGGTAAAATCAATGGTATGGATCTGAACTTGGATTTGCTCAGATCCATACCATTGATTTGATTGTACTGATGTAATGGTCCAGATTTGGAGACAGTCCAAATTAAGGACCGGAGAGGGTCATTCCTATTCGTGGTATTGTGGAGAATTGGATGATCTCATATTTGAAGTTTTTTCGTAATTAGAATGGCGTGTACAAGTGAGCTTTTTTCTTCAATAAGGAACACTGGTTAACGGCAAAAGTTTGAAACATTTGTCAAGCACTCCTCGCTACTGTTATGATTGTGTATGCTTCTCAAAGATGGTTGTCTTAGTCAGCTTTTGTTTCTCTCGAATGAAGGCAGAAAGCAATGACCGGAGTACTCGAACGATTGTGGTTCCTTACTTCCTTGCCAACCATCCTAAACATTTTTGCTTAAGTTGAATAAAATGTTCATTACAATTTACAAATGGAATGGTCATTTGCCAACTCCATTGGAACTTCAGTTGGGAGGCCCAGGACAGGCCATTTTATTCCTTGCTGAATGGTCCAGCATACCAAACACTACTACAAACATAATTTCTGAATTCTCCCGAGACGGTTTTAATTATTGAATTGAACAATACTGCAGTTCTCTTGCAAATATTTTTATGAAATGAAAAACCATTTGACTATCCCTCTTTCTTTCTCCTCGGTTCTTTTCGTTCTCTCTTATGTACTCTCTCTGTAGTGCCTCTCTTTCATACTCTCCCTGTAGATCATCTTTCTTTCCCCTCAGTTCTTTTCTTTCTCTCTCTGTATCTATATGTCCAGTTTGAATAAGTAGCTAATACCCAGCTTAAAATGGAGATGTTTGCTGCTAAAGCTGATACCTTATAGACCTTTTACGAGTACTTGACAACTAGTTGTAGGGTTTGTTCCCAAGTATTAGCTGCAGTATGATCTCAGTTAAATGTATGCTATGTAAGTTAATACCATGTATTTTTGTACCGCATGGAAACAAAATGCTCGCCAGTTTAGCAGGTAATTGCCTATCCATATGTTAATTTTTTGATGATTGGATTCGAAAGGACAGGATTTGAGGTTGAATTCTGTGGAGTTGCAGGAAGGTTAGCAACTGGAGGTAGATTGGTAATTCTAGATTGGACGATTGAATGGAGATATTAAAGATGTGTGTTTTTAAAATTCATGTATAAGTAAGATTTTTTGAGAGAGAATTTTGATTAACTATCACCAAGTTATTTCAAAAACATACATCTAAAGAACTCAAAAAAAAAAAAAAGGATTTTATACCTATTTTGCTCATATGTTCACACCAAATCTGTTTATTTTTTAACATCACATCTGTTTAGCTCAAATCAAGAAACTAGATAGCGTTTTCACTTTCTAGCTTAACATGATTACCAGATATTTGGTTTGACGCATCTTTATGTATCTCACATCTGACATATCTGTGTTCTCCATTGGCAGGATGAGTTGGAGATTACCGGAAGTCTTTTAGGTCAAAGAGGAGGTTATTCTGGAACCCTCGTTCTTATAAGAAATAAAGCAACTGGGGAGGTTGTTGCTGAAGGTCGCCATTCGTTGTTTGGTAAACGCACGAGCAAACTCTGATTGTGTTTTGCTCGTAAAGCCTAAACGATGTCGCTTGGAATTTATGCATGGACGTTGTAGATTTCAGGACATAGTTTATTTCACATTACATTACACACTCTTTTGATGATACAATCATATACTCCCAGCAGATAGATATCTACGTCAAGTAAAATGGCTAGGAAAACAAGCTGGCAGTATTGGTTTTGTGGCACCCTAAACTACGCTTGCTATGTATAAATTTAAATTGCTCTCTTTGAAGAGAAATTTGCAAACTGGATGGCTTCAAATTGTACGCATGCAGCAGGGTGATCTATAGCCGAAGCAAAGTAATGGCACAATCTAGATCCATGGCTCATTTGATACAAAGACAGACCGTACCCCTTTATTTTTTTCCCTGAACATCCAGACTGTACCTTGTTCTGGACCCATGTGTTGCCTGCGGCAATTACTTCTTCCAAGGGTTAACATTGAGAGTGAATCCAGACAATTGCTAGAGTTGTTTCGTGCGTGAGTCTCGCTGGGGGCGAAATCTGTCTAAGGAAAATTTCAAAGGCGGATCCCAGATTGACAGGTTAGTGTGAGCTCATTTATGCGGTTAAGGTATTTTGTTTGGTGGTCGAAAATTAGGTAGATATGAATGATTTTCTAATCCAAAAAATAGCAAAATTAAGAGGTTAATTATAATGTTTATATACATCGATAAATCTAAATTTGCTTTAAAATTGGTTCCAAAGACTGCATTTTGATAACGATGCGTGATTGTTTCCTTCGCAATTCTATCAACTTTTGAAAAGAAGGCCTATAAATAAATAAAAAAAACTTTCGAAAAGAAGAGAGTTTGGAATTTTTAGACTTTTTGCGGGGTCAAAATAGTAAAATAAATTTAAATGAAAACTATCAAATGTCTTGGGGCATCTACAGCAGACTCTCTGTATTTTGGACCAATTAACACCTTAAAAAGTCACTTTATTACTTTAGTTGTCCACTTTTAAAATAATTATTGCATCAGGTTCTTTATTCTCCCTCTCCTCTCAATAAATAATCAAACCCACCTCAATTAAATATTCTCCTAGCCTTGGAGAGAGAAAAAAAAAAAAGCAGGAAAGGTATAAAAATCAGAGAGTGAGAGATTGAGTACAAAGAGAGAGATTGGGAAACAACATAAAAAGGACCCGGGGGCTCTGCTGTCCGTGGGGCGCAGTAGCCCCTACCCACCCCACAAAAACCGGCACCGTTTGATTTTAAAAGAAAATTTTAACCACCAATTTGCAATTCTAAGGAGCAGAAATATGATTATGAGAGCCCTAGAGACAAAATTTGATTATGTCTCTTTAGAATAATATGATCAGAATAATAAGATCTTCACACTCATTCAAACAGATTAAAAATTGAAGTACTTAATTTTTTAACTATATTTTTTAATATATAAACAGTATAAAAAATTAAGTTCTGAAATTTTCCCTCCGTTTGAATCGGTGCAAAGATCTTGTTATTCTGTTTATATATTAAAAAGATCTTGTTATTCTGAAAATTTCAGCACTTAATTTTTTATACTCCCTCCGTCCCTTTTTAAGTGTCCTGCTTCGTAATTTCAACTTATTAAAAAGACATCATCATCATACCTTTCACATTAACTTTTTCCTCCACTTTCTCTACTTACCCATCATCATTACACTTTTACTCACTAACTTTTTAAAATGGAATCTACTTTTAGGGACAAAATAGACAATGCACCAACTTTTACCCACTAACTTTACAAAATGGACATTTATTAAGGGACAGCCCAAAATGGAATACCGGAATATAATAAAGGGACGGAGGGAGTACTGTTCATATATTAAAAAATATAGTTAAAAAATTAAGTGATTCAATTTTTATTCTGTTTGAATGTGTGTGAAGATCTTATTATTCTGATCATATTATTCTAAAGAGACATAATCAAATTCTGTCTCTAAGACTGTCATAATCATATTGCTGTTCCGTAGGATTGCAAATTGGTGGTTAGGATTGTTTTTTAAAATCAAACGGTGCTGTTTTTGTGGGGTGGGTAGGGGCTACTGCGCCCCCAGGCAGCAGAGCCCCCGGGTTCATATAAAAATGAGAAGCAAGTGAACAGTTGCTCGTCTGTCCAAACAAGCTACTGTAGAATGTTAGAGTTTTTTCAAAGTAGAGAGGAAGGAAGGGAGACTGATGCGGGGGGGGGGGGTTTGGGTTTTTTTTTTTTTCTTGGTTCTTTAATTTAGTTTAAAGAGGGGAGTAAAGAGAGAGATATGGATGCTCTAAGATGTATCAAAATGAGTGTGTACCTACTTCTCTCCACCCTTGATCCCACCAAAAGATTTTGTTCGGCTGTACTCCTGCATCATGGGAAACTATTGGACTGTCTGGGACCGGTGCTAGAGGGAAACTCATCGTTTCAACATTTATCTTCGAGTATGATTTGGAAATTGTGTTCTCGTAATTGTGAGTACGATAAGATAATTTGGAGTGCATGATAAAAAAGTAAATAAAGGAGAGTAAAGCATCCTTTAAAAACATAAAAACATTAAAGAATGATTAATCACTTCTCTCTCTTGTGTTTATTCACTTCTTGATTTATTTTTGTCTTTATTAAAAAAAATCGATTTCGATCATAATTTTAACCTTTTTAAAATTCTTCTCATCATGACTAAGCAATATTCCTTTTGGAGTAAGGAAAAAAAAATGCTAACATGTGCAATGTTGCACCTCTTATGAGGGCCCCTGCACCATAATTACCTACCTCTACAACTGCAGAATTAAGACTTGCAACTGTAGTGTTCAAAAGTCTGAACTTTTAAAAGTTCAATTACAAATTTAACCTTTTCCTTTTTCATCTCCAATATGTCTCACGCAACTCAAATTTTTACGAGAAACAAAAATAGAAAACAGCTCGTTCCAGAAACTCAAATAAGTTCTTATTTTTTAAGAAGATAATTTCAAGTTAAAAAATTATGTATTTATGCAAATAATTTTTCTACCAATATGGATCTTGTTTAATAGATCTCATTAAGATCTTCTAAAAGGTGCAAAAAAATAAAAAATTTATTTTTCATTTACATTAATTTTTAATTTAAAAATGTGAAAATAGTTGTTTATTTTTTAAAAAGATTTCTGTAACGGGGAATGTTAGTCCATTGGAACCTTTAATTTCAACTAACTGCTATAAATAGTCCATTTTACGGATTGAACTTTTAATTTTCAATCTGTTTGAATCAGTACAAAAATTTTATTTCTCTGATCTTTTTATCCTAAAATGCTCATAATCAATTTTTTTCTCTAGGGCTTTCATAATCAAATTTCTGCTTTATAGGGTCTCAAATCAATAGTAGATATGAGAGCCTAAAGATACGAATTAATTATGACCTTTTAGAATAATATGATAACAAAAATAAAATCTTTGCACTGGTTTAAATGGATTGATGATTAAAACACTTAATTTTTTGAAAAAATGTTTCAATTTTCAATTCGTTTGAACAGATATGGATATTTTCTTTGTTTGGATTGTTTTTTGAAAAAAAATTCTCAACTCAAAAAACATTCATTATTCATACTTTCAATCATTATTCATCTCTATCTTCAATTAATTCTCATTTATCTCTTTATCTCTCTCCAATCATTACATCTACTTCCAATCATAACTCTCATTTCTCTCTCCACTCATAACCCAACTAAATTTCTCAATAAAATTTCAAAAACTCATCCAAACACAACATTTACTTTTCTGAACATAGGACCTAAAGGGTCAAAATTATTTTTTTGTGTTACGGCTCTCATAATTAAGTATTTGCTCCCTATAGAGCAGAAACTTAATTATGAGACTTTTATAGACACAAATTAATTACTACCCTTTAAGATAAAATGATAAGAAAAATAAAATATTTGCACCGGTTTAAACGGATTGAAAATAGAGCACTTAATTTTTGAAGCCACATTTTTAATATATAAACAGTCTAAAAAATTATGTGTTATAATTTTCAATTCGTTTGACCTTATTTTTCTGATCATATTATTTTAAATTGTCATAATTATTTTTTATCTTTAGGATTCTTATAATTAAGTATATTTTCTTTATTTGGGATCCTGTAAAACAGAAACTTGATTATGAAAGTCTTAGAAACAAAAATTAATTGTGAGCCTCTAGGATAAAATAATCAAAAAACAAACTTTTTACACCGATTTAAATGAATTAAAAATTAAAACATTTAATTTTTTATTATATTTTTCAATATATAAACGACTTCGTAAGGTGGTTCTAATTGGCCATTTCGTATGGCCTGTTTTAATTGGTGGTCCCCATAGTTATAAGATTGGTAAGGTGGGTCATGGTACTCATGGAGTTCTGGAGGAGATGAGTACAATTGTTCAGATGGGGATGAGAAGAGGGAGTTGGGGGAGCTGCTGTCTCGGCTAAGGGGGCCATTCTTTGGTTTCGGTTTAATGATCGGAAACGTTCACTTCGTAGAACTCATCGAGTTTAACAATTATGTAAAAAATCAGCTTGATCGGATATCGTTAAGTACCTAATCGAAACATTTTAGTCTCGAAAAGAATGGATCCGAAATACTAGATCAAATTTACTAGAACCCCTTATTGACAAGTTAAAGTTATGTGTTCTCCGATTAGGTACTTAATGATATCCGATTAAATTGATTTCTTGGATACTTGTTCAACTCAATGAGCTTTACGAAGTGAACGTTTTCGATCATCGAAACAAGACCGGAGAGGGAACCCCTCAGCCGGGACAGCACGCTGCTGTGCTGTCCCTTCAACAGACAGCAGCTCCCCCAGTCCCGAGAAGAGACAGAATGTCGGGGGCGAGAGATAGGTCAAAATTGTCAATTCAAATAAAAAGGAGACAGGGTCCGCAACGAATTGATGTATGTGCAGAAAGAAAGGAAACTTTCCTGCACGTGAAACATCCTTAACTATTCTTTGGGGGTGCATGCAAGCACCTGTTTAGCAGGACAGTTGTAGTAATAATTCACGATAAAATTAATTCCATCTTTTGGGAAATTGCCATCCCAATTCCCAACGCCAAAAAACGCGAGGGGAGAGGTCGAGAAAGAAAGAAGCCGAAACGAGAAAACCCGGTCATGGAGAAGGCGAAGGAGTTTCTAAAGGTGAACGACGAAGCATCCGAGTCCGTCTCCCGACTCGCCGTCCCTCCTCACCCAGCGGGCATTGACCATATCTTGCTGGAAGATATCGTACTCAAGGGAATCCGAGTCGACCGAGCCGAACCCGGTCTCCTCGTTTGTTCCTTCAAGGTCCCTCCCCGCCTCGCGGTAAGACCCCTCAACACCACACCCACAACAACCCTCCGCCCCCACCCCACCCCCAAAACCATCTTCCTAATTCGCCGTATGTATTTAAGCCTTCACATGTATTGATTTGGGTGCTGAATTCTGAAATTGTGTTCAACCCAGAATAGAGCGGGTGGTTTTGCGGCGGGAGCTATTTCGTATCTGGTTGATGAAGTGGGTGGGGCTGTGATCAACGTTGAGGGTCTTCCGAGGAATGTCTCAGTGGATATGTCCATCTCGTTCCTTTCAGCTGCAAAGCCTGATGTAAGTCCCCACTTATTAGCTACAAATTCCCACTTTGCTTAGTGTGCTTTCCGATGATTTGTCATACTTAGTGGCCCAATGTGTCCTTGATTACATCCCCAGGCATTGTTGATGTAATGCATAGCGGGTACATTTGGTTTAAGGGCTCACACAGCTATTAATGGGGGTTTGGATTCACTCCGGTTCAAGTTTTGGACTACACTGGACAGTTCAAAGTTGGGCCATACATTGGCATAATCAATGGTTTGGATTGGATCAGATCCGAACTATTGATTGTGCCGATGTAATGATCCAGATTTGGAGACAGTTTAAATTAAGGACCGTTAAGGATCATTCCTATTAATGGTATTGTGGAGAATTTGATGAATAAGGAGCATTGGTTAACGGCAAAAGCTTGAAACTTTTCTCAAGCACTCCTCGCTTCTGTTATGATTGTGTATGCTTCTCAAAGATGGTTGTCTTAGTCAGCTTTTGTTTCTCTAGAATGAAGGCAGAAAGCAATGACCAGTTCTTTGGAGTACTTGTACGAATGTGGTTCCTTACTTCCTTGATAACCATCCGAAACACTTTTGCTTTAGTTGAATAAAATGTTCATTACAAATGGAATGGTAATTTCCCAACTCCATTGGGACTTCAATTGGGAGGCCAAGGAAAGGCCATTTTATTCCTTGCTGAATGGTCCAGCAAACCAAACACTACTACAAACATAATTTTTGAATTTTCCTGAAGACCATTTTAATTATTGAATTGAACAATACTGCAATTCTCTTGCAAATATTGTTATGAAATGAAAAACCATTTGACCTCTTTCTTTCCCCTCAGTTCTTTTCTTCTTCTCTTATGTACTCTCTCTGTAGTGCCTCTCTTACATACTCTCCCTGCAGATCATCTCTCTTTCCCCTCAGTTCTTTTCTTTCTCTCTCTGTATCTATATGTCCAGTTTAAATAAGTTGCTAATTCCCAGCTTAAAATGGAGATGTTTGCTGCTAAAGCTGCTACCTTATTTACCTTTTACGAGTTCTTGACAACTAGTTGTTGGTACACAGCCTACACTATGATCTCAATTAAATGTATGCTATGTAAGTTTATACCATGTATTTATTTTTTTTACTGCATTGGAAACAAAATGCTCGCCATTTTTGCAGTTTGTTGTCTATCCATGTGTTAAGATTGGATTTGAAATGACAGGATTTGAGGTTGAACTCTATGGAATTGCAGGAAGGTTAGCAACTGGAGGTAGATTGGTAATTCTAGATTGGAGAATTGAATGGAGATATTAAAGATGTGTGTTGTTAAAATTCATGTATAAGTAGGATTTTTTGGAAAAGAATTCCGATTAACTATCACTAAGTTATTTCGAAATCATCAATCTAAAGAGCTGGACATGTCTACCGTAGACCAGGAGATACAGTACTTAAGAGAGCGGATGAGATAGCTTTAGGTAGCATTGCTATGGGGTGGTGTAGACCTAAATTGATATTAAATGTTGTTGTACGCAAAGATATGAGTGTAATGGATTTGTGTGAACAAGTGACCCTTAACAGAGCTCAATTGAGGAAAAGAATTCATGTAGCTGACCCCAAATGATTGGAATATAAAGTTCGGTTTGGTTTGGTATCAATCTAAAGAGCTCATAAAAAAATTGGATTTTATACATATTGTGCTCATATGGTCACACCAAATCTGTTTATGTTTAACATCAAATCTGTTTAGCTCAAATCGAGAAATCAGACAGCGTTTTCACTTTCTAGCTTAACGTGATTACCAGAGATTTGGTTTGATGCATCTTTATGTGTGTCACATCTGACATGTCTGTGTTCTCCATTGGCAGGATGAGTTGGAGATTACAGGAAGTCGTTTAGGTCAAAGAGGAGGTTATTATGGAACCCTCGTTCTTATAAGAAATAAAGCAACTGGGGAAGTTGTCGCTGAAGGTCGCCATTCGTTGTTTGGTAAACGCCCGAGCAAACTCTGACTGTGTTTTGCTCGTAATGCCTGAACAATGTCGCCTGGAATTTACGCATGGACATTGTAGATTTCAGGACCTAGTTTATTTCACATTACATTACGTACTCCTTTGATGATACAATCATACACTTCAGCAGATATCTATGTCGAGTTAAATGGCTAGGAAAACTAGCTGGCAGTATCGGTTCTTGATGGCCCCCTTACTACGTTTGCTATGTATAAATTCAAATTGCTCTCTTTGAAGAGAAATTTGCAAACTGGATGGCTTCAAATTGTGTGCATGCAGCAGGGTGACCTATTGCCGAAGCAAAGTATTGGCTCACTATAGATCCATAGCTCATTTGATACAAAGACAGACCGTACCCTTTTTTTTGTCTGAACATCCAGACTGTACCCATGTGTTGCCTTCGGCAATTACTCCTTCCAAGGGTTAACATTGAGAGTGATCTAGACAATTGCTAGAGTTGTTTCGTGTGTGAGTCCCGCTGGGGGCGAAATCTGTGTAAGGAAAATTGCGAATGCGGATCCCAGATTGGCGGGTTAGTGTGAGCTTATTCATGCGGTTAAGGAATTTTGTTTGGTGGTTGAAAATTAGGTTCAGTTGCTTGATTTTCTAACCCAAAAAATAGCAAAATTAAGAGGTTAATTATAATGTTTATATACATTGATAAATCTAAATTTGCTTTAAAAATTGGTTCTAAAGACATTGGATTTTGATAATGATGCATGATAGCTTCTTTCGCGATACTATCAACTTTTGAAAAGAAGAGAAAGTTTGGAATTTGTATTTGAAACATGTTAAGGCAATTTATAGACTTTTTGCGGGGTCAAAATAGTAAAAAATAAATTTAACTGAAAACTATCAAATCTCTTGTAAGATATCAAAAGGAGTGTGTACCTACTTCTCTACACCCTTGATCCCACCAAAGTATTTTTGTTCGGCTATACTCCTGCATTATGGTAAACTACTATTGGACTGTCTGGGACCGGTGCTGGAGAGAAACTCATCGTTTAACATTTATCTTCGAGTATGATTTGAAAATTGTGTTCTCGTAATTGTGGGTACAATAAGATAATTTTGGAGTGCATGTATAAAAAGTAAATAGAGGAGAGTAAAGTAAAGTATCCTTTAACAACATAAAAACATTCAAGAACGATTTTTTTCACTCCTCTCTTATACTGCTCTTGTGTTTATTCACTTCGAGACTAAGAATTTACACTTACTCTTTCAGTTATTTTCACTAAGTCATTTCCCATGAATAAAGATAATCAAGAATGTATAAATTAAAAAGTGTGCAAAATTAGTTTTTATTGGAAAGTGATTTTCACTCTCCAAATTAATAACTGTACTCTTAACGAGAGGGCGAAAATCAACTCATCAATTTTCATACTCTCCAAATTGCTCTCCAAAAGTAAACAATTGGAGGTAACAATTGGTTAAATGTGAAAATCAACCCTATAATGATTTTGGCCTCCGTTGGGGTTAACAATTTGGGTGCGAAAATCGCTGAAGAACTTTCCCAAATTCCTCACTGGAATATGTACAAATTTCCCGTCATCTTTCAGCTGGGGGAGGTGGTCGAGAAAGCAACTGAGCTAAAAAAAACAATCATGGATAAGGCGAAGGAGTTTTTAACGTTGAACGAAGAAGTAGTGTCTGAGACAGTCTCCCGACTCACCGTCCCTCCCGACCGAGTCGGCGGCATCGACGACGACGACATCTCTTCGGTAGATATTGCACTCAAGGGAATCCGAGTCGACCGAGTCCAACCCGGTCTCATTATTTGTTCCTTCCCCCGGCTCGCTGTAAGAATCCCCAAACCCCACAAAATTACTTTTCCAATGTGGACTTTTCTCAATTTCGTATTCTTGATGCTGATAGGGCTGATAGACGAATCAAGCTACTCGAATTTGAAATCGAGTTCGTTTGCTGAAAGCTCGAACAAATTTCTATATGGCTCTTTTGGTTTGTGATGGTATAAACATTTAAGCTATTGGAGAACGATCGATTAAAGCTCATTTTATATTAGCTTGTCTCTTAAACATGCTAAGCTTCAACATCTTTTAAAGCTCGTTCAGTATCAAAAAAAAGCTTGAAAAACTAACAGCCCCTTGGATTGAAGGATTTTGGTGAGAAAAGAAGAGAATAGAGAAGGGATTCTCACCACTTGTTTGGATAAATGGGTGAGAGATAATGAGAAATGTGTGTAAATGCAAGGTTTATTTTGGTTCTCACCTTTCTCATCAAACGTGATGAGATTTGGTGAGAGAGAAACCATACCTTTTTTTTTCTCATCAAATCACACCATCCAAGTACTCGGCTTGTTTGGCTCGTTTATCACGTTAATGTCCGGTATTTGTGTATTTTGATCAAGTCATTTACCCTAAGGATTATCGTATGAATCGTATTTGTACGAACTTGTCGTTGTATGATTTGGTTGCTAATTTTCGAATTGTTTTCCACCCAGGATAGAACTGGTAATTTTGCAACCGGAGCTATTTCCTATCTGGTTGATGCACTGGGTGGTGCTGTAGCTTATGTTGAGGGTCCCCCATGAATGTCTCTGTGGATGCGTCCATCTCGTTCCGTTCAATGGCAAAGCCTGATGTAAGTTGCCACTTATTAGCTCCAAATCCCCACTTCTCTTCATATGTTTTCCCATGGTTTGCCTTTTATTTGGCCCGATTGTTTTTTTTTTTTTTTTCCCTTGATCAGAGAACAATGAGTATCGTTCCTCAAAAGCCATACGACACTTACAGGTTGATTTTGGCCTGGTTTTGGTGTAAGTTTGTAAGATCCAGGTTGTTAGGTGATTTGTTCAGGGGTATGCCCTTTGATCCTTGTTTTGGTGGTTGATTTCAATTATAGATAGTTTCCAAAAATTTAACATTGCTTATGTAACAGCTTTAAATTAATTGTTCTTCATCACTCGTAGCTTCATTAATGATTGTATATGCTTCTCCGAGGCAGCGTATAAAATTAACTTGCTCTCTTTAAGAAATCTAAAATTGGCAAATTGGGTGGTTTCAAATTGTACATAATGAGCGGGGTGACCCTTTTGTTTTTGGGCATCAATAGTGTCCCGTTTCGGTTTCTAAAAAAAAAAAAACTTTAAGAAAAAGAGGTAATTTTAAGGTCAAAAATCACGGTTTTTTTTTGAACATAAAAATCATGTGTTTACGCAAATAACTTTTCTACTAATATAGATCTTGTTTGATAGATCTTATTGAGATCTTTTAAACGGTTCCAAAAAAATTAAAAAATATTTTTCATTTTCGTTATATTTGAGTTTAATTTTTTTTTTTTTTTAAATTTTGAAAGAAAACGAAACGGGAACTCATTTGATGCAAAGACAGGCGTGCGTACCTTGTCCTGGACACATAATAATGTTGCCTCAGGCAATGTACTCCTTCCTTCTTTTTTTGGTAAACAATTACTCCTTCCTTCAGGGTTACTAGTGGAACGGTAACCTTCATTATTGCCTTGGATTCACCTGAGGTAGGACCCAATTGAGGGCCAGTTCTGCATCAAATACCAGTTGGAGAAAATAAATGAAATAGAAATTCTGGTAGAATGATACGTAATTCTAACTAAATACTCATCAACAAATTCACGAAAAATAAATAGATAGATAAAGGAATAGAATAGCCTGTGGGAACGATATATGCCCTCCTGCACTGGATCGAATGGTACTTCTTTTTCAATATACATCGACCTTCAAGTTTCCTTCCGTGAAGCAAACTAACTCATGAATCAATAGCTTTCTGACACTCAAAATAATCCACGGAACGTAACTTTTAATATGATGTAAAAGAAACAGGAGAAGTTGCTTTTATACTGGAGTGTTGTATCTATCATAAGCTACATAGGCATACAAGCATATATAGAAAATGCCAACATTAGTTTATTAGGGTTGAGAGAATATCCTCTAATATTGTGGAGAAATACGTGGAAAAAAACAAGAAGACTGATATTGTTCGATTTGAATTTTGAGGGAGGTTTTTTTAAGAATAATGAGTTGACAGAGATGGATATAAAAAATTTATTGAAAACCGTGCGTAGAGACCCCAAAACGAACAAACCCTCTCCAACTAACCCACATAATATCACATGTATCTTATATAAATCAAATCTGATTAAATATATTAGAGTAAAACATTAATTAGAACAACAATTCCCATGTAAGGCGATGCCTATTAATAATGATATAGGTGTTTCAGAAGGATTGATAATGATATAGGATTAGGATTAGAATTGTGATTAGTGATAAAGATGAGACTATTAAAATATTAATAAGAATATGAATCCTTCCTTTATGTTTGGTTTGGATAGGATTAGACTATGAGAGATTAACCAACTTAATTGACGAGAAAAAAAGATAGGAAGAAATAAATACTTTAACTTTTCTTGTTTGATGGAACGAAAGAAAGAGCTTGGCAAATCAACCGAGTATGTTCGATTGCTCAAGCCATGCCCTTAAATCCAACGGCTGAATGTGGGGTAACATCGGATCAAAAAAAAAAAGTGGGGTAACACATCAGCATACGATATAGACATTAGGTGAGTGCATGCACAAGTAATCTTTCCCCCCCGCAAGGTCTTCTGTGCCAAAAATTCTTGTATCTCCATGTCAAGAAATTTTTCAACCGTTGGATTTAAAACATAGAAAATAGACATTAGGTGAGTGCACGCACAAGTAATCTTTCCCCCGCAAGATCTTCTGTGCCGAAGATTCTTGTATTTCCATGCCGGAAGATTTTTCAGTCGTTGAATTTAAAACATAGTAAAAAAAGTTCACACAATTAAACCGCCAGAAAGCCCTCGGCACATAAGCACAGAGTTTTTGGGACCGAAGGAATCGGACCCTCTTTCCCCATGGGACTCGGGGGCCTGTGGTGACTTAGGTCCCCACAGGATTGTAATGCTTCAAAACGGTCACGTTTTGCGGCAAGAAGAACTAGGGGAAAAAGGGCTACAAGGCCCTGTTTGGTGAAAAACATTGGAAAAAATTAAGTGCTCTAATTTTTAATTCATTTGAACCAGTGCAAAAATCTTATTTTTTTATCATTTTATCCTAAAAGGCCATACTTCTAATTAATTTTTGACTCTAGGACTCTCATTTGTTAGTCCTAAGAGATATTTGGTTTTACGACTTTCTTAGAGCTGACCAACGAGAGCCCTAGAGTCAAAAATTAATTATGACCCCTTAGGATAAAATAATCAAAAAAATAAAATCTTCGTACCGTTCAAACAGATTGAAAATTTGAGAACTGAAATTTTTAACCTTATTTTTTAATATATAAATGGTCTAAACATTGTTGAAAAATTAAGTGCTCTAATTTTCAATCAGTTTGAACCGGTTTAAAGATCTTACTTTTCTGATCATTTTATCCTAATGAGTCATAATTAATTTTTGACGCTCTAGTTGGTTAGCTATGAAAGTCATAGAATCAAATATCTCTCATGACTAACAAATAAGAGTCCTAGAATCAAAAATTAATTATAAACCCTTACGATAAAATGATAAGAAAAATAAGATATTTGCACTGATGCAAATGAATTAAAAATGAGAGCACATGATAATTTTTTCCCTCTCCTATCTACCCAACAGGGCCTTGCAGCCCTTCTTTTCCGTAGTTCTCCATGCCATAAAACGTCACCGTATTGAGCCGCTGCAACCCTGTGGTGACCCCCCGAGTCCCTTTCCCACCCACCCCCCACTTCTTCTTCCTTTTAGAAGTTAGAACAGCGAAATGAGTAGCAAATTCCTCATCACTCATCAACACCGCTATAACCATGGATTTCGCCCTCGCCCCCAACCGATCACTCCGTTACTCTCCCTTCCAAAACCCTAAACCACCACCACTCTTCAACCCCCAACGCCCATCCAAAGCCAAACTCTTCCTCCCCACCAATTGCCTCAACCGATTACCTTCTCCGCGAATCCATGGCGCAAGTAGAATCGGCACTCGAGTACCGGTTCGAGCCGGGAGTTCTGCGAGACATGCTCAGTCGTTCTCCAGCAGCTCGTTTAGTGGAGCAGGCGACAGAGAAGAAGAAGAAGAAGAAGCAGTAGCGGCGAGGGAGCCGAGTTTTGTCGAGTTTATTACCTCGGAGAGGGTTAAGGTGGTGGCGATGATAGCCTTGGCTCTGGCGCTCTGTAATGCGGACCGAGTCGTTATGTCGGTGGCCATAGTTCCTCTCTCCATCGCCAACGGCTGGCGCCAGTCTTTCGCCGGTGTTGTCCAGGTGCTTTCTTTTATTACGGATGTTGAGTTTAATTAGTCTTTCTTGGTTTAGTTTCCGGCATTTTACATTGAGTATTGAGGAAAGAAATGGTTATTTTTTAACCAACGTTTTTTTAGCATGTTTTTTTAATGCTGAGCTACCAGTTTTGAGCAATTACATTTATTACTTTGTTGTTCTTTCTGGAGAATCTCTCGGTGACTTCATGATTATCGCAATTGGATTGTTTCTGGAAGGAACTGGATCCTCTCCGGTCCTAGACTGTGCGGTCCTATTTTGGCCCGTTTTGGGCACTTTCCAGGTCCGCGTCAATGGTCCAAGTCGTTCATTTTTTCGAACATGTTGAGAACATATACCGTCCAAAAAATCAAGTTGATTGGATACCGTATGAGATAATTTCGTATTGAGTTTATTTTGGGATAAATGGGTTTAATGGTCGAAAATGGGTTTCGACCAATGTTCTCCTCTCTTTTTTTGGGCAAGATAAATGCGTTTTAAAATAATATTGAATGGTATCTGATCAACTTGATTTGTGGTGTGGTATATGTTCTCAAAGTGTTCTAAAAAGTGAACAGTTTGGATCATTGATGCGGGCAAAACAGACCGAAACTGGACCGTCCAGTACATTCGTACGACTGGGAAGTTTGAAACTTGAACATTTTTGTTGTATTATTTATGGCTGTTACTTGCAGCTGACTAGTTGTGTTTTCAGCTGCTGTGAACTATTTGTATGAAATTTCAGCAGGGATAATGAGTCCAAAATTATTTGTTCAATATGGAGTGATTCTGAGCATTTGGATGATGAGAGCTTCTATTTTCCTCAATTTTGACTTTCGATACAAGTTGGGTTTATATTTGGCCAATGATAATACTTGTAAGAATGGTAGATACTTACCTTAACATACACCGTGTGAATGCCATTGTCATATGCTTTTTTGAAGCGACTGTCAGGAGTATCTGAACTTGTGGAATGTAAATTTAATTGGATATCATTGTTTCTGAGAAATCGTGTTAGTTACTATGCTATCATTTGATATGCCTATCGCTATCTGCTGCTAATTCATCACTAGCCGCTAATGGCAGTCATCATTTCTTTGGGGATACCTGATATCACCAATAGCTGGGGGCACGCTTGTGGACTATTACGGTGGTAAGGTAGTCATGGCATGGGGTGTTGCTTTATGGTCACTGGCCACCTTCCTTACTCCTTGGGCTGCTGAAACTTCTTTATGGGCATTACTTGCTATGCGAGTCTTGCTTGGCATCGCAGAAGGCGTGGCTCTTCCTTGCATGAACAATATGATTGCAAGGTATTCCAATAACAACAATGTTTCCTCATCTGGTCATTTTTTATTGAGTGTGGAAATCATGTGTGAACAATTATTTGAACTTTTCTTTTAGATGGTTTCCTCAAACAGAACGATCAAGGGCTGTTGGTCTTGCAATGGCTGGATTTCAGCTTGGAAGCGCTGTCGGACTCACACTTTCTCCAATCCTTATGTCACAGGGTGGTTTATTTGGACCATTTGTGATATTCGGATTGTCTGGATTTCTGTGGGTTTTGGTGTGGATATCAGCAACTTCAAGCACTCCTGATCGAAGTCGTCAAATATCAAGATATGAGTTGGAGTACATACAAAGCCAAAGCAGGAAGCTACAGTCCTCTGTGATTCAAAATAAATCGAAGACTGCAAAAGTGATCCCTCCTTTTAGGCGCTTGCTTTCTAAGCTGCCAACATGGTCTGTAATTGTGGCAAATGCTATGCATAGCTGGGTAATGCACGCATTTCTGTGTCTATTTTTCCTATTTGTCTTTATTTGATGTTCTTTTATTATGACGTTTGGGTATGGCATTGCCCTCTCATGACACTCATGCTTTTTTTTCTTCCCTTTTTCTATGAATATTGAAGTCTGGAAATTTCAAACCTACCGAAATTAAATAAAGGAGAGCACATAGCTAACCAGGGAAGAAATTTCTACTAAGAGGGAACCCTGCAAATTACCAGCTTAAAACTTTGTGAATACCATGCGGCTACTGTATTTAAATGTCTGAACCTAACTTTGTTCAATTTTGTTGGTAGATTATATGATCTAGTGTTCTTCATTTCTTTCCTTTTCAACCAGGGATTCTTTGTTATTCTCTCATGGATGCCCATATACTTTAAGACGGTAAGGCCATAGCATAAAGTTTTTTTTTTTTACCAGCAATTTAGTATGTTTATGGTTGTACGATTTTATGAGAAATATGAAACGCATGACTCTTCTTTGTTGTAGATATATCATGTTGACCTCAGACAAGCAGCATGGTTTAGTGCTGTTCCGTGGAGTATGATGGCATTTGTAGGCTACTTTGCGGGTGTTTTATCAGACATGTTAATACAAAGGGGCATCACCGTCACTTTAACCCGCAAAATAATGCAGGTACACATCTGTCATATATTACAAAAAAAGTGCTGAGTTTTGGAATAACTTATGAGCCGTTTTGTTTTTCAGAGTGGATATTTATTTCTTCCTTAGTGTTAATTTTAGACCTCATCCATTTGATTTACCATTTAAGTACATAGAATAGGAACAGAACATGACATGTGATGATGACATAAACTTCTGGTGAAAATTACTTTTGGGAAAGCTTTACCCTGCTCACTCATAACTTTTCTACTTGCTATATCAACTTTGGTAAATAGAAGACAGTATTTTGCGGAAATGAATATTTGTTAACCAACTTCTAAGTATCAAAGACTTTCAAGAAAATGAAAACCAAATAAAAAATATAACCTCTATTAAAAAGGGTATTTTCACCACATAATAAATAGTCATTCTTTTATGGATTGACAATTGTTCTTGCCGTAAACGTCATGATGGCGGCTTGATACATATGACCTCTAAAACTACATATGTTGTCTTGTTTCGGTTCTGTATTGGTTATGATGCATCCTTCCTTGCAGTCGATTGGTTTTGTTGGTCCTGGGATTGCTCTCATTGGTCTAACTATGGCAAAACGTCCATCTATGGCATCTGCTTGGCTAACTTTAGCTGTTGGGCTAAAGTCATTTAGTCATTGTGGGTTTCTTGTGAACCTTCAGGTCAGTGAATTCAGACAATTCACTAGAAGTTAAGGACAGCACAAAATCAGTATTCACTCACCTCTGACCTTCTGTTTGTGTTTTTCTGTATCCAGGAGATTGCTCCACAGTATTCTGGTGTTCTCCACGGTACATTAGTCTGTTCTAAATTTCTAATCTGTATTTCGTGGATGTGATCTTTCTTAATTCATAACACTAATTTTATCTGGGTACTGTTACTACAAGAGGTGCGGGAAAATTAACGGGATGCCCTCAAGAGGTGGTTTCTATTCCCCCATAGAAAGGCAATCGAAATCAATGGGGATTCATTTTGTCTTTTTCCATTAGCTATTTATGTTTTTGTTACTGCAAAAATACTTGATCGTCCTGATATAAAGACTTTCTAGTGGACTGAACGTATCCACTTTGAATTTGTTCTAGGTATGTCAAATACTGCTGGGACATTTGCTGCTATCGTGGGAACGGTTGGGGCTGGTTTCTTCGTCGAATTAGTGGGCTCTTTCCAGGGCTTTCTACTGTTGACATCGTTTTTGTACTTTTGTGCTGCTCTATTTTGGAATGCTTTTTCTACAGGGGAGAGAGTGAATTTTGACGGAACTGGGTAGATCAGGTGGGTAATATTTTCCATTCGGTATTGTCATATGTCCCATGGCAATATTTACGGTACCAGAATATCAGACGAAAACTTGTGTTGTAGGCAATTGTAATTGCTGATGTATTAGAAGTTTTGTATAACTTGTGTACATGTAATTTCCAGTGCTCTGACTCTCAAAAAGTTATTAGTGACTTTAGATTACGAATGAACCAGATGTAACGTAGAAGAAATGCATTCCTATTTGTATTGTATATCATCACATGACGCCTTTATAACACTGAAGGTTTGGAGCCACACGAGATCAGCTCTCTTAATATCAACATTGTGCATTCCAATCTGCTTCACATGATGCATCTAAGTCTTGTGATTCCAGTTCTTTTCATATTAGTGTTGTCTCGGGTTTTAAAATTTCACATTCAACACATGACACCTTTATAGTAGTTGCCTCTATTAAACGTCACATTTCTCCTCCAAAAGGGCTATTATAACTTTCAGGAATGGGGAACAACACGGCGACTTACATAAATGCAACTTTTAGTTGAAAAGTTGAAACTCGGAACCTCCTAGAAGGTATATTTACCTACAATTCCTTAGATTTAGCTCATTACTGAATTGAATACACATTTTGGTATTCTATCAAGATGGTTAAACAGAATGCTTCTTTCATTAATATGACCTGTTATGCAGGTAATGCAAAGACTCAAGGAAGGAGATGCCTGAGTGGCAGTGAATCCTAGACTACAAAGAAGCCCAGCGTCAATCACGGTTGCAGAGAAAGGTTCCCAAACTGGCTCAACAACGCCTTACGCCTCAAGGCAATTGAGAGATTCTGCATGGTGGAATACGGTCAGTATTGGGGAGAAAGTTCGAAAATGTTGTAGGGAGAAGAACATTTCTTTGTTCTGTTTCAAGTTTCGGTTATTCTTAAAACATTGAGGTCAAAAATGTTCACAGTTATATGTTTGGAATTGAAGACAATGGGCAATAGTCTGTGGCTGTTTATAAAATGTTCTGCACTACGGTCCTAGGTTTTGAATCAATGTTAAGCTGGGTTGAATTGATGCCTTGACGGTATCCTTGAGCTTGTAATCTATCAGGATGTGCAAAAGTCAGATTCTCCTAAAAAAAACAAGCATAAAATTTAGAGACCTACTATTGGAACCGACAAAACGAGTACCGATGGGTACCGGCAGGCACTCAAGCCCACTCAAAGTCCTTCACGAATGATCCTAATCATTTTAAAAAAATCGAGTGACCTTGTGAAAAATCAATTCAATCATAAATGCTCGATCCAATTTTTTCATTTTTCATTCAGATTACAGGAATTATGTTTTAGCTACACAATCTGTGCCGTCATGGTCATTGTGAAATTCAAATGTCCGTTTATTTCTTTGATTTAATCCAAAATTGAAATCTGTTAGACGTGGTTCTTCATTGTAAATTGTACGAAAAAGCTAAAGCCACCGAGGGGATGAGCATCGACTAGAATGCGGGACCTATTTCGAATTTCGCGTTGATAATCTGAGTCGTTCAATAATTTTAAGAGTTGGTGCTCAATGATATCTCTCATTTTTTTTTCAGAGACAGAGAGAGATATTTAGGACTCTATACTGTAAATCTCTTGTTGAATACTCCAAAATTTGGGGACTGGGGGGCTGCTATCCCTTTAGCGTGCCATTCCGGCCAAGGGGCCCCGCTCCAGTCTTACTCTGATGATCGAAAACGTTCACTTCGTAGAGCTCGTCGAGTTGAACAAGTATGCTTAAGTACCTGATCGGAACACATATAACTCACCAACAAGGGATTCTAGTAGATTTGATCCAGTGTTTCGTATCCATTCTTTTCAAGACTAAAAGGTTTTAATTAGGCACTTAATGAAATCCGATCAAGTTGATTTTTTACGTAGTTGTTGAACTCGACGAGCTCTACGAAGTGAACGTTTCCAATCATTGGAACGAGATAGGAGCACGGCCCCCTTGACCGAGACAGCAGGCTGCTGTAGGGACAGCAGCTCCCCCAACTCCAAAATATGGCAGGACGACCCCTGTTCGTTGTTGGAGTTTTAGAGAGTACTAATAAAAAGCCCAAGGGAAAAATGATTTGACGGTCAGGGTGTACGAGTCATGCCCGTTCCAATCATACTGTTGCATTGCTAATTGCTACTTCTATCGTTTTCGTATCGTAGTGCGCGCCTTTCAAATCAACTAGCGCCGCACATGTCGTTCGTTGCTGAAATTGGCGAACCCACTTTCACCGATCTCGACGTGCCATGTGGAGTGGACGCTCTCTCTCTCTCTCTCTCCCACACCCCTTCCATGTGATCCTCATAGGCTCATACAATCCAATCGCTTCACTTCCCAAAATCTGCCTTCTCCTCTCTCTCTCTCTCTCTCTCTCTCTCTGATATTTTTCGTTTCTCTCTCTGTATCCATTATATCATCTTCACCAGAATCAGCACCACACACTTCCCCAAGCGCCTTTCCTCTCTGTCGCTTTGTCCTTTTTTAATTTCTCTCACGCTAGAAATCGTTGCCATACGACTGATACGCATATTCCACCGTCTATTTCCCTCTCTTTTGGAACATTCATATAACCAACATCTTCGCAATTCGCAGCCAGCTTCTCATTTTCATTATTTAGTCGACCAAATATCTTCACAATTTGGTAATCTCTCTCTCTCTCTCTCTCTCTCTCTCTCTCTCTCTCTCCCTCACACACACACACACACACACACTCACACTCACTGATTTGAGCTTGCAGAGTTCGTCTTAAAGATCTCAACCCGAACAATCGTACCCAAAGAGACTTCACACTGAAGTTAATATTCCTTTCTAGGTTATCTATCTACAGCTATTAAACCTCCTTTGCTGTATAGTACCGTGAAATCCTACAAAAAAAAAAAAAAATCAATTGATATTATGTTAGTCCAATTCAATCGTTGTGCGATTTCTTACAAATTTATGATCCCACCTGCTTTGTTCTTGATATGACATTCAAATTCTCCTTCACTCGGACCAAAATAGTGATCATCCAAAGAGTAGTCAGTAGCTTCAAACTCTCAATTTAGTTCATTCCATTTTGTATTTTTTTTTTTTTGATCCGCCATTCCAGTTTGTATTTCATTTGGATTGTTTATTTGATATCGTTCTCGTAAGGTTTTATCATGAGAAATGCAGCAAATGCTAGATGTGGCCTGATTTTCCTCTTTTATGTCATTATGTAGTTGGATAATTGTAATTGGTTCTATGTTTGAAATTAAAAAAAAAATATCAAGCGTAAAATTATAGAGTTCTAAATAAATTTTCGCTTTTTATTTCATTGTGCAGACTAGCAGCCCTCTTTGTGTATTATTCTGGTTGTTTGAGATTCATTTTTTTATTTTGTAGCTTCGTAGAAGCTTGTAAAATTACTAGATATGGCGACTACAGCAGATGCTAATGGTAAAAAAAAGTCTGGTCTTTCTGCTAAATCTGCAAAAATTCTAGCTGTTGCGCACCCGATGGCCGAAGAACCGACAGAGATAGCTTCCAACATCAGTTACCATGCCCAATACAGTCCTCATTTTTCTCCTTTCAAGTTTGAGCAAGAACAAGCATTCTATGCGACAGCAGAGAGTCTTCGTGATCGTCTGATACAAGTAAGATTTAGTAGTTCTACTATGTATGGTTTTGTGTTTGATGAACTGTATCTAGCCTAGCATTTATCGTTTCTTTGCTAATATGGATGTAAGGTCAGCTGAATACATAGTTTTCACACATATCTGGCTTGAATAGTTTTCACAAATATCTGGCTTGAATAGATGTGGCATGCTCATGATAGAACTTAAAACTACTATATGCACAATAATTGATACATGAAAATGTAGTTTTGGTACTGAAACTATGGCTACACAGTCACATGTAATGCAGGAGGTGAAAAAGTAAATATTAGAGAAGGCAGTGATATGATTCTAAACTCTGAGAAATCTAAATAGTCTTAGTTTGGAATTAGTACAAAAGCTAATTTACGTGCAGTTATTTAAATGCTGCAGCTGAAATGGTAGAAGTGTTTTGTCTGACAATTGCCTTTGCAGCAATGGAATGAGACCTATCTTCATTTTCACGTATCCGATCCGAAGCAAACATACTACTTGTCCATGGAGTATCTCCAAGGACGAGCATTGACTAATGCAATTGGAAACCTGGACATTCGAGATGCTTATACTGATGCTTTGAATAAGCTGGGCCATGAACTTGAGGAAGTTGTTGAGCAGGTCGGTTGATTTTGTAAAATCTTTCTTGTAATTTAGCATTTGTTTTGAAGGCTTTCTTCATGATAACAATGTAGATTTTCCCATGAAGGTCTTTGAATTTAGATATTGTACCAAGCAAGCTACTTACTTCACTTGATTTCATGTTGGATGCTGATGACAATGTTTTTGCTCATAGAACTTGAGAAATTCACTTCTGTTTGCATTTTATTTTAATATAAATTGTTTCTGTAGTATTCTGTTGCACTATCTTTTTCGTTCCATTACGTTCTAACATGGTGAGTTTCTACATTCTTTTGCACCTAATTAAGCCTTTCCCTTTTTGCAAAACAGAAATATTTAGTCTGTAGTTTTGGGCTTCTTTTATCATTAACCTACCTTTAGGTTACTCTGTAACCATTAAGTTCCTGTGAGCAGATTGTTGATTATCACCTATGAACACTGACACCTCTAGAGGTCGACGTATTGCAATTTCAGACACTAGCACAAGTATGTGAAGGGGGGGGGTTGTGTCCACGCGGGGGTTAAAGTGTAATTTTTTTTAAATGGGGGTCAAACTGTAATTTTCTTAAAATGTTGGGTCAAACTGTAATTTTTTAATAGGGTTGTATTGAATTTATGAATGTCTTGTTTTGTTTGGATGGTATTGGAACTACGGATTTTTCGTTTTGTCCACATTTTGTCATTTAAATTTGGAAAAAAATTGAAAAAAATATAAACAAATAAATAAATATACACGTGGCGTATCTCCCACCGTGTCCGTGTCTCCATTTTTTTAGAATTCTCGTGTCAATGTCCGTATCCGTGTCCTTGCATCATACATTACCACCAATAATTTGTTGCAGGAAAAAGATGCAGCTCTAGGAAACGGAGGACTGGGAAGACTTGCGTCATGCTTTCTTGACTCTATGGCAACATTGAATTTGCCTGCATGGGGATATGGTTTGAGGTACAGGTATGGGCTGTTCAAGCAGCGCTTTGGCAAGGAGGGTCAGGAAGAAGTGGCTGAAGACTGGCTTGAGGTTTGATTTTACCTGATAATCCTATTAAATATTGTTTATACAATGGGATGGTAATAATCCTTATTTTTGTGAAAATTCGCAGAAGTTTAGCCCTTGGGAAGTTGTCAGACATGACATCGTGTTCCCTGTCAGATTTTTTGGTAGCGTTGAAGTCCAACCCAGTGGATCGTAAGTGTGCCCTAACTATATTCATAGCCAAATTACATTCACAACATAAGATTTTTGTAAACCAACCAAATCGAGCCTTATGTCCCAATCAATTGGGGTCAGCTACATGAATCATTTTTCTCCATTGAATTCTGTCAAGGGCCATTTGTTCACTCAAACTCATTAGACTCATATCTTTGCGTACAACAGCATCTAATGTCAATTTAGGTCTTCCCCTTCCCGTAGCGTTGCTACCCAAGGCTATCTTATCCGATCTCTTAACTACTGCATCTCCATGTCTACGGTAGATATGTCCAAACCACCTTAGCCTATTTTCCCTCAACTTCTCCCCTATAGGTGCTACACCTACCATCTCACGAACCGTTTTGTTTCTAGTCTTACCAAACCTCCACCTCAGTATTCTCATTTTTGCTACACTCATCTTGCTCACCTGTTGTTTCTTAATAGGCCAACATTCTGTTCCGTAAAGCATCACTGGTCTTATGGTAGTTCTATAAAAAAAAATTCCTTTAATTTTGTGGATACCCTCTTGTCACATAGTACACCAGTAGCGCTCCTCCACTTGGATCTTATGGGTCACATCATCGGCAATCTTTCCATCTTTACAAATAATCGAGCCGAAATACCTAAAATGGTCACTCTTTGGTATCTCTTGGTCTTAGATCATCACTCTTTCTTCATGAGCATTGCTGGTACCACTAAACTTGCTCACCATATACTCAGTTTTGCTCCTACTTATCCGAAAACCCTTTGACTCTAATGCTTCCCTCCACTTAACTTGCACAACATAAGATTTTTGTAAACATTCGTCTAAAATATATTTACCATTCCGAAGAATAAATGAAACTTAGGATGGGGCTCTTTGCATCTATTGACACTTGCTTGTTGCCGTAGCTCTAAGTTATATAATGTCACCATAACTTTTAGATTAAGTGCAATTTTGGAATTACATGAGGTTAATCAGACTTTTTGATGAGCTGACGCCTTCTTTTTTATTGTATTACAGGCGGAAATGGGTAGGTGGGGAGGTTGTACAAGCTCTAGCATATGACGTGCCCATTCCTGGATACAAAACCAAGAACACTATTAGTCTTCGTCTCTGGGAAGCCAAAGCTGGTGCTGAAGACTTCAACCTCTTCCAATTTAATGATGGACAGTATGAATCAGCTGCGCAGCTCCATTCCAGAGCTCAGCAGGTTGGTTATTCCAACCCATCTGAAGGAGAGTGAACTAAACATTCTTGCAAAAGCACAACTCATGACATACTACCATGGGCCCTTGCATTCTTGGGGTCTGAAATGTTACTGACTCGTGAGAATTGAAAATTGTTTGGGGAAACTGTAGTTTGGTCTTTCATTTTGAGCAGTAATTGGGAAAAGGAAATAGTTGAACTGATAAAAACTTGTGAAAGAGAAAACCATTGATGATAAAAGTATTACTTCCTGTATCAGAACTGCATTCTTTCTCAACAATGTTTTACCTATTGCTAGAAAAGTGATATGGAGTTGTGCTTTGCAGATTTGTGCTGTTTTATATCCTGGAGATGCCACAGAAAGTGGAAAGCTACTACGATTGAAGCAACAATTTTTCTTGTGTAGTGCATCACTTCAGGTTGGCTTAAATTTTTGGTTTTTTGTTTGGGGTATCCATCCTTCTTCAAAGCTACATTTGTTACCTTATTTAAGTTGTTTGAGGTCGTACCAAAGTCCTCAAGTATTGTATTGTGCACTCACAGTTGTTACTTTACCATTCTATTTTCTAATCGTTGGATTCATCTCAGGACATTATTTTTAGATTCAAGGAGAGAAAAGATGGAAAGGGTTCGTGGCAATGGTCCGAGTTTCCCAGTAAGGTTGCAGTGCAACTGAATGATACACATCCAACTCTCGTAATTCCAGAGCTGATGCGATTATTAATGGATGATGAAGGACTTGGATGGGATGAAGCTTGGGATGTGACAACAAGGTACAGTTATTTTTTATTTTCCATTGGGTTGCTTCATAGGGTGCATTCTATTTCTTAGCACAAACTTTCTTTTTGCTGCTATGACTTGTTCTAATGAGTGTTAAAAAGTGAAATTTGAACCAGGACGATTTCTTATACAAATCACACTGTCCTTCCTGAGGCACTGGAGAAATGGTCACAAGCTGTGATGTGGAAACTTCTTCCTCGCCATATGGAAATCATTGAAGAAATCGATAAGAGGGTTTGTTCGTCGCCTGTCTTGTCTTTTCTCCTTATATCCCACATCTTGCTTTATTTTCTCTGAATAAGAAATAGGTACTTCTTGCAGTTTATGGCAATGATAAAGTCAACACAGCCAGACCTCGAGAGCAAGATTTCCTGCATGTGCATCTTGGATAACAATCCCCAAAAACCAGTTGTGCGCATGGCTAATTTATGTGTGGTGTCGTCACATACGGTATGAGTCCATCCTGTGGAGATAAACAAAAATATAATATCACGTATCCCCTGCATCGAAATCTCCTTTGAGACTTGCATAAAATTGCATTAAACTCTCATACTGTTACTTTCGCGGGAACATCTACATTGGGAGTCTTGACTCTCTCTTCGTCTTGTTATACTGAAATTATCATGTTAGTTTGAGATCTTTGTTGAGATTCTGCTCTCATGTTAAGTCTTTGATTCGCTAATCCTTTTCTACCTCCTTTCAGATGTTAATTAGTTCAATTTGGATATGAGAAAGTGACTTCTTGTTGTCACTTACATTTGCAGGTCAATGGTGTTGCCCAGCTACACAGTGACATTTTAAAGGCCGAATTGTTTGCAGACTATGTCTCTGTATGGCCTACCAAATTCCAGAATAAAACAAATGGCATTACTCCTCGTAGATGGCTCCGATTTTGCAGTCCTGAGCTCAGCAATATCATCACCAAGTGGTTAAAAACAGATCAATGGGTGACCAACCTTGACCTACTTAAGGGTCTTAAGCAAGTATGTACCTGAGATATTTTTAGAGCTTGTCACTATCACATCTGTTAGTCGACTAATTTGTGTGAATAATATCGGTGTATCCCTACTGATCTCTCTACTCCAACAGTTTGCTGATGATGCAAACTTGCAAGCTGAGTGGAAATCAGCCAAGATGGCTAACAAGGAGCGATTAGCTCGGTACATACAGCAAGTGACAGGTGTAAGCATTGACCCAAATAGCCTCTTTGACATACAGGTCAAGCGAATCCATGAATATAAAAGACAGCTGCTAAATATTCTGTATGCGGTCTATAGGTACAAGAACTTGAAGGTATGGCAAATGTCCTCTTGTGAGCCATTTAATTGTGCAATGTTCATGCTTCACTAGTTCTACATCACTCTTATTTTATGAAAACAAATTCATGACACTTACCTACAAACGCCAAGTGTGTTTGTTATATTCTCTAAATATAACCTGACTATAGAAGATCGGGGCGGTTCCAGGGACCCCTAAAAAAACCTCTAAAAAAACCCCCCAAATCTTAATCTCATAATTCCTGATCAAATTTTGATCATCTGAACCACTCAAAGTGTTCAGAACGTAATTTTAAAGGTGCCCGCGAGAAATTGGCAAAAAAAATAACCGGGAAGGGCTTGATTTGAGCAGTTTTTTATTGAACCGTTCAATAAAGTTCAATAAAAAACTGTTCGGATGAAGCCCTTTCCTGTCTTTTTTTTTGCTGATTTTTCGCGGGTACCCCTAAAATCACGTTCTAATTACATTGAGCTGATCGGATCATCAAAATTCAATCAGGAACCTTTGTGGGTTGGGGGGGGGGGGGGGGTTGTTTAGAGGTTTTTTTTTTAGCTAGCATTTCTGTAATGTCATGCCAGAACTAATTATAGCCGGGTTGTGGATTTTCTTATTTCTCATCTTTGCAATGCACCTAACCATGTTGAGATGTAATAACTGCACTTCCAGCAGTTCCTTCACTATAGTAATCTACTTTGCTTGCTTTATTTGGTGTGTAACTGTAAAAAAACTGCAACTATTTTCTAACGTAGATATTTCCATCTCATAAGGGACAACAACTTCTGCCTAAGAAGTTTAACATGTCATACAAGCATTTAATGTCAATGTAGTTCGGCTTCAAACTGTACCTTTCGAGTGGGCAGAAAATATTTTTCGGATTGATACATTAATAAATTCCTTGGAATGGATCTTTGACAGGTGATGAGCCCTGAAGAGCGGAAAAATACAACACCTCGGACCATAATGATTGGAGGAAAAGCATTTGCGACTTATACCAATGCTAAGAGAATAGTCAAACTAGTGAATGATGTTGGTGCTGTCGTCAATACTGACCTCGAGGTCAACAGCTATTTGAAGGTAAATATTCAGTACAAACGTTTCATAGGTGCTACAATTTACCAACTGCTGGTGAGTGTCGAGTAAATTTCGACATACTAAGTTCTTTTGTCTTGTTCTCCCATTCTACCACACGCAGAGCTGTGCTGCGATTTTTCCAATTATAGAAACCTGAAGTATGCTTTTGGTACACCAACATATATTGACTTAAAATGCTGCCTTCTGTAATATTTCACACTTCAACTTTTGCTATGCAATATCTCTCCTAATCAAATCTTGCCATGGCTGACTATGTTCCATTGGATATTACAAGCAGCATGTCTTGCACGTCTTGGTCTTGCACATCTTGGCATGCTATCAGCCCCATAATATACTGTCAGAATGCATACATTCTTTTCTTTTCATGCTAACTGCATTTTGTAATCACCAAATTTTTTCAGGTAGTTTTTGTTCCAAACTACAATGTATCTGTAGCAGAGATACTTATACCAGGAAGTGAGCTATCACAACATATTAGCACGGCGGGTATGGAGGCAAGTGGCACAAGCAACATGAAGTTTGCACTCAATGGGTGTCTCATCATAGGAACATTAGATGGGGCCAATGTTGAAATCAGGGAGGAAATTGGAGAAGAGAATTTCTTCCTCTTTGGCGCAACAGCAGATGAAGTTCCTAGGCTCCGCAAGGAAAGAGAAAATGGCCTGGTAATAAGTTGTGGTCCCTTTGGGTAATTGAACAAATACATATTTCATTTTAAAGCCACAATTACTGATTCTTTGGATCATGTGATCACGACAGATTACCATTTTCCCTCCCACCTTATCTTTTTTTATTTTCAAAGAAAAATAAGAAAATATTGGAGGTGTTTTTTGGCCAAGTATGACAAGTATCTGAAAACATGAGTAACATGGGTGAAAAATAAGGTGAAGCAAAGACACTTCTAGAGGCGTACTAAAGTGAATAAAGTATTCAATTAAGTTCATCTGATAAGATCATGTTGCACTTAGCCTGTTTAGGTAGTCTCTTCTAATTTGATAACAATCTCTGCCATAGACCTATCCATCCAATGACATTAATTCCTCAGTTGCCCGTTCATCAAGAATTTAGTCAAATGCACCCTCTTTTGTAAGGTGAACCGACATGTTTTGTTGTATGTGTCTTCGCATTTGTGGCCTACACTGGTATAATATTCTTCTTGTTGCTCGTTATACAGTTCAAACCAGATCCTCGGTTTGAAGAAGCCAAGCAATTCATAAGAAGTGGAGCATTTGGCAGCTATGATTACAATCCACTCCTTGAGTCGTTGGAAGGAAACTCGGGTTACGGCCGTGGCGATTATTTTCTTGTTGGCCAGGACTTCCCAAGCTACATGGATGCTCAGGAAAGAGTAGACGAGGCTTACAAGTAAGACTTTTCCATAGTTGGGTTTAGTGACCAGTTGAAACCCTGTAGATGACTGTTTGTTCATGACAAATGCGATAGTTTTAAGTTTGTTTCATCAAGCAACTAGTTTAGTTATGGTTCATTGCTGCTGTATTTAACCGACATGTCAATTGACCTTCCATTTTGAAGCTTGGTACCCTTTCTTATGTTTGCAGGGATAGGAAAAGATGGACAAAGATGTCAATATTGAGCACCGCCGGGAGTGGCAAATTCAGCAGTGACCGGACGATTTCTCAGTATGCAAAGGAAATTTGGAACATAGAGGAGTGCCGAGTACCATAATCTTATACCATCCATTTGTTTTTCTTTCATGACGATGTGCTTTAAAACACAGATATAACCGAAACGAAAGAAAAAACAGAAACACTCAGCTGGGCATTAATAAGTTGTATTTGCATTTTGTACAATTTGTGATGGTGTCACAGAGGCACCAGTTTTATTATCATCTTATTGCTTGCTGAAGCGTTTTTGATTTCTGTTATAATAATGCAGCTTTCTTCTTGTTTGATTCTGGGCATAACCCTATCAATTAGTAAGGGTAGAAAAATCGTGCCTGATGGCTCCTTTTTCGGCACAATTAGTTCTATTTCCACAGCACCGTTTAGAGGTGTCCAATGGGCCAGAGCACGGCACAGGCATGGTATTGGCCGGCACCTGCATGGATAAGAGCACAACACAAGCGCAAATATTTTTTTTTTGAAAATACTAATAAGAAACATACAAAACAAAACTTTGTCAATTGTATACCTTATTACATGCTTCTCAGCTTCTCACATGGTTAAACAAAAACGACAGTTGTCCCCGTCTGCCTAAAGGATTTGGAAGATGTATGTCTTGGGCTGATTTTTTTTAAAAAAAAAGAAAAAGCCTGCACGTCTTGGACTTTAAAACTAACAAACGGATGATATTATCATTAATATCATATTACTGAATTACTGAATATTTTTCAAATTTAGATTGAGATAGTGACTCAAATGGGTAAAGAGTCAAAAGCCCAATGATTAGTGGAAAAGTATTATATTCATTTTGGTTTTTTTTTTTGGTTTGGTTTTAGGACACGCAAATGATTGATAGTTAAGTAGATGCCAACCTAGTTAAAATGTAATTATAGTGATGCATTTCTTATTTATAATTTACGTTCATTGTATTACAAAGTTTACTTATTAATAAAAATATTTTTACCTTTTCAAATGTGTAAATTTTAATTTTAGTCCCTCCATCTGCATTTATTGAACCATTTTTTAAATCTATGCCAATTTTGATTGCTTATATCTTTCAATTTATAATAGATTTCATGATTTTGAGAACTTTGTATAATAAAATTAATTGAAATTTAGAGATTCATAGTTAATATTTTTTGAAATCAATAATGAAATATATAAGCAATAAAAAATAACATAGATTTGAAAAAATGGATCAACAAATGCAGATGATCGACTGAGTAATTACTTGACCTTTTTTCCACTTCAAAAAAAATGATGGCAATTTTTTTAAAAACATTTTCTAGTTTCCCAAGGCCCAATTGTGCACGGGCATGAGAATAGGCACAACACAATATTTTCACGCCACAACATGAATTGTGGTGGACCGTTGACCGGGTCGGCCCAAAAAAATAAATAGGCTGGGCCGGTGGCACATCATACACCTCTATAGCACCATAAATCTGCTTCTAAGAACTATACATCATGCACAAGCTCGTTCCACTAGAATAGACATACCACAGTATACACCAGATTCAAAATAATTGCTCACGAACCCTTCTTCAGAGCCATCTCCAATGATAACTTCTGAAACTAGCAACAAACTAACAGAAACCCAATGCCACATCAGTAACAAGCATGAAATGCAAGTAGGATGGAGTGTAATTGGTGCCTCCTTTATACTCCCATGAACATGCGACATGATTCAATTCCCGTAAGCACCCATCCTCCTCTCCAAGTCCCTTAAAATAGAGTAGATTAAGATTAAGAAATGGCAAGAAAGAAAAAAAAAACACAGCGCATGAAATGAACAGCCTCCCGACGGAATACAGGATATTGGAACCGCATAAAAACATAACATAGGTTCATCTGAATGAACAATAAGCTACTACAGTCAAATGTTCTTAAAAGACAGCTCCGACAATTAAGAACTAGGAAACTCGAATCCTCATGGTGAAGGTGAGGCAGACGTAGGAGTAACAGATCTTGAATATGAACTCTCACTAGGGCTCCTAGAATAGCTTCTAGAAGAATACCCATCCTGATCGTATCCATGCCTGCGTGAAGACCCACGATATGCACTCCTCCACAATCTCCTCCTTGGACTAGGAGAAACACTACGAGAATAACTCCTCCTTGAGCTCCTCCTATAGACAGGAGAAATGCTACGAGAATAACTCCTCCTTGAACTCCTCCTAAAGACAGGAGAAATGCTACGAGAGTAACTTCTCCTCGAGCGCCTGGGAGAAATACTGGGCGAATAGCTCCTCCTCATACTTCTCCTTGGCCTAGGTGAGACACTGCGCGAATAGTTCCTCCTCGACCCCCTCCTCACCCTTGGTGAAATGCTCCGGGAAGCTGACCGATAGCGGCGGCTTCTCCTATAGTAATAGTTATCTGGTGAATATTGGCGGTGCCTGGACCCGTAAGGAGAGTTGGACCGGTCACGCCTGCTAATAGGTGACCTGCTGTAAGGAGAGCTAGATCGTGAATACGACCTGCCCCGTCTGTAGCGGCCATAGTAAGGAGAGGGTGATCTTGTTCTCTCTCGTTCAGAAGAGTATCGAGGAGAACGGCTCCGAGAGTGGGGAGAGTAACTAGGAGATCGACGTCGTGCTACAACAGCGAAAACTATCACATGTTAGCTGGCAAATAATATGACAGTTCTTGCTAAAACCACACTCTTTTGTAAGAACTCTTTCCCAGGGGTGTGCCATGGTAAGGTCAACACAACCCATGTGAGAGAGTTTTAGAGTGCATGCACGTGTGTATCTCTTCTCCTATTCCAAACACAAGCAAGATGAACTACGCCATTAGAAGAAGGAATTACTATCTTACCGCTTACTGTTCTCAGCCCAAGATACCTTCCTGGAGTTGGTGTCCGACCTCTACGCCTCTTAGCCTGCAAAATATAAACAAGGAATGAGGTCACGAGAATCCAAATCCTAACAGAGCAATACAAAGTCTACACTCTACACCATGCTTCCATGAATAGAAATGGGAACAGAAAAGCCGAAGTTGATAATTAGAAATCGAATGAGAAAATGGGCCAAATCTAAATCATCAAACAAAGAGAGAAATGCAGGGCATACAACCCTCTGAAATAATAGTCTGATATTTGCTTGTTGAGTTTGATTTGATTGATTAGTTGAATTGACTTTGGTGAAGAGCTGCCAACCTGCTGCCAAAAAACCTTCAGGCGCAGAAGCAAATGACTTACAAACACAAAGAACGAAAAGCAAATAATGCACAATTCAAGTTCTTACAACAAAATAGAATCAGATTTCATATTAATTGCATATTAATGGCGAGGCAAAAATAAATCATTATACTCTTACCCTCTCCACTGTAATAACACGGCCTTCCAGAACAGATCGATCCAAATATTTGACACAACGATCAGCCTCCTCAACAGTTGACATCGTCACAAAACCAAATCCACGAGATTCTCTTGTCCATGGATCAATCACAAGATGAATATCCTCCACCTGAAAAATTCAAACTCCTATTAGCTAGCATGAAAAGAATGAAATTCAAACTTATCGCAGCCCCTAATATTGGGAGAATCAACACTACAACCACCACCAGATTGCTTCACCAAATGCACAATATGGCAATACTAGAGCTACAAGAATTCTCCACCCACCAAATCCTAATCATGGAAGGGATTCCGTGCATGGCTAAATCAACACATCAAATGAACGGGAGTGAAAGCAGAAGCAGCGATGGGTGTGATTACGCATCTAGACAAGTAGATATTCAAATCCACGATACATACTCGCACCAAACAGAAATTAACTTAACATGGGATCAAGTGTGTGTGCATATGCATTGAAAAGAGAGACGGGGAGGTGTACATACTCGCACCAAACAGAAATTAACTCAACACGGGATCAAGTGTGTGTGCTGCATATGCATTGAAAAGAGAGACGGGGAGGTGCAGATAAACATACTCCAAACATACCTTTCCCTCATTTGAGAAATGCTTCTCAAGGTCTCTCTTTGAAACCCGGGCTGATAATCCCGTCACATAGAGATTGTTTCCAGGGTTCTCAATACTTGCGTCCCGGCTCCTGCATGCCATGACACGATCAGACAAGGAAACCCACTCATCAAGAAAAAGATAACGATTTACACAAAATCATGACAGATCAACAAAACAGACACTCAAAAATGGAAAACATAACAAGTATACAAATTTAATTAGGCCATGAGGAAGCACCGTGATCGGCTCCTGGAAATTGACCTTGACCTTGACACCGCCCTTGGGTCTGACCGTCTTTCGTATGGCGAAGGAGAACGAGAATACCTAAAATAAGTGAAGCAAACGAACAATTATACTAGAGACAAAAACAAAGAGATACACGCGCAAAATACCATAACTCCGTGATTTCTACAAATGAGCGTAGACGCACCTTGAACTCTTGGAGTACATCTGCACAAAACATCAAAAGAAAAAACTTAGTGCAAAGACAATAATAATATGATGAAACGCCAAGTAAATACTTACGCCAAAACAACAAACCGAATTCAATAAAAATTTACTTCAATGGATTCAAATTACCCAAAAAACAGAGTCAGGACGATCAACCAGAATGAAAAACTGTTTCTTGTCAATCAGATCAACACCTTTTGGCGCCACCGAACCATAATAACAAGTGATTTCCGAGACAAACTTGACGTTCAACAAGAATTAATTAAAGCAGATCGTCAAGAGAAATTCTACTAACTAAGATTAAGCGAAGGGAATCATAAATTCGTAACAGCCAGCCACAAACCCTTGAAAAGATAAATAAGTTAAACAACGACAAATAAGTTAAACTCCGCGAATTACAAGAGAAATAGGGGCGCTACACGCTGATTAGACGCCTATCCAACAAAAAATCAAGATTTCTACACAATTCATGAAAATTAAAATCCTGCCGAATCGCAGAAGGCATACAAACAACAGAACAATTGGATGCCTGTCCAACAAAAATCAAGGTTTTTACCCAATTCAAGAGGATCAAGGACTTACCATGCCGAATCGCCACGGAAAATCTAGTTGAATTGAAGATCGACCTACAATTTTACTCTCTTTCTCTCTCTATATCTGGCGATCTCGATCTCACGCAACTGACGCAAGTTGAAGAACAGTACGTGGAGGAGAGACCGAGAGAGGGTTTATAACGTGAGTCAGACGAATTGGAGAAGTTTCTGGAGGGCCGGACGCGAAATTTTTTATTAGATTCCAGTTTATCCTGTCTTGGCTTCCGGATTTTTTTTTTTTTTTTTTCTCTCTTCATTTTCTAGTACTAGTACACTAGTAGTCATTTTAAGAATTTATATGTAACTTTTTAATTGATTATGGAGTGTGTTGTAATTTATAATATTTTACGGAGTATGTGTTTTTGAATTTATTGAATTATAGAATTTATCAAACAAAATTATATTAGATATAAAATTTATTACTAATTTAAAGATATTACTAGTTTTTTATTAGGTTAGAATACAACGATGAACTATTAAATTGGGATGGAGGAAGTACTACTCCAGCGAGGAATTACGTGGTGTGCATCAGTGCGTTTCACAGTTATTTCTATGGAAAAGGAAAAAAAATTCTCTTATTATTTGGTTTTGAGAGAGAGAAGTGAGAAAATAACAAATTCACATTTTATGAACATTGTAGGGCATTGCGAAGGCCATCTCCAATAATAGAGTTAAGAAGCAAATTAGGTCAGAAATTAGGGCAGCTAATTAATAGGAAAATGATAATGCACAAATTATTTTTGTTTGTGCCAAAATTTAGAAAACTAAGCTAATAATAACTTAACTCACAATTGGGTCCCATTTTTTACATTTTTGTGTCATATAACAACACAATTTAACTCCATTATTGAAGATGGCCTAATGCCAAAACTGTTTTTGTTTGTGTCAAAATTGAAGTGCATAAAATTTTTGTACCATGTTCAAGGTTTTTATGAACTAAAATTTTGACACAAACAAAATTTTATTTATTTTTATTAATTGTTCTCAATGCTTTCGAACGTTGGTGGTGCCTTGATGGTTTTCTATCAAAAAGTAAAAAAGTTTTGGTGTACGCCATACGTACATTTGTGCGGGAACGGTGGAACCTTTTTGTGTTTCTTCACAAATAATTGAAGCCACTTAATTTGTTCAAAATAATTTTCTAAAACAAATTTTTTTAGGATTCCTAATAAGGCTGATGAGGGGCTTGATCAATTTTTTGCAGGATCTACTGGTAGGGATTTGATCAAATTTTCGATTAATTTTCAGACATATAGTTGAATGAAGAATTGATTTAATTTCTACTAGAGATATCCGACTGAGTTGCCTTTTTATAGGAATCTTTTAAAAAATATTTTAAACAAATTTAGTGTCTTCAATATGTGTTTCATATATTGTATATTTGGTGTGCCAAATGGTGTATTCATAGTTGGACTGTAAAGTAAGAGTTGTGGAGAAGCGGAAGGAAAAACAACGGCCAATGACGTATTTTAATAATTAATACCCGTCAATGACATTTTCAGCATTAACAAATATTCTTAGCTTGTCCTTGACGGGTATTAATTATCAAAACACGTTCTGGGCCGTCATTTTCCCGAAACGGAAACACAGTTGAAAATTCATACCCAACAATTCAGTTGACTCATGAACGGTTCACAGGGGTTACTGGTTTAACTGATTTTACTGTTTTTTTTGGAAATAGTTGTTCTACGGGTAATCGGATAATCCGGAGTCCGGACTGCAACCTAGACGTGTCGCCAAACCTATCGCCGGTCTTAACCGGCCACTTCGGTGTTGTTTTTGAAACAGTAATTGTAACCAAATGTTGTGAGAGAGTGGAACTCGCCCTAGTAGGCTTGTGATGATGGTAACCTCACAAGAACACCTCTCAATCGAAAATTGAGAATTCCACAGCAGATTAGGAACTCCGGCCCTATGATCGCTACGGTAACCTTTGTGCTCGAGGGAAAAAAAAAACACCCCTACAAAATAATAGGACATACCCCAAACCCAAAAACACAACAAATTTTATTCTGTGATTCACAAGACAGGTACGAAAATTTTCGTAATGCACATGTAAGAAGGAAAAATCCTTCAAAAAAGATACGGTGAACTTTTCCAACCCTCCAGATTTCAATCGGAAATTCTCTCTCTCTCTCTCTCTCTCTCTCTCTCAAAAAGATAATGGCAGAGTACATCTGAGGACAAACGTAAGGCCGTCAAAACTTCAACTTTGACAAACAGAATCACCAAATTTAATTGCTTAGGTACCCCAAAAAAATAAATTACAGTAATTGCTTAGACAAACAGAGCAGAAATTCCTAATACATAGTTTGAAGACAGTTATCTGAATTAAGCTGCAGGATGGTGGAATTAAGTAATAAACACAGAGGCAAAGAAAAATATCCCAGCCAACTGCCTCAGTACAAAGTATGGTCACCACATCAACTGCATCAATTCTGCGATGACGACCCTGCTGCTTCGGAATGCTGATACTGCTGGGCTACTGGAGGGCGAGGCAGCAAGGGTGGCGGCATTGTAGACTGATAAGGCACAGGGTATTGCTGATAAGGCTGAGGAGGCGGCGGCATATACCCATACGGTGGATAATAAGGCTGTTGAAATTGACCTTGAGGTGGCTGCGGCAAACCTTGATAACCATAATGCTGCTGCACTTGATGCTGCTTCTCCGAATCCGCCTTATTATCCGTCGACCCTGTGGAACCATTAGGATCCCCCTCTTGAGACCGAATGAGAGCGCCCATCCTCTGAGGATCCATTGACGGATAATATGCCCTGTCCTGCTGAGGTGGTGGAGGAATGTTGAAGTAATGCATCTGTGGTGGGGGTGGTTGCTCCTGAGTGCCTGGCGGCAGTAATTGGTTCTGCTGTTGGGATATGACTGCCCTAGGCAACAACCCACTGTGAGCCACTGACGCAACCTGTTTTGCTCCTCCATCTGAGCCTTCGCCCTCTGGTTTGGGCGCTTGTGGTCGACCCCACATCAGCTTCAGCCTCAGGCCCCGAATGACTAGCCTGTTTGATAGCTCTTCCGCGGCTTTTTCTGCGCCTTCTCTTGTCGTGTATGTTACAAAAGCACAAGCGCGTTGCAGCACCATTCGAACAGACTCAATTTCACCGTGGGCGTAGAAGTTGTCACGTAAGTCTTGCTCAGTTACTCTCTCGTCCAGCCCACCCACGTACAGGGTTTTGATGCTCTCATCCTCCGGGGCTTCCAGAGAGGGCATTTCACCTGCCTTGTTTAGTAGCTTCATTGCCACGGGATCATTCACTCTGCAAAATTTTTAGAAGAACCCGATGATGAGAATTTGTGAAATAAAAGAGCAACGCATTACACATCTATAATTGCCCGAGAACATTTATGGCATGAACAAATGAGGAGAATTATATACTCAAAAGAGTAATGTGATCACAAGTCTATGAGCACATACAGTGATACAAATCGAGTAGGCAGGAACTTCCACTCATTGCACAATATTTGGCAGAAATTTTACTACATGAACAAAATCAGGGGAAAAAAGTTTTTAACAGCATCAATCATCAACTACAAACAGCCAAGTGTTTACGCTCCAACACAAGACTATGCAACTGCATCATTAATCATATACGTGAAAGGATACTATATGTATTCACCAATTACAGAGTCAAATCAATGATAATGTGTGCATGTGTATATATCAAAACAAAGAGCATCCCGTGCAGGACTGAGAAGAAAAGAGAAAATAAATCAAATTCATGCCACATACCCATAGTAGCGATCTTTAATGTTCTGCTGGGACAACTCTCCTGTTTCAGGCATCTCATGCCTGTAAGGGCACTCAGCACCTCTTGTGCACTCACCCCTTACGAAGAAACTGCATACGTGTGCCCTGTTTCTCTTGTAATATGGTGAGGTTCTCTGGAGCTTCAAAATGGTATCATTTGGCCGCACCTTTCCGTATGAAGATTCATAATCTATACCAGCTCTGGCCTGCAAATAAACAGAGTCATGTTAAGTACCACATAACTATGGGAGAATAGGATAAAAGGCACTGACCTGAGGCTGAGGACATGAAAGGAATTACCGAATACATCAGAAGATTAAGAAATTTAACTACTGCCAGTGGTAAAAATTTACATGTATTAATTAAACCATGATCTAACTGCTAAAGAAAGAAAAACTATACAAAATTCCTACAACGACACCAATACTCATAAGAGACATCCCCAACATAGACACCCAAGATCGAGTCTCCTTCACTCATCCATTAAGGACAAAACAGAACTCAACTCATGTGTAGGCACATTGGGATTTTTTTTTTTTGTATATAAAACAAGAGGCATCGTGTTTTGTTTACGTTCATGATATACAAAAGATACTAATCAACTTTTACAATGTTCATTTAGATTTACCTATTGAACTAAGATACATGGTACTGCGCTAGAAACAGAAAGTCCTCTTTTACTGTTCTAAGAGCAGAACACAAAGAAATCTGATTAACCACCTGGTTACACTCTTATTTCTCTTATTTCAAAAGTCTTGCACATTATCCTGTTGCAGCAAGTGTCTCAAGTTTCTCTCTTTTGGAACTGTTTTTTCTCCTCTTTATTATATGCTAGCAGCTAATATCTAAGGACAGTAACTCAGATTGTGAATCGCATAAACATACCCTCCGATCATGCTCCTCGGCAAAGTATTCCCTGTTCACATCACTCTTGGGGATGGCATCGTTGGAATTGATGCTGAGGGCGGTGTCTCGAACCTGAACTGGCAATCCATATTCGAGATCCAAAAGGCAAACTTGGCAAACATTTTTCAACTTACTGCAAGTCTGGCAAATTTCACTTTTCTTATACCTTGCATCACGACCTGGCCTCCACCTAAAAACTGTAAAGGGCCTTGTGCAAATCTTACACTCCTTGTCATAATCTGCTTTAGTCTGCATTCAACAAAGCATGCAAACAGATAACATTGTAAGAGCTCCACTGAAAGCATATAGAAGTTACAACCAAGTGAAAATACTGAGCTATTTAATAATTATTGTGTTGAAAAATAAAAAACGTTCACGGCATTGGTACATGAAAATAAATCGCTAAACTAAGAAGATGCCCATTAAAGAATTAAAAAATAGAGAGAATAACACTGGAACTGTAGCCAAGTTCGCAGAAAATAGAACCAACTTTGATCTGAACAAATAAACATACACATTCTGAAAACAACTTTGGGAACATAAAAGGGCTCCTGCTTCCATTCACCGTTTCCTGATACATTTACAATTTACCCAACAAATTCCTATACAAGCAGATGCAGCCACATCGAAGGGCACATTATAGTCTATTTTGAATGTACAAGCTTACACAGACACATTTTGCACTAAACACCAAAATGTCTCCCAGTTTTTGGATTGTAAACAAACATACAGAACTTATTTAATCTGGACGTTCCAGAAATACTTCAACTAAATAGTCTGTCATTACAAGTTTCCAGATCCCACCTTTTCCTGTATAATTTTAATAAGCCGCATACAACAGAATCATGTGACCAGGAATTCCAATGTTTTGGCGAGGATGGTCACATATTTATCACCCTCCTTTTAGGTGCACAAGATAGGGGCCCTTAGAGCTAAAACCTGCACTTCAACCAGTGCCATCCAATCTATAACAGCCATCAACCTCAGTTTTCAAGACCATTAAGAGATTACTCGGTGATGATAGCCAGTCGAAATACCAATCATTTCCAACTCAATTCGAGCAAAGAATTCAAAACCCCATTCACTACTCTCCCTTTCGAGATTCCACTCTCTCCCCCTACATCAGGTACGTATCAACCGCGAGGGTCCCTTTAAAACCCATACACAATCATGCAACCTTGAGCTCTGTATTATTACGAATTAGCTCCATTATTCTTCAGCCAATAACTCAGCCTAGGGTTCATGGAACTTCAACTCTCACAATGCATGCAACCTCAACTTGCGATATGAATTCTTACTAAAAACATTAATTATCTAATACTTCGGAGTCGGGCTGCAAACGAACAGAGCCGCTCGAGACTCGGGTCAGTAAAAGCTCATTCAAGCTCGACTCAAGACATAAATAAACAAGCTCAAGTTCAAATTCTAGGCTTGTTTTGCTACCAAGCCGAGCACAAGCCAGTAGAGGCTTGGCTCGAGTTGGATTGCAAGCAAAGACTTAGTAGACTATTTAAGTTAATTACCACGGTGATCATTAGCATTTTGATACCTTGATGCACAATCCTTACAAAAACTTTTTTTTTTTTTTTTGGTATTAGGCCTATGCGAGTATATATATACGTTTTTCATTGGCCCAGTAAGGCTCGTGAACAAGCTCGAGCTGGAGTCAAGCCAAGGCCCGCTCGGCTCGTTAAGTTTTCACTGAGCTCAAGCTCGGGTTCGTTAATAACTTAATAAACAAGCTTAGCACAGCTCGGCTAGGCTCGGCTCGTTTGCAGCCCACTTCGAAGAGTCTTCAGACAAAAACTCAACCTAAGGTACTTATCAAAAAAAAAATACTCAACCTAGGGTTCAGAGAACTTCGACTCTCATACTACGAGCAGACAACTTCAATCCGTGGCTCAATTTCATAATACAAAGTACACGCATTAAACTATACGGAGGCTGGGTGAGAGATTACCATTCGAACGTATGGATTGTCACCGAGGCACGACTCGCATATGATGGGGAAATCCGATCGTTCCCAGCCATCGGCTTCGACGTTTCTTGACAACCGATGCGCCATAGTTTTACTCTATTTGGACCTTGGAGACGAGTGGGTCTCTTCTCGCCCTCTTCTGTCGCTCGTATGTCGGAGAGATCACCAGAGTACCGAAATCAGAAACCCTACCTGCGGTAATGAATCTCGACCGGAATGAAAGGAGGAAACGCGTTTGGAAGCGTCTACAACTATAAAACGGGTCGGCAACCCGAACTCAGGTGGGCCCGCCCACGGATTTGTTTGAGCCGACTTGGATACCAATTTTTTTTCCCCCTCTAATTTAAAACAAAAATTCTGACAGCAGAGACAATTTGCAGAGAATCACGCAGAGACAAACGTGTTTGGCCCCATTTTAGATCCCGAAAAAATCTAGAAAAATATTCATAAATTTTTAAATATTATTTTATGGGGCCCTGTAAAAAATCAGTTACAGCGGATATCGATAAGTATTACTTTTGGATTCGTAGGGGCGAAACTGCTCAGTTCGCCTCTACGAATCCAAAAGTAATACTTACCGATATCCGCTGGAGCTGATTTTTTACAGGGCTCCATAAAATAATATTCAAAAATTTATGAATATTTTTTGAGATTTTTTCGGGACCCTAAATGGGGCCAAACGAGTTTGTCTCTGCGGATAGCAGGGCTCAATTTAAAAAGTTAAAAATTATTAAAAAATAATAATATTGATATTATGGTTTTTAGTGTTGTTTTAATTACAACTTTCAGTTTTTTAAAAAAAAATTTATCTCATCAATGATTTTTCACAAAAATTACAATATAAAAGTTGTATAAAAAATTACAAAAAAAAATATCAAAAAATACTATACCACTAGTATAGGTTGATTGATTAATGTCGGGGAGAGTAACAAATTGCAAAACAAGAAGAAAGAAGAGAGAGATTAGGATGATACTGTATATATTTTGCACACCATGGCAAAATTGTTACTTCAAAAGGAAAATTTAACTGTGCAATAAATTACTTAGCAATTTTATTAAAGTCAACATCTCCACATGTTTTTAAATACTTTGGATTGAACCAGGAATTTTGGATTGCGAGGGGGAAGGGGAAGAACATTTTTTTCATCATTTTGAAAATGTGATTCCCATTCAATATGTCATAAAAAAAAATCATATCCATATTCTAGTTTGTTTCAAACATAAGATGTCACGATACGACGTCATGTTCATATTGTTTATTAAGATTGTTGTCATCCAAATGGAGCCGAATTTTATCTTTGTTAGAATGGTTATCGATTTGTGTAAAATACAATAGTTGTGTTCGGTTCTTAGTTTAGGCTCCGTTTGTGTGCACGTAAAATATTTTTCCTATTTTTCGGTGTTTGGTTGTATAAAAAATGATTAAAACATTTACATGTAAAATATTTTTCATTAATTGGCTGAAAATGACTTACCCTTAAATCTTTCATAAGTTATTTTCCGAAAGCAACCTGCTGCCTTCTACTGCAATTCTCAATGCTCAGTTTCATCGATTATCAATCCTGGCCTACATTCAATTCCAATATTTTCATATCTCTCCACCATTTAAGCCCTCCTCTCTCTCTACACTTTTTTGTCGATTTCTGATTTTTTTTTTTCAAGTGCCAACGAAACGCCGAAAAATAAAATTTTGAAGTTTGTTTTCTAAAAAAATATTTAACATGGAAAGCATTTTACATTGTAAAACATTTTACATTGAAACAAACAAAGCCTTAGTTTTGTTTTAGTTTTACTTTTGAGTTTTTTATGAAAACATCCCTCAAACTATCACCACTTTTTTTACTTCGTCCTCAAACTATCAAAATCTCCTACTTCGCCCTCAAACTATCCAAAACCCTCCTATTTCGTCCTCACCCTAACTCTATCCAACTTTTCTGTCCAAAAACACATCAAATGACATATTCCCCCGCACCCCACCAATGCAAGGAAGAAACTGAGGAGAGAGAGAGTTGTTTTAAAGTAGAGAGAGATGAAGGTTCATGGATGAAGCAATTGTTCTTGTGGTCCAAGTTGCAAAGTAACCATGTTGGCCTTGTGGGTGGGAAGCACACCGCCGCGAGATTTTGCACCCACTAAATAATACTCCCTCCGTCCCATAATATTTGTTCGGTCCTCAAAATAATAACATAAAAATAATACAATTTTTGCAAAAAAAAATTCTAATTTTTTTCAACAATTCATTAGATATCGATAAGTTCTTTAAATTATTAAAAAAATTGAATTTTTTTCTTAAAAGAAATACATTATTTTTATTTCTCATTTTGCAGACTGGACAAATATTTTGGAACGGAGGGAGTAATCAACCGTCGATCACAGATCACCACCTCCCTCCGGGAGCAGTTCCAGTCCAGTATTTTAAAGGTCCAGCCCGGTCCAGTTTTGGGCCGTTGTGGGCCCATCCCGGGCCCACAACAATGATCGAAATCGTTCATTTTGTAGAGCTTATCGAGTATGTCATCCATGCCAAAAATTAGCTTGATCGAACATCAATAGGTACATGAACGAAATAGATTTGTACAAGAAAAAAATGGGCAATTATTAATTTCAACTTAATTTTTGTCATTGCTTTTTTCTTATACAAATCTGTTTCATCCATGTACCTATTGATGTTTGATCAAGCTAATTTTGGCATCGATGACATATTCGACGAGCTCTACAAAATGAACGATTCCGATCATTGTTGTGGGCCCGGGATTGGCCCACAACGGCTCAAAACTGAACCGGCCTGGACCTTTAAAATACTGGACAGGAACTGCTCCCCCTCCCTCCTCCCTCTTAGCTAATCTCTTCTTCTTCGATAATCTCTTCCATTCGCTCTCTAATGATTTTGGTAATTTCGCTGAGTTTTCGATCCTACTTGGTTTTCCCAAAACCAATACATTAAATTCATAGCCACGGATTTGATTCATGGGTTTCGATTCAAACAACACTGCAAAGTCAAGACTTTTTACAAAGAAGGCGTCGGATTGAGCGACTATGCGCATTTCCTTGTAATTAGGCTCCCTAATTCGTGTAACTTGAAGCTTTTTTTTTTTTTTATCATCGTGTAACTCGAAGCTTATGGCACGGGCTCTGGTTTTGGCACTGGTTTGCAGCTGCCTGAAGTGTTGGGGAGGGTGGAAGTTTCTATTCTGCCCTTGCAATGGAGGGGGGAATATGTCATTTGATGTGTTTTTGGACGGAAAAGTTGGATGGAGTTAGGGTGAGGACGACATAGGAGGGGTTTTGGATAGTTCGAGGACGAAGTAGGAGATTTTGATAGTTTGAGGACGAAGTAAAAAAAGTGGTAATAGTTCGAGGGATGTTTTCATAAAAAAACTCTTTATTTTTCTGTGTGTTTTGAATTGTGATGTGATTTTGGTGTCATTAGAAAGCTGACTTCAAGATCTCGAAATTGATATATAATTTGCATATTTTTGATTTTGGACAAAGAAGTTATGACCGTTTGAATTTCAGTTAGTTTGAGGGGGCTAAGTGCCAAAAAAAAAGGTAGAGGAGGGTAAGTGTACGCGAGAGTTAGTTAGAGGGGGGTAATTATAATTTGCCCTAAACTAAACTAAACTCCTAACCAAACAAAGTCATTGGGCTTCGATATATAGAAAATGAATTATATGCAAAATATCAATCAATCAATTAATTAATTAATACTATACAAATGTGTTTGTGCCTCCCAACCTTGCAAACCCTCAATCCTAGTTTTCTCGACTTCCGTTTAGAGAGAGAGAGAGAGAGTTACAAGCGAGAGATTGAAAATAAAGAATTATAAGCGAGAGATTTGTAGGTGTGGGAGTTTGGTTCTATTATATATATAAAAAAAAAAGATAAATAAAGATTACACTTTTAAAATTGTTAATTAATTTTATTTACATCTTGAATTTTCATTTAATAAAAACAGATACACGTCTTCCCTTGCATAAATCGACCATAGATCACTTCTCCCTTTTTATTTTGGGAGTATTGAATACACCGCTACAATTGTTATAAAAAAATAGAGGATAAAACAGCTCATTATAATTAACGTCAGTCCTAGACACCGATATTCTTCTTTCAACAAGATTTCTCATATTTGTATTTTTTTTCTCAATTCCGTGCATTGAACAAATGCAACACTAGTGTTCCAATATCACAGAGTTTATTGAAGCATATTGGGAGAGAAAAACAATGTCAAAATGCTAGTATGCTACCGTCAACAAAAAATTTCTCCAAAAATGTCCCGTTTGGAGAACTCAATAGTTTAAAATTCACTTCACAATGTTCTGGTCATATCACAATCATTAGATTTCACTATTGAGATACTACTATCTTGGATGAAATAATTTGGGACAACAGATTTTACTGTTTCCTAATTCCTACACTTCTCCGTTCTTTTGCACTTAATTTAAATTTAAAAATTGTCTTTATTTGATTTTTTTTTGGTGCATTTGTTGATTTTGTGCCAAACTTTTGTAAGTTATTGATTTATCTCGATGAGGGGAATAAAAAAAGTAGAATTTTTTTACTTTTACTCAAGTATTTCGATAAATAACCAATTTTTAGCGTAAAAAGTGACTTTTCTTGCTAAAAAGTGATTATTTATCAAAATATTTGGGTAAAATTAATTAATTAATTATTTATTGTAAGAAGCAACTACTGCCCTAGTTCTCTTCCACCGCCCAACACTGCAAAACCCTCTTTGCCTCTGGAGTAGCGACAACTAGAACACATTCGAGAACACATTCCCCACTCTAACCTGCGGAAAACGAACATCTCCACGAGTTCAAAGTGGGAGAAAAAGTACGAGTCGCAAAACGGCTTGGCCGTAGAAGCAGAGGATTCCGATGGATCGAATCGTCGCAACAAAGGAGCTCGCCTTTCGGGTCGGGTTCTCCGGACACAGCGGCCACTTGCGGATCGAACCCCTCCCGCCCGTCGAGCGCCCCGGTCCCCTCCACCATCTACCTGACTTCATACCGGTCAGTGTTTCCTTTCTCTATGATACACAGTCTTTGTACGCAGCACATGCATGTATTGTATCGTTTGGTTACCCGTTGATGTTTTGTTGAATTTTGATTAGGTTTGTGGGTTTAGGGTTTTACCTGTTGTGGGTTTAGGGTTTTACCTGTTGATCAATTGAGTTTCTTATTTTCTTTTACTTTGGTTGGGGATAGTTGGGTGTTTAATCAAGCATTAGCCGTTTACTGTCTCACTGGACCCAATATGGTTGTTTTTTATTATTTCTGGTTACTGTGATTATGTAGGTAAAGCAAATATGGTAGTGCTCGGTTTGCTAGAATTGCTAGAACGATTTCGGGAAGGAATGGAATGATATTTACTTCCTATCCCAATCGACTGACCATTCACCTAAGTTGGCGATTGATGATTCTGTTAGCAATGCATATTCCATAATTTCCGGTGAACCAAAAGTTGGCATGAGAATTCCAAGGGACGGCCATTCCATCTCAATCTTCATTCCAGTGAACCAAACAACAACAGGGGAAAAAAATGAATGCACTTTAAGAATATGGCTGGTTGATTATGTTTATGTTTAAACTTGAATCTAGGTTATTTTGAACCATTTGTCTAGTAGCACAATAAATTGGCAGTTGTCCTTAAATTTTAGACTGTTAGGAAAGAGGACCAATGAAGTTGCAAGCTAAACTTTGAAGTTTGCTTTCCCTGATGCTGGATCATGGACTCTATGTTTAATAATTCTCACATATTTTTATAGAGCGAGATTTGCATGAGTATACTATAATTGTCACTCTGTGAAATAATGTACATTCTATGAAATCTAACAAAAGATTGATGTTCCCGGCTACCTCATTCCCATCGCCCCCTCTTCTTCCAGCTGCCTTTAGTGCGTGCGTTCACGTCTTTTTACTCTTTTCGGTCAAGAGTCTTCAGACTTTTCCTTTCTTGTATTGTATATCGTGACCCAAACTTTCCCCTTTATCATGTAGAATCGGTTGTCTAGAAGCCATTAGTTCAATATTGAGAGGTGTTTGTTCTGTGAAAGTCATGAGAAGTATCTTATCTAATAGAAAAGATGCGAGAATCATACATATGATTCTCAGTAGAGAAGAATATATTTTCTTTTTACCCTGCCATTGTTGAATAGTTACTTACACGACCATTGAGGTACAAAATGCTCCACAAGTTAATGTTTCTAGTGATTATTTGATCATCTCTTCAGCCGCCTGCATTTGCCCGGGAAACACCCGAATCAATAAAAGAGTTTATAGAGGAGGAGTATCTCTTTCCAAGATTGGACGCTGATGAGTTTTCTCCTGAAAAGGCTGGTAAGCAGTGGGAATTTGACTGGTTCAGTAAAGCAAAAATTCCCCTCGAGCCATCATTGCCACGGTCTGTTGTAGTTCCCACGTGGGAGTTACCTTTTCGACGCCGAAAGAAGGAGTCGGAGCAAGGAGAATGGGAACCCAGTTCAGTGCAGGTATTTATTGCTTGCATTCCTTTTGTGCTTGTTCTTCTGCAAAAATGCTCTGTCTTAGCTAAAGATGCAAAATCAAGCTCACACGTGATTTCATTATTGTAGTTTTGTCCAAAATTGTAATGCTGTAGGTGGAGCTTTCTGAACTTATGGTAGAAGCTGAAGATTCTGGCGGTTTGCCACGCATGGCAGGACCCGCAAAGGATTTCGTAAAGGGAAGCATCAATAAACGCCCTTTTCGTCCTGGTGGTTTGGATAATTCCCAAGCATCAGAAAGGATTCCTGTCGGTGCTTCTAATGGTCAATGGGTATGGGAGGTGATTAATGGCGGTCCTCCTCAAACAATTCCTCCTAGCTTTAAACAAAGACTGGATCTTGGTGATCTCAAGGCAAATTTACTTGATCAGTCTCATCTCAACAAATAGTTGTCATCACTTTTCTTTACCTTGGTACACTTTATTATGGTTTTCCTTCTTTGAAATTTTAAAGGCACGTTCATACTCATGGAATGTTTACAAGGATCAAACTGTAATCAAGAGCACATCTGTTGAAAAACAGGTCAGCATTTGCAGTGGAGTTATGTTCTTGTCATATAAAGGCGTTTATACATATACCTATTTCTGAATCATTTGCTTATGTATACACCTAGACCTTGTGAGTGCTACTTTTGTGAAGTATCTACACCCACTCAAGTGCATTTGCTTATGCAACACTTCTCCAACAAATTTTAATGGTTCCATCGCTTGTTGATTTACTTTTATATGTTTTCAATCTTTGCAGAATGAGTTGTATGTTCAGTTTGATGACTTATTTAAGAAAGCATGGGAAGAGGATGTGACACAGTTTGTGGGAGAGGGTCTGTATGATCTAAGCTCTGATATTCTTGATCACATATTTAAGATTTTGTTATCATGTGCAAAGAGCTCGAACCTTTTGTTTATGAATAAAATATTGAAAAGAGCTAGAATAAGTTTCGGACAACTTGGCTTTATCTATGAACTATTTATTTGGAACAATGGATATAGTACTTCCAGGACCAGGTTTGTTGCCTGTCTTACACTTGGTTGAGTTTGGATAGCAGAAATCTTGAGGAGGAATGGGAATGTGATACCATACGTTCATGATTCCTACGTTTGGAAGGGACAACAATAGAAATGTGATGCCATGGTTTCAGGATTCCCACGTTTGGAAGAGACAGGAATGGGATTGTGATTCATGATGACGCATCCAACCAGCACATCACCAGATTGAGTGAAAATTTGATCCCTCTCTTACCCATGGGAATTTTAGATTCCTGGCTCAATCAATAAAAAAAGGAAATATTGACGTTGATAAATTCTTAAATATTTGATTCCAGCATAAGATTACTGTATTAATCCAAATGCCGGAATGAATTTACTTCAGTTAATGTATACCTTCCTTCTAATCATTTTCTTATTCCTACTCAAGAAAATTCCTAGGAATTTGATTCCTAGTATTCATATTCGTATTCCTACTGAAGATTCTGGTCATCCAAACATAGCCTAAGTCTTTTTAATATCACGGAAGTACCATTGATACCTAAAAACCTATTAAAACATCAAACAATTCCAACATATTAAACGAAGAAAGTTTATAAACTGAAGATTAACTTTGACCTGAACAATGACAATACATAACTGAAAGCTCACTCCCGGTGAATTTCATTGTTCGTTGCATTAGTGAACATTTCTTCTTTAGGTGCATGAGTTTGTTATGCGGCGACTAATTGTTTGAATAGTGGATTCCATGCATTAAAGTACTAATTAGAAATTTGGGTATGATTGCTAAAATTGCTCACAATTGTTGGGATTTGTCGTGATAATAAATCGTTGGAATCAATCATAGTTATTTCAAACTAGAGAAAAGGATTATTAAACTTTGATTTGTTGCAATGTTCAGGTTGTATACTGATGACTGATATCTAGGAAACATAAGAGTTTGACTTCACATAATATACATTCCTGTCTTGAAACATCGTGCCTATTGTTGCAGAATGCATTAAAAATATGGCACTCACCTCTTAGCAAGGCTGGTTTATTGGACTGTGGAGAACATCCTTAGAACTCTCCACCCTCGATTAGGGATAGAAAACTTTTCCTTTTAGATATATTCTTTTCTCTCTTATTTTGCATATTATGTGGATCTTCTTCTTTTTTCCTTCTCATTTTTCTTTAGCTATGTTGACTTGCTAATGGAAATTCATTTTCTTTGTCTTTTTGTTTAGTATTTATTTGGGGATTAAACTATGTGTTTTTGGGTAAAGGTCATGTGTCAGAGTCAGAAGAAGCTGAAGTCGATGAGGAAATTGTTAAGTTGGAGTCCGAGTTGGAAGCTGAAGTTAATATGGATACAGTGTCTGGTGGTGTTTTTGCCCCTGAATCATCGATTTTGGATGAGATTTTGTCAGTTGAATCAGTTGGGTCGATTTCGATATTGCACAGAACCGGTGATAGTGGTGGTTTGGAGCATAAAGAGGTCTGTATAACTTCTTGTGTTGTTTGCAGTCCATATCTCTCCATGATATTGGTAAATGATTGCTTTTATGTGCAGGCCTGGGCTGTGAGAGAAGGCGGTGAAGAGATTGCAGAGCATTTTCATGAACTTGTTCCTGACATGGCACTTGAATTTCCCTTTGAACTGGACAAATTCCAAAAGGAGGTACTTATTATTGCATGATTTATGTCGCCATAGTTTTGCACAAAGTTTTGGAGCACTGGAAATACTCTCTCAGTATAGTCTACGGCATGCATTTTAGGAGCTTCATATGTTAAAATAAGTTATTAGCTGAATTCAAGGGAAAAGAATTTCAATGCTGTCCTTTCTTACTAATTGCTTTGCTTTTGTGCATGATATCATTCACTTCATTGGTATTTATAAAGTATTCTTCATTTTTACATTATTCTTTGTTCCTCCTCTGTTCTTTGGGATCTCTTTTTTCTTCTTGGAGTTTTTAACTGGCTCTGATATTCATTCTCTGTATGTTAGTTCTTTGAATTGATATGTAGTATAAAGTCCTTTAATACTTAGCTTCTGTGCGGGGCATGTTTGATTCCAGGACTAAAGGAGTGGGATAAGGGCACTGGCAAACACAATGGCCACAAGTTTTCCCATTGCTTTCAGACTCAAGCTTGTTGCACCGAGCATTAAATGGGATTAGAGAAGAATGGATTGTTTAACCACTTTGGGGGTGTTTGGGAGCCAATTGAGTTTATGTTGTGAATTGTAGAATTTAGAATATGATAAGAATAGATTAGGAATACATGGAAGGGTTTGGATGATATATGCAGAACAGTTTTGCCACAGAGTAATGTTTGTAGGTATAATCTGAAGTGTTTTTTGACCATGTTGCCATTGCCTAGGATATGTTAATTATTTCGAAGGGTAGTAATTTTTTGAAATTGCTATGGGTAAAGTAGTCTTAAAAGGAGAATCCGATATGAGAATGCAAAAGCTCCTCCAGAACTGATTCTAGATTGTGCTTCTATCTGAGAATTTCCAGAATGTAGTCTGCAATTTATCCCAAACACCCAGAACCCCAAAACAATACATCCCAAATGTGAAAATCCGGCTCCCGAACACACCTTTAGTCTACGATGTATGGGGCTACCTAATACCATGGGAGGAGGTGGTATTGGCTAGTCCCCTCCTCTCGGGATTATCTACCTCATACAGTAGTCAGAAATAATTATTCTCCCTTTATCTCACTATAACCAGACATATGATTACTGCTCAACTGGTACATATGATTTCATTTATTATTCAGTGGATCCCACATGTTCTCTTCTAAATACATAATTCATGTTTTCCAATCCTCCCCTGAATAATAGTCTTATTATTCTTGTGGTCTGTGTTACATGGACCAGGGACAGGTGTCGGGCATGGTAACGTGTCTAAGCATTCGACTCATCTCAATCATGTCTCCCAAGTACATGGAAGACATGCCAAACTTTCCTTATTTTTTTATTTTCTTAGTTCTAAGTTATTGAAAGACGAAATAAAGCATTTCACACATGCTATGAGAATTCTATGTCTTGATTCATTTACATGTTTTGGTGCATGAATGTCTGATGCATGTACCGGTAGGTATCCCATACCTGTACCAAAGTGTCAAGATGCAGGCACGTGATGTGGATAGGAGTCCATGTGAAATAGGTTGGAACTTGCAATAGTATGCTCTGTTGTTCTAGTCGATGTAATTTCTCATTAAAGTCAAAGTCCTTTGATTCAATGCTAATATTTGGGTTTTTGTTATTTGTTCTGATGACATGCTACCAAACTTTTGATTTGCATCTCAACTCAAAGTTGCCTTTTTTGCCTTTATTGTACAGGCTATTTATTATCTTGAAAAAGCGGACTCTGTTTTTGTGGCAGCTCACACATCTGCTGGGAAGACAGTTGTTGCAGAGTATGCATTTGCTTTGGCATCAAAAGTATGAGTTCTCTGTCTATATTGTCGCCAGTTGGTCATGTCTTTCTGTCTTCATATGAACCCTCTGAAGCATGTTCATTTCTGATTTCCGAATTAAATGGTCTCCATATGCTGTATTCAAGCTTCTTGTTTATTGTTATGGTGCTTTTGTGCTGAGACTTTGAAAGTAATACGTATGTCTGCAGCACTGTACGAGAGCTGTGTATACTGCTCCAATCAAAACCATTAGCAACCAAAAATACAGGGATTTTTGTGGGAAATTTGACGTTGGCCTTCTCACTGGGGATGTAAGCTTGAGGCCAGAGGCTTCTTGTCTCATCATGACCACTGAGATACTGCGGTCAATGCTTTATAGGGGTGCTGACATCATACGTGACATTGAGTGGGTAAGGGGTTCGTTTTCTTTTGGATTATGATTGCCCTTACTGTTGGTTTCCTTCTTTCATTACCATTACAGCTCTTATTTTCCTTGTTGGGATTTCTAAGATTTTTTTGGTTACTTTTCCATGCATGGCAGGTAATATTTGATGAAGTGCATTATGTTAATGATGTGGAAAGGGGTGTTGTTTGGGAAGAAGTTATTATCATGCTTCCAAGGCATATCAATATTATCCTTCTTTCAGCCACGGTAAGTGCTTATTGATGTGTCCTTTATTTATATTTATATATTTATACTATATATAAAAGCATGGAGGAAGCAGCTGGTGGCCGCTTTTGTCCTAGCTTCCCGAAACCCACTTTACACATTAAATTCCCAAATTGGCCACTAGAAACCTGGCTTTCAATGGCCAATGCAAATGATGGGGATGGAAATCGTAACCTACATTCAATCAGCTGTGTGATTTCTTATTTATAACTTCACGTAGATGTGGGATTGCGTCCTACCTTCTAATAACTGCTTATGAATACTTGTTGATCTTACCTTTTCAATGTACAACTAACCTATCCATATCTCTTTGTGTTCTGTTGGAAAGTTTATTATTCTAATAAAACACCACTTTGTTTTGAGTATTAGGGATTCATTTCGCTGGTTGTTTCACGTCCTAATTGTATTCACACAAACACCATGTGTACATATAAGAATCATGTCTTTAAATAGTGGAACCTGTTAACGCATCCAACTCAAGACCAATTGGCAATGAGTGGAGAGGCCACCCTGGCTCATATACTAGTTGGAGAAGATAATTAACCGGTGGGACAAATTCCAACACTCTCCCACACGTGCGACCCCCGACTCGCATGTGGAGAGGTAAACAGAAGATCCATAACACGTGGATCACAACAAATAACGGTGCACTTATGGCACAAACAAGGGGGAACAAATTCTCCAAAAACCCTAGCTCTGATACCATGTTGACTCATCCAACTCAAGACCAATTGGCAATGAGTGAAGAGGCCGCCTAGGCTCATGTACTAGTTTTGGAGAAGATAATTAACTTGTGGTACAAACTACAACAGATCCTACTATGCATAAAGGATCAGATAAGAGGTGAAGTGATTCGGTGAACTATTTTGGGGGTTATAAAGCAGCCTGTAAAGTATCAACTGGAGTCAATCAATTGAGTAGTTTTTTGGTTCCCTTTGTCTGTTATTTTGAAGACTTTGACAACATTTTTTCCTAAAGATTTAAGACACAATAATACTCGCTGTCTTTTCTTTTGAAGTTTCGCTGAAACTTCCGTCCACTTGAATGTGACTACTAATGTGAACTTGTGAAGGTAATTATACATTTCCTGCATTATGTGATTTCTTTATTAGGTGATGGGTGATAATAAGTTTTACTGCCCCCTCACTATTTATTTTGTGCTTGCATGTGACTGATATGGTAGGAGTACTTTCGTTGCCATTTTTTCAGTTACCAACACAAGTATTTGCTAGTAACAATCTCACAATCATCTTGGCAGGTGCCAAATACAATGGAATTTGCTGACTGGATTGGTCGAACGAAACAAAAGAAAATTCGTGTAACCGGGTAATGTAGCTTTCTGTGGTAATTAAAGTTCTGTTCTTATTCTCTCTTATGTAGGTCCATCTGATGGATTTATCTTCGCTTTGATCCTAGTGTTGAATTTATTAGTATGCAACATTGAGCATGGATGGAACTGTGCTTTTATTTTGGTTACATTTTCAGAATTAGCTTTATGCCATTTTTTATTGAATAATTAGGGAACCAAACGAAAACCAGTTCCTTTGGAGCATTATAATTTTTGATAGTTTTCCTACCATTTTTGTTTTTGTTTTGTTTTAATCAGGACAACTAAGAGACCGGTCCCGCTGGAGCATTGCCTCTTTTATTCTGGAGAACTTTATAAAATTTGTGAAAGTGAAGTCTTCTTGCATCATGGTTTGAAAGCTGCCAAGGATACATACAAGAAAAAAAAATCGACTACAGTTAGCGGCGGCACTGGAACATATCCTGGTGTTTCAGCAGGCCATGAAGGGAGTCGTGCTCATATACGTGAAAGTTCTTCTCGGGACAAACAGAACAAACATTCTGGATTTAACAAGATAGGGAATTTCCCTGGTATGGGTGGTGGGAACCAAACCAGTGGTAGCAATCGGGGGTCCTGGAGATCAGAAGCATCTTTGTGGTTGTTGCTTATCAATAAACTTTTGAAGAAGTCGCTACTACCTGTATGTGGATTTTTGTGTCTTTCCCATATTTAGTGAAACGGCTAGAATAAATTGCTTCACCTTTGTTGGTGTACTGCAATTTAGTTGCTTTAAATAGTCAACACATACATAGGGTTCATGTTAGTGGTAAAAATATGCTTTGAATGTGGATGAATCGAGTTGAATTTTCCAACAGGAATTCTGCTGACATAGGAATTATCATAGAATTGGTTTCACTCCAAGAAAGATGTCCGCTAAGAGGAGGTCATCCCTTATTCCCATTCCTTCCTCACGTCAGGAATGGGGGCCTACTTCTGGATAAACTCAATTGGCTTAATGACAATCTAAATCTAGAGTTTAATGGTAGAACCGTAGAAGTGCCTCTATCAGAATTGAAGTCCCTTGAAAATTCTTCTGTTGGTAGTTTTATACTTTTATTGATATAGTTTGAGCATCTCACTGTCCCGTGACTTCAGGTGGTTATATTTTGTTTCTCAAAGAATCGGTGCGACAAATCAGCTGATAATTTAACTGGCATTGATCTCACAAGTAGTTCAGAGAAAAGTGAAATTCGGGTATTCTGTGACAAAGCATTTTCAAGGCTTAAGGGATCTGATAGAAACCTACCACAGGTTTGTTGCCCATTTTTTTGATTCATTAGTTTGACCAATCATTGCAGTCAGGCGTATTATTTTGCTACAGGTGGTCAGAGTTCAAAATCTTCTACGTCGAGGGATTGGTGTACATCATGCGGGCTTGCTTCCAATCGTTAAAGAAGTAGTTGAGATGCTTTTCTGCCGTGGTGTGATTAAGGTGAATTGTCTGTGCCAAGTTCACATCAGGTTTTCCAGAATGATGTTAAAGTCTCTGATGGGCCAGCAACTTAAAGTGGGGCTGCAAACAAAATATTTCTTGGATAGCAATGGTCTTCAGCATGTGGTTTGGTTGTTATGGTTATTGTAGAGGGTGAGATTGGTTGACATTTGTCTTTCTTCTGCAGGTTTTGTTTTCAACGGAGACGTTTGCAATGGGAGTTAATGCTCCAGCTAGGACGGTTAGTGTTTTTGGTTCTAATTTTTATTATTCTTTATCGTTCTTTGGATATGCCATAGACTAGAGTGTCCCCAACTCATTTTCAAGTTGAGAAAACTTTTACAAACTGACTACATCCATATACTGAGCCTGAACAGCTGCCCCTGAAATCTTGGTTCTTGAATCTGCTCTAGTGAATTGGCCAAGTCCCCCTACTACACGTGGGTGAATTTGTGGCTTTAAATTAATAGATTCGCTGTGGGTTTAGCTGATTTTCTATTCAATCATTAGCTGGGCCCAGTTGATTGGTACATACGTCTTAGTTTGGTTTAGTTTTACAAGTACGTGTTCGTTGAGTCCTTAGATTTTTGAATTGTAGTTTTATCCTTATCTGCTTTAGCTTTTGGGGTTTGGTGCTAGTTTTGATCTAACTCTATTCTTTTCTTAAATCTACTTTGGTCAAAATATTTATTGGCTTCTTTCTACGGTTCCTTAATTGGATCAATTTGCCTAGCTTCCTGATTTTTTGTTTGTATACTCTACTTTTTATTTGTTGTTTAACTTTTTTGAATCGAGTTGGTTTCAAATTGCTTAATGTTTGGAGAAAACATTGCAGCACTGCATGAAGTACCAATCATATTGTTTTTTAAAATTTTAATGTGCACATTGCAGGTGGTTTTCGATATGTTAAGGAAGTTTGATGGCAAAGAATTTAGGCAATTACTTCCTGGAGAATACACTCAAATGGCCGGTCGTGCTGGCAGGAGAGGACTTGATAAAATTGGTACAGTTGTCATAATGTGCCGTGACGAAATTCCAGGAGAGAGTGATTTGAAGCATGTTATTGTTGGCAGTGCAACAAGGCTGGAATCTCAATTTCGACTGACCTACATCATGATCATGCATCTTCTCCGCGTTGAAGAATTGAAGGTAAATTTGGGCTCTGGATGTTGTGAAAATGATGTATGTCAAACTGTATTCATCTCTTGGTCTTAGCTATTCCCTGCCGATTTACATAGCATATCCTTGAAAGCATTTTGCAAGGCAATATGCTTCAGTTGTAGCGGTGGAGTCTTCATCATTTTTGATCCAATATTAGCGTTTCTTCCCACCTCCCTCCCTCCCTCTTCTGTAAATCACATCCAAAAGTTTTTCGTAAAAGCTCTTTGTGCCTAAATAATAGGTGAGTGATTCCCAACTCACTAATTTGGACATCTTTCATTATGTAGCATTTCCTTGTATGTTTTGCTAGTTAGTGTGACCTTATTCATACTGCAATATTAATTATTTTAATATTGTCTAGAGAGAACTTTTGTCCACCCGACGTGTTGCCATCCCATGGTTCAACTACTCTTTTCTTGGTGTGTACATCTATATAGTACTCCCTCTTCCCACTTTGTTGTGCCTATTTCCTTTTTTAGACATCTCAACATATTGTTTATATCTCTTAATTTATAACATTTTATATATTCAATATGGATCTTGTTTGATAGATCTCAATTAATTCTTTCAAACAAAGTTTTTGAAATTGTAAAAAATATTATAAATTGTGAGATATAGACAATTTTTTATAAAGTGCCAAAAACAAAACAGGCACAACAAAGTGGGATGGAGGGAGTATCTGTCTTCTCCTCTGCTTCCTAGCTCATTGAAGCTGGGATAGCCTCCAGTCTCCACGAATTAACACTTTGCCAAGCAAAGCAAAACACTGCCTACTTCAATTCATATAATTAAATATTGTTCACACACTACCACTCTGCCATAAATAGTTTCTTCCTCCCTTAGAAGTTGATCGAGCCATAGCAATCCATAGTTGTCATACTTTGGGGATATTACTGTTATCTCTACAGGTTTAATTTTTCCTGGAAGTGAATTTTGCCTTGATGATTGGCGATGACTGCAGGTGGAGGACATGTTGAAAAGAAGTTTTGCTGAATTTCATGCTCAGAAGAAACTCCCAGAGCAACAACAACTTCTAATGCGAAAGCTTGCGCAGCCTACAAAAACTATTGAGTATGTATGTTAAGAGACCTCGTTATGCTGGTCAACCTTTTGGTCTGTTGTTAAGCTGTACATTTTAGAATGTAACCTTTCTGTGCTTTATGAGGCATTTTGTGCTCCAACCAATGCAAGATTGCCTATAAAATGGTTTTCCTCCAAATGTTGTGTGTGACATGGGGCTTAAAGAAGGAAAAACTCAGGTTCAGTTCCTTGGATGCTAGTGGTTGAGTGGTCTATACAAACAAGTCATGTGGCTGTTTTGCTTGCTCATGAGTGTTGGCTAACTTGGTTTTACTGCTGGGAGCCATAAATGCTGGCTTGAATATTGCTGTGGCACGGACTTGATGGCCACTTGCATCACCTGCACTGAAAGAATTCTACTACAGTCTTCTCACTTAATGCAAAAAGCGCAGTTCTTCAGAAAATTTAGCCTTAATGGTCTTTATTTGGCAGTTGGTTTCATGGGATTTTCTCACAGTTTGGTTATCCTATGTTTGAATTAAATCTTGCTTGGTGCTACCAAGAATTTTTAAAGTAAAGTCAGTCTTTAGAGTGTACAGATATTGAGTCGCACTAGTTAGATTTAAAATTTGGTAAAGATACTGAAGTAGAATGCTGCAGCTTTCGAGTCAAGATATAGTTAGGTTGTTATATATTTTAGTCCGTTATCATAGGGATAGAGTTATGTAGGTCGAATTTATAGACATCAAAGAGGATGTTGGACCAGTGGTGTCTTGCAGGATAACAACTTCTGTAGCAATCAATGCCTCATAAATCTGTGTAGTTCAAAGATGGAAAACTTCATTAACTATACATCCCAGTAATGTACTTGTTACTACCATTTCACATATTATATTAGCAAAGAGTACTGTATTATACTCAAGTCGACGTGGAGTCCTACTTATCTCATGGAACTGCATTTTGCCTTTCACTATAATTGCACATTTCAATAAGTATGGTTTTATGCATGTAGATGTATAAAGGGTGAACCAGCAATTGAGGAATACTATGAGATGTATTCAGAAGCTGAGAAATATAGCAACCAGATGTTAGAGGCTATCATGCAGTCCTCCTCATCCGAAAAATTTCTTATTCCTGGAACAGTTGTTGTTGTGAAATCACAATCAGTGAGTTCTTATCTCTGATTTGTTTATTCTTATGATTTAGCATTTGTATCCTTTTGAAAATAAATTTGAAGTGTGTGTGGTGTTGAGGGAGCAGTTTCTTCTGCATTATTATTATTATTTTTTGGTTTATGGTTAAAATTGAGTTCAATGCACCTGAGTTAAAGGCTTCATTTGTCCCAAATAACATTATTAATGCACAACACTTTTATATTCAGGGGATTTGTTTGTTTATAATTGACAGGCCCAAGATCACTTGCTTGGAGTTATTGTGAAAGCATCTTCTGCCAATACTAAAAGAGTAGCTTTAGTCTTGACACCAAATTTACCATCAACTTTGCAAGCTTCCTTTACTGGTAGTTTGGAAGATAAGAAGACTTTTGAGTTACAGATGCTGTTACCAAAATCAAAACGTGGTATCGACGATGACTATTATTCTTCCGGCTCTTCTCGTAAAGGATCTTATACTATCAACATAAAATTCCCTCATCGTGGTAGTGCCGCTGGTATAAATTATGAGGTTAAAGAAATCGATAATGGAGATATCCTGTCTATATGTGCTAAAAAAATAAAGGTGGATCAAATTGGACTTCTACAAGATAATAATAGTGCTGCTTATTCCAAGACTGTGCAAGAGCTATTGGATGCAAAATCTGACGGGAAGTACCCTCCAGCCCTGGATCCAGTGAAAGGTATGCTCCTTCCAAGCTCAAAAATAAAGTTATTCCCAAACAGTGGACTACGTCATTTTTATAACCATCCATTCATTTTAGTTTGAAAACGAAGAAATTTGGGTGTGTGTTAGAGCTTCATTCCGTAGTTTAATTGTATTATTTCTTGACAACATGGCATAATACCTTTGTTGGGGGTGTGGTTGCATGCCCATCTTCAAAATCTGTATTTGTGTTGCCTTGGGGGCTTGGATTCTGTAAGGCCATATTAGGTCTTAGGCCATCCATAGTGATTCTATTTGACATCGTTCTCTCTTCTTCACAAAACCCAGTTTTTATGGCTCCAATATCAATTATACTTGGGTTAAAATAGTTTCATGAATAAGAAAAAAAAGAAAAGAAAAAAGCAGGTTAGAAGTGTCAGATGTTGGGGGTAAGTCTTGTGGTTAGGGTGTGGAGAGTTGATTAAGTTCTTCATAATTTGTGTACCTGAGTTGTGAGTACTTTGAATGTTCCGGTTAAACTTGACTTTCTCCAAGGTTGAGCTTTCTAATGGAATGGAAGTTGCATGGCAGATCTGAAGATGAGAGACATGGATCTTGTGGAAGCTTATAACAAGTGGAATAGCCTATTGCAGAAGATGGCACAGAATAAGTGCCATGGGTGCGTAAAGTTGGAGGAGCACATCAAGCTAGCAAAAGAGATAAAGAGCCATAAAGAAGAAGTCAGTGCTTTGAAGTTTCAAATGTCAGATGAAGCACTTCAGCAGATGCCTGACTTTCAGGGTCGAGTACGTACCCAACATACAGCCTTTTTCTTCTTCTTTTTTTTTTTTGTTGTTGTGAAACATCAATAGTAGCCATAACTCAGCATGTGCCACTTTTGTTTTCCAAATGCCAGTTTTCTGTCTCTATCTCAGTATGTATTACAATCTTCCCTCCTAGACCCTTCCTTAGTGGTCCCTTCTCTTAGATTCACAAGATCACTAAAAACAACAGAAGTCATCCTCTTCTTTCTAGCAGAATGAAAGTTCAGCTTAATGTAATTACCAAATAGCAAAATAAAATAGAAAAAGTGAAAGGTAAAATGAAACTGGCTGTTGGAAAAGGGAAAATAAGAGAGAATAATTGGGTGCAAAAACAGTGGTGTGTTGTTAAATTAACCTCCCATAGAAGCATTAGGTTTTCAGGTGTAAATCATCTTATGATCTAAGGAACAAGCTCTCTTCACGTCTTCTGCAGATAGATGTTCTGAAGGAAATTGGCTGTGTAGACGCTGACCTGGTTGTTCAGATCAAAGGGCGAGTTGCTTGTGAGATGAATTCTGGGGAGGAGTTGATATGCACGGAGTGCTTGTTTGAGAATCAACTGGATGAACTGGAACCAGAAGAGGCAGTGGCGATAATGTCTGCCCTTGTGTTTCAGCAGAAGAATACGTCTGAACCTACACTTACTTCCAAGCTTTCCCAGGCTAAACAAAGGTAATTATTTTTTAACTATTTTTCCCTGGTCGTATTTGTTCGTTTGATTTCTCAGTGTTGAAGGGGTTGTAACTGCAACCTTAAAACGTGAACCTGGATTTACAACACCATAACAACGTGGTGCATGAACTGTACTGCAGTTTTGGTAACCTTGATCTTATTCTTGCCTGTATGTGAGACAACACTATACTTAACCTTTAAAGAAATTCGATTCTGAGTTTCAAATGTCTCTCCTTGCCGGTGATTCTCTTGAGTATCCGGGCTTAGGTTGTCATATTCTTGAATTGGAAAAATTTCCAGTAATGAAAAAGCCATGGGAACCGATGATTTGGTGCATGGATTGACACGTGGGGCCCACTCTGGGTCCCACACGGATAATCCGAGCCATTCCATAATTTTAAATAAATTTTTCGGTGGGCCTGAAAAAAAAAAATCAGCTCAATATGATAAGTGTTGATCCAACCTTCCAATTTTTCATTCAAATTACAGATAGTTGGTTCCCATAGGACTCGCAAGTTTGAGGTGAGAATGCTTTTTTGAGTTTGTTGTTGGTTATGCTTTGGTAAAGCATAATGTTTTGACACTAGCTATGTTTCTATAACAATTAAAAAAAATGACTCCATAGATGTATGTACATGATACTGAATGTACATTAAGTATTGCGTCTTGTACTACATGAATTGGCTCATATTTTGTCTGTTTTAGCACATTGCTCCACACTAATACCATATCTCCATGCACTTAAAGATTGTATGAAACTGCCGTAAGACTTGGGGAGCTTCAAGCACAACGCAGCGTACAGATTAACCCCGAGGAGTATGCTCGGGACAATCTTAAGTTTGGCCTTGTTGAAGTGGTCTATGAATGGGCAAAGGTTCTTTTCTTTCTCAGAGTTATGTTTTGTTTTTACTCTTGTTTAAAAGCACATCATCAGAACCTATCACTTGTTCCTCAAATGATTTGCGCTACTTTCTCCTGTGATAGGGCACTCCATTCGCAGATATCTGTGTACTTACGGATGTTCCCGAAGGGCTGATAGTGAGGACTATTGTAAGACTAGACGAGACGTGCCGTGAATTCAAGAACGCTGCTTCAATTATGGGTAATTCTGGTCTATACAAGAAGATGGAATTGGCTTCCAATGCAATAAAGCGTGACATTGTTTTTGCAGCTAGCTTGTACGTTACTGGCGTCTGATCGTGTTGTTACAGCCTGAAGGCATTTGTTTAGCTCACCCTCTAATAATAGGGAGGTGCTTAGGGAAGAAAAATGTTGTACATTAGAAATGTTGTACATTAGAGATGATGTGATTCTAGCTATTGTTAGTACGCAGTTCCAAAAAAAGAGAAGAAACTGCTGTTAGTACATAAAATTCAGTGGAAATTCTGGAATGCTTGGTTGGTGATAAACAGGTAAGAGGCTGTGGATTGAAATCTGTATAGGAAGACTGTTAAATCTTTTCCAAAAAAGTCTCCAAACACAATAGTGTCTGAGCCGTTCGATTCATGTGGACCTATGTGCATCTCTGGACGCAGTTGTATCCGGATTTGTGTTTTAAAGTTGTGTTGGTAGTTTTGCTCAATCCGTTTTAGGCCGCTTCACAGGATGGATGGGTGGAAATGCCTTAAAGATGATTTCCAATTGATTAAGAGCATTAGCATTAATAGTGGGATTTTATTTTTTCGGGAAGAAACGTAAATGCCCACCAAATAAATATTAGTACTATTTTATGCTCCCCTTGAATAATTGCTTTGATTTGGTTTTAAGAAAAGTTTTTCACTGTTTTATTTTGTATAAATGTATTTTAAAATTTATTGTTTAGTATGCTTTGGAAATTGTGTTGCGTATAATTGTAAGTGCTAGAAGATAAATTCTCTTTCGTATTTATGTGAAAGAGAGTATAGAAATCATTTGACTTTGTTTTTTCCTTTTTTCCTCACAAATTGAAGATCAAAATACAAAAGTGTCGAGTAAATAGCCTGCACACGACGAATCACTTGTTTTTTCTTATTTCATTCGATTTGGCTGACCGAAAATAATTTTAGGAAAAAAATGAGGCAAAAAATGTCAACAGTAACAAGAGGAATATACATAAGGTGACATTTTTTTTTTCATTTATTGCTCCTTTAATCTTGAAGCAAAAGCATGCAATAATCGCAAAGAGCCAAATCGTTAAGAGCGTTTAATGGTCTTTTTATGGCATTAATTATTACACTTGTCCAAATAATCTCTACAGCCTAGAATGAAAATTAAACAATCTGCTTTTAACCAAGTCCGGGTAAGGTTTATTCTCCTACACTCGGCTTGAGCAATAGGTCCCTCATTTGGACAGGCACCACCCATCAAAACACCCCACATCACGGGTTTAATACGATAATTTTTTTTTTTTTTAACTGAGGTATTCGGATCAGTTTACAACCGTCTCGATTAATTATATGAGAATCAATCTCATCGTCCATTATGAGAGGGTCTATTTAAGTTCACTCGACGGATGCTCTTTGCTGAAGACACTAGTATTTCATAGCTACTCCAATTTTGATTCATTGAAGGCTTCTTTTTTTTTTTTTTTTTCCCCCGCTTAATTTTGCTAGGTAATCAAACTTAAAAACTTTATTACTCACTCTGTGCCAAATTGCTTGACCTTTTTGGATAGCAGTGTATTTTGTATGCAAATTTTTTTTTATTATCACGAATTTTTTTGCCAAAAATTTTCAAGTCCATTTAAATATATCATTGAGAATATAAAAATTGCTGTACATTTTTTTCGAAAAAACATCCACAAAATATATTAATTTTTGCATGCAAAATGCATGATTACCATTTACCTGAATATGTCAAGTAATTACAGAGGGAGTACATTTTTTTATAAGTTCGAACGACTTGACTTATAATTATTACCAACACAATCTAAGTTTAGATCGTGATAAACTTTTAGGTTTTATCTTGGATATTTTCAAAAATATCTGGGCAAAAGTAATTTTTTTGGAATTTTCCGATTTTTCTTGTCAAAATGATTCAATAATCTATAAAATTTTGGCACAAAACTAACAAATACGAAAAAATTTAAATAGAAACGAAATGCCAAAAAACTAAAAAAGCCTAACAGGAACAAGGCCCAGCATACTAACATAGTAAACATCCCTAGAGGGAGAAAAAAAAGAAGTAATATCACAATTCATCAAACTAATGCTTTGTTTGGATTGAAATTTGAGATTTTTTTTGAAAAATAGTAAGAGTAATGAGTGGAGAGAGATAGAGAGAGAAATGCTAAAAATAGAGAAAATCTAGGAAGAATTTAGTGGATATTTAAAAAAAAAATTCTTTTGAAGTTGAAAAGAGAACAAGACATAGAGTTGAATAATTTAGTAAATTTACTACCGAGACAGTTCTCTGTATTCTTATATTTTCAATGCAACTGCAATGGAACACAAAGGTGATGAACTCCACACGTTTTGTGTGGGGCACTGAATAATTTCTACTGCAGCAGTTACGTACTTTGGGATTTGTGATCCTGTGACTGTTCATTTATTGGTTGAGAATCTTCAGATTCATGCTTTATAGCTCCATGAAATGAAATCGAGCATTCACTTCCGCTTTGGCAAAAAAAAAAAAAAAAACCATTTTTAATTGCTCGCTCGCTCTCTCTCTCTCTCTCTCTCTCTCTCTCTCTCTCTCTCTCTTAATGGCCCTCTGTTTCTTTCCCATAAATTGGGTGTCTCTCCTGTGTCTTTTCTTGGCCTTAATTTTCAATCTCACTTCCTTCCTCATCCCTCGTTCCGAGTCTCTGTTTCTTCAGAAAATCTCTGAAAGTGAAGGGCTTTGGATAGCATGTCATGGGCTGCCCATGGGACAATCGAGAGATGTGGGTTTCATCTTCTCTATAAGTTGTTCTCTTTTTGGTGATTTTCTTTTTGATGATAGATATATTGAGGGTGGTTTTGTGATTATATTGTTTCAGGTTTGAAAGGTATGTGTATGATTACTTGATGAAAAATGGTAAGGGTGAAATTGCAGAGATCTTCAGGTGTGAGGCTAATCTCCCCTTCGATCCTATGTCTCCTCCTGGTAATCTTTCCATAATATTCTTTTCCATCTCCCTCCCTCTGTCTCTCACACTGTCACACACACACACACACGTGTGCGATCGTACCTGCATTACTGCACCGGATCCCATCAAAACTCCACACGCGAAAGTACTACTGGGATGGGTGACTCTGGGAAGTCCTCGTACTGCACCCTTTTTTAAGACTTTCCGATGCTCCTAAAAAGAACACACACAATAAAAGGAATTTTTAATCATATGATTGTACAGAGTTCAAATCTTCTGTTTTTTTGGTCAATCGATAGGAGGGGATAAGACTCGAACCCCAACACTTCGGTTCAAATCCTCAGTACCCAAAAATGTATGTATCCATACTTCGGTGCAATTCCAGGCATTATAATATCACGCGATAATTTTCACATCTCTCAAAGTTCCACTCGATATAATACTTACTGAAATTGCATCTAAAGAACTGTACACAATTTTTTTGATAAAGAGTATCAGAGGGGGTTTCAGTTTGGACGTGCCACTCGGGTATAACGTTTTATTCCGGGCAATAGTTGTCTTTTAATTACCAACGTTAGGAATATGTGGAACCATAGGATATATCTGGTTTCGTGGCTTACGAATACGAAAAAGAAAGTGATTGGAAGTGCAGACAAGAACTCGGATTCACATAGTTCACCCAATGTAGATGGTAGAAGTTTAACGTCGTTGTTAAAACAAAGAAACAGGAGGAATACCTCAGAGTTGGCCTATCACAATAATATATGCAGCCTAGAGTTACAGGTCTGTCAAAAATATATAAAAGTAGGGTAAGTACCATTATGTAAAACACCCTGGGATCCACGACTAGGTGACTGGTACGATTAGGCTGCACACTCCATTACAGATCATGGTTAGAATACAACTGATCAAACGCAACTTGTTTTTGAACTAAGATGAAAAACTAGAAAGATGTCCTGATGAGATATAAGGAGATTGGTTATTGTTATGATTGAAGCAAGCCTAATTCTCGCAGTGAATTTTGCTTCATGTTGCTTGGTTTACAGACTTTCAACTTGCACTGATCTTTTCTTTTCTTTTCGTTTCCCTTAATTCTTCCAGCGATTGATGTTCCTGATGGTTTTCTCCACGAATGGTGGTTGATATTTCATGAAATATTTAAGGGGTGGAAACAAAATAATTCAAACAATAACGAAGGTTCCTCCTACATGGTGATTTTTTAAAATCAGTTGCTCCGTTCAAACTATTTATGGCTCTTGTTTTACCAATCACACTTGTTATCTTCTCTTTTTGTAGGCCAAAGAAATGGTCAATGTGAAGATTCAACAAGGCGATCCTTCCCAATCCAGAGAGCAGGAGATGAATGAAGAAATGATTAGGGAGCTGACTGGTAGTAGTGATTTCGGTATGATGCCTCAAAAATTTGGTTAAGGCAGTTTGAAAATGAAAAACCTCATAATGTTGAGTTCTCATTAGGATTACTAACCCAATAGTTTTGTTGGAGGATGGTTGGCAACACCAGTGCATTGAATTGTGTCTATATGTTGATCTCAGTAATATGACATTTCTTTGTGTTTCTGATGGGATGAATTAGCCGTTTATCAACAGAAAAAGTTTTGTGGGAATGCTTGCACCATAAGTAGTTGCTATTGCAAAAGTTATCCACTCAGCTAATTGAGAACAATAAGCGATTTCTATTGCAAAATTCTAATGTTCAAGTTATCCACTCATACTAAGCTAATTGAATGCCCACAGCAGCACTTGTACTATTGAAAAGGTTTGTCAGGAGAGATGTTCCCGCAGATGCCCCCTCCTCCAATAGTGCTCTAATTCCTATTGTTATCCCTCCATTCCATTCCCTTTTCTATTCTGTTCTATCTACATTCCAGGAAATTCATATGCTCCACGGATGGAGCAAAAAGTGCAGTCTTGGTCAGAGCAAGCCGTGTATTGGTTGGTCATCCTTCTGCAATTCAGGCACTTAAAGTGAGTAACGAAGAATAATAGCACCGTAAGTATAAGGAAGTTGTTGGTGTCCAACAAGGAGAGAGAAACAATATTACCATTCTGATAGCTAAGGATGAAAGACCCTTATAACAAAATGTTTTTTGCGTTTGTAGATGGTATATGTCAGTATAGTGGATTGTTCGGGTGATTTTCAATTTTTGGTCTGCTAGAACACATGTTAGACATATTCTTTAAACTTCTTATGCTTCAAATTCACACGCCATAAGGCTACTACTGTTTCTTAGCAGAAGAGGTTTTCCACATCTCAATTTTCGAAGTGGCGAATTTACGAAATAATAATGAGCTCACTACAATGACAATTATGTGAAAGGGAGATAACCACGGTAATTGGGCAGAACCTTCTTCATCTGGGGAAATTCTGATGCTACCTGATTGGCCTCAGTCAAAGTAAATGATATAAGTTTTTGCATTTTTTCGTTCGAGAATAATTAAGGAAACATGAACCTCTATCTAATCTTAGTTAAGTTCAGACAGAAGTTATGCTTTGATAACTCAGGTAATCTACCCTCTCGTTGCGTTTTGGTCATTATTAGATGCCAAAATAGTTCAACATGTAATGATATGTTTGTTGTCTTCCTTGCACATTCTCTCTCTCTCTCTCTCTCTCTCTCTCTCTCTCTCTGACTATTGCATTTGTATGTGAGTCCTTATCTTAGTGTTTGTCTCTGCAGCGTTGACCATAGTGGACAACTCAATACTGGTAGGATACCATTTAGTAGTAAGCTAAACTTTTTGATTTGGGTATAGTACTTTTTGTTGGACTTGACTTGACCTAGTGATATTCTGATTTGTTCCAGGAAAGTGTGCAAACTTCTCAAGGTTTGACATCTCAACCTCAACAAACATCATTGGCAGACTCAAAGAGACACTGTCAGCCAGTTGACCTTTCAGATATAATCGCTCTACGAGTGTGTTCTTCAAGTTGTGAAACACTGGAAACGAAAAAGGTTGCACCTGCTGAGGTAGTAACCTTCATATTGATGAATTCCCAAACCTCTTTGCAAATATATTTGTGTTGTGGGATCACAAATACTTTCTTATTTTTTTATGGATGCTGGACACGAACCCTTGGCAGAAAGCTGTTTTGATACATCTAGTTTTCTAATGAAAAGGAAGTGAAATATGTTCCTATGTTGTATCATATGGTCAGAGTGGAAGAAAAAGCAAGAATTCTACTGGCTCTGGATATGGAAGTAATAGTGTGCCAGTAGCTGCTGATTGTCCTTCAGAAACTTCTTCACCAATTTGCAAGTCTTTCGATAAATTATCTCATTCACCTGATAGTGGCAATAAAGATGAGGGAAAGACTTCTTCAAGCGATTCACGAACAAATCATGCAACTGCTGACACTAAAACTTCGAAGGTTAAAGGTTCCAGACACTTTTGATGCAACGCTAAGTTTCATACTTCAATAAGTATTAGGAATAGTTCTTGCTGCAAACAAGGCTAGTCTTGAACTATAGACATTTATGGCACTGCAATAAAGATTGAGCATTACACTTTGTATTTCTTGCACCACCTCCCATTTAAAAGTTCTACTGAATTTTATAGTTTTCCTGTTTGTTACTTTTCCATAATTTCTCGTTTTCTCTTCTTATCATGGGAAGTACAAAATATTTTGAATATGATATCTCAAATACCCAAACTCATGCCAATGTTCTCATGTCGTTGACAATATTGTTGCTTTCTGGGCTTGTCCATTAATGTGATATATATATCTCACATAGTTTCAATTTTGATTTTTATGCTTTGTGGGCAATGAGTGTCCATAAAATGCTCAATCTTGCCATAAGAAATCAAACATCTAGGAAAGCGATTTCCACTGGGTGTGTGTGTGTGTGTGTGTGTGTGTGTGTGTGTGTGTGTGTTAATCGTTGGAGTATATTGTCTTTATATTTGTAGATGGGAGTATATTGTTAGAAACATCTTTAACCGTTGAAAAAAGAATGTGTGCCTTGATTAATTGGATACTAATGGGCAATATACATTCGCATAACGATTCAGATATTCTTTCCTTTAGTGAATTGATGGTAACAATTTCAAGAAGAAAAAAAAAGGTAAAAAAGGTAAAAAAGGCATCTTAGTGAATTGATTTGATCAGAATGCGCTCAATAACTTGAAAGGAGTCCACGATCATACATGTAAAAAAAATGTAGTTGTGAGATTTTGAAGCTGATATTTCATGATCGCCGAGATGTTATTTTTTAGGTGGTGGCACATTATGTAGGTTTCGACCTTCAACTTACAACATTGAAGGTTTGATCTGTTGTTTTAACAATAGACACTCCACTTGCATTGATGTCTCTTAGTAAAGTGCTAAATTGGTGACTTGCAATTGTTACAACTTCTCGTTTGACATTAATGTATTATGTTTTCCTCTTCAGGAAATCTACTTTTAGGCTGCTACAAATTTCTTATTCTCTGTTGAAGCTGTTGTGAAATGTTTGAGTCCAGCCAGTCATGGAATCCTATAGAGTGTTAGATTTGCTTTGATAACATCACATGATGGTTCTCCCTTGACAATTTGAAGGGTTTCACTAGCCAGTGAAGATCATAGTATGAATTGAATAAAGAATGGAATTGCGTAGTCTCTTTGCCAAATTTCCTTGTGCCTGCACAAGCCATCATTCTCTGATAACCAATAATCTTCTGCTTGTGTCACACAGCGTGGGAGTGGGAATCCTTTTCTAAGTCGGGTTCTGTAATCATGTTAAAAGAACTTTTGGACAAGAGCTGAGAGTTGCATTTAATGGAAAACATGCCCGCTTGTATGGGAATCATTGAAAACCATAAAGATAACAGGTGAATCTCATCAGGAAAAATACTTGGTGAAGGGAAACTTTTGAACGGTATCAGAACCGAGCCTTTGTATAACTGAAGCTGCACTTGGTTATAGGCTTGAACTTAGGATGATCAGCAGACGAGTTGGGGTTAGGGGTGAGATGCCACCCTAATCCAGTTCTATCTTGTTTTCCTTCGAAATGTATCAATATGGCTTTACACAACATCCAGTGCAAATCTTTTTATGACACGATTGAGGCGAACTTCGAATCACCTAAAAGCTTCCACCTGTGCTTAGCAGCTCAGCAGAAGCGTGCTTTTGCACCCAATATGACGAACACAAATAGAAACATAAAACACAAAACTAATGCAAACTACATTGCATTACAGAATGTGATCACACCAGAATCAGTAGTCAGTGCCTAATCTTTTTTTTCTTGTGTCTCATGCTGTCTTAAATGGGGTAAAAACACTGTGTTCTCTCATATTGATTTGTTTATCCATGCCAGAAGGAACCTCATTATGCTTGGAATTCATCCTTTTTTGTTGCTGGAGTTGTCGTAGGATTAATTATGCTTGGAATTCATCCTCTCTTTTTTGCTGGAGGAGTCGTAGACAGAACATTCAACCATTGAAGGGCTGCTCATTTCTGCTATGAAAAGTTGGTACTGATCTCCAAGGATGAAACCAAGTGGTGAGCAAAATGCAATGGTGAATCCCTTGTGTCAACCCTGACCTCTTACCCAGCAAGTGTGCAGGACTATTTTCTGCTGCTGACCAAGATCATAGATTTAATGTTTTGAGCTATGTTTATGTTGCCATTCATGCTGTGAGAGGTACTTCAAACCTTGTCCTGCATTTGGTTGTGAGTCTTGTGACAAACCTGAATTTCATGGTCAGGGACTTCTAGAGACACGTGATTTGGCTTTCCCTGGCATTCTCCGCACAATTTTGTGTCTTTTGCTTATTTTCTTCATTTATGTTGGGTAATCCCTTGCCACAGGTAGTTAGCAGACTACGCATCAATTTGTGAGTAAGTACTTCATCTGGTACCAGATTGGAGTTGTCTCTTATATCTGGCTTTAGTGAGGCAAATTCCGTTATAGCGACTCCATACTGACAGGATGCATCTAAAGTTTGTGTTATATCCTGATGCCAAAGGTAAAATAGAACAGCATTGCAAACTCGTGAATAACTTTACATTTCGTCAAGTTTGCATCAAGCACATAGTTGTGTCATTTATGCATTCGCGTGTCACAAATTTGGGCAGCTTGTGCCAGATTTAGTGTTGTAATGTCTGCATGTATTTTCTGAATTTAAGGTTTGTAACCGGTGCAGGTAGTATTACGTGAGTGATTTGAGGCATAGACTCGACCAGGACCAAGTGATGTGAACAACTAAAGCCGACTTTTTTGAACCTTGCGGATCAAGTTCATCCTAACTCACCTCTGAATGACTTCTTTTTTTTCCCAGCTAACAGGCGAATTAATCATAACAGGCGTGCCGCATCAGAAACAGGTGATTTTCACAGTTCGATGCCAACTTGTTGGCAGCTGAACAAGTAATCATCTTCACAATCCGTCCAAGGCACTAGCAAAAAACTGTATTTCAGCCCCATCGTTACGCAGTTTTACCACGTACCAATAGCATGGTCGAGTTGTAATCTTCCTGATAAATTCGTAGCTCACATTCCTTCAGACGAAATGATCAACTGTTGCAGTGCCTGATCAAATGTTGTGTTCTTCAACCGGGTAATACCTTAGCTGGATGTTGGTTTGTAGAGATTTACTGTCTTGTATGTTGGTTCATATTGACCATAAGTTTGGCAAAAGCAAAAAAAAAATTGATTTAGTCTACAGTTCATTTTGTACAGTCACTTTTAACCTCATACGTACAAGTGAGAATGTAGATCCAATTGATGAACTTAACATACTTGGAGCTCCCTAAGCCTTTCTAATGAAATTGTTACATTTCATTGAGTTGGTCTGAGAACTGTGATGAGAACAAAAGGTGCTATCGATGGGCATATTGTTCAAAAGTTTGTCTCTGCTGCATTGTTTTTAGGTTTCTTTTCCATGGTACTTAACACTATTGAGTTTAACATAGGCGGCCTACCAGGTTTTTAGGTGGAGAATTTTTTTTTTTGAACCGCAGGTGGAGAATTAGAGATAAAGCTTTTTGCTCTATCTCCGAGTACCCATTCACTCAATACTGATCTGCTTTCATTTCCACTTTCCCTAAGCGAACCCAGATTTTTTCGTGCATCTGAGTTATTTTCTTGTATATGTACAATTAGCCAGAGGGTGTCAATATAGGTAAATAAATTACTTTTCTTATATTCATCGCATGCCCAGTACATCTTGAGGGGAGAATAAGAGAACAGCACATCAGAACACAGCCTATAACTCCTTGGAAACACATCCCACATCAAGTCCAGATGAAACACAGAGAAACATAACAACACAGCTGCTGGTTTTAAGATATCATCATTCACTTCGTAGCCCTCAATTCTAATTGTCGCTCCTCTTCGGCTTGTCAGAGGCAAATGCAACCTGTGAAAAACAAAAGTATGGATGAATTGAGTGAGACCTGTGTGGAACTCCTCCTTGAAAAGACTAAGGTAATTAAATTCTTTATAAGGTGATCATTCTGGTTTTACCGTGTCATTAGCCGCCGGAATCCAGTCGTTAGTTGCCGGATTTCCTTGACAATGGCCGTGACAGGCGGTAGCAGCATCTGGAGCTAGGTTGAAGCTCATGCTGTTTTCATTCTCCACTTTGATGAACCCTGTGCCGGTCTAGAATAAAGCACAAAAGTTAACCAAATCACAAATGTATATGGGTTTTTTTAATCTTCTATTTTCCTTGGTTGAATTGCAAAGTAACTACTGAAGCGTTGTTAAGGGAAGTTTCTGGGGTGGGAAATTACAGTGTGGTGGTGCTTGTCAACGCAATTGAGATCTTTGTAGTATTCTGTTTCCACAAACTCTTCCCTCACCTCACTTCCATTGTAGACCAGTTTCTGCAAGAGAAACACATTAGACAAAAACCGAAAATGCTGGGATAAACTAGACATGAGTTGCGGGCATGAATATGGCAAAATCAAACCTTGAAAACAAGTGTGTTTTTTAATTGGCATACCTTGAAAACAAGTTCTACAAAACTCACTAGTGTACCCCTTACAGAGGCATTGAGGGTCCATTTGGTAATCCTTGTAGTTGCTGATCATAGGCTTAATTCTTCTATGAATTTTTTCTTATTTTGCGTCTTGTACACACAATAAACAAACAAGCAAATAAGTGTACCAAACATGCTTGCTTACTTCCAAGTTTGCCTTCTGAATTCGAGACTAGCCCACACAGTTTAAAGTGGTCACTGGTACTAAACTGTAAACTTGAAAATCTTGCATACAACTATCCCGGGCAACTCTCTTCTCGCGTGCGCAGGTCTAGAGGAGCTTTTGCATTATCATTTTGGGTTCTCCTTCTAGAACTACTTCACCTCGAGCAATCAAAAAATCACTACCCTTTGTAATTATTAACAAATCCTAGGCAACATGATTAAAAAAAAAACACTTCAGACTATACCTGCAAACAACATTGTTACCGTGGGAAATCTATTCGGCACGTATCATCTAAACACTTCCACATATTCATAATCTAATGTTATCACATTCTCACGTGCGTAGGTCTATTGATTAGGGTTTTTTTCCCAAGCGGGTACACATCAGCAGGGTTGGGGTTGTCAGTAAGTTAGTTCATCAGGGTCCAAAGGCTGTCCATAGCCCCGAATCTTGGCATCCCACAAAGGAAGGACCAAGAAATACCATTGGGCTACAAGCCCTTTGATCTATTGATTAGGTTTGCACACCCCTAATTGTTGCTAAGGTTAATACTAAATATAGTGGCTCAAGATCTACACTGGAATCTAAAACATGAAGCCTTGACAAGGTCAAAAAGGTAAAAAAATTGATGATTCCAAAAGTCATGAGAGAGAAAGTATCCTATTCTAATTGTGATGTGTCTGTCTGATCGAGATTGTAAAAAGGTATAGAAGAGAGACCTGAGAATCATCATGTTCGAGTTGCTGAAACACAACTTGTTCAGGGATAACACCATTAGAGGAGGGCACGCCATCGACATAGCTGGCCGAGTACTCGCTCCTCTGAGGCTTGGAGTGGCGTTTGGGCGCCAAGCCATCAAAGTAGTCTCTGGTTTCTTCCTCAACCTTCTCCTCTTCTTCCTTGGAGAGATGGGCATCACTCCTGTTTGGCCTACCACAGCACGCCATCTCTCTCTTCCCTTATCTCCTACCTTCCACTATGATTTACACAAGATCAGAAATGGAGAATTTTAGGGTTATTTATGGAGAGGGAGTGGGTATTTTTTGTTGAACCATTCTTCCCAGGTGGGGAAAATATCTCAAAAAACCTTATCCACCCCATTGAAGAATGTTAGTTGGTGTGTCATGCTCTCAAGGACTTTTTGACTCTGAAATCTCACTTTCATGACAACTATGAGTATGCCCGACTTGGGCAAGGGTCCTGTCCGAATATAAATGCATTTCGATATCATATCAAAAAAATATATTAGATCAATGTAATTTTTTGACGTGATCAATATTTTAAAAGTGAATAATTTCAATCATTATTATTGATTCGGAAAGGATACATAAATAGTCTAAAACTGGACCGGACTAGTTGGAACCCACACTAGAAAGGACCCTTGCCCGACTTTGTGACCACCACTTTTAAAATTGTAAAAGGGATGAATTAAATAATCATCCTATAGAGTTTTTTTTGAAAACAGTCAATTCATTTAACAATTCCCGAAGGTATGGATTACATCGCAATATACAGGAATGCACCAAACTACCTATACCCGAGATACGAGTTACTGCATAAAGCACATCGGCTACAGACTCAAGGACACTTTGCAAAAGCAGCCGACACAAGTGTCGACATAAAAATCCCGTCCGGGGCAAGGCACAGAGATACCAAAAGAAATCCCAGTACAGACCATTAAACACTAAGCATAGATGTAATCACACAACAGCAGAAACAAGCGGAAAAAAAAAAAAAAAACTGCTTCCAAGGACAAGTCTCAAGGGCCGCTAGCCAAAACTGGACCGGGAGACCCAATCCAGAGTTGTGGAGTCTTGCAGGGGGCTCCGAGGCAAACCTCCGCTGCCACGCGAGGCTCCGGCCGCAAAGGCCGAGGCAACGCCGAGGACGAACTCCGGCAGACCCAACACGCCCACAGCAGCCGAAGAACAAACACTCCCTCCAGCTGGATCTACTGTTGACCACCAACCAAAACAGAGGGAAATAGCCGACCAACAGAAATGAAACAGATCTCATAGAATCCCAACACAGCCACCACTACCATCGCCGCTGCCGGGATAACCCCAAAACACGCCCACAACTGCCGCTGTACCACTGAAACCCTCTACTTCGGCCAAACCACCAAAACTCTAACTAAAATTATTCACCCACCACCCAACACCCACCGGATCTAGAGCACTAGACCGGTACAGACCGGACTGGGGAGACCAGTCGGTAGAGCCCATCATCCTATAGAGTTGGATGAAGGTAAAAACCATTTATGTCCTCCAAACTTTTGCGCAAGATCATAACCCTTAGATGGTGACTATTATCAAGACATAAGAAATATAGTGCCTTAAAAGGCGTTGGGGTTGGTCGAGTCAGATGATGAGAAGGGTTGGTCGAGTCTCATGATGGGAACAAGAGGCTAATTTTCTTAGGCTCAAAGATTCGACTTTCAATGCTAGCAAAAACTTCTTGGATGGCTGGAGATTTGTTAGGACATTAACTTTGAATCCCAAAATTAACCGAGGCCTGCGTAAATTGGTCGGACACTCAATCAGGGAAAAAATGTAGTGCCCTGTTCCCAATTTATTTGGGTGTGGTGTGCAAATCAAAGTCTAAAGACAACCTCATTCACTCAATACAGAATACAGTTATGGACCACTATGGGCCTTCTCAACATCTATCTTCCAGGCAATTCATCATCTCCGCATGAAGGCCCAACTCAGCTGCCCAAGTAGCCTACTTAATCTTTACAATCCAAATCAAGAAAGCACCACTAGAAACATTTTTCTTTCGAACCCTGCTATGACCTATGAGGACCGATCACCCCCATATCGACGGGGTACCGATGGGCACTTGGGGCCCATTCCAAGTCCCGCACGGATGGTTGTGAAATATCACACATGAAAAGAGGAACTCTGCAAGTTAGACCAAAAGCTAGACCAAGTAGTGGGTGTTTGTTTCGAGTTCTTAAACGTTGAGTTCCCTTTCTCTTTATCCTTTAAGAGGTCATTTTATTGGTTGGATAAGAACATGGAATTGGACTAAATAATATCCAAGGAAATCACACATTCGTAATTTGGTTAATAATTTTACGGCCCGAGTGAAAATATAACATCGGCGAAGGTGTGGTGTTATTGATCTAAGTATATTTGCTTTAATATTCTTGCTTCTATGAAGAGAAGGAAAAAAAAAATCGAAAATACGTACAACCCTCGAACCTTGTAGGCCCACAAAGAAAAACTACTCTTAACAAACATTGATATTTGTGACATGATGCTCCAAATCAACTCAAAAGGGACGCTGATATCCATCTCCCCAACATACATAGTGCATCCGAAGGTTAAAAAAAAAAAAAAAACATGGCACGTGTGAGAATATGGAATTCAAGGGGTCATTTGGATGCCCGCATGGGAAGGGGTATAAGTTTCCCCTCTTCCTAAGACCGTGGGCCCATGGTTAATTCTTGGTTTGAGAACTCATTTTTACGTGAGTATTAGTTTTTCCCCGGATTCTCTTGTAACCCCTAATACCCCCGGCGGAGGATTATTTATGGGGAGGTTTTTTTGGGGTGGTATGAAATGATACCCCCTCTCTCTTTCATTTCAACTACAAAACAATTTTATCCCTTGTTTTATCCATCATCCAAACCAAGTACTATTTAATCTCCCTCCTCTAATACCTCATCCAAACCAACTACTTTAATCCCTCCGTCATATCAATGTGGATCCACCCCTCTTACATAATACTTCTTACTATCTTATCCTCCCTCATAACGAATACCCCAAATCCTTATCCCGCATCCAAACGGGTCCCAATTTCTGACTCTAATATTAGGGTTAGGTTAGGTTATGTTTTGGGTTTGAGTTTGGGCCCATATTTTGTATGGTCTCTTTTCTGATTTTCAAATTTTGGGTTTTGGCCCATTTTGATGTATCCAACCCTTGGTTGGTATCCCCTCCCCCTCTCCCTTCCCCAAAATTTTGTTGTTAATAAAATATTTTCTTTTGCCGATAAAAAAACACACACACACATACATAGCTCTGCTGGTGGACGATGAGATTGGACTTTCAAAAATTAGTTGAGGTGCGTGTAAGCTGAATTCAAATGCCCGAACCTAGGGTTCCTGTCGACTGCAAGGGACATCCGAGCGATTTTATCTCAGGGGATGGCCGAGATCTGTTCGGCTGAAATGAAATCTAAGCCGATCGTTGTCGAGCATGGACAGCTTGCATGGGACAACAGGAACCCCCAATTCCGAATGCCCTAAGTTATAAAAGAAATGAATCAAACGCAAATAGGATACACTTATTAATTGGGTAGAGTCTAATCATGCATGCCTCAAGATATTTTGAGTTAGTTAGAGGTAGTAGGGATAGATGATAGTGTGTTTCATCAATTGGGGATGGTACTGTGCAGTAATGTGCGCAGCACCGTGCTGCGCACTTTCGAGTTGTCGGATCGTGCATTTGACGGCTCAGATTTCATCTCGATAATAAACGGCTCTCGATCGTTGGTTGCCGAGATGAGATCCGAGCCGTCGGATGCACAATCTGACAGCTCAAAAGTGCTACACACCTCACCGCACAACACCAACCCGAAATCCGTGTTTCATAGGTTTTCAGCTCAATACATGCACCATGCCTGAAACACCTAACACACCCACATGAGGAACTTGAACTGTTTCTTCATGTCCCTTATAACTATCAGGATACCCTGTCTTTATGCCCTACTACATGTATTTGGACCATGAATGAATTTTTGGTGGGATTATGTCGACTATTAAAGGGTAATGATAGGGAATTGGAATACCTTTCTATCTGGCTTTCTCTCATATGTACGTTCAGCCAGTGGGGGCACAGAATCACACGTGATTTTTTTTTTTTAACATTTGCAAACAATATTTTTAGGAGAGCACCCTCAAACAAGAAAAAATTATTAAACGCCACTGCATGAGTTCCTCTACAAATTCATGACCCAAATACAATTGAAAAGGCAACTCACGAGCTACATCAAGTAACATAGTACGCAAAGTGTTAGATATGTAAGTAGCTTTTAGCCGCATCGGGAGGAGTAATATTTCCATTGCACAAGCCACAAAGTCGAACTCTTTCTCTTTTGGAAAAAGGCAAAAAGGCAAAAAGCTACAGTCTAGTGCCCGAGAGGCTCTTACTGTTGTTACAGTCTAGTTTGAGAAGTGTCTATGTACGTAGTGTTGGGCTTGGAGTGTCTTTATGAATTTAGATACACAATATCAGACTCTATTACATCATAAATCAAACACATATAGCCCTGCAATGGACGGTGAAATTGGTCTTTCAGGACTTAATCAAGGTGCTCGTAAGCTTGTCCGGACGTTCTAATTTTGCCACCATAGGGATACCCTTATTAATTGAAAAAAAGTAATCTTGCCGGCCACCAGATCTTTTGAGTTGGAGATAAAGGTAGTGTGCTTCATAGGTTTTTAGCTTAATACATGCACTATATCTGAACAATAAAACTATAGGTACACCAAATGCACACTATATTGTGTAAGATTCATCTCAAAATTCTACACAAATGATCAGAATTGCTCAATTTATTTAAAATATTTTTTTTAAAGATTCCTGTAAAAGATGAACTCAGTTGGATATCGCTAACGTCTTGATCGATTTTTCGCTCAATTTCCAGTCAAAAAATTGAGCAAAGATCTGACTAAGCTGATTCTTTACAAGGATTCTTTCAAAAAAATTGAGCGACTCCGATCATTTGTATGAGACCCCAACGCGATGTGCATTTGGTGTACCCGGCCTCCATGTCTGGAAACACTCCCACTTGAGGAACTTGAACTGTTCTTCATGTCCTTAACGACCAGGATACCCTATCCTAGCTAGCTAGCTAGCTATAATTCACATGAAAACTTGATTGTTTCTTCATGTCTTTTTTCCCCTATACATAATTGATTGATCTATATAGGAATTTGAACTGTTCTTCATGTCCTTAACATCAGGATACCCTATCCTAGCTAGCTAGCTAGCTAGCTATAATTCACATGAAAACTTGATTGTTTCTTCACGTCTTTTTCCCCCCTATACATAAATTGATTGATCTGCATAATTATGCCATCCCTGCTAGATCTCATGGACCAAAAGCTAAGGCATGAAATTTAACCCGCAAAGCTAGCTAGCTACTACCCCCTTTTCTTCCTTTTTCTTTTCTTTTGTTTTTTTTTTTTTAATGCCGTACCACATGTGTTTGGACCATGGATGAATTTGTGAAGGTATCATCAACGATTAAAAGAAAATGAGAGGGAAATTGGAAAACCTAAATTTAGTCTAGGTTGTGGCTTTATTTTCTACCTTTCTTTAGGTATTTCAAAATTCATGATCCAAATACAACTGAAAAGATAGTTTAGTGCACAAGCCACATAAAGCAGCTTAGTACGAGAAGTATTAGATGTAAGTAGCTTTTTGTCGCTTCAGCGTGATATAATGTTTCCATTGCACAAAGTCAAACGCTTTCTATCACCCAGGGTGGTAGCCAAGATGGCAATGGATTACTCACATTGGGTTTGGCTCTTATGTTGTCGCAATGTCACGCACAGGGTTCGAGACATGTTTGACGCTTTTTGAATCCCAAGATTCGCATGTTGTCTCCTTTGACCTCGGGTGGCGCGGTGTGCACATATAGGTTTTTGGTTTCCTTCGGGAGGGCCCGTCTGGTCTAAAATATTTTATATAGCCACGCTTAGAGGAGGGTTGTTACGCCTGGTCACTCCCTCGTTCACCTTTTTAATTGAGTAAAAAAAAGAAGTCAAGCCCTTTCTCTTTGGGAAATCTTCCTCCACGATTTTACAACCCAAACACAATTTCAGGAGGCAATTACTCCATATTTAACAGTGCCCGATGCTCTTATTACAATTGTTACAATCATTGCATAGTTTTTACCCTGTCTGTGAGTGGGGAGGTTATTTTGGTACTTGTACGTGGCGGACCCAGGATTTACGTAAGATGAGGCACAAACTTTGAAAAAAAAAACTAAAATTAAGCATGATTATGTGAGACAAAATAAAAATAAAAAAACATCCCTCATTGAGTGAAACAAATAAATAAATACAAGATCAATTTTTCCAAACAATCAAAAGATACCCTAATCTGTTTGCAAAAAGAACTAATAGAAATTAAAATTTTGTTTAGTCACACTTCAACAATTAAGATTGGCAATACGTCCGATATAGATTCTAGATTAACATTTTTTGTAAGTTTTAAACTAACACTAAAGCCTTCAATTTCAAGTAGCAAAACTTCAATCTGAATAGAAATTATTGGGTGGCTCAAAGGCACTGGATAATTTTTCCCTACGTGGTAGCGTGTTACTGTGTAGATTGAGAGAGGGGGAGAAAAAGTACATTAAATGTCAAGTCCAATCAAAAACCCTTTTACGCGTGTGTTTGGAGAGAGAGAGAGAGAGAGAGAGGGAGGGGGGATGGTTTGACTCGATCTGGGTGTAGCAGAAAGGCAGATTACCAGAAATAGGTTTTGCAATGAGATAAAAACACATACAAACATAGAGTCTCCGTTGGGTAAGAGCGCTCTTACCGTATTAAGTTGTAGACCTCCCTTTTTCTCCATTTTTCGATCGAATTTTAATGATCTGAGCCGCTCAATGTGTTCAAAACGAGATGTTAAGGGTACCAACGAGAAATCAGCAAAAAAAAAGACCGAGAAGGGCTTCATTCAAGCAGTTTTTATTTGAACCGTTCGATAAAAAACAAACAAAAACTGCTCGGATGCAGCCTTTTCCAGTTATTTTTTTTGCCGATTTATCGCGAATACCCTTAAAATTACGTTCTGAAAACATTGAGCGGCTCGAATGATTGAAATTCGATCGGAAAATGGGAGGTCTTTACCTTAACAAGGTAACGATGCCCTTACTTGAAGTTTTGTGTACAAACATAGTAGATGGAAAAATATCACAGCTGGAAAAGGGTGGATGGGGACACGTGACCCCAGGTGCCTCTTCTTAGGTCCGCCCCTACTGAGTTGTATTGTTTGGGAGCCTAATTTTAGTGGACGATTTCCATGCATTATTATGTGCAAAATGAACACCTTCCCTTTGTCTCGTTCGAGTGTTGATTTGGCCTCTGCTCCAACTGTCGGGTTTCAACAAGTCGAGAAATTTTTCAGTGTCTGGTGGGTAACATGTGATGTTCGTTCGGCACATCCGAGCCATCCAATGCGATTTTGGATGGTTCAGATTGAGAGAGAGAAAAATAAGAGAGAAAGAGAAGGTGCAATAGGATAGAGAGTTTCAATTTGAGCCGTCCAAAAGTGCATCAGACGGCTTAAGAGTGCCGAACGGGCACCACGTGGAATATACCCACTTGGCACCGAAAAATTCTATATAATACTGTATTTCAGTGCCACTTTTTTAGTGTGAACGTAGCACTACAGTACTTACAAAATCAAGTTGAGAACAGAGATCCCCAACTCCTCCATCTGCTTCTTCAGAGACTGTTCTAAATCTCTTGTTTGAAACCCAATGTTTCCTACTGTGTTATTTCGGTCCTTCCGGCAGGACAATTCCAGGTAAAACTATACTCCAAATACCACTAGTGCTACTAATTTTCCTCTCTTTTCTTCTCTGCTAAACAGTCTAGAAAGGAAGATAATTTGTCTTTTTTTGTCTTTCTCACGCCAAAATTGATGAGATTTTACTACTAGGGGATAGTGCTGTGCACCCGCCAGCTGTGTGGCATCCGAGCCTTCTGTTCGGCATTTAACGGTTCAAATCTCATCTCTACTACATAGCATCCGAGGCGTTCATTATTGAAATGAGATTTGAACCGTTGGATTGCCAAACGGGCGGCTCGGATGCCGCACAACACAGTGCTATGCAGCGGGTGCATGACACCATCCGCCGGTTCGAGATTTTATGTGAAATAGAATAACTAAATGAAACTCTCATTTGCGTTACTTACTTCTCATCTTTTTCTAGCTACTAGAATAAGGGAAAGAATTTTCTTTTTCTCTCACCATCCGGAGGGCGGTGACTAAATGACAATTTCGAATGAAATTTTTTGTTCGAGATAAAACAAAGAAAAATAAATACGTGTGCATTTTGTACGAACATTTGAAAAGACCTTTTTTTTTGCATGCGTAACACTATCATGTGCAGATTGGCAAAAATTACACCAGAAGAACGACATCTCGGTGAAATTTATTGCATAAAAATTTGTTCGAGCACAATCAAAACACAAACTATGTAGATGAAAAAGCCCGATACAACTTATACGGTCCATGGGCCTTACAAAGAGGGGGGTGTGGGAACATGTAATTGGAAAACACAATTGCCAAATCAGTTAAAGAATCTGACGCCCTTCCGTTTTATTTTAGCTCTAATTTTGTGATTAATTAAATTTAGCAGGAAGAAGAGAAGCCAAATCCACGTGGAAACAGAATGGACCGACCTGCACCAAATCCGATCCTCCATTCCGTTCAATAGGGATCCGGTGGTGTTTGAACCACCGACAGCCAACTTCTCTTTGCCATCCCACACCACCACCAGGTGAGCCCAATCCAACCAATTTGGCCCAATGAATTTTATGGTAAGGGTATTTCGGACCAATTTGTTCGCATATTGGACTAATAATCCTTACAACTCCTCCCACAACATTTTTCATGCGCTTACGCGTGGTGTATGGACAGACCAAATTCGAGATCAATTTAAGCGTTTGCTAATGAAAGCTCAATCAAACATCTTAAAACTAATGAAAGCTCAATCAAACATCTTAAAATGCACGCGAAACTCATCTTGATAAGACATCAAATGGCTTTGTCCTGATAGTTTTAGTAATTATTATTTTGTCCATTGCTAAATAAGTATCCGATCTGCAATTCTAGGCTTTTAAAAAGATGTACTATTTTTTAGTAAAAAAAATCAAATTTTTTCAGAACTTAAAAAAACTCATTGATATCTATTAATTCATGAAAAAAAATGATTTCTTAATCAAAAAATACATCTTTTTGAATGCTTAAGTTTGCGGTCCAAACACTTATTTAGGAAGTATGAAACTTGACGAGCAAATTGTACATGCAAATATAGAGACAGATATTTATTTTAACATTCGATTCTTATAATTGACACTTTTTTAGTATGGAAACTGATTTTCGCGATCTACTTTTTACTGATAGTGTTCCAATTTTAAATGAAGTTACTAGTAACTTCATGAACAAACTGGAGCACCGTCAGTAAAAAGTGGAGCGCGAATATCAATTTTCTTTTAGTATTTAAGATAAGGGAAAAGTCTACAATACACACCTCTTAAAATGGTGTACCATATGCACTTATTTTATAGTTCATTCATAACATTTTAGTGTGTTTTGCAACTTTTGTTCTAGAATTCATAACTTTTTAGCAATACGATTCGTAATATTTTTATTATGATTCATAACATTTTGGTGTATCTCGTTACCTTTATACGATTTGTAACTTTTTAGCTATACGATTCGTAACATTTTATCTGTAATTCATAACATTTTAGGGGTGCATATGATATACACTCAAATAAAAGGTGTGTATTGTAGTCTTTTCCATAAGGATAAGTATGTTAAACTGATCATGTGATTACAATTTAATTTATGTTTTTGAAATGAGATGGTACACATGGACGAGGGAAAAAGGTCCTTCGGCCTAACTTTTAGGCAATTTTTTGGCGCAACTTTTTTTTTTATTTTATTGTTTTCTTTTATAATTCGTATTAGATTTGGTTAAATTTACATAATTTCATTCGTTTTGATGAGAAAAATCGACTTACAGCCTAGATTGATTGTCAACCATAGGTAATTGATTTTTGCATTGCATTTTTTTTTGGTAACCACGCCTCAATATACATCTTTTATTGTTCAAAACACTAGAAATGGTAAATATGAGTAAAATGTGATTATCAAAAAGTAAAATCTCAGATCACAACATGTTTTTTTTTTTTTTTTGATAGGCAACAAAATTTTTTTAAGAAGACTTGACAAAGGGTACATTAAGTTGGGGGAGAGGAGGGAAATCCAACCAAGGTTGGAATACAAAGGACCAAGGTCCGAACACCTTAGGGACAAAAGCCCAAACACCTAAAAACCTCAAAACGCCCATAGCTAGACAAATAAGCCCAGCCCAAGACTCAAAACCTTAGGGGCACAAACCCGAACACCTAACTGCCTAAAAAACGCCCCTAGCTAAATAAATAAGCCTAGCCCAAGAGTCAAAACCAAGTCCTAAACCAAATACCCCTAAACACCGCCACCACAAATCATAGATCAGTCGCCTTGACACCCCTACGGTCAGCAACACAAGAGCACACACATACAGCTAGCTCACCAAAGTATTAGAACACCCCACACATCACCTCGTAGATCCCAAACCCCTTAGAAAGCTAAAGAGGACCTATGCCGAACCCGGGACTCGTTCCTTTTGAGCTTATTCCTTTGGAGAGGAGCGAAAGGATTCTCTCAGTATAAATTCCAGATCCTTAGCTTCCTGTTCAATCATTTTTTTCATTCTCCTTGCAGCATCATCATCATACTTAATGCCAAACTTAGTGCCTGCTGTGATAGTTTTCTGAAGTTCCTCTGCAATCCTATACTGTTCCTGGTCTGGTGTATCAGCTATGTAGCCAGAGACTTCAAAGGACGGAACAGAAGTTCTGCTCGACTCAATCAAATCCAAATCTTCACCAACAGCCTGACTCCTATTTTTGCCATTGACCTCCTTAGGCCGGAAATCCACCATTAAATTAATCCCTGCAACTTGAGATGCTCTAATATTGTTTCTAGAATCAAGGACTATGGGTTCATTCCATGTTTCCTTACCTTCATTGATCGGCTTCATTGGGTCGGTTACCATAGGAGCAATCTGACTCAATGTCCTGTCCCCTTGGGACTCCCTTATCTTCAGCCTCTTGGAAAAGAGAAGGAAGGCCCATTGAATCCTCCACAATAGATTCCAAACCCTGAGTTGAAATGTAGTTGGTATCATTTGATTGACTCTCTAAATTCACATCGTTAACTATATCTCTCAAGGCTTCGTCGGAAATGGGAGACGCACGATGACTTTCACTCCCTTGTTGAGCAGGCAACTCCGCAACCGCCGAAGGCCCAATAGCTTCACTCCCAGACTCCGAAGTATCCACCACTTTCTCCTTGTCCTCCTCCGCTGCCTTTGATTCTTCATCAGAATGCGAGGAAGGGGCTAGACTTACTCTAGGAATTTGTTTCTCTGCCTCATGAGGTTGGTCGCACGAATCTTCCATCACCTTAACTTTGTAGTTTTTGCCTTCAACCTCAACGATAATCCATTCATCAATTTCCTTTAAAATATTAGTGGCAATTAGAATTTTAACCTCCGCAAAGGATGACATCTTTATTGCTGATTCATCTGTAGATATGAACGAACCCCATAGTTCTCCAATAGATTTGAAGGAAGTATTACTCCAAACATTAAGCGGAATTCCATATCAATATAACCACACAAATCTTTCAGCACACGCTCCTTGCCTATCCCATGGATTAGTTTCAGAGAACCACCTTTGACCACAACATGTTGTTCCCATCCCGTTGATTTCGGTAATGGACAGATTAAATTTTATTTCAGCCAGACAGATATTAGCTGTTCATCCCGTGCATTATCAAGATGAAATTTAAATCGTCCATTACCGAAATTGAACGGCCCAAACAGAAACAACATCCATGTTCGGACGACAGGGTCCCGGGTTCCCTAAAATCATTCGCCCAAAAACCATGTCCCTTCTTTCTTTCTTTGAATACGCACACTGAGATTTAATGCGAGTAGGGTTACCGTCAACCTCGGTGGCACCATTATTATCCTGCGCCACTCCCCTCCCTCCCTCCCTCCCTCCCTCTCTCTCTCTCTCTCTCTCTCTCTCTCTCTCTACAGTCGCTGTCTAACCTGACCATTTGTCCAGAGCACTGAAGATAAAATATTATTATTATCATATTAGTCGTGGGAAAAACAAAAACAAATATAGGGTCGCGCATTGACTCAAATTATCATTCTATTCAATTCCGTTCACTGCTTACCACGAACACACTTGTTGGTGCAGAAACAGAGGAGCGATCAAGGCCAAGAAAATGTCGGCCAGGGTCTCCAACTTCACCGATCTGATCCAACGAGTCACCGCCAACTGCTTGCTCCACCCCCTCTCCGCCGGCCGCCAACAACCCGACGAAATCTCCGACAATGACTCCTCCGCTGACGAGAAATGCAAGGCCGAATCCGACGAGGAAGATCGAGAAGACGATGAGGTTGGGCTTAGGGTTTGGGAAAACGGGGAAAAACCGACGCCGGATGCTAGTAAGGTGATGGAGATATTGAAAATTTTCAAAGCTCTCCCGATGCATTTCACTATTTCCTGCTGTACTGATTTCATCTTTTTATGACGGGGAATTAGTAAAGCCATCATTTCCTATTGTACTGAGTCCATTTGGGAGAGTGGAGCACTGAGCTCTCTCGATGCATTTTCGTTCCTATTGTACTGATTTCATCCTTTTTAATCTTTATGATTTGAAAAAAAGGTGATGGAGATGGTAATGCTGATGGGAGAGGTGTTCGAGGCGGTATCGGCGGCGAAGAGAGCGTACGTGATCATGCAGGGGGCGCACAGTCCTTGGGATCCGGACAAGATGAGGGCGGCGGACGCGGCGGTGGTGGCGGAGCTGCGGCGGTTGGGGGTTTTGAGGGAGAGGTTTAGGAGGAGTAGCGTGGGGAGGGAATTGGTGCGTGGTGGTGGGAGGAGGAGGTTGGGGAACGGGGGAGTGACGGTGAGGGAGGTGGCGGCGCCGTACGAGGCGGCGGTGGAGGAGCTGAAGGGGGAGGTGAAGGCGAAGGAGAGGGAGATTGAGAGTTTGAGGGAGAAGCTGAAGACGGCCACTAGTGTTACTAGCGGTGGTTCTGGTGGAGGGAAGAAGGGGAGGTCGAGTCAGTCGAGGAGGAAAGTCAGCTGCAGTAGTCAAGCTCATGGTCATGGTACACCCTCTCTCTCTCTCTCTCTCTCTCTCTTTCTCTCTAGCTGATCTACTCGCTTTAGATGCACCTGTGTTTTGATTGGGGTCATTTTCGTAACTGGACCAGAACAGACAAAAAAAGAAATGCTTTATTTACTCTATGTACCAGTGAAATCTTGCCACGTAGGAGAGCATCCTCAAAATAAGGAGTAAATTGCACTTGTTACCCTTGTTTAAAGACTTCACTCTAGTCCCTATACCCCCATTTTCGTTTTACTTTAACGCCAGACTTAAAGTTAACTTTCAATTCAGTGCTTTTATCCACTTGTTTTACCTGTACTTTTAAAAGCATTTATTACTTTTGTGTTCAGGAGTCATTTTTGATACAGAAAAAAAAAATTATATTCAACTTGACTGCAGCCAAATTTTGATCAACCCATACCCGGTTTGTTTATTAAATGGGTCTGAAACTAAAGTTTGAACTTGTTTGTCCACTTAACAGATTGAATTCGGATGAGTTTTTATCCAACCAAGTTTTGATTTTTTTGGATCCCTTTTTACTAGCTCATTCGGCTAAGAAAAACAAGTATTTAATTTTTAAATTAAAAATAATATATTATGAGAGGATGATCTGTTTTATAAAATAAAAAAATAAGAAACTTAACGAAAACCAACGTTACTCCTATTAGTATTTGTTTGAAAGCATGTTTGATAATCGTGGGCTTCTAATGTGACAAAAATGTGTAGTGTTAACTTTTGGACAAACTACAACATTCTGGCTAAATTACCGCTATCAACGTCAATTTTGCGTACTCAAGGGAACATCCCAAAAATCACGATCTTATAAGGGCCCCATTTGAAAATAACATTTGTCAAATTCATACAATAAGGGTAATCTCGGTCAAACGAACCACAAACACTAGAACCAAAAAGGGTCTTCTCGTCATTTAAGGCATCTGACCAGCGTTTTCTTGTTAAAACAGTTTCGCCGGCGCCGGAGCTATTCGAGACCACCATGGCTTCAGTAACCGAATCCGCCAAGTCCTTCACATCCCTCCTCCTCTCCCTCATGCGCTCCGCCCACTGGGACATCGCCGCCGCGGTCCGCTCCATCGAATCCGCCGCCACCCCCTCCGCCGACCCAACCGACACCACCACCCCCTCCCTCCTGGGCCCCCACCACGCCAAGTACGCCCTCGAGTCCTACGTCAGCCGCAAGGTTTTCCAGGGCTTCGACCACGAGACCTTCTACATGGACGGCTCCCTCTCCTCCCTCCTCCGGCCCGACCAGTTCCGCCGCGAATGCTTCACCCAGTACCAGGACATGAAGTCCATGGACCCCGTCGAGCTCCTGGGGGTCCTGCCCACGTGCCACTTCGGCAAGTTCTGCTCCAAGAAGTACCTCTCGATCGTCCACCCGAAGATGGAGGAGTCCTTGTTCGGGGACCTGGAGCAGCGGCGGCAGGTGGTGGCCGGGGCCCACCCGAGGAGCCAGTTCTACGGGGAGTTTGCGCGGCTGGCGAAGGCGGTCTGGCTGCTGCATCTGCTGGCGTTCGCGATGGAGCCGCCGCCGAGCCATTTCGAGGCGAGCGTCGGGGCGGAGTTTCATGCGGAGTATATGGAGAGCGTGGTGAGGTTTGGGAAAGGAGGAGGAGGAGAAGGGGGCGTGGGGCAGGTGGTCGGGTTCGGGTTGAGTCCCGGGTTTAAGCTGGGGAGTGGGTCGGTCATCAAGGCCAGGGTTTATCTGGTGCCCCGGAAGTGAGGCCGGGTCGGTGGTTGTGTTAGCGGGTCACGTGGATGTATTGATAATTGTACTAGTACTTGATAAGTTGATAGGCTCGAGTCATGTGACTAGGAATTATTCTCTTCACGAAAAAAATGAAAATAAAAAAGAGAGGCTAATGGATCATGGACTTTTGAATGATTTGTGCCTTTTTCCCCCCCTTTGGGGTCACCCTTTTTTGTTAGGTCTTGTTTGTTTCCACTAAGAAGAGAGACCCTATTTTCTTCCTGAGCTAGTATCTTTCAATTCATAATGATTTTTTTTTATATCAAATGACAAATATAATTTTATTTGATAAATTTCAATTAATTTCACTGAGTAGAGTTATCTAAATCATAGAAAATATTATAATTTGTGAAATATAAAAAATTATTTGTGTGACATGACTATCCAAAAGAATCAGCAATTTAGGACAAAGATAGTAAAAACAAATTATGAATGACTGTTGCGTGATGCTATGCATGAGATCTTGACTGATGGATGGACAAGAATGTCAAGAAATATAGAAATGAAAGAAATACAAATTTATACTTGTTCATGACCGGTCAAAAGCATATGAACATTATGTTGTATCTTTGTTCTTCTTCGGCCCCGTTTTAAAAACCTCCTTAAAAAAAATTAGCTTATTTCACATTTTTAAACTTAAAAATAACGTAAATGAAAATTTATTATTTTATTTTTTTTGTACTGTTTAAAAGATCTCAATAAGATCTATAAAATAAGATCTATATTGCTAAAAAAAATTATTTGTGTAAATACATAATTTTTGAGTTTGAAACTGCCTCCTTAAAAAATAAGTACTTATTTCCCTTTCGAGAACGGGGCCTTATTTTCCTAATCCAACCGGAAAATTGAAATGAAAAAATAACTCCATGTGCGTTGAACTTAACCAGCGCAGGATGCAAAATGATGCAAATAAATGCTTGCAAAATCTATAGGAGAAGACAGAATATAAAGAAGGGCTCTGTATCATTCATCTTATTATTCATTCGTCTAATTAAGTATACCACTTAAAAGGCTTAAGATGATCTCAAGTAGTTTAAGTACCACATAAAAGGCTTAATATGATCTTAGTAGCTTTTAGTACTTGCTGTTTTGTTACTACAATCCTCAGTACCCAATACAACAGTTCAAACTCTCAAAGCTCCCAAAACTTTTTACACAATCCCGGCCGGTAACATAAAAGAAGCAACAAAACAAAATCACAAACCGGAAATTTGCAACTGCTCTTACCCAATTCAAACCGTTGCAATGTCTCTGCAAATACTATAGCTTTACCGGTTTGATCAAAGAATCACTGTGAGAATAGCTCCCCCAGTGCTGAATGTAAGGGAGACACAAAGCGGCTTCATATGAAAGGAACTAACAGAAGGGAAGATGAGAGGCAAAAATAACTAAAGTGCTTGATCAGGACATCCTCCAGTCATCACCAGCATACACGGCTTGATCGCCAAGCTCTTCTTCAATTCTAAGCAACTGCAACAAGCTTTGGCTATCAGTTTCATGTCTTCCATCCAAATTTTCATTTTAAAAAAAACAAAAGGAGTCACTGCCGGCTGGTAACACCAAAAATCAATAAGCAGGGTTTCAATTATGTTTCTTTTACCTTTCTCAGGGTTAAGACCAATATATTGATTTGTTACTGAGAAGTAATTCTGCAACTAAATTTGATAGGGTTACCAGAAAGCATCAATCCAACACAAGTATCAATTTAACCAAGTTGTAGCTGCTTAACTAGAACCATTTTCTAACAGCTATAACAAGACATCTTTGTTTTTTTTTTTTTTTCCTTCAAATAAATCTCCTTTTAGCAGAACTACAGCCTCCCCGAGGTCTACTATCAAACTGAATCAATCTGGAAAACTCCATGGAAAACAGAAGGTAGAAGAAAATTTGCAGGGGAAGTGGAAAAAATCAACAAGCAGAAAAACTCAGGCTTTAATCTGATTTATATCAACCAGGAAAATTGCATAGAATAAAAGCTCTAATGCATGAAAGAGGAGTAAACCTGGTTGTACTTTGCCAGCCGCTCCCCCCGGCAAGGTGCTCCCGCTTTGATCTGACCCGTTGAAAGGCCGACAGACAAGTCTGCAATGAAAGAATCTTCGGTTTCCCCACATCTATGAGAGACCACCACTCCCCAGTGTTCATCCTTTGCCAGCTTCACTACTTCAATGGCCTCGGTCACTGTCCCTATTTGATTCACCTGAGTTCCACAAAAGTACAAGCAAAATTTTTACCAAAGAGAGTGATATTCATAGTCTCACAGTCCAGGGGGAAGTTTGCACCATCAACTTTAGCTACTACTCCCTCCGTCCCCCAATGGTATCCATAGTTTTTTGTAAGCTACAGGAGAAAAAAGACAGCGTAGACGATAGATTCATATGATAAAGAGAGGATGCGAGAAAGTGAAAGTGAGGACAGCGATTCAAGTTCCGGTTGGGCACACAATTCGGGTTCTTCCTCCTAGAGAGTCCGTGCCTTTTACTTAGTAGGGGTCCATCGAGAATCTTTCCACAGTTTTACTCCCTCCTCAATATGTTTGTCTACTTTCACTATTTCAGACCTCTAAAAAAATCATATATATTTATCAATTTACAACGGATTTCACATGCAATATGGATCTTGATTGGTAGATCTTAATAAGTTCTATTAGACATTTTCATAATAAAAAATTTACAAATTGTACAATGTAGATGATTTTGTAAGCAACATGCATGCCGTAATCGGACAAACAAATTGGGACGGCGGGAGTATATAACTATATCTTCATCTATGACTTTCCAAATATGACATCAATTCTGGGACATCCCAAAATGAAAACATGGTAAAAAGGGACCAAGGGGTATTGGAATATTGGTCACAGACTCAGCTATAATGTTTAGCTTTGACATTTCAAATATGGCATCCATTTTTTAGTTATTGTTGATGATACTGCTCACTCATACCAGTTATTCTGGAAACCAACTGACTGAAGTATTCACAGGGAGTTATAAGCAAAGAATTACAAGTGAAAGACAGAAAGAGATACAACTGATCCAATAATCTTTTTGTCTTCTTCATTCATAGAGACTGGTTCCAGATTTCCATGAAATGATCAGATTCTGGACATAAATGAGTCACCTTTAAGTAAAATTTCTCAACCCATCCTTTTATTATGATCTGATGAGTGAATTCAATGATGTGTTTCATGTATGCCTTTTATTTCAAGGCCATAAGGATGTTTTATCTCAACAATTTATATTTTGGAGAAGAGGAAACCGGAACCCGAGTAAAATAGGGTCAAGATTGCAGTATGTCTTAACCATACTTTTTGTCCAGTTGGCTTGCTCTAAAAAATGAGACAGATTTGAAATAAAAAGACAGTAAATGATTGGTCAAAGCAAGGGGTTGCCCATGAGAATATGAGAATTGCTTTACAATGTTAGCCACATAAATTCCACTATGGTTCAGCAGGATACCTTGAGAAGAAGAGCATTGCAAGCGGACTCCTGAATTGCTTTCTCAATACGTTTTGGATTAGACGTCAATAAATCACCCCCAACAACCTGGAATAGAAACTCTCTAAAGTAAATGTGAAAGAATATAACAGAAATGGGAACAGAAAACACAAACGATAATAAAATTCAAAAAAAAAAAAATCTGGGGCATCCAGGGACAAATACTGTCTGAATATGGACGTGTTAATATGCTATGCTGAAGTTTGGATAGATGAAGGCAACTCGATTAAATGCATGTAACCAACCAATCCTCAAATTTATACTTCAGTGAGATTGTTATGTGCAATTTGAACAACTAAAAGGCTGTAAACAACGTAACTACAAGAGATCATTCTGGCTTTTCTTTTTTATAATCCATCGGCAACCTTTTAAGTGCAACTGTAAAACTAACACTTACAAGGCAAAACTACAATAAAAAGTAATCCCCATAGCCACCAAATGGGGGGACATGGAACAGGCCATAAAATGCTTCTATTGTAGAACTGGTAGCTGACAGTAGCTTCATATAAAGCAACCATACATCAAAACTTGCTAAGTAGGGATATGGACATACCTGGCAAATTCCTAGACCAGAAAAATCTTTGACATGTTCCCAGTCCTCCTTGTCAAATGGATCCTCAATAGATACAACCGGGTAATCTACAACCCCCAAAAGGTTCGAAAAAGAAAAAGAAAGAAAGCATCAATATCACGGCTTTCGTCATATGATAACGAATATACGACAATGTTAGGATAATCCATAAGCGATATCAACGCAGAAGCTGATGTACCTGTACAAAGTTCTTTGTACAACTCAATCATATCTTCTCCTGACTTGAAGTTTTGCCCTGACTTGTTTGGTGATTTATAATCTAAATCATACTTCGTACCTAAATCAGGAAAAGATCAGAAGAAAATAATTGGTCTGTATCTTAGGCTAGGTAAACACAAGCTGGCAGATAAACAAGACCAAAAAAGACCCTTACTGTGGAAACACAGTTATTTGCAGATAGAGCAAAGAAGACAGCTTCTCTTTCTTATTTCCATTGTCTAACTTTCTTCCATACAAATAACAAAAAACTTGTACTAGTAACTTACAACTTTACCACAACTGGAGGACAATCCTAGAAAGGACTCAACGCAACAATACCTATGCAGAAATCAGTAGCAGATACATCAATCCCTATCTTTATTTTCTCATTATACCCTGTTCTGCTGATGGCCTCCTTTACAAGATCCAAGCCTTCTCTAAAGCTGCAAATGCAGAGGACCAAGATCACTAACTGAACACAGAATAAAGAAATGTCAATGTGAAGGAAAAACTTGCCTGGAAATGTTTGGAGCAAAGCCACCATCTTCACCAACATTGCACCCATGTGCACCACATTTCTCAGTAATAACAGCCTGCCCTTTTCTCCAACAAAATGACAAAAACAAATGAGGCAAAAGAATGGGTCGTGGCGAGAGACATAAGCATCTAATTTCAGATAAAAAAATTCCAAAAATGACGAGTAGAGCATTAAAAACATGTATGCATTGGCAATGATGAGCTGAAGCTGGACAGTATGTTGTGGACAATTTGCAACTATTTAACATGTTAAAGAGCAAGAATTGACCATTTGGATTTAACGACTGCCGGTCTATAACCATAAATAAAGTCTAACATCATCAATGTGGCGCGACAGAAGTATAGGTACAAGATAGGCTGACAGAACGTGAAGGTTAGACAAATGACGAGTTAATAAATTAGTGGCAATGTATAACCATCCATAGTTGCCAATGGTGATAGATGAGAAGGTAGCTAGCACTGAAAATTTGCTTCTTAGGCCATGCATATGTGCATGCCCACATTGCGCCCAGTGTATGCACTAAAGCAACCTTACCCATTATGAGCTTGAGGAATTGGAACATGCATGTGTCCATGCACGTGAAAAAATCAAAAGAGCACAAAATTCAACATGCAACTATAACTTTCCAGCGAAAAAAGCTTTTTCGTGAACGCACGCCCTAGACCAATAAACATTAGAGGCCGGAAATTTTTCCTAACAAGTTATAGACTTCTAAGCAATACCTATCACTATCCCGTGAAACTAATGTACTGTTTGAGAAAATACAGTACCATAAATTCTGAAATTGCAGACACAGAAAATGCACGACGGAGAATCATTTTCTCACTTTCAATAACTGAGTAATGCTTCGCACCAAAGCAATAACAACCAAGACTAACCTCGAAATATGAGAACCACTAAGCTAATATAAAATTGCAAATATGTGTTATTTCCACGTGAAGGAAGTTACCTTCAAGTGGTGGTATGTTTCAGATCCCATTTGCATTGCCTCCTCAAATCTTCTTGCTCCAACAGGAAGAATAGTAATATCCTGAAAGTATTTGAACAACCAATCCAATTTGAGAAAGCGATGTGAGAGGCTTGTTCGGTTGGGTTTTTAGGATATGGACTCTAAATTATTACCCTACTCCAACATCCACTCATTACCCCTATCTCCAACCACTACTTTCATTTTTATCTCTATCTCCCTCCAATCATTACCCCTATCTCCCTACTCTAATCATTACAAATCCAAATCCAAAATCCCAAATCCAAGTCCAAAAACCCAAAAACGAACAAGCCCATGTGACCAAGTTTATTAGATGAAGGCCACTACGGATACAAATGGAGCATTGACATAACCATGGGTACGGAGAGAAGATCAAAATGCAGCACCAAATAAAAATTAACTAAAATAAGAGAATGATTAACTTACACCTGATGTGGTAACATCTTCTCTCATGGCACAACACAATGAAAAACAAATGAAAAGGCAGAAGAACAGAAACGTCGGACTGAGAATAAACCTAACATTGGTCCTTCACTATAGTGGGGAGGTTGAACTAACTTCATCACAAACATGTTGGTCTCCCACTTACGGGTAAATACCAGGACCTGGTTTGGATTAACATTGATCCTTGAGCCTGCTTTGATCAACATAGAAGACCAAAGCCTGAACTTGCAAAAATTCAGGCATTAACAGTGAAAGGCCAATTGGCCTGACAACTCTTACAGCAAACTTAAATGTCTGCACATGGAGGTACCCCCACCCCCAAAAAAAAAAAAAAAAAGAAGAAGCAAGGAATTTGACAGATATTAACATGGTGTGAATAATACACAGCAGCATCTGGGAAACTGGTATCCATTGAAAAGATCGACAATAAAGGGGAAAGCAATAGCAAAAATGGTCATGCGACATCATCAATATCATCTTATCAAGCCATTTGCTGAAGTAGTAACCCATTCACGGTCTTGATCCTCTCTCCCGAATAAATTCTCTCTCCTCGCAGAAGCTTTAAGGAGAGGTATCCGACCTAAACGTTTCAGAAAAGGATTCTAGGTACTCTTGCACTCCACCCTATTTTCACTCGTTCCTGTCCCCAATCTTCCGTTGGGCTTAGATCTTCCACCGATTTCAACATCATCCAGTGGCAGAGACAGAATGTGGTTCGATGGGGGCAGCCTGGGACAATGCTAAACTTACATATTCGGGTTACCCTCAGTTTGGAAGACCATTTTATTAGGCTTTTCAAGCTCATTGCATGTGAAATTGCAGCATACTATAATTTTATTATTACAGGTTCCAAGTGCAAGGTACTTTATGTGTAAGAGGGGGCTACAGCGGGCCAGAGCTTTGCAGAAAAGAGAGGATGTAAAGAAAAGAGGAAATTTTCAGGGTTCGGGGACGGGGGGCGGCTGCCCACTCTGGGCCTTCAATGGCTGATTCACTGCATCAGAGAATCATGGCACGGCAGAAATCCCACTGCTCAAGATCAGAAGATCCATAAAAGAATGTACATCAGTCTCAACAAATCCCACTTGTAGTCATTCCGCTCCAACCGACCTCTTGAATGGGATCCTAACCCTCAGCCAAATGCGGACACCTCTAGGTATTCTCAAGAGTAATTCTTACTGAATAACTACCTCTAGCAACATAAGATTCATAGCTCATTTTGCAAAAGGCTATCAGGTGCACTAGTCAACATAGACCAAACATCATGTTTACTTATTACTAGTAACATAAACAGACATCCAGGTAGGTAATTCCAACCTGAATAGCCAGAGTGTTTCCAGCATGTTTTCCACCACTTATCAGACAAAACACAGGGACAGGAAGAATCATGCTGGTTCTACCAGAGAGATCAGCAATGTGTTTGTAAAGTGGAACCTGAGGCAAAATTTTGATACCAGAAAGGAAAGAAAAAAGGACATAGTATCCAAAATCAGCTTCAATAAGGAAAGCTCAAGTAATTAAATTGTCAATGTGAGGTTGTGAGCAAATATCCATGCCTCCTTTTCAGCAGCCCCAGCTTTGCAAGCAGCAATTGACACGGCTAAAATTGCATTTGCACCAAGTTCACCCTGCAAATTAGAAGAAAGATAATTCTAAATGCTGAAAAAGATAAAAAAATTATGGCATTTCAACTTTTAAGGAATGGAAAATGCTTTGATCTGTTTAAGGTGGTTTTTGGACGATAACTTGATGACAAATGATAATGGAAGCACCAAGCTATATCTGGAAAGTGCTCATAACACAATAAATGAAAGCAGGTTCATTAAGGATGATGTGCTTAAAAGTCAGACGTATATATGCCACCAAAGCTAGCCTCAGATGAATGGGAGGGCAAACTAAGGTTTTTTCATGAACAACCCAACAGATAGAAAACAATTCCAGTACTTACTAAACCTGACTTAAAAAAAAAGCTACTTCTAATACCTGGGATTTAGATTATTATGCATTAAGTTACAGCAACTTTTCTACATTGCTTAATAAGCTCGCCTAAGCAAGATTACTTTTTGATGTGCAATAAATGTCCTTGGGTATACTTACCTTATGGAACTACAATGGACATTAGAATGAGAATAAGAACACACGTCTGATTTGGGGAAACAAATCGACATCTTCCAATCAACCTAGGATTTATGCCATCAAAAATCAGCTCAATCTAAATGGTAGGCAATTCCGTAATTCCATTCTCAAGAACCAGACAACTGAAAGCAAACGAATCACTACTAGCCTCAAAGTCAACAGGATGACGCATGTGGTTTTGAAACTTTCAAAGAGCAGTTTTGTGTTAATATCGAATGTCACAGGTGTTGTGGAACTTTCAGAATTACTGCACATAGTACATTCGAACACATTACAGTAAGAAGACAACACAACTCATTACACATAGTTTTTCACCAACAGGGATTCATATTCCAAATTGTATACAAAAAAGGCCCCACATATGGACCATCTAATGACATCAGCCTATTAAGAGAATTGGGTGGGGAGAGGGGAAGGATACCTTCTTCTCTGTCTTGTCCAAGTCTAACATTGCCTGATCAATTTGTGACTGAAGGATCGGATCCATACCAATCAAAGCTTCTGATATTTTCTCATTTATATTCTTAACGGCTCTTTGGACACTATTTCCGAGATACATTCCCTTGTCTCCATCACGTAATTCAAGCTTTTCATACCTGAAGTCCAAGAATAAGAACTTGTGACATGGTTTTTGGCATACAGAAAGCATAATTATGATATGGAGCTCGTTTCTAAATACAAACAAGCGAAAATGAATAAGGGACAAGACATCATTATTGTCACTAGATTAAACTAAATTTGCATGTGTAGAACTCAGGGAAATGGCAAAGCTGCAAAGGATACAATTCTGAGGAAATTCCCCTAAGTTCAATGAGATACCCGCAGATAGCGTGTACAAAGGAATGCTTGCACTGGAAAGGAATGCTTGCACTGGAAAGGAATTTCCAGTAACTTTCTCAAAGCAACAAGTGCTAACCGCAAGACCTGCTTCCGTAGCTGGCATGACTGAACCTAGAAGTCAACTGCGACTTGAAAAGAGTACCTCAACTACTTACCGCAACCACTTGCCTTCAAAGCGAAACTTCCTTCCGTTACAGGAGTTTATTCCCGAAACCAACTGACAACAGAGACTCAGGCATTGATACCATTAGTGAAGGGTTCCAAAACCAAGCTATGACTTCTACATGTAAATTCTTGTTCCCCCCCTCTCCCTCGCTAGACTATCCTACTATCTGCTCAGCCTAAGAACGGCTACTGAAACAAAAAGCAGGAAAAGCGAGTTCAAGGTAAGGTCTCAGTTCCTTCTGCCGTGAAGGTTCAACAGGACCTAGCCAATAACTTCACCCTCCCTTTCTTGGGCTTTCTCTTGAATAGAAGACCTCGAGAAAGCTAGTTGCCTTAATATGGGATTCTATCTCTCTCCTATCACAGGTGGTTATTAGTCTGATCAGTCGACCAATTTCTCTACCCTTAAGCCCTGATCTTATTAGAAGTCAATTCTTTGCCCCTGGATCATAAGATCTATAAGAAATATATATGCGATTGTTCCAACTAGAATAACAATCAACACAAGCATCTAAATCTCTACACAAATTATGCACCTCAAAGACATAAAACATTCTTCTAGGCTCTAGCAGTATTACTACCGCCATACACAAGGTCATTGAAAGTTTCAAAACCACTTGTAAAGCAATGGTACGAGCAGAAATTCAACTTCTGAGATGACGCCACTTATCGCAGTTAGATAGAGATCACTATGAACTGTTTATATCGTGGATTGTCATGTATCAACCGTATCTTCATGCAAAAGCCGCAAAACTAATGCACTTGTTCAAACGTGTGCCCTATTAGTTTTAACAATGTAGTAATTCCTTGATAACAATTAGAACCTTGCACAAGAATCTCATCAATCACCTCTGATTCCATAAGGGAAACATTAAAAATTCAGCTAATTTGAGCCTCCCGTGTGTTCACCCTCAAATTACACAGATGTTAAAGTAATGCAACAAACTGAACAAGTTCGTGACGGAAGGAGTTAACATTTGAGAGAAGAGATTGAGAGGACTTACATTCCAGAAGAAGCGCCACTGGGAGCAGAAGCACGGAACATGCCTTTATTGGTGTAGAGGTCGACTTCAACAGTGGGAATACCTCTGCTGTCGAGGATTTGCCTGGCTTTGACCTTGGTGATCACCGAAGGCACTGCTTTCCTCATGTGATTAGACTGTTACATAAAGATTTAGTAGATACATATGAACTATATGGTAACATCTATACCTGATTAGAGAGAGAGAGAGAGAGAGAGAGAGAGAGAGAGAGAGAGTATTGTTTACGATGAAAAGAACGGGATCGGGAGTCTTGGCCCTAACGGCGGCATTGACGGCGTCCTCGATTTTCCGGGAGAGCACGTGCTTGTCCAGATATTCTTGGACCGACATTTCCGTGGACTACTGCTAACAAATTACTAGCTTCGAATTTGGGCGCTGCGAAATCTGTATTGGCGGTGCTTTTGGAGACGAAAGCGAAGCAGTGGGTTGAATTCTACTCTATACGAGGAGCCTTCGGAATCAGGGAAAGGGAATCGGGGATGTGGGGAATACGACGTCGGTTTTAATGGGGCAGAAGGTTAACTCTTCCAATTTCTTTTCTTTTTCTTTCTTTCCGTTTTTTTTTTTTTAAGCCCAAACATAGCATTAAAATTACTCCTACAACTAAGAAAGAGGGAGAAACAGAGGAGAAGTTTCCAGGTGCCGGGCGGGTACCACCCATCGGCGATTCCAGCCGTCCAAAATATTTTGGATGGTTCGGATTTTAGAGAGGAGTTGCGTGAGGGGAGGGAGAGGAAATAAATCTGATTCGTCAACACGTTTGAACAATTGAATCGCCGAAGGATACCGCCACGCGGTACCCGCTCGGCACCGAATTTTTTTCCAAAACATTAATCGTTTAGAAGGAAGGATTTGGGATGTCCACGCAGGGGCTCAATCCTTCCATACAGAAAAAACATCATCAATGCTCAAAGCAAACTTTGCAAAATCATGTGCTACCAGCCATTTGCCTCTCTCCCCACATGCACACACTTCCAATCCTCAGCCCGTTGGAGAAGAATTTTACACTCCTGACGGAATAAACGAGCCCTACTTCCGAGAGACTTAACATTCAAGGGGCTGTTTGGTTTTCATTCCAAAAGTCTCTGTACATAACACTATCCACAACTCCTCACATACATGTATGTAGCATGATCAGGTTTCTTTTTTTTAAAATGGGCAAATTTCATTCAGACCCCCTGAGGTATCTGACAATAACAGAAGGTACCCCTCAGTTTTCAAAAATGACAGAAACCTCCCTTATTTTACAGTTTGGGTTTCATTCCGTTAGTTCCGTTAGTTAAATGGACGGAAAATGTACGGAAAATGAAATCTTCAATTTTATTTAGTTCTACACCTATCTTAGGGCCCTCATTGAAAGTCCTATTGGCAAAATTTAATTATGATCATTTAGGATAAAATGATTAAAAAAATAAAATCTTTGCACCGATTCAAATGGATTAAAATTTGGAGTATTTAAAATTTTGCTTTTCACTTGATTTTAGAGCTTTCAATGAAGAGCAAATTCTTAAGTGCTCCAATTTTCAATCCATTTAAATCGGTGCAAAGATCTTATTTTTTGATTATTTTATCCTAAAGTGCAATAATTAATTTTTGGTTCTAAGATTTTCAATGAGAGCCCTAGATAGCCGTAAAACTAAACGAAGAGGAGATACTTAAGTGCTCAAATTTTCAATCCGTTTGAATCGGTGCGAAAATCTTATTGTTCTGATTATTTTATCCTAAAGGGTCGTAATTAATTTTTCGCTTTAGGGCTTTCAATGAGAGCCTTAAGAAAACCATAGAACCAAATGAAGAGCAGGTACTTAAGTGCTCCAATGTTTAATTCGTTTGAATCGGTGTGAAAATTTTCATTTTTTTATCATTTTATCCTAAATGGTTTGGCCCCAAGGCTTTCAATGAGAGCCTTGAGAGAGTCATAGAACCAAATGAAAAGAAGATACTTAAGTGCTCCAATTTTTAATCCGTTTGAATCGGTGCAAAGATCTTATTTTTCTAATCATTTTATTCTATAGGGCCATAATTAATTTTTTGCTCTAGAACTTCCAATAAGAGCCCTAAGATAGCTCTAGAACTAAATAAAATTGAAGATTTCATTTTCTGTACATTTCCGTACATTTTCCATCCATTTCACTAACGGAACTAACGGAATGAAACCCAAATTGTGAAATAGGGGAGGTTTCTGTCATTTTTAAAAACTAAGGGGTACCTTCTGTCATTGTCAGATACCTCAGGGGGTCTGAGTGAAATTTGCCCTTTCAAAATTTGACAAAACAATTTAAATGCCTGCTTAGGACGGGCTATTTCTCAAGACAGTATCTGAAAAATGCTTTAATGGAATTCTTTTCACTTTGTGGCAATCATAGTAGAAGGTGTAATTAGAATATCAGTGGATAACCAAAACTCAATATGCATTATTTTCATTTTTCATATATTTTTTATTTATCTTCAACATATGCATCGCCATACTCCATTGGAGAAGTGGGAGAGCACTTGGAAGAGAAACCTCCCTCAAAACACTATCCTCCAACCAAATGCTTACACTGTTTGTGTAAGCATCCAAAATCATACAGAATCTGGGATGATCTAGCAACCCTGTTACCCATTTCTATGCGACGAAATAAATTTGAACAGTAACTGTAAATTCTCCGAACAAGGAACTGTTGTTTTCGCAGCATTAGCTTAAAGCTACAGATCCCAAACATGAATTGATAATATTTCTCACAGGTGAGCCCATGCTAATGCGGTGTATCTAACAAGGAAATAGCTTGAAAGTGTATACACATAAATACCAAGGTGTTCTTACGCAACCACAAATGCACTGGATGAACCTGTAAAATGGCGAATGTCACCCATAAGACCCTTAGAAGCACCGAAATGTTTTATTCTGTATACGCCGGAAGCAGCAGTCTCTGGAATTCTCCACTCTATGGTTGCTTGACTTCGCGTACTAAATTTAGATGGTCTCGACCACTTGAACCGGAGGCAGAAATCGTCGTCGTCGTGAATAGGGACCCATGAGTCCTGTCCGTGGAGAATCTCCACCAGAGTAAACGTGCCTTCGGTCAGGAGGTCATTTCTGGGGCAAGCTGACCAGAAAACAACAGTGACCGTGTCGCCTCTCTTGAAGGTGGAGTTCTGAGGCACATCCGAGCTCACATCCCCAAACTTGACACCGCGAGGGGTCCTGTCCACAACAACCGGAGTTAGCAAGCCTATTTGCTTGTCCAGGAGATCAGGGGGTTGTGGGCCCGGTTCGACAGGTTGACCGTTGATTAGAGCTGTTGCTAGCTTCTGGAACTCCTGAATGTAAGCAGCAAGTGTGTGGGGACCAAATAGCGTGGAGGCACCCTGAGAATTATGAGAGAGATATTACCAATCAAAAAACAAAAAGTAAAATACTATCAATTCTAAACTTAACCGTCTGTTTGGATGGAGGTCTATCACAGATGTGCAAGTCTTGTCATAGGATTTTGGATTTGAAGAGGGATTTATGAAGGGGAATGAAAAATAAAGGGCAAGGAAAAAATTAATGAATTGTCATTTCCCTGTTCCTTGTAAATCCCCACTACAAGCATACTACCTTTGTAGCCATAGAAGTAAGACATGTACAACATGGACGACTAATGTATTAGATTATTGACTTAACTCTGGCTGGAATAACTGGACACCTCAAAGGAAACTTTCCGGGCGTAAAATCCTCAAGATTGAGAATGTTTTCTATCTACTAACCTCATATCTTTGGACCTCGTACTCCTCAAAGGTAGTCACATATTGTGAATATGTGTTGGTCAACCCAGCTATCACAACATGAACATTGTTATTGAACTCTCCATTTCCTCCACTCGTGAGCACCGTTTTCACAGCATCTCGAAGACGTCTTCCGGCCATTGTTGTGAATTCTGTTGTGCACAAAGGAAAAGAATTTTCATGAGCCCAAAGGAAAAGAATTTTCATGAGCCATGAAAAAACATGTCAAGCATCATATGACTTGAGCTCCACTGGAGAACTGATGTCAAAAAGGAAAATGAGTTAGGTTTTGCTCAAAATTAGGAGGGCAGCACATCACAGCAGACTGCCTACCACAGCTTTGGCTAGTTGAGGTTGGCGGGGCACTAGCCACTAGTTTAACCAAGCCACGCACATCAGGGAGGGAGGCAAACAAAACAAAGAATAAAGAGTTGCAGTTACTGATCAAATAGTGCAACCCCAATACCCTCTCATTTTACAACTTTTTGGCTTTAGTTAGTTGTTCATACTTCATACAAAACAAAAACTTTTTGTCAAAAGCTAAGTTGTTTCCACTAAACTAAAACATCCAACACATTTTCTTCCGCTAACCCAACACATTTTCCACAACTTTTAGTTTAGTGGAAACAACTTGACTACAAATAGCTACTAGAAGTTGTCCACAACTTCTAGCTTACCAGAAACGCCCTCTTAGTAAGGTAGTTCAGAATCCTAAAGAGTTGCTTAGAACAATTCAAAAATATAAAAATTTTGAACAGCAACCTGAAAGAAAACTACATATCAGATGTGTCCTGTTGATCATAATAACCATATAGTTGAAAAAAATTGCTGCAGTACACCTCAAACTCAATCCATGACCTGGTTCAGACTATAGGTATGAGTATGACCATGACCAAAGGGAGTATATCGAGGTACTATTCATAAGTCCATGTTGTGAACAAATAGTTGATTTGGCTTTAAAATACGGTTTTGATTGTTCTTCTCTGTATCAGGCTCACGTAAGGTTCAAGGAAGGTCTGAGCATACTGGACTAAATTTTATCGCTTGAAACGAAAGAATGTGGAATTCAGCCCTAGCGAATGCCAGAACCTGACTTATTAAGCTATTTGTCCATGTGGGCACATGGACAGGCAGCCCAATTTGAACCTGGGAACCAGACACAAAGTGATTATCACCGTATTGGTTGTAAAAAAATCTATGCATGTTGCGGAACCAACATGTGGCAACAAAGGATTTATAGCTCACTTCATGTAATCAGCTGACAGGAAAATGTAGTAGAGTTTTCTTTCTCATTTCAGCAGAGAAATTAAGACAAGAATATCTTAGATAGCTATCAACCTTCAAGGGAAAAGAAAGGAAAAGCAAAGCAAACCATACATACCTCCAGGTACGCTGAGAATGACAAGCTGCCCTATTCGGAGTATTTGAAGTGGAAGTATAGAAGGCTGTTACAAAATGAGACAAAAATAGATCCATTAGTAATTAAACACATCCAAATGGCAGCCTACAACAATCAGTAGACTGTGACGGAAGTCAGAGGTGCAGCAGTCATAATAATTTCTAATACACCTGCATGGGGTTTGCATTGTTTTGGGAAGTGCTTCATTTAAAATAACATCGGATATGCACGTTTACCCACACATAGAAGGCAGAGTATGAATTTCTATTACCCCTTTGCCAAGAATGGAACAAATTAGTCCAAAAGAGAAACAGCGTCCAGACAGACTTAACACAACAGAAGGAGTTAATTATGTGAAATAATTACAACCTTCATCAGCGGTTCCCTTTCTTTTTTTTTTTAAGGAAATCCCCACTGAAGTCATCGCAATGTCTTTTCTCTCGCACATTTTGAGTTTTTTTGTCAACTTACTCTGTCCAGTGGTGAAGTGCCTTCAAACAGCACGCTTAGTATGCTTAAACAGTTAAACTAGTGGCTTACTCATGTATGTCTAGAAAGATATATTATAGATTTATTGTAGTTTGACAGGACATACAATAGCTCCACACTCACCATCTGGAACCTCTAGATTTACGTTCAAATCGCTGAATGCATTAACATTCATATCCCAGGGCTCACTTTCAAAAACCCTCAATTAACAGTGCACTTAGAAATTAAAGTCCAAGTACTGCAAACACAGTTGTCATGTTGAAACAGTACAGTTTCTAAACTAAACTCTATATAGTTTTTCCAAAGTCCTATGATGGTTGAAACTCACCGCCCACTCATATGGCAGCTTCATTTCACCAGTATCAAGCAAAATAGGCTTTGGGGATTGGCAATCTTTTTGTTCCTTCCCTGGTGTTTTAAGGAAATTGCGAACCAGCTTCCAAAAAGCATTTCCCTGTAGTAAAATTGACAAACCACATCTTAGCAGGCAGGCGTTCCATCATGTGAGGACCTAGACTTATAATTCAGGGAAATCAAGGTACTGGAATTCGCTGCTACCTTATCATCTCCTTGCTTAAAATCAAAAGCTCCTGGTCCATCGGTGGTACCTGCAGCAAATCCAAATCCCATTGCAGCTGGACAGGTTTTAACTACCTCATTACCTCCTCCCAGTTTAGGAACTGTCACTTCAAGCTTGGAGAGATCCACATAAGTGTGACGATAGTCAACTTTCCCTTTCAACTGCTCAGAGGCTTGGGTGAAAAGCTCCACAGCTTTTTTGAATTGCCTATCTCCAATTATACGAGTATTCTCAAATTCATCTGGGTGACTGCAGAGCAAGAGAACTGTTAATTTTATGTAAAGTACACTTCAGAAAAATCATATAGACACATACCCTGGTCCTCGGCCATAGCACAACTCGTTCTTTCCACCACAAGTGCTGTGGTTGAATTCACAAGGTAAGCCGGTATCTATGCAGAATGCACCGAGCACGTTTGGACTAACATCACCACAGTTTGACTGGCAAAATGCAGATAGAAATGTAGGCTTATCAGCCTGCCTGAGAGCACTTCTAACACGCCTTGCAACACTCATAAACCTGGTGTCTCGTTTACCAGGAGGTGATTGGAAAGAAGCAGCAAGCTCTAGCAACTCGTGGTCTGCATTAAAAATTCTCGAGTATGTCAGCATAGTAGAGAAGGATATTTTTCTTCCCTTTCTTCTCATTTAACATGTAATTTGTCTGGTAGAATAGAACATAAGGGGATGAGATACAAAATCCAGACCAACGAGATACGAATTCCAGACCAGATCATCATTCTAGGATATGCACTTTCTAGCTCTTTTGAGATTGTTACACTTTGGTGTACTTATAATAATAGGTTTTTCGATAAGACAAAGTTGGGTTTAAAAGAAGGAATCACACGGTAATAAATCACATCCAAATACATCTACCAGAAACAGTCAAAGCATCGAACATCCATGGTAGTATCAAAGAACTTAAGAGCTGAGTATGACTAATTTCTCAATATAAGGCAAATTACACAACTAAATGTGACATACAAACCTAGATTTTGTTACTTTTACCCCTGCTGTGTGGTTTTGAATCAGTCGGAACTCGGCTTGATGAAATACACCACAGGTTGAGGTGTATTCGCTGGCTTTGGATGAAGTATCCATTGTGGTGGCTGTACCGAGGCTGAATTCTGTGTATGCAGTCCAGTTTGGGTTGAAATTAGGGCTGCATCCTCCCAGCCTTCATGTTGCAACATTTTGTAAGGATCCTATAGGTTGTCCAAGTGTTCTGTGTGTTGTATGGACTCAACCTTTTACCTATTTTAGTTCCATGTAGCCACTTGGCTTAGGTTAGTACCCATATTGCCTTTTGTTTCCTATCCCTCTATCTAGAAGGGTTTGAAACACTCGTTTATGTCCCATTAGCTCTATGTAGCCACTTGGCTTAGGCCTTCGCAATTTTTTCTTTCTTTGTTTTCTTTCCCTTTCCTCCCGGGGTATGCCCCTCCCTTGTAGGCTGTACATTCAATTATCCTTTTTTCCTATTTCAAGCTGATTTACCCCCAAAAAGAGAGAAAGAAATGCCAGTTTAATGAACATCGATGATACCAAATGATAACATACTAAAACATTCATTTATGAAACCAATTTTTAAAAACGAAGTATTTATTTTACAAATAGTTCATGAAACAGAGTATTCTGGAAGGTCTTGGACACTAAGTCGACCCACTTGCAGCTCAGATTCTACGCCTAAAATAATACCTTGCTCGGTCAACAAGATATGCTTCACGTTTGATAAGGTTCCAGACATAACAATGTTATTCTATCCATGTGAAGGGCCTGACAATAGGAGCAGCATATGTCATTTTTTCATATATAGTCAACAAGCACAGTTTCTATCATATTTTGAGTTCCAATATTAATGTAAATAAACCACAGCACCTATGACATTCAAAATTTGATACTAATGTATTGCATAGGCTGGGAAGATCTAGTCACTTACGATTTTTCTGAGCAACAGGAATAATGTTTGATACTCTTCGAGGAATTTCGTCAGCTTCAGAGTTTTCAGAATATGCATGTTGAATGTCATTCTCATTGAACCAGTCTTCCATAAATCGTGCAGCAGCTCCTTTATTGTCCCCACTTATCAACGAGTTTGTACGGCTCATAGAAGTTCCATGAGTTGCAAACCAATTAAAGCTACCAACTGGTCCCCACTCATCATCCACGAACTTTAGGAGCATCATCTCCTTATCAGTATCAAACTTGTATTTGCTACGTTCTGCTGCGGGATTATTTAAATAGGCGCTAGGGCTGCGATTTATACCAGCGTCTAGAAGCTCTCCTGCAAGAGGAAACACCAACTTTGAAGCTCGCAAAAACAGTACAAATGCAGTAAAGTCCCTAGTGTGATGGCACCAGTTTCTATATCAGAAGATCCCTTCATATGGGACGGCCAGATGGCATATTCAGAACAAGAAACCTATAAATATGTCAAGATCATTTTCCCATTTATAAGGTAATTACGAAGCCGAAGCATTTTTCTGAAAATTTTGAACTGCAACTCAAATGGGAGCAAGGAACTTGTGCACAGACAACCAATGGCATCCTTCACAGTCCATACAGCATCCCTATGGGGTCCTAGTGCAAGGGAGCTGTTTTAAAGAGAGATCATTTGTCCGTTCGACTCACAAATCTTTCAACTAAAAGGGGAAACCGAAAAGAGATTAAAACTTTTCACGACATCAAAAAAAGGTTATTTGGGGCAGACATTTCTGTTTAATGTATCTACCACATTCCTCAAAGGGAAGGAAAGACCAAAACAACCTATGTGTGATGACAATTTGAATTTGTGCTCAAGCATTCATAGGATTGTCCTGGAAAGATTTCCACTATTTCATGGGGCTCACATTCCAAAGAATGAAGCCTGAAGCCTTTTGGTGCTTGGAATATCCAGCAAAAGGATATAAAAAACAAGTATTACTGTTAAACGGGAAAGTAACTGAGAGAGAGAGAGAGAGAGAGAGAGAGAGAGAGAGAGAGAGAGAGAAGAGAGAGGGAGATCTTCAAGTGCTAAAGTTTTCCACAACTATGCCTGAACTTTATGCTACTCATCAGGATAACAAAATCTCACAACACACACACATACAAAAAACCAATGAGGTTATTTTTTCTTCTTTCCGGTTTCATCATGCTATATAACATTACTCTACATGTCCCAATCATGTGCTTTGACCTCAGACATGAAGAAACACTTTGGTGACATAATAACATGCATCTACCTAAGAGCAAAGAGTACTTTTCGTTACCTTTATTCACCAACACTGATCCTGGCCGGAGATTTTCATGAGCTTGTATGATGCTTTGCTCAATGCCGTCAACAAGCACATCAAATGACTGGCGCACAAACCCAAGGGATGTTACAATGTACACAACATATTGCAGATAACCCCCAGGGCCAGCATGGGTGTGAATACCGCTAATTGCAACATTATTCTCAGTATATAGGTTCCCATATCTGCAAAACAAATACAGTACTATTCCATTTAGTAGCTAAAGTCATCCTGAACATTCTTACAAAAATCTTACAGCAGGTTTTACACAAGACGCGGCAAGAGAATACATCTGACTCCATTCAATATAAGGACCTTGATACTGAATTGCCAGAGTAATGAACGGAAAATGGGAGGGTGCACAAAACGTCTGTCCTCCTAAAGCCTATCTTGGAATTGAATATACAATGGGTATGACTTAAATCAGAAACTAAATACCTTGCCTTCAACCTCTCTAGCACTTTAAGTGTCACTAGTTGGGACGCCATGCAAGCATCAAGATTAACAAACACCACACGGTTACCCTGTGGTTCTGCCACAATAAATGCCCGGGCTCGCAACCTAAGGTGAACACCAGATGCGATCTGCTCGGTGTTGGCATATCCCATCATATTGACATCAGCAGCAGGACCTGTGATGTCATAGCTTCCCAACCCAACTGAGTAATTTGAAGCTGAGAGTATTCCACTGCTATTTTGTAGGAGAAGTAACAGCAAAATCCAAATCCGTATGATAGCACATGGTTTCTGAGCAACGAGCTTCTGAGCCGGAAATCCCTCCATCACTGCTCCACCAGTTGGCTCTTATTTTCCTTCATCAAAGAGATAAACCATGTTAAATACCCATTCCAAACCAAAAAATTTATGCGAACGAATCTTCATAAGGGGATTATTTCTAACTTTACAACACCTGGGATTATCTCTTTTGTAGCCGACCTCAATTGATTGGGACACAAGGCTCGGTTCGATTTGGTTTTGTTTGGTTTACCAAAAGCAAACAGGTAATATCAGTTTAAGGCAGATGTCTATCTTCTTTGTTTTGTTGATTGTTGGTTAACTTGGTTGCACTCCAAATGTTTGGACCTGGGATAGACTATTTCTTGTGGTTGGTTCTAAATGTTGAACTTACACACACACACAAAATACAGGTAATATCAGTCTTCACAACCTAGTACCCAAAAAAGATCAAAACAATATCCAATGCTACAACAGTCAGCAGTTTACAATCCTAAACATGCCAGAAGAATGAACGAACGTAATCCAAGTTGCATAATTCATTACATATATAAAACAGTACATATAATCCTATCAAAGATTGAAAATACTCATGCATACACACATTTATCAGGTACATCCACAGGGATGTGTACATCCTTCTCGATCCATAGCTTTTTTCTTTCACTTGAAAATAAGATTTTATTTCTTTAAAAAAAAAAATGAACTAGAAACTTATGTCAACGGCGAACTTTCAATGTGCATAGAGGCAACCAAACCGGAGCAAAAGTCACCGAAGTCTGTTAAGAAATTTACAAACGAAATACGCACAGGAAATACACAAACCGGACATAGAAAGTACGGAACCCTAAATAAAGCACAGGAAATACCAGAACCGAACATCAGCGGAGATCATTTACCTTAAACCCGTAGTAACGAAAAGCGCATAATATCCGACCTCACCGCGATCGTTACGATCGTCTCTGCTAAGTCAATTCATTTCCGGAGCAAGCTGAGAGAGAGCGCCCAAGTACGACTCAGTGATGGAGGTGGGAGAGAAAAACAGAAGCGTAGGAGCGAAGACTGGTAGCTCGGCCTCGGAACACGGGAGGTTGCACCTATTTATACTGTTATTTTCGATATCCGTTCTGGCGGGTAGGGGTAGGTGCATAGAATTCCTGTGCAGTCACAGTGAAGAACCCTTTTTTCTTTTTTTTTTAATTTTCTGGTGTTAACGTGAACTCAATTTTTTGTTCCAGGTTTTTGATGTGCGAAAGGGTGGTTGGTTATCTTCCCTTGTTTGAAAAAGGGAATAAAAACAAAGGAGTACTCCTTAATTTCGGTGGCTGAAATCTTTTGATGAAAAAGACATGTTAATTACTAATTAAGTTAATCTTTTTCAGGTAGCCTTGCGGTGTTTTTTTTTTTTTTTCTTTCCGAGTAAAGATCATCCCAATTATGAAAAGGCAAATGCTGGAGACAACCTCGTGGGTTGTCAGGAGTGGGGGACACGCGCGCGTGTAGGCTCACATTCTGACTTGGCTCAGCTCCTGCAAGTTTGTACGCACTTAACTTCTAGTGAAATGATAAATGTGAAAAGTAAATGACGAAATTAGCCCCTAAAAGTTTCCTCAGAGTTTAGTACTCCAATAACACAGAAAAGCAAGAGGACAGGGCCCACTTTTAGACTGCATCTCATCAATTCCTTCGTCGTAGAATAAGTTCCTCTTTAAATCATATTTTTTTTTACGTATGTTAGTTTTGCGTCTTACTTTTTGAGTTTTTTAATTCGTCCCGTCAAGAAAAATCAGAAAAGTAAAAAATTATAATTTTTACCTATTTTTTTTCAAAAAAAATTGGATAAATGTCATAATTTTTTACTTTAATAATTCGTCTTGACAAGACGAAATGAAAAACCAAAAAAGTGAAGCGCAAATCGAACAAATGCAAAAAAAAATTGAATAAAGATAAAAATAAGTAAAAGTCCAAAAATTGTAAAAAGTGCTTAGCTGAACGCCACTTAATCCCTCTCAAGGCCTCATGGGTCATGACACACACCAATTTAAGTTTTCATTCAGAATTTAGGATCCAATTTTGAATGAAACTCGAAAGGTTAGATCAACCATTTATACATATACAATTGAATTAATTTTTTTGCAAGATCACCCAAAAAAATATTTCAAAATTAATGAACAATTTGAATTATTTTTGTGAGATCCAAAAATGAGCATTGTTGTACATTTTCGGAATTCTTATAATAGATTTGGATTAAAAAGTCAAGTGACTTATTGCTATCTTTATTCAATTTTTTTTTGCATTTTTTTGTTTTGTGTTAAACTTTTGTGACTTATTAATTTATCTCGTTGAGAGAAATCGAAAAGGTAAAAAAATATGATTGAAACTTATAATTTTTTAAATAAAGACAAAAATAAATTGAAAAGACAATTTTTGTTACTTATTTTTGTCTTTTTAAAAAAAATTATGACTTTCGATCAAAATTTTATATTTTTCTGATTTATCTTATCGAGACGAATCAATAAGTTATAAATGTTTGACACAAAATTAATAAATGCGAATTTTTTTTAAATAAAAACAAAAATAAATTATTATTTATCTTTTAAAACTAAATTCACCCAAGTATTTCGCCACCAATAGTAGAGTTCATGAATCAAACACATCCTTAATGAAGAGAGAGAAACATAAATAGTGGGAACAAAAATGATACTTACACAACAATTCAAACACAACAACTTACACAACTTCTCACATACATGTGGGCTCCACACACACTACTATGTGTGAGCCCCACATGTATGTGAGAAATTGTGTAAGTTGTTGTATTTGGATCATTGTATGAGTAGCATTGTCCTAGTGGGTAATAATATGGCCGATGAAAAAGCTAGTACCAAGGAAGGGTAATATGGCCATTAGGAAAGTAGAGCTACCAACACTGACTGTTGGGGGAACTGAGGTGAAGGAGCAGTTTTTTGACGATGATTTGACTTGAGGAGATGTACAAAAGTGTCCTTATCTTTGTTTTTTTAGACTGCCCACTGGGCAGTACATAGCAGAACCCTTATGAAAATACATAAAACAAAATATAACTAAAATAACCAAACAAAATACAACAAAACAAAAATAATACAAACAAAATCAGCGTGAAATGAATACTGTGGCCGGATCCGTCAGTCATACTGATGAAGGTGGGTGGATGGACGAAAGCTTTCCGGTATTGATTGGCTCAAATTTTCATAAGAAAACCTCTTACCAGGTACTGGCGTGATTTAGCCATGAGGTGTTTTTTATTTTTATTTTTTTACAATTCAAGCGTTCGAGTCAGCTTACATGCACCTTGATTAATCATGAGGGCCATTTCGCCCTAAGGTGTTGGATGGTTATATTTGCTAATTAAAGCGGAAAGGGTCCAAAAATGAGCAAAGGATGAGATTCTGGTCCCGTTTGCTGGCACTTATAAATTACTAGCTTTTAGATTATAGTAGCTTTTTTTTCCAAAGAATTTTCACTTGAACAAATTAAAATAAGCTATAAGCGTGTTTGGTATAGTTTTTTATAAATCGTAAAAACGTATAACATGTTTGCTTGAATAAGCCATCAATCCTTAAAACTTGAGTCACTTTAGGATTCTTTTGTCCGTTTATGTTTTAACAACTTAAAAATAGTAAAACAAAAGTTCCAAATTGTATCTTAAAACAATATAGGTTTTTTTGGTTAAATAAGCAAAAAAAAGCAAATACCAAATAAATAATTATTCATAACATCATTCATTAGCTTTTTTTTACGGAGTAAAACAAATTATTCATAATTGACACAATAGGGGTGTAGTGATCAGCAGAACAACCAGACATGTCATTCATGACGATTGGTGAAGACAAATTCGGGTAAGAGAAACGGAAGAAAAACAAAAAAGACCCATGTCCTGGTGATTACAGAAAACCCCAAAGGAGATTATGCAATTTTTATTAGACAACAGTGGCAGAGAGATTGAAAAGGAGAAATATTGGCGAAGAGATAAATAAATAATGGTGCATCTGAGCAAGAGGTCGGGGTAGGTTATCTATTCCTTTATTTGTCTGGAAATGGAAATATCCTCGAAGCCGCAGTGGGAACCACATCCAAGTTACAAGTCTCACTTTTCCTTGTTTTCAAGACAAGTAACCGTGCAGATTCCTCCAATGAGCTCTTAGTTCAGTTGGAATTATCCACCTTTTTTCTCAATCGAGGCCTGGATTCAAGCCCTATGAGAGGTAATTGGCGTTTAAAGCTATGCACAGTCTCTAGACTTTCCGTGGACTAACTTGCTAACTCTCCTAACATCCGCTGATGCATATACTGTGTGACAAACAAACAAAATAACACGCAGCTTCATTCAGCTTGTTCCTGTTTCCCACCCCAATGCAATTTACAGATTATTCATAGTTGGAGGGAGTTTAGTGTAATTTATCCTCCTTATGAACTCCACATTTTGTTTCAATTTCGTTGGGTCTGGACCCTGGAGCCTCTTGTTCAAAAAAATAGAAATAAATAAAGGGACTCTGGAGCCTCTGGTCTATAAATTCGAAGAGGTCGAAAATTGGCAACCACCTCAAAATAGTTGGGTTATCTTCAGCATCAACCCAAAAATGCAAAGAACGTAACTTTTTAACCATATATGGTGAAAGAACAACATCAAACCAACGTGGCGTGGTAGTTAAATTGCTCCCTTATCCGTTGCATCAGTTAGTTTGGTTGGTTCGTGGATTTGCTCCCCTCATAATTGATCAGGATTCAATTCTTGAAATCAATTTGTAAGAAAATAATTTTGTGCAATTTCTTTAGTCCCAGCGCAGATGGTCTGCCTTTGATCAGACCGGAAAAGGCATTAGTTGATGTGCGCGTAAGCCAACCCGAACACCTCCTCACGGTCCGAAAATAAGTAAATGCTCTCTGATCTCCTACCGTTGAGGCTCATTGTTTCTCCTCTTACCTTTCACCGAGAAGCTGCACAGGGTTGAATTCGGGTTCACACTTTAACACACTCACACAAGGATATCTAACATGGAAATGACATAAACAGGCACGCAATATTACATATTGTTTCTCCCCTTATCTTTCAAGGGGAAGCTGCAAAGGCTAGTTACTAAATAGGCAACAAAACCGGATACAGTGATGTGAAAGCATCACAAAGTTAGCTGACCATAGTGGTGAAATGAGCTAGATGAACAAGTGATTCATGGCATAATATAGTGTCATTCTAGCTCAAAGAAGGGATCTGATCATAGTTTCGTTGGTGATCTCAACCAAAAACTTCCATCCACATTTTGCTATATCCTTATAGAAGATAGGAGGAATACATAGCAGAAATTAAAGAGAACACCGCCAATGTAAACAGTAATTCAAATTCGATCGTACACAAAAGCAACACACTGCATACAAACCTATATATAATATCTAACAGATTGATTGAACATACAAATCACAACATTCAGGGACATCTCTCCCTCACAATGATGCAAAAACTCTCTGGTGCCAAAATCTTTGACATCAACCTCAAGGCATATTAATATGACTGGAGGAATAAGCCAGTGCAAATTCAATGTCAGATCCATCTTTTCTGCATCATCTCGGGAGAAGAAAACAACTCTAATGCTCCCTCCAAACACCCCATGAAAGGAGTCGTGCAACGGGCTATCCAAGGATGCAGCTTTGTCAACTTTGCATGCACCTGATAATGCGGAAATGGAAGACACAACCGAGAACTTGGTTAAAGATGGGACAGTCCAAAAAAAGGAGCTGAACAGTGAAGAGTAAGCAATTTTTTGCAGAACAAGAAATGCTAGTACTTGAACAGAACTCAAATAGAAGTGTTCCATTCCTTGCTCTGGACAAAACAATCACAACACCAAACTCGCTCATTCCTTATCCTTGTGATATATCATACTTGTTATGTACTAAAAAAACCTTTAGGACTTTTATGTCTGTAGTATTCAACTTTCCAAACGCAGTGAAACTTCTAATTCCTGTAAATATTTGTTCGCTGCAACATTTACCAATTGCCACAAGTTGCATGCATAATAACTAAGCAACCCATAACATAATCTGTTCAATTTTAGGGTAATCGTAATAGGGAGAAAACCCATTAGGGTTAATTTCATTCAACGTAAAATATATATATACAAGCTGAATAATAATTGCACTACGGTCCTAGATACTTAAACTAATTACATTATAAGACACATAATTACACTAGATACAAATAGATCCATCATCTAACACTCCCCCTCAAGTTGGTGCGAAGATATCAATCAAGCCCAACTTGAACACAATAGGATGAAAACTCTTGCTACCCAGCCCTTTTGTGAATATATCAGCTAACTGATCTCCAGATCTCACAAATGGCATACATATCAAACCCTCATTCAACTTTTCCTTGATGAAGTGTCGATCAATCTCTATGTGCTTTGTTCTGTCATGCTGAACGGGATTATGAGCAATGTTAATGGCAGCTTTATTGTCGCAGTAGAGTTTCATCAGAACACTATCAGCAAACCCCAAATCAAGTAACAAAGTTTGGAGCCACAAGAGCTCGCAAACACCATGAGCCATAGCTCTATATTCAGCTTCTGCGCTAGATCTGGCGACAACCGATTGCTTCTTACTTCGCCAGGTAATCAAATTACCCCCAAGGAAAGTGCAATAGCCAGAAGTAGAGCGTCTATCATCTATAGAACCAGCCCAATCAGCATCAGTGAATGCCTCCAATCGTAAATGACCATGATTAGAGAACAAAATTCCTTTTCCTGGAGCTGATTTCAGATACCTCAAAATACGATAAACCGCATCTAGATGTGAAGTACGAGGATCATGCATAAACTGACTAACAACACCTACTGCATAAGTAATATCTGGTCGAGTGTGGGCTAAGTATATTAGTCGACCCACAAGTCGCTGATATCTCTCCTTATCAGTACACTCCCCCACATCTCCACTAAGATGATGATTCGCCTCAATAGGAGAATCTGCAGGTCTACAGCCCAACATACCTGTTTCTTCCAACAAATCAAGTATATACTTGCGTTGGGAAATAAAGATACCTCTATCAGATCTCCCTACTTCCATTCCAAGGAAGTATCTCAATGATCCCAAGTCCTTAATCTCGAACTCTTGAGCTAGACGAGACTTAAGGTTATGAATTTCACTCACATCATTGCCTGTCATTATTATGTCATCAACATAAACAATAAGGACAGCAATCTTACCATTACTTCGGCGGATGAACATCGTATGATCTAGGGGTGTGCACGGGTCGGGTTCGGCCTTAACCCGAAACCCGACCCGACTAGTCGGGTAGCCTATTTTCGAGCCCGTACCCGATCCGCAGAACTACCAAAACCGTCCGTGAAACCGAATGTTTTTGTCGGGTCGGGTCCGTCGGGTTGGGCTAAATGAATCTCAGAAGTTCGAACAAATCAAATCTCAGATCTCAGCCAAACATAACTGCAAAAATGGAAAAACTCAGAACAAAATTGAGAGAGAGAGCAAGCCGTTTGTGATCTTCAGAGCTTCATTGATTCCGTCGTTCCGAGGTCGAAAGTGGACGCCGGACGCGAGGAATGTGAGAGAGAGAGAGGCAGAGGCGACGCCGTTCTCCATCAGATCCACTTTTTACGCTGAAAACTTCTGAAAAAGCAAGTGATAGAAGAGAGAAAAGGCAAGTGATAGAAAAGGCAAGCCGCATCTGCATTTCCCTTCTATGGCTTCAATCTGATTTTTCTCTTGAAAAGAGAGAATTGATGCAGAAAGAGAAGGGATGGGTATTTAAATTTTAAAGAATAAAGATAAGGTGTGAGTTTTGAAGTACAGAAGTTCAGAACAACTTTTCAGTCAAAAGTAGGCGTGGGTTTTGAAACCTGCAAGGCTGCACTAGCATTAAATGGGTGTACCAGTGTAGGACATAACATATATGTATAATATATATAATATATTATACACGTAATATAGTCGGGCGGGTCGGACCCGACGGGTCCATTTCATAAGGACCCGAACCCCGAACTGAGACCCATTTTTTACCAAAATCCAACCCGTACCCGTCCGATATACCTGTTCAAAACCGACCGAGACCCTTCGGGTCGGGTCGGGTTGGGTCGGACCCGCGGGTACGCGGGTATTTTGCACAGGCCTAGTATGATCTGCATGGCTCTGCTTGTAACCAAAACTCAACATAGCCGTAGAAAACCTGCCAAACCAGGCTCTAGGTGACTGCTTCAGCCCATAAAGTGCCTTCTTCAATCTACACACCTTTCCTTCACTTGCAGGAGAAGAGAAACCTGGTGGAATATCCATATAAACTTCCTCCTCTAAATCACCATAGAGGAATGCATTTTTCACATCAAACTGTTGAAGAGGCCAATTCAAGTGGGCAGCACACGAGAGGAGAGCTCGCACATAATTCATCTTCGCTACCGGAGCAAACGTCTCTTCATAATCAATACCATAAGTTTGCGTAAAACCTCTGGCAACAAGCCTTGCCTTGTATCTCTCAACTGTACCATCAGCCTTTTGCTTAATAGTGAACACTCACTTGCAGCCGACTGGTTTCTTCCCTCCTGGAAGTGATACTAGATCCCAGGTGCCATTCTTTTTCAAAGCTGTCATCTCTTCTACCATAGCTCCTTTCCACTTAGGTATTTTGAATGCATCCTGCCAATTCTGTGGAATAGATTTAGAGGAAAGAGAAGAGACAAAGGCATGGTATGAAGGAGACAAATGGTCATAAGAAACAAACTGTGAGATAGGATGTTGAGTACAAGATCTAACACCTTTTCGAATAGCAATAGGAAGACTGTCAGGATCCATAGGAGGAGGTTCAATAAGAGAAGAATCATTACCAGAAGAGTCAGCTGAGGAATTTGGAACTGGAATGGGTGATTGTGATTGACATGGTGGTAACGTACATGAAGACTTTCCATTTTTCCGTCTAGCATACCTTTGTAAGCCAGCTCCCTGCAGTCGTCGTCGTGCAGGTAGTTGTTCCTCAATGTCACCACCAATATCATGTGTTTCCCTTTCAACAGATACCGGTTCCTCTCCAGTGTTTTCCTTCTCCCCCTCTCCAGTGTTTTCCTTCTCCCCCTCACTATAATCATAGAAAAATTTCTCCCTCTCACTATGATTATAAAAGGTAAACATCTCTTCCTCCTGCTGATGCTCCCCCTGAAGAGATGGTTTGGAGGAAGAATAAAAAACCTCTGTTTCCCAAAAGGTAACATCCATAGAGACAAACATCTTTCTCGAATAAGGATCGTAACACTTATAGCCTTTCTGGGTAGGAGAGTACCCAACAAAAATACACTTATGGGCTTTATGTCCTAGCTTGCCCCCAGAAGGTTTTGGGGCATGAACAAAACACACACAACCAAACACCCTAGGTGGAAGAGTCGTAACTCGACAACTGCTTGGCAAACACTCAATGGGTGTTTTAAAATTAAGGACACTGGATGGCATACGGTTGATAAGATATGTGGCAGTTAAAATAGCTTCTCCCCATAAGTATTTGGGAACATTCATAGTGAACAAAAGGGATCGAGCGACCTCAGCAAGATGACGATTTTTACGCTCAGCAACTCCATTTTGTTGTGGAGTGTCAACGCAAGTCATCTGAAAAATAATACCATTATCATCTAGATATGTCCAAAAAATCTTATCAATATACTCAGTCCCATTATCACTCCGAAGAATTTTAATATGTGTATCAAACTGAGTGCACACCATCTTATGAAAAGATTTGAAACAGGAAAATACTTCATTTTTTGACTGGAGTAAGTACACCCATGTGGCACGAGAATAACAATTAATAAAAGTAACAAACCATCGATAGCCCTTTAAAGAAGTAACAGGAGAAGGACCCCAAACATCAGAATGGATAACCATAAATGGAGAATCACTTCGTTTATTAATAGGTGCATAAAAAGAGTGTTTATGTTTTCCAAACTCAGAAGCTTCACAAAAAAACTGATCTCTAGGACAATGTTTAACTAAAGTAGGAAAGAGTTTCTCTAATATCCCAAAAGAGGGATGACCCAATCTACGGTGCCACCGATGTAACAAAGAAAGAGTGGAACTCATATCTGCCCGTAGAGCTTGTCCACATGATAAAGATGGCTGAGATGGATGAGGTGCATGCTCCAGATAATAGATACCACCATGTGCTTTACCACTGCCAATCACCTTCCCCGTTTCCAGTTCCTGAAAGATACAATGAGTAGGAAAAAATGTCACAGAACAGTTTGCAGAATGGGTAAAACTACTAACTGAAAGGAGGTTAGTGGCAAAGTTTGGAATATGGAGGACTGAAGAGAGAGAGATAGAGGAAGAATAGCGAACGGAACCTTTCCCTGAAATAGAAGAGAACGATCCATCGGCAATTCGAACCTTATCCTTACCAGAACAAGTAGAATAGGAATCAAAAACAGATAAACAACCTGTCATATGATCTGAAGCACCAGAATCGATAATCCAAGGAATACCGGAGGAGGCAGTAAATGCACTAGCTGAAATACCTGAATGAGCAAAATAGGATGCAGTAGGAGCTGCTGTGGAAGTAGGAGCTATAGTAGAGGAAGAATCGGCCCGAGCCATAAGACGCCTGAGAGCTTGCATCTCCCCCTGAGAGAAACCGCCAACAGAATCACAAGGTGACTGAACGTCTGTACTGAACCCAGAATCAGACAATGTAGCAAACTCTGAAACATGTGCCTGAGCCTGAGCCTGAGAACGCCCGAGACCACGACCTCGACCTCCACGTCCACTGCCTCGCCCACGATAAGGACGACCATGTAACTTCCAACAGAAATCCTTGGTATGTCCAGTGTTGTGGCAATAATCACACTGGAGTGACATACGGTCTATGGTCCCATTGGTAGTACCAGACCCAAACTTTCCACTGCCAGACCCAAATTGTCCCTGCGGAATAGCAACCAATGCAGAACGATCAGAAGTACGAGTTTGTAACATAGCACCCCTTCTGCTCTCCTCCTGTTGAACAATGGCATACGCCTCTCCCAAAGATGGAAACGGAACACGACCCAACACCTGCACTCTAATTTGATCATACTCCACATCAAGACCAGCAAGAAAATCATACACACGCTCTTTCTCTATTCTTTTTAACCAAGCACCAGCATCAACGGAACAAACTGCCTGAAACCCCTGATAATAATCAAATTCTTGCCAAGCCCCACTGAGATCAGCAAAGTAAACAGCAACAGATCGATTGTGTTGATCCATAGTACGAAGTCGCTTTCGCAACTCAAAACACTGAGCATCATTGCCCTGTTGAGAATAAGTCTGTTTGGCAATAGTCCAAATCTGATATGGAGTGTTAAGAAGCAAGAAAGGACTACGAATATCAGCCTTCATAGAATTAAACAACCAGGTCATGGCTAGAGATCGACGAGACTTAAACTTCTTGAGTTCAACATCAGTAGTGGGCTCAGTAACATGGTCTTCAATGAACTCAGACATTCCTTTAGCTTCAATAGCTAATGTAAAAGTACGAGACCAAAGTAAATACTCCCTCCGTCCGGATTTAATAGTCCTTTTTGGGAGTTCGTGCCATTTTTCAATCGATTATATCTTCCAATTTATAATGTTTTTCGTGATTTCGAATATATTGTATTATAGAACAAATCGAGATCTATCAAACAAGATCCATATTCGATATGAAATTCATTTCGGATTCTAAGATATAACCCGTTTTTTTGCCGGTTAGAATAGAACTAGAGACAATTAAATCCGGACGGAGGGAGTAATTTGTGCCATCCAGTTTGATGGGACAAATATCCAGTGGAGAGTTATCCAGAGTCCCTACACGACTCAACTCATCATTGCCACTAGCGGAAGCCTGTTTTTTCTCTTCTGACATCTTGAAAGCAGAACAATAATGCCAAATAAACAATAAACAAAGTTCCCAGCAACTTGAGAACTCCAATAACAATAAATAAAGGTTCCAAAAAACCCTAGAACCTCAAAAAAATCAACTGAATACCTTCGGATCTGACTAAAATAGCGCTGAAACTTCGTGAGGGAAGGAAAAAAACAGATCTGAACGGCGAGGAAAAAAACAGATCTGAAGTACTGTTCACAAAGTACTGTTCACTGTTCACGCGAGCACTATTCACGATGTACTGTTCACGAGTACTGTTCACGATGTACTGTTCACGCGATGTACTGTTCACACGTCGTAGGTAGCCAGATTCTATTGCTCTGATACCATGTTCAATTTTAGGGTAATCGTAATAGGGAGAAAACCCATTAGGGTTAATTTCATTCAACGTAAAATATATATATACAAGCTGAATAATAATTGCACTACGGTCCTAGATACTTAAACTAATTACATTATAAGACACATAATTACACTAGATACAAATAGATCCATCATCTAACATAATCACAATATACAATTTCGGTTATAAAATCAATGGGTTTGACAATCGTGCATAGCACGTTGCGATACATCTAGCGTACAACTAAACAAGGTGAATTGCCACCCAAACCGAAACCTCCCACTAAATTTGTTCATGTGGAAGTGGAAATGGAAATATCCTTGAAGCCGCAGTGGGACTTTTCCCTGTTTTCAGGACAAGTAACCATGCAGATCCGCCAATGAGCTCTTTGCTCAATTAGCATCACCCACCGCCTTCCTCAATGGAGGCCCGGGTTCGAGCCCAGTGACGGGTGGCTGGAGTTCAGGGCTATGGACAACCTCTTGATCCTCTGTGGACCAACTTGCTAACTCCCTCTAACCTCCGTTGATGTAAACCATGTGGGGAATAAAACACGCAGATTCCCTCCCATATTTCATTCTGCTTGTTCCTGTTTCCCACCCCAATGCAATTTACAGATTATTCATAGTTGGAGGGAGTTTAGTGTAATTCATCCTAGTTATGAACTCCACATTTTGTTTTAATTTCATAGGGTCTGGACTCTGGAGCCTCTGGTCTATATATTCGAAGAGCTCGATTTATTGGCAAGCACCTGAAAATAGTTGGGTTATCTTCAGCATCAACCCAAAAATGCAAAGAATATAAATTTTAACCACATATGGTGACAGAATAACATCAAAACCAGCGTCGTGTGGTAGTTAAATTGCTATGTTATCAGCCCCATGGGTTAGTCTGATTGGTGGTAGGTTTGCTCCCCACACAATTTATCAGGGTTCAATTCTTGAAGTCAGGCTGCAAGAAAGTAATTTTGTGTGAATTTTGTAGTTGAGGTGCGCGAAAGCCGACCCGAACAGCCCTCACCGTTGGAAAATAAATAAATGCTCTCTTATCATCTGCCGTTGAGGCTGATTGTTTCTCCTTTTATCTTTCAAGGGGAAGGTGCACAGGGTTTTGTATATTTTGGATGATTGGCCTTTTTGCTTCTGAATATAGGTTTCATATTCAGCCCGATCAAAAAAGACAGTATTCATGTCCAACAGGAATACCCAACAAGGGTACATGAGGGTCAAACCACCACACAGTTTAGTATGAAATAGAAGATCCTTTCTGTCTTTAAAGCGCTGCTAGAACTCTCTCAAACATTACCAGACTCTGCACTACGCACTTCTAGTATTTATACACTACCGTCCTAATCAACTACAGCTACTCCAACTCAAGTTTAATCCAGTTATAGATGAACCTCATAACCCTTATTAGGATATAAGTCTCCTGTAGATGCAAACAATTGGTAGTTGGCACAAACCAGCATTGTAGCTCCGATCCAACACCGTTGTGTCATTAATAGCTTTGAGTCAGTGATACAATGTTGAATTCCGGTTGACACTTTAACACACTCACACAAGGATATTTAACATGGGAACGACACAAATAGGCACACATTACATTTACCATGATATGAACATACAGTGATCACTGATGCACAAAGACATACACATAGAGTCTGCAGTGTATTTCCTATATTTTTAGCATTACCTCTGGACAAGTCTCCCTCTGGATGAAGACATCACTCAGAACTGTTTTTGAGATTAAAGATGCATTCAGAAGATTCAGGGCCTGCAACAACAAAGACGAGGGTCTTTAGGAATAAATTTTGCAAATCAGAGCCCTTAAAGAGCATGTCTTGCCATTTGAAAGGCTAGTCACTAACACAACCAACAAAACCGGATAATGATGTCAAAGCATCAAGAAGTTAGCTGACCATAGTGGTGAAATGAGATGAACAAGTGATTCATGGCATATTATAGTGTCTAGCTCAAAGAAGGGATCTGATCATAGTTTCGTTGGTGATCTCAACCAAAAACTTCCATCCACGTTTTGCTTTATCTTTATAGAAGATAGGAGGAATACTTAAGTTCTTCGTGGACAAGAGTGTTACTACACATATATATGCTGCATCATCACAAGCATATAGGGTTGAGAATTGAGACAAAACCTTCTGTAGAAAAACTATGCTGAGCTTATACCATCACTAATGGCGAATCGGCGATGGCTCAATATACCATTCCCACTTCCAAGTATTTTTTTTTAAATTTTACTGCTAATTCAAACACAGAGAGCCCTTCAATTTCATAGCACACCTTAATGCGCCCCGAGGAACAGTTTTTCGGCACCTGTACAACCCCCTTGTGTACTTTTGACAAAGCAAAAATCACTTCCATAACCATAAAGCTTACCTCGTCGTGGCCAATGGTCACCATGCGCTCCGCAACATCATTGATAGGAACATTCATTTGGTTAAGAAGTGCTACACTTGTCACAGGTGAAAGTGGCACCACAGACAAATCATTTAGTATCATGAATGTTCCAGGCCCCTTCATGTATCCTTTCCCAGCATCGACTTCTCCAGTTGGAGATTTGGGATCCATAACGACAGCTGAAAAGCGGCTTTCTGCAAATTGGTTTATATCATCAGCCACTACCCATAAATTCCGGCTGTAATCATACATGTACAGTGGATATGAGGCTTCCTCTATCTGAAGGAGCTGGTTACCAACACTGTGAAATGGAGCTAACTTTGGACACAATAGCACTTTCCTGCGCTCTTCAGATTTCATAAACCCTCCAGTGCCCAGATCTTCAGCACTCTTGAACAAGTTGTCCATACACCCAAAGCCAGAATTCTTACCAAGAAGCTTTATAATAGACCCAAGAGGATAAGTGAGGATGCTGAACAAAAAGTCCACCACGTCCACTCTAGCTTCAGCATACAAAACTTTTTTCTTAGATTTACTTAAAAAGAGCTTCAAGGTCATATTATTGGTGTTAGCAGCTCTAGCTTTTTTGTCACGTTGGGGAGTTCTCTTCGGCTGGAAGTTCATAATCTCTTTTTCACTACTGCATTGGGTATACAGTATTGCTTCCGTCAAGGGGGAATTTGAGAGCAATGCAAACTTCAGCAAACAGAGTACCTAACCCCAAACAATAAAACTTGTGAGTGCAACTGGTAGAAATAATGAAAATTTCAACAGTGGCGTCAGGCACACCGAATTAAGAAGATACAATGCATGGGGATCACTCAGCTGGCAAGATATCCACAAGATAGAACAGATCTTTCATTATCCCCTATTCAGCGAATTGCTAAGTGATCTTCTTCTTTTTTGATAAGTGCTAAATAATCAAAATAACATAACTGGCTCCAAGTCTTTATGATTGCCGTTCCTTATCCTTGGTAGTTGGTACATTTTTTAAACCATTTCGGGAGAATGAGAAGCAGTGCAGGCACTTGTTTACGATACACATTATAATTATGGTTGAGAAACTTTGTTTTTGAGCCATTTCAAACTCTGAGACATTCTGATTTTTGTGAGAGGCAGGGGTTTGAAATTTGAATAACACCAAGGGACTAGGGCCAGTGACTGCTGCTCCTTCTAATCAACTAAGATAGCTATCTTGTTTCAAACACTTATCTTGTTTCAAACAGTAAAAATCAATAAAAGCCTTATTTCATTCATCTGACTCTCACCCATTCTACTTGTCGAGGTTAAGCATGTCATGTGCTTCCCCTTCCTGGCACCCTCTACGAACTTAACGGGAAACAAATAACGAGAAAAGATGGAAAAAAAAATCTCACTAAACTAAGTCGATTTTGAGAACTGACATCTATCACTCACCCAACTTCATAGAATAAAAAGCATATACAAAATTGAAGTTTATGTCGGGATCCAAAACAAGCTAATGAAGCTTAAGAAAACAAGATCAAAGGATGGTTGAAAACTTGAAATTATGTAATGTACTATGAAGTCCAGCGGGAGGGGGGGAATGCTAATTTAAAATTAAACCAACCAACAACTCAAATATACTATCCAATCTCCATGCCAAGCAATTCAAATCAAATATAAGTAAACAACAATAAAGCTAAAGAACGCAAACACCGAGATATACTTGTAAACTACTTAGGGTCAACACACCCTCAGCACAAAATCACGGCCTAATCTACTCAAATTTTCATAAATCAAAAGGTTTAACAAGAAGACTACAAGTTAGGAATTATCAACTTTTACCCCAAGTCACACCTAACTCCGCTTCTTGACTAGCACCCCATGCCCCTTCTTGACTCCATGGACTGCTCGAGCAAAACCACCTCGTTCTCCACTCTAGAACGGCTCCGGTATCCTCCAGCCATGTGGATTCATAGGCATGAATGAATGTATGATAAAAATGAAGAGTTTTTTATAAAAATAATCAATCTAGAGTGTATTCGTGGAGTATGAGAGAATAACTCTAGATTGACAAACAAAAATGATCAATCACTAAGTTAAATCATCAAGAACACAATGAATATAAAAGGGAATTATTCTCTCTAGACGTGGGCTAATGCAAAGTTGTGCCCTAAATGGGTGAAAAATATGCTTATATAGGTGCTAGTACTGAGCCCTACAAGGGACCAATGAGAGAGAGAGACACATAGGCTAAAATAGTGAAGTGCCAAAGAAGCACATGGGCGCCACGGAGGGCACCATGCAACCATTTAAAAGAGTTGTTGCATTTAAAAGAGCTGGAGAAGAGCTGGGGCTCCATTCATCAAAGTTAATTTGAATTGTGCCGAAGAAGCACTGAGGCGCTACGGAGGCGTTTCTCCCTTTTAAAGGGTTGGAGAAGCGCTAGAAAGCAAAGGAGGCGCTTCGGAGGCCCTAAGGGGCAAAGCGCCAGAAAGCGCTGAGGGCACCACGGAGGCACCTCTCCCTTTTTACAACCAAGAGCCTTCCGAAGCGCCAAGGCGCTTAGGAAACACTACTCTACTCCAAATTCTCAAAACTCATGCCTTCGAAAAATTTGCCTCTTTCATTACAAAGCTATCCAATGCTCACACAATCATGCATTTAAAACTCAAAATTACCAACTAAACAAATGCCCAAGCTTTTCTAAACAACATGATTCAATTAAAAGCTAGACACAAACTTCTCATTATGCATGATCCAAGTCTTAGACTACATGTAAAATGAAGTGCAATGCATATATACCTTTTTGAGTCACACTCCAAGCGTTTGAGCATTTCATAAGCTTCATCAACACATCTTGAGAAACCGGTGGAGATTCTTGACTCAATCAAAACTAAAACTACCACTCAAAAACCCAATTCACATGAACAAAATGGTTTGACTTAACCCAGAAAATGCCAATTACATTAATAATAGTGTTTCTGGGAGTTCCAAGGTCGCAAAATTGGGTTTTAGAGTATGAAGATTCCTACAAGTCATGAATTCTGAAATGCAATGCTTCCACTTGATAAAATGAGTTATTGTGGTTTTCCGTTTACTACATATCTATACTTTGAAACATACAAGGTAAAAGTAGTTTTTCTTTGATGCTTTGAAAATGGTAAGCGCAAAAGAGAAAAGATGAAGACAATTCAAAATATAACAAAAGTAGCATCGCTCTCAAGTCTCAAAGCAAAGAGCATCTCCACTCCTTACTCAAATTTTGGCAAAAATTTGAGTAAAAATTTAGGTAAAAACTTGATTTAGTATTACGGCTTTTGCTCATGAACCCATGTTTTACTCAAATCCCATCCATTCACCACCATCATTGCCGCCACCGCCACCAAAATCCCAGTCTCTTACAGCACCAAGGTCATTTTCTCTCTCCTCCTCTAGGGTTTCGAATCTTCAAGGCCAAACATGGCCGCCTTCTCTCTCTCCCCCCCCCCCCCCCCCCCCCCCCGATCCAATCCAACCCAACAAAGACCATTGCAATCCCCGTCAAAGGTCCAACCTAACAAAGACTACTGCAATCCTCCAAACATGTACACTTTCCGATAGCACCACCAACACCGACCACCACCTCTTCTGGGTTCTGTTTCACGACCAAATTATAGCCCTTGAAAATTTGGTTCTTGATTTGGTTCACTATCAAATTTGGTGGAACATTTGAGTAAAACTCAAATTTGGTATAGGTTTGAGTAAGGAGTGGAGGAGGATTTTGGATTATTTTTACTCAAATTTGAGTTTGAGTAAGGAGAAGAGATGCTCTAACTCCAGTTATGTCAGCAACCAGCTGACTTGTCACTTTGGGAGGACGCTCCTTGAGTATTACCAGTTGCTTATCTTGGACAATTGATTAACTCGCAAGTTAGCAATCTGACCTTCCATTTCCTTCTGTGCAAATGCACTTGATGGGGCAATGGCCTCTCTATATTGAGAAGAAACTGAATATTGTTCTCCTCAATTCAATCAGTACATCATACATGGAGTTATAGCTCACATTACATTAATCCAAGCACATGCCTAATACACTCAAGCGTGAAAGGGAAGCTTCCACTAACTAGTCTAACTGACTCTACAAACTTGTAACTAACTAATTATGTTATGAAATTAATCAGCTACACTGTGAGAAGGAGCACCACACTAAGCTGCACGACACTCCTTAACACATATCTAAAATCTAGAGTCCTCTAAAATAGCTCTATGAAGGAAGTTGCTTGGAACTCCAGCTTGAATCTATAGAAAATTTAGCAAATGTAGTTGGGCAATTGGCAGGTCTCCCAAGGCAACTGGACAGACCTTCTCTGGTTCATCTGGACGTAGCACCTCAAAGGTCCACCGGTTTCGGATGGTTAATACCCCCTGACTTAAGAATAATGGCAGAATTCATAACGTAATGCAATTATGCAGTTTTTTCCTCTAAGTGCCTCTAAAAAAGTAGTAGCTAAGAATTAAGAAAAAGATTAAAAAGCAGAGTTCGTATTGAATGCTGCTGAATTTGAAACTAAATATTCACCCCACCCCTTACTACCATTGTTCTTCCACTAACACCACCGCCTCTGCAGCTACAGCCTCATCACTCCAACTAAAAACATCACCTCTAGCACAAACACAACATGCTTCCACCACCTCTCCACCCATACCACCATTACGGTCACCACACCGCCTGTAGCGGAGCTATTGTGGGGCCGGAGGGGGGCCCAGCCCCACGCACCTTTTTTTAAATAAAGCTTGCATATTTTTGGTCGATATCTATAAAAGAATAAAATATTTCAACCATAACTAAAAAATAAGAACATTCTTCATTTGAGCACATTAAATTGTGGTGGATAATACAGTGCTATAACAATATTGCGTGTCGTTGAGTGATACGATGGCAGCAATACTCAAGATTAATTATTCAAGTTATCATTCACATGCCATAAAAACTCGAATGACATGATTTAACCTGGAAAAATAGTTGTACCAAGATTTCTTTCCTAGTTTGGCCCAACTTGGATTCAAAGTTGAGTTCCTTTCTGCTCCTCAAGGAGAAAGTCTCAGGGTTTGATTCCTTAACCTCCCATTGTGCCATCCTACTCTCCAAACTACAAAGAGAAGACTGCTCCCATGCTTTCATAGACATCAAGAACAGCTGATAATAGCAGCCTTAATCAACAAATAGGTTGCCCTCTCCTCCACCATCATCGCTACTGCCACAAACCCCGCCACCACCTTTGCCTCCTCTACACCACCAGCTTCTTATACCAAACTAATCAGTAACCAGAAAGTCTATTTTAACATCAGCACTACAAAAACTTACCAGACCGAGCTTTGTATGAATTAAGCATTCATTTTTTACTTATCATCCTCAACCTCCTTTGGCTCAAGCGGCATATGATTGTCGCGGGATTAGGATGTCAACCTCATTGGGATGCTTCTCCCGCGTTGCGATGCGTTTGCGCTCTTGCCCTTTAATCTTTTGTAATCCTTGCAATTGATTACTAATAAAATCTTCTTTTTCGCCCTTCAAAAAAAGCTTTCATTTTTTATTACTTAGTTGTCGCCTTTCTAGTCTTTAGATTTATAAAATGACTTTAACTTCTACACGGTGATGTGCATTTGTATGCCACGCTTTATGCAACAGATAATCGTGACTACATGACATAGCTACTACGGCAAGCTTCTTGTCAAATCATACACACTCGCACAAAAGTGCACATTACCTCCTGTTCTCCAAATTCAAGAGTCCTCTCCTCAACCTCAATCCCATCATCAATCCCAAGCTTCTGAAAAAGCCAAAGGCAAGCAGCAGTAGACCCGGCCATCACCTGCAAATCATCAGTTATCATAAACCTAAAGGCTCTATCGTTGACAAACACTCCACCACCTTCGCAATCGTCTTTGGCTCCCTTCTCCGCTTGATCTACTCTGGCAGACATCGGACTCGTGCATCCACAGGGCCTGCCTTTGATAGTGCTGAACTTCAGTGGACTCGAACGAACACACGATTTGCACCCGTACAACTTCACAGGCTCTAGAGGGTCCACGTTGATCTTCAATTCGCTGCACTGAGTCTCTGTTGCATTTCTAGGGTTTAACAGCATGTCCTTGCAATAATCCGTGCGCAGGTGACGCGATTCGAGCGAGGCAACGCTATTGTACATTGTGGTAAGGGATCCGATCGCTGTCGAGTCGGGGCCGAGCAATCGGACCGCTGACCCGATCGGGAGGGTTAAGAACGAGAGGAGTGTGTCGACGAACTCGTGGTCGGACTCGGCGAAGATGACTCGGTTTCTGGCTTTGTGTACCAGAAGCTTCAGACTGATTACCTGTTGAATTAGTAAAGAAGAATCGAACGTTAATCGCTTTAACTTGATCAGCTGAAAAGACGGGATTACGTACAAATTACTAATTTGCAGTTTGTTTTCGTACCTTGCGATCAGCGGGAGAGTCGTCTCCGCCGGACATGCTGCGGCAGGTTGGGGAGAGGAATTCCGGAGGAGATGGATCGTGGAGGAGGGGGAGGAAAGGTGCCGAAGGGAAAACTTGGGAGAGAAGACTTCAGTCTTGCTTTTGCCTTGCCAATCTATCGAGTATGGATACGCTAATGCGCGCGAAAAGTACTTTGGAAAAAGCCAAAGGTAGTGGAAACGGGAAAGTAGTGGAAGTACACGTTGCCTTGGTGGTATCGTAGTATAGTAAATAAAAAAAAATTTATGAGCACTGCTATATCTAAGTATCATGTGAGGTGTTATCGTTGTATTGGTAGAATGTGTTTCACTTCTTCGTTCAAATTTATTTTGCATTTCTTAATCCCATGTTAATTTTTTTGTTAATTATTTGTTCATCTCGCCGAAGGGATCGAAAAAAAAATAACAATAGGATCGAATTCAAAAAAATTTGAATGGAGACACAAATAAGCCAAAAGATGATAAATTTTTTTATTCAAGAAAGTTTTAGTTTCGATCATCATTTTACGTTTTTGAATATTTCTTATCGACACGAATCAATAATTCGTAAAAACTTGAGTCGAAACCAACAAATGCAAAAAAGAAAAATTTTTTTAAAAAAAAAAGCCATTTAGCCTATTTGCCAAATTGGCCCTAAGCTACTTAGCTTATTTATTTGTTCTTAATCAATTTTTTTCGCATCTATTAGTTTTGCATCAAAATTTTGTAGATTATTGTTCGTCTCGATTAGAATATTAAAAAATTAAAAAATTATGATTGAATAAAGACAAGAACAGAACAAAAAAATCTATCCTTTAATTTTGCTTATTTTTTTGTTTTTATTCAAAAATCTTGAGTTTGGATAATAATTTTTTTTTTCTATTCTGCTCGTCGAGGCAAATCAATAATACAAAAAAAATGATGCAAAACTTACGATTAAATGTGAATATTAATTGAATTAAAAATAAAAATCAATTAAGAAAATGATCCACAAAAAACTTATACTATAATGTTTTGTATAAAAGTGCATATAATTCGTTCAGCTTCTTCATAAACTTGAACTCAATATTTTAATTTTCCTTTGTCTACGTTGGGTCTGGACTATAAACTTAGGCTGCGTTGCACAAACCAAATAAGAACTTATTTTTTGTTGAATAAGAAGGCTTGTTCCCCAAAAAATAAGAAGGAGGTGCTTATTTTTCAGAATTTATATAGGTACCAATGAGAGCCGGAGGAGGAAAATCGTACCGGCGGCCGCGCCGGGCCGTCTCCGACCACCGGACGGCCAATCCAAGCCGTCCAAAAATTCTAAAAAAAAAACTGAGGGGGCTCGCGAGGGAATCAACGGCATCCGAGGTGTGTAGGGTGCTTGATCCGAGCACCCCTTTTCCGGCGCCCATTATCATAGCACCAGTCTTATTTTTTGAATAAAGCAACTTCAAGCTCAAAAATCATGTGTTTACGCAAATAATTTTCCTATCACTATGATCTTGTTTGATAGATCTCATTGAGATCTTTAATACGATGCAAAAAAATTTGAATTTTTTTTTTCATTTACATTATTTTTGAGTTTGAAAATGTGAAAGAAACTTTTTGTTTGGATTTTGTGGAATGACCCTTCTTATTTTTGAATGAGAAGTGTCAAAATAAGTACTTATTTTTTAAGAAGATTTCCGGAACGGGACCTTAATATTATTGCTCTGCATTAACAGAAAAATTTAACGTTGGAGTACTATATCATCTTAAGAACAATTTGCACGGCCTTTACCATAATGTGTAATAGTGAGAATGAGCGACTAATGCCTTGTTTGGATCAAGTTTTGGAAAAAAATTCCAACTCAAAAAACACTTATTATCCCTACTTCTAATCATTATCCTTATTTCTCTATCCACTCATTCTTCATCCCTACTTCTAATCATTACTCTTATTTCTCTATTCACTCATTATTCATATCTTCAATCATTATTCTCATTTCTCTCTCCACTCATTGCCTCTATTTTCAATTATTATCCTAAACGAAGTTCCTTTCAAACTTTAGAAGGTTAGCTAAAACTACCTGTTAGTAATTAGCTTTCATTACTCGCTTGCATCCTTAGTTCCTCCGTCTTTCTGGTAAGTATCTGAAGAATTTAGACCAAGAGTCGATCCTCTACAGGAAGACATAACATTATAGCATCTGTGTTGGAGAGCAATTTTGTTCACCCTCGACGAGGGTATGCTCATTTCATGTCTCACTTTTCTAATCGAAACCGTTCAATTTTTTCAGATTCATCTTCTAGGATACCCTGATGAAATTTAGCTCAATCGAACATCGATAAGTGCTTCATGTAGGAGTTTATTTACTTTCTTTAAAATTCTTGATTGAAAAATTAAACTTTTAGATCAAATGCTACCAATCTCCTATATATTAAGATAAATTTTTGCATAGTCTCCTAACAAATGAATTTAGACAACATAAACGGTTCTGATTATAGTAGTAAAACACGGAATGAGCATACCCTCGCAAGGGTGAACAAAATTGCTCTCTTTGGGTCCTATGTCATCGCAGTGGAGCACAAGTGAAGAGAGGCCACATAAAAATCCCCAGGATAACTAGCATGCATAACTTTCAGCTCGTTAAGGTGACTTTCCACTAAAAGTTTTTGTCTTCAGGCTAATGACAATAGTCAAGTTATTTCCGCCAAATCGTATTTTAGTTGATATATGCAAGAAGAATGAGCTGCCTGAAAATCTGTGAAAACACAGGTCCATTTAGTTTAGGGAATACTCACCCTCAATTCTTCTTAAAGGATGAACTTATCAAGTCAGTCTAGCATCTTCTTGTTTTCCTCGTTCCATTCTCAGTTTTCATTCAATGTGGTCCATAAAAATTATAACATTACCAGACTCTATACTAGGTACTTCTAGTATTTATACAATACCGTCCTAATCAACGACAGCTACTCTGATTTGGGTTTAATCCAGTTATACATGAACCTCAACACTAGGCAGTTGGTACAAACCAGCATTGTAACTCTGATCCAACACTGTCGTTTCACTAATAGCTTTGAGTCCGTAATACAATACTGAATTCCTTTTCACACTTTAACACTCAAAAAAGGATATTTAACATGGAAATGACATAAACAGGCACGCAATATATTTACAATGATATAAGCATACAGTGATCGCTGATGCACAAAGACGTACACATAGCGAATGCATAAGGCTCAGATGCTTTGTGCTTATATAATTCCCTCTGGATAAGGCTCCCTCTGGTTGAAGACATCACTCAGAACTGTTTTTGAGATTAAAGATGCATTCAGAAGATTCAGGGCCTGCAACAACAAAGATGAGGGTCTTTAATTAGGAATAAATTTTGCAAATCAGAGCCCTTAAAAGAGCATGTCTTGCCATTTCAAAGGCTAGTCACTTACACAGGCAACAAAACCGGATGCAGTGATGTCAAAGCATCATGAAGTTATTCATTAGCTGACCATAGAGGTGAAATGCCATGAACAAGTGATTCATGGCATAACATAGTGTCCAGCTCAAAGAAGGGATGAGATCATAGTTCTGTCGGTGATCTCAACCAAAAACTTCCATCCACGTTTTGCTATATCGTTATAGAAGATAGGAGGAATACTTATGTTCTTCGTGGACAAGAGTGTTACTATATGGCAGGAAGATAAATTACATCTATCAGATACTTAGGGCTGGCACTGATATTTTGAAGGCCTAAAGCGAATTTAAAATATCGGGCCCTAGGGTTTTTAAACCAAAAAAATCCAATAAAGTGGCTAAATATAGAGTAAAAAGATTGAACATGATGGTTTAGCTTTGTAATTTAACTAAATAAAACAATATTTTATACCATTGAAAAAAAATGAATCAAACATACGTAATGAAGTACCGGTCATACATTGTGTTTTCTCTTACTAATCATGTTATTAACTTTAATTGTAACGATACTACTATCTTTAACAATAACAGAATTATTTATTTTAAACTTTTTTTTATCAAAACTTGTTGAGTGAGAGTAAATTATTTTGGTTTATTTATAGTCAAAAGTGTTTTATTTTGTGAATTTCAAATTAAAGGTTAGAAATAAAATTAAATTAAATTAAACGAAAGAAAAAAAACTTATCAAAACATCGATGGTGTGCAAAACATTTGAACCTCTTGGTCCTGAGTAATACGTACAACCATTAAAGCATAACCAATTTATAATGCAAGAGGTGTAAGAGTTGTATATTATCTATTCCTAGATCCAAGAGATAAATGAGGAAAAAGAAATAACTTTGTCAAAAAAAAGCCTCCTATGAATTCAACTGGGGATCTCCCTATCTCAAGTAACCTCACACAGACAACATGTGCTAGAATTGGTCTTGAGCTAAAACACGGAACAAATATATATATATAGATATATATATATATATATATAGACACACACACACACTCCAATAATATATTTGATTCTTTTATGGAAAGTGAGGCCCTCATTTTTGCACCTTCGGCTTTACCCCAGGGCCGGCCCTGTAGGGCCCACAAAGGTAAATTGAGCAGTTGCAACAATACATACATACATACATATGTTGCATCATCACAAGCATATAGGGTTGAGACTTGAGACACCACCTTTTGTAGAAAACCTATGCTGAGCTTATAGCATCACTAATGGTGATGGCTCAATATACCCTTCCAAGTAGTATATATAACTTACTGCTAATTCGAACGCAGAGAGCCCTTCATTTTCATAGGACACCAAAATGCACCCCGAGGAACAGTTTTTTGGCACCTGTACAACCCACTTAGGTACTTTTAACAAAGCGTCGATCATTTTCAAAACCATAAACCTTACCTCATTGGGGCCAATGGTCACCACACGCTCCACAACATCATTTATAGGAACATTCATTTGGTTAAGAAGTGCTACACTTGTGACAGGTGAAAGTGGCGCCACCGACAAATCATTTAGTATCATGAATGTTCCAAGCCCCTTCATGTATCCTTTCCCAGCATCGACTTCTCCGGTTGGAGATTTGGGATCCATAATGACAGCTGAACGGCGGTTTTCTCCTGATTCAGCCGCTACACATAATTTTTCTCCACCATACACGTACGGTGGATAGGAGGCTTCTTCTATCTGAAGGAGCTGGTTACCAACACTGTGAAATGGAGCTAACTTTGGACACAATAGCATTTTCCTGCACTCTTCTGATTTTAGATACCCTCCAGTGCCCAAATCTTCAACAGTCTTGTACAAGTTGTCCATACACCCAAAGCCAGAATTCTTACCAAGAAGCTTTATAATAGACCCGAGAGGATAAGTGAGGATGCTGAACAAAAAGTCCACCACGTCCACTCCAGCTTCAGCATACAAAACTTTTTTCTTAGATTTTCTTACTAAGAGCTTCAAGGTCATACTATTGGTGTTAGCAGCTCCAGCATTTTTGTCTGGTTGAGGAGTTCTCTTCGGCTGGAATTCTATTCTCTCTTTTTCACTGCTGCATTGGATCTGCAGTATTGCTTCCGTCAAGGGGGACTTTGAGAGCAATGCGAACTTCAGCAAACAGAGTACCTAACCCAAACAATAAAACTTGTGAGTGCAAAGGGTAAAAATAAATGAAAATTTTAGTAGTGGCACGATCGAATTAGGAAGATACAATGCATGGGGATCACTTAGCTGGCAAGATATCCACAAGATAGAACAGATCTTACTCACCAAATAAAAGGTAGAACAGATCTTTCATTATCCCCCATTCAGGGAACTGCTCAAGGTTATCTTAAGTTTCCTGTGGTTAGCATACGGTCTAGCCGCCTAGGAAGTTACGGCATTATAATGAAACAGTTTTTATGGGTGAAACACAAGATTCAATTTGCTTTATGTACGGCATTTCCATTCATTGTGATCTGTATTTTCTGTTATTGTACAATGAAATTGTTATCTGGATTCTTGCCTATTGTGCTTCATTTTCCCAAAATTGACTCACTCATAACATTGACTTAATGTTATGGGTGAGTCAATTTCTATGACCGTATCCTTCACATTTTCCCTAAAAGGGATATTAAAGCGACGTTTTTCCAAAAAGGGATATTAAAGCAGCTTTTCAGCTTTCAGTCACTTTGAAACTTAAACGGATGAACTCTAAATCTTCTGTATTGCATGCCCGCTTTTTGCACCTCTTGTGCATCCATTAAGTATAGAATCTATAGGAGAACCACTTCTGCTGAAGTTGGTAACTCATCTCCCTCCCCTTAGTGGTGACCAATGTTCGCATCCCACGAGGGGTGGGGCTTTGGGGTTAAGGATAGCCTCTGGATCTCCATGTGCTAACTCTAACATCCCCCACTAACCCCGCTAATGTATACAATATTGTCAAAAAAAAAAAGTACAAAAATTATAGAAACTTCTCTTCCATAAATGAGGAACCGCGATTCTTTTCAAGACCTTTTTGTTAGTAATTTATTTTAATTAACGGGTATCTGTAATCTTAACGTGGGAAGATTAATAAGTATTTAATATCATGAAGCTCGTAATGTAATTAAGATACGGATGGGAGTGCAATTATAATTCTGTAGTGGAGTAAATTATAATTAGTGAAATAAGAAATAGAATCCTGGTGGGATTAGGTTTTCTTATTTACACTGGGAGCCCAGACTTATTACTCCTTAGGTTCCTATCGTAGCCCTATATATACACGTTATGCTTTCTAGGTCAAGTTGGATGTTCTTCTATTGTTCAGTAAATAAAGGCAGGCTTAGAGAGAGCAAACAGATCACGAAAGAGTCCAGACTCGGTTCGTGTTCTAGACGTGAGGGGAATACGGTGGAAGATCGTAAGGTATAGTCGAGCAGTATTCGTGGTTTATAGCAAGGCGTGCTATAACAAGTTCAACCAGCGTTCGTGTCGCAGGGAGTTGAGGTAGAACCCTAATTCTGCTTTATAGGGTTTTACAATTTTTGTTGTCTAATTTGTACGCATCATTACTAGGTCTTGGGAATTCGGTTTCCCAACAGTGGTATCAGAGTAGACTATAATCACACGTATGGATTAAACAGGCCATGTTGTCCGTAGATTATAGAGGGTAGAACGTAAAACTGTGCTAACCCTTGTTTTGCAGCGTTCTTACCTAGCTATTATGGTCATATGATTTTTGTTGATTTTATGTGATTGGGTCCCACGATAATTTTTTCGTGGTTATTGTTATTTGTTGGGTACCACGATTATTTTTCGTGGTTGTAATAATTATCTTAGCATGTGTTATTTATTGAGTGCCACAATTATTTTTCGTGGTTGTAATAATTAACGTAGCATGTGAATTTCAATGGAGGCATAAGATCAATATTTGTATATTTCTTCGATTGTAATAGCATTCGACGGTTATTCGGAGATCGAAGATGGTAGATACAAAAGATACAAGTTGTTTGGCTTGCAACAGATTTTTTTCAGATTCGTAGGGTCTGATTGCAGGGCTGTTTCGACCTAGTAAATATTGGAATTAGGAAACCTGTTCTTCACAAAAGTTGTAGATAATTGAATTTGGAAACCAACCCAAGTTGAATCACTTCATTTGGAGGTCGGATGAGGAAGATATGGCCAAAATACTGAAAGCTGTGCAGCTTACGCGGGAATATGTCAAATCCGAATTTTCTTGCTTAAGCACGGTTGGATTTTGGTTTCCTTAATTAATTCAAAGTATCTAAACCTTCCACACAAGGATAGTTGAAAGATTTCAAGTTTGGAAAGATTGTTTAAGGATTTCAAGTTTGGAAGGACTCCTTATTACTTAAGAATTTCAAATTTGGAAGAATTTCTTATTACTCAAGGATTGCATTTTTCACCATAATAGTTGGATTCTTTATCTTGTGTTTCCTTAATGCTTGCATATGTGATAATTTACCACATTGGGACAACATGGTGATAATTGGCTTTGACCTAAATCGCGATTTTGCAAACTCGAAAAATTTGATAACCCCTACAAATTATTTTTTAAATAACTAAGTGGGAGAGAGTGATGAGCGCCCAATATTGCAGATATTTGGTGCGACTAGTCCCGCTTTAAGTTGTTTTATCTTACGTTTATTTAGCCTTCATAGCGATATTGCACGTAAGGTGTGCTTTTAGTAGTTTCAGGTAAAACGTGCAAATAAGGCGCGTTTGAAGGCCAAGGAATGCTCCGAAAGCTTCTAAGTACCCGAAGACCATGTCGGCCCCCTAAAATCTGTCTAAGTATGGAAATATGACTTTCTGAAAAAGTTTCAATTTTCGAGATGAAAAATGGCGGTAATTGATCCTTGAATTTTTCTAAGAGTAACTACAAAGTTGCAAGGTTTTATTTGAAGAGCAAGGTCATATTTTGAGCCATTTTATCTTGAGAAAAATGTGCAGATTTCCATTTTGTACTAAAAGTGGGGGGTTGACATTTTGATTTAAATTGAATCTTGAAATTCTGGTAATGCCATTGTTTCCAAATGGGGGGTACTTTCTTATTTTCATTAAATAAATTAAAGTAAAGGAAAGATAAAAGAAAGGTTTAAAATGTAGCCTTTACTTAACTTTAGAGAATGAAAATAAGTGCTGAGAAGCTGAATAGTTGCTGGAAGCTGTTTTCTGAAGCTGAAGCCTGAGCCTGAAACCTAAAGTTTTGAAGAATGTTATCGATAACATTCCATTTGTTATCGATAACATTGGTCCCATTTTGGTCCAGAAGTTGTCCAGAAGCAAGGGTATCGATAACATTTTGTTAGAGTTATCGATAACAATATTCTCCGGGGAATCTCAGTTTGATGTTATTGATACCTTTCTTATGGTATCGATAACATTGGTCTCCTGCAGATATTTTTACTGTTTTTGGACTTTCCATTTATGGAATACTTGCCACTTTTGGCAAGTTCAGGGATATTTTGTGGAGAGGAAAGGCTGAGTTGTATAAATACTCCCCTCTCTCTCTCTTAGCAAAGATCTACTTTATGTCCTAGTTTATGTTCTCTCTCTAGGAGAGAACTCCATTAATGTCTTTTCAAGTTTTATGTCATTTCCTTCAAGAACCTTGGTAAGTCTTAGTTGTTTGTTAATTTCTCGTTTGTTAATGTTGTAACTACGCTTTAGATTCTCCTTAATATCAAGTTTATTTCAATTTCTATCGGTTAATCATGTTTTCTTCCTTAAGCAAGTTTTTTAGTCTTTTAATTATGTGTGAGTAGTCTTTTAGGCTTGGCCATGGGGTAAATAACACCTCGTGACTTCGGTTAATCTTGCCTTTCTCAACATAAGACTTGAGGTTTGGTTTGGAAATGTGCGTGGTTCGCCTTTTATGTAACAAAACTTGTCGATGTTAACCTCCGGTGATCATATGCTCGCTCATATGGTTCCGTGAGCTATGTCTCGCCTCGTGTTTGCCGAAAGAACCAAAGAACTTGCTCGCTTTCCAAACTATGCTTTTAGTTCTTGACCTTGATATTTAGTTTGAATGCAAGTCTTGGCGTTGTTAATCTCCGGTGATCATGTGCTCGCTCACATGGTTCCGTGAGCGATGTCACGCCTTGTGTTTAGCTTGTTATTCAAACTCTATATCAAGTCTAACCATTTTCACCGCTAAACCTTCCGGTTGATAGCCTAAGCCGTGTGATTCAACCGTGTTTTTGTTGAGAATTGTTAGATGGCTTAGGTTACGGGCGTTAGTAACTCCATTGCCTTGCCGCCTTTAATTCTTAGTTTAAACTCATTTTCTAATCTTTTTCATAAGAGTATTTCTCACATTGCAAAGGAAAACCAAAGTTGGCCGTCTTAACGCCACAAACCCTTACATCTACAATCCGAACAAGCTATATTCGAGCTCCCTGTGGATCGACTCGGACTTTCTCACTATACTATGCAAATCTTTAGTTTTAGTCCGGTTAATAAATAATTGAATTTGACGGCCGTTTGGTAAACTTCAACGACTACCGAAAGAGCTGCAATCAGAGAGAGTTTATTTTTATAAATCCCATGGTCTCCATTACTAGTATGTAGATGATGTAATTAATTTTGTGTGATGGTTTTAGAACCTTTCCCCCCACCGGACAAATTATTTATGGACTCATCAGTACAAACTTCCTTAAAGGATAGGTCCATAATAATTGTTGTGTGAATTACTTCTCCATCTGAGGTAATTCATAACGGAACAATGGGTCATGAGGCTAGGTAATGGTATACACTTAGCTATAAATAATAATATTCTCACCATCTGAGTCACTATTATTATTTATAGGACCGAAGGAATATGGGTTATTTCCAACAACACCCCTTCAACTATCACGTTTTGTCAATATGACCCCTTCATGTTTAAAACTCATCAACCTCACCCCTTCATCTATCAAAACCAAGCAACATCACACCTTCCGTCCAAATCCGTTAACAAATATTACCATTTTGGAAGGAAAATAGATAACTTTAACAGAAAATAAAATCCTAAGCCCAAAATGCCCTTTCACCCTAATTTCCGTCATTTCCTCACCCACACACCAGGTCTCAACCATCTCCTCCACCCTCAACGTCTTCTCCTCCATCCTCACCGCCGCCGCAACCGTCTCCTCCATCCCAACCCCATCCCCTCCGCCACCATCGCCATCAAGTTCGCCGCCCTCAACAACACCTCCCTCCTCGCTGCCAGCAACCCGATCTTGCTTTGAGGATGACACCGTTTCGAGGCTGTCTGCCGCATCCAAGGTGTCGTGGGTTTCTCGGTGGTGTCGAGCTCGATCGAGGCGGTCTACATCATCACACTCGAGGAGGGCGTCGTTGGAGCGGAGGTCGGCTTGGATCTTGGCGAAGAGTATGTCCTTTTTCACATTAACAATAGCCGAAGCTGGAATGATTGCAGCAAAATGTTACTAATTGTGCAAAACGTTTGCTGGAATGATTGCAGCAAACATGTTTCTCTTAATTCAGTTCAAGACTGATGGAATCTGGTTGCTAGAATGAAGAAATCTGGACTGGAATTTTTGTGCAAGAGTTTCATTTTGAAGTTTGTTTTGATTCGAGACAGATTGCATTTGATTTGGAAATCTTCAAGTTTGTTTTGATTTGAGATTTTTTTTAATCCGTGGATAAAACCGGAACGGACAGGGAGACTTTTGGATTAGGATTGGATTGTATTTTCTAAAAATCGTTACTCGCGTATTTTAGGTCCCGTTCGGCTAAATAAGCCAACTGGCTTATTTTTTTGTCGTTATTAAATTTTTTTCGTATTTGTTAATGTTTCGTCAATTTTTTGGAAATTATTGTATCTTCATGACGAGAGGAATTTAAAAAGTAAAAAATTATGATCAAAATCTAATTTTTTTAATAAAGACAAAAAAATTGGCTTATTTTTTACTTTTTAAATTCTTCTTATCATGTCGATATAATAATCCCCAAAAAATTGATGAAAAACTAACAAATATGAAAAAAAATTAAATAAGAACAAAAAAATAAGCCAGTTGGCTTATTTGGCTAAACAAGACCTAGTTAATGATTTGATTTGAATACCAACTTTCGAGTGATTCCTTCATGTCGTGAAAAATTGTTATAAATTTGAGAACTTCAAAATTTGGATATATGATATTCTTTGATGTAATAACAAAAACAAGAATTTCTCAGCATTCTTATATGTAACAATTGGGTACGGTGTATGTATCTTTCGGGGAGAGAGAGATCGAGATCAAAGAAACATAAAGGGTAGAAGTCATGGAACTGCTCATGACTGTTTTGTCGACCAAGGGAGTAGCCCATCAAGGGTTTAACATAACAAGGATATTTTAGTCTTTTCTCTCATTTCCGTCCAAAATTTTAGCGGATTTGGACTAAGGGGGTGATGTTGCTTGATTTTGATAGATGAAGGGGTGAGGTTGATGGGTTTTAAACGTGAGGGGGTCATATTGACAAAACGTGATAGTTAAAGGGGTGTCCTTGGAAATAACCCAAGGAATATTGGCTATTTAATTTTGCTTGGCATGGTCTAATGTCTAGATAGTAAAATTAAAAAGTTGTGCCTATCTACACGAATGATGAAGAGTAGACGACCTTCCCATCGAGGCATGTTTTTCACGGTGCGTAGGGTTGCCAATGTTTTTCTTTTAACATGTGGTTGAGCGAACCAATATTAAAATGAAATTCAAGTTTTTATTGCCGTTCATAATTGATTATTATGTTATTTGATTCTCAGATTCAAAAATGGGCTCTTTCAATCCACTTGCTGTTATTCTCAAAGAAAATAAACTTACTGGATAAAACTATATCGACTGGAAAACAAACTTGGATATTGTGTTAACTGCTGAGGGGCACAAATTTGTTTTGTCTGAGGATTGCCCTATAAAACCTGATGAGAATGCCATAGAGCAGGAAGCAAAACCTTATAAGGATTGGGTCAAGGCTGATGAGATGGTGCGGTGTTATATTTTGGCTTCTATGTCGAATATATTGCAACATCAGCATCAGTCTATAGAAACTGCATACGATATGATGTTGAATCTGAAAGAAATGTTTGGGGATCAAAATCGTGTAGCAAGGCTAGTTACTATGAAAGAATTGGTGAGTATCACCCATGTTGAAGGGACCCCGATTAGGGATCATGTTCTTAAGATGATAGCTCTTCTTAATAAACTAGAGATCCTTGGAGCTGAAATTGATGGGGAAACCCAGATCGATTTCTCTCTTAACTCACTGCAGTCTGAGAGTTTTAAGCAGTTTCGCCTGACTTATTCTATAAACAAAATGCATTTATCTTTGGCGGAACTTCTTAAGGAACTCTAAGCAGCTGAGGGTCTTTTGGTTGTGAAGAAACCACCATCAGTGTTAGTGGCAGAGAAGGCTTCTACTTCTAAGCCGAAAGGCAAGAAGAAGCAGAATAAGTCTCAGAAAAAGGTTGTGGAGGCGGTTCATGCGCCTCAAGGTGGAGTGAAAAAGCCTGCGGGCAAGTGTTTTCACTACAAGCAGAAAGGACACTGGAAGAAGGAATGTCCGATTTTTCTCAATAAAGTGAACAAATAAGGTAAATCTTTTTCACTAGTTGTTGAAACATGTTTAGCGGTGCTCTCTACCGGTACCTGGTGTGTAGATACGGGAGCCACTAATCATATTTGCAATTCATTGCAAGGGTTACAGGAAACCAAAAGACTCAGTGATGGGGAGATTTATCTACATATGGAAAATGCTACGAGATTGGCACAGTTGCAATAGGAAATATTTTTTTAAATTTTAGTAGTAATAGGAGTTTAATTTTGAGAGATTGTCTTTATGTTCCTTCTATTAGAAGAAACTTGATTTCGGTTTCTAAGTTAATTAAGGATAGATATTAGGTTTATTTTAGTAACTCTATGGTTATTAAGTTAAATAAACGTTTTATCTGTTCTGGTTCATTGGTGGATGATCTCTACATTATTAATCCTATATTTCCTATAGTGCAACTGCATGAATCGAATAACACTAATAATTTACCATGTAAGAGAAAATAGCCTTCTAAATTGAACCAAACGTATCTATGGTACTTACGTCTTGGTCATATTAATCTAAATAGGATTTTTAGACTGGTTAGAGATGAACCTTTAGGTTCATTAGAAGTTAAGGAACTTTAAGTCTGTGAATCCTGTTTGGAAGGTAAGATGACCAAAAGGCCTTTTTCAGCAAAAGGATATAGAGCCAAAGAGTCGTTAGAATTGGTTCACTCTGATTTGTGTGGGCCTATGAATGTCCAAGTTAGAGGTGGTTTTGAGTACTTTGTCACTTTTATTGAAGATTACTCAAGGTATGAATACATTTATTTAATGCGCCGTAAGTCCAAATGCTTTAAGAAATTCAGGGAGTATAGGGCGGAAACGGAAAAGCGTCTGGGTAAATGTCTCAAGACACTACAATCTGATCGTGGTGGCGAATACCTCTTGGGAGAGTTTAGGGACTATTTGTCAGCTGAAGGGATTACATCCCAGTTGTTAGCTCCAAGTATGCCACAACAAAATGGTGTAGCAGAAAGAAAGAATAGGACTCTTATGGATATGGTAAGATCAATGATGAGTTATTCAGATTTACCGATTTCGTTTTGAGGACATGCACCAGAAACAGCAGCGTATATTTTTAACTTGGTACCATCTAAGTCAGTACCATCTACACCCACAGAACTATGGACTGGGCGTAAACATAGTCTGCAGCATGTTCGGGTTTGGGGTAGTTCAGCACACGTGCTGAATGGGAACGCAGATAAATTGGAATTGAGGACAGAAGTTTGCTTGTTTGTGGGGTACCCTAGAGGAACGAAAGGTAGACTATTTTATAGTCCTACGGATAAGAAGGTCATTATTAGCACTAATGCCCAGTTCTTATAAGAGGACTATGTGATAGACCACAAGCCCAGAAGTAAAATTGTTCTAGAGGAATTGAAAGGAGAGATACCGGCACAAACTTCTTTACCACCAATAGTACAGGAGGTTACACTGCAAGAAAGAGTTGTTGACACACTAGTACCTCATTGTAATGGGAGGGTTGTTGTCCCACCTAATCGGTATACGTTCTTGGGAGAATCTTATCATATGATCCCTGAAGAACAACATGCTGAACCTTGCAACTACAATGAGAAACTAGAAGATAAAGTTGCAGATTTTTGACAAAAGGCTGTGAAATCTACATTCCTTAATGGAAATCTAGATGAGTGTATCTATATGGTGCAACCAGATGGATTCATAGCAAAAGGTCAAGAGCATATGTTGTGTAAGCTCAAAAAGTCTATTTATGGGCTTAAGCAGGCATCTAGATCTTGGAACATCTGTTTTGATCAAGCAATCAAGTCTTTTGGTTTTGATCAATGTCCGAATGAGTCATGTGTGTATAAAAAGCGCAACGGAAAAGTGGTGGTGTTTCTAGTACTATATGTTGATGATATCCTGCTCATCGGAAATGATGTGGGAGTGTTGTCTTCAGTGAAAGTGTGGTTATCCGGCCAATTCAAAATGAAGGATTTGGGAGAAGCCGGTCACATCCTAGGGATTAAGCTTATACGAGATCGCAAGAAGAGGATGTTGGGCTTATCACAAGCTACTTATATCGATGTCATTCTTGCCCGTTTGAGCATGCAGGATTCCAAGAAAGGGTTCCTCCCTTTTAGACATGGAATCAACCTATCCAAAAATCAGTGTCCTAAAACACTTGAGGAGATGGAGAAAATGAAAGCAGTTCCTTATGCCTCAGCAGTAGGAAGACTTATGTATGCTATGTTGTGTACTAGACCTGATATTTGCTTTGCCGTTGGCATAGTTAGTAGATTTCAGTCTAATCCTGGGCAAGAACATTAAACTGCAGTGAAACATATACTCAAGTATCTGAAAAGAACTAGGGATCATATGTTAGTATTCCAGTCAGATAGTCTGGAACCTCATGGATACACAGACTCAGACTTTATGTCAGACAGAGATTCCAGAAAGTCTACCTCGAGATATGTGTTTATCTTGGGAGGTGGAGCCATAAGTTGGAAGAGTATCAAACAATCTTGCATTGCTGATTCTACCATGGAGGCAGAGTATGTGGCTGCTTCTGAAGCAGCCAAGGACACTGTTTAGCTCAGAAACTTTTTGTTGGATCTGGAAGTGGTCCCTTCAGTGCAATCAGCCATTACACTATATTGTGACAATAGTGGTGCAGTTGCTAATTCGAAGGAGCCAAGAACTCATAAGAAGGGCAAACACATCGAGCGTAAGTATCATTTGATTCGAGAGATCGTACAGAGAGGTGATGTTGCTGTAACCAAAATTGCATTGGCGAACAACCTGGCAGACCCTTTTACGAAGAACTTACCGACTAAGACTTTTGATAGTCACGTGGAGGGAATGAGAGTGAGATGCATGACAGTATGGTTTTGAGTCTTAGTGGGAGTTTTTTTTTTTTTTTGGAGGTTATGTAATAATGTAAAAGTTATAATTTTTTTATGATGGATCAATATTTAATTATTAATCCGTTTTATCCCTATTTTGTTGAGAATCTTTTATGGGCAATATTTGCATGATATTTGTGTATATTGTGCATGTGTATCTTTTATTCTACATAGTAGATAATCCAGTGTGTAGAGTACGGCTTACACACAGAAGATTGGATCATCGGTTCTTATGGAATATAATTTATGGTTCACAGTCTTAGATGGAATTGGACACACCATCGGTAGGACTATAATACAATGTTTAGTATGTCTGTCTTGACTACAGGGAACGGTCTAGTTCTAACTCATTGTGCTAGTACACTGTGTGTGTATTGAACGGGGACCGCATTGAGGTAATTGTCTTTATACTAACTTTATAAGATAATTGAAACCTCATGGTTATTATGAATGCTTATGCTCTTAATCCAAAAAATAATTATTAGAGGTGTATATTTAATGTTGTTGACTTTGATTCATTAAAGAGTGAGATCTTTATACGGTCAATAATATCGGTGAGTTGGGTCGCAACATTATGTATATGACAACTATTAATTATTAATGGAATCCACGTCCCGATAGAGATTGATGATACCCCTTGAGTACGCTTATAAGTTTCGAATATGTCAAACCCTACAGGTAGATTTTGTATCCGACATATCGAATAAATTAAGCGGATAGTCTCAAGTTAAGATGTTGATTAAGTGGGAGATTGTTAGTAATTTATTTTAATCAACAGGTATCTGTAATCTTAACGTGGAGAGATTAATAAGTATTTAATATCATGGAACTCGTAATATAATTGAGATAAGGATGAGAGTGCAATTATAATTCTGTAGTGGGGTGAATTATAATTAGTGAAATAAGAAATAGAATCCTGGTGGGATTAGGTTTTCTTATTTACACTGGGAACCCAGACTTATTACTCCTTAGGTCCCTATCGTAGCCCTATATATACACGTTATGCTCTCTAGGTCAGGTTGGATGTTCTTCTATTATTCAGTAAATTGAGGTAGGTTTAGAGAGAGCAAACAAATCACAAAAGAATCCACACTCGGTTCGTGTTCTAGACGTGTGGGGAATACGGTGGAAGATCGTAAGGTACGGTCGAACAGTATTCGTGGTTTATAACAAGGCGTGCTATAACAAGTTCAACCAGCGTTCGTGTCGCAGGGAGTTGAGGTAGAATCCTAATTCCGCTTTATAGCGTTTTACAATTTTTGTTATCTAATCTGTACGCGTCATTACTGGGTCTTGGGGATTCGGTTTCCCAACACTTTTACCCCGCATTTTAGGTAACAACAAATTCAATACTAAATATTGAACCGGTTGAAAATAAATTGAGTTCAGTGACTTCAGTCAATAACCACATTTGGATTCTAAGAGACTCGGAAAAAGTGGTAGCTGAGAATTAAAAATTTTGAGAAGCAGAGTTCTTATTGAATGCTGACTAAATTCGTAACTAAATAATACACCAACACCTTTACCCCGCCCCTTAACACCACTGCTCCTCCACCAACACCACCACGTCCGTAGCTACACCCTCATCATTCTAACTAAAAACATCACCTCTAGAACAGACACAACATGCCTTGACCACCTCTCCGCCCATACTGCCATTACCGTCACCATGCCACCAGTGGCGAGCTATTGTGGGGCCGGCCCCACACAGTTTTTTTAAAAGTATAGCTTGCATATTTTTGGTAAATATCTGTAGAAAAAAATAGAAAATTTCAACCACAATTAAAAAGTAAGAACATTCTTCATTTGAGCACATTATTGTGGTGAATAATACATTGCTATAACGATACTGGGTAAGTGTGTATCGTTTAGTGATATGATGGCAACAATATTCAAGATTACTTCTTCGAGTTATCATTTCATACCATAAAAACTTAAATGACTGGATTTTACCAAGAAAATAGTTGTACCAAAAACCAAAATTTCCTTCCTTGTTCACTCCCCTCTTACTTCAATTCCAGAATCCGCCACTACACACCACCACCCCTCAACCTCCACCATCGGCTCCCCTACACCACCAACTTCTTATACCAAACAGTCTAATTTAGCATCAGCAGATTCAACACAACAAAAAACTTATCTAACAGCTTATCAAACAGAGCTTTTTATGAAAAACTCGTTCATTTTTTATTCCTCAGCTGTCGCCTTTTTAGTCTTTAGATTTAGGATTTTGTTAATGTATGCCCCTAAGGCACATGATAAAGCACTTGATTAGGTTCATTAAATATGGTCAATTAAACCCCACTATTGTAGAAAGTAGTGAAAATAGTTGGAATATTAGATGAAGAGTAAAATTTGTTTTGGAGACCAAAATACCCCTTAATTTTTACCCCCACTCTATTTCATTCGTGTTCTCTCCTTTTTTAATTTTGCTCTTTCATCTTCTTGTCTTTTGACATTTGTCCTTCGTACGTGGCATTCTTCAGCAGGCCAGGGGTAGTTCAACTCTTCTTTTTTTCATTTGTCGAGTCAGCGATTTTGGAGAGCAGTGGGGGAGTGGTGAAGGCGAGGACGGGTTTGGAATCAGCGATTTGCTTGGCGATCTCTTGAGTGGTGTTGAGGGGATTAGTGGTGGTAATGACACCGAGGGAGATGACGGAGAGGCATACATGGGGATTGGGGAAGAAGATGGAGTTTGGAGAGAGGAGGAGGATGACGTGGCCTTTCCGGACACCCATGGCGGAGAGGGAGGAGGAGACAGAGTCGACGGCGGACCAGACGTCTGAGCAGGTGAGGTGGCGGCCGGAGGAGGCGTCAACGAAGGCGATGTTACCATGGTGGGCACGTGACGAGATGAAGGTGGTGACCAAGGGCGGAGCTAGTAACAGTCAAGGGGGGGCGGCCAACCCCGCTGCCTCCCAAATTTTTTTAGAAATTGGTATAATTTTCATCCAATTTTTACTCATTTGACCCCCCTTTAAAATTCATTTTTGGCGCAACTCATATTTAAGGGTTTTGTACTTAGGAAAAAGATGAGTCAAAATAGAATTTCCACCCACAAAGATTCCCAAAACGTCGTTCTCGCTCTCGAGGTCAATTGTGAATCGAAACTGTATTTTGTTATTAATATATATATTTACCTGTTGATTAACTTGTTAATTTGATTGTTCCTTTCAAATAGCAACTAGAAAAAGAGAATCATACATAGTTTAAATTTTCGACCCCACTAAACAAAAATTCTGGCTTCGCCCCTAGTGGTGACGTTGAGGGAGTCGTTGGAAAGGAGAGGGACGGGTTTGCATTTGCTGTACAACAAGGAGTTTGATTTGGATCTAACCCATATTGAACCCATTTTTAACCCATCTTAATTCGTGTAAATATGAATTTATATGGGTCCAACCCATATCAACCCATTATATAATATGGGCGAATTTAGACGGGTTATAAAATGTGGATTAAAATTGTCACCTCTAACTAACATATTTAATGTTCAAGAAACCTCATTTTATTGTAATGAGGTTAAACAAATTTGTTTATATACCAAAGTTAAAAAGATAGCTTTTTGACTTATTTTTTGCCTATTCCAAAAAAAAAAAAATTCATTGAAAAAAATTATACTTTTTCGGCTCCTCTCATTGAGACAAATCAATAAATCACAAAAGTTCGACACAAAACTAACAAATACAAAAAAAATTTAAAAAAAGATCAAAAAAAAGTCACTGGCTACTTTTTAATCTAAACCCACTCTTCATTAGCCATGTTTTTCTCTTTATATACTAGTTGCTAATGGGCGATGGCGCCACTGTATATGACTAGTACTTGTAGGAAAAATATTACTATCTGGATGCCAAAAGACAAGAACTTGAAAGAGCAAAATAAAAAAAGGAGGGAACACAAATGAAATGGAGTGGAGGGAAAAATTAAAAGGTATTTTGGTCTCCTAAACAAATTTACTCTTCATCCAATATTGCAACTACTTTCTACAATAATGGAGTTTAATTAATCTCATTTAATGAAAATTATCAAGTGCTTTATCATGTGCCTTACAGGTTCAGGGCACACATTAACAAAACTCTTAGATTTATTAAATGACACTAACTGCTCCACGATGATGTGCATTTGTATGGCAAAAGTGCAACATTACCTCCAGTTCTCCAAATTCAAGAGTCCTCTCCTCAACCTTATTCCCATCATCAATCCCAAGCTTCCGAAAAAGCGAAAGGCAAGCAGCAGTAGACCCGGCCATCACCTGCAAATCATCTGTTATCATAAACCTAAAGGCTCCATCCTTGACAAACACTCCACCACCTTCGCAATCGTCTTTGGCTCCCTTATCCGCTTGATCGACATTCACCCTTCTACAAAGAGGACGCTTGCATCGACAGGGCCTGTCTTTGATAGTGCTCAACCAAGGATAACAAGAGTGGCAATCGTAAAACTTCACAGGCTCTAGAGGGTCCACGTTGATCTTCAATTCGCTGCACTGAGTCTCCGTTGCATTTCTAGGGTTTAACAGCATGTCCTTGCAATAATCCGTGCGCAGGAGACACGATTCGAGCGAGGAAACGCTATTGTACATTGTGGTTAGGGATCCGATCGCTGTCGAGTCGGGGCCGAGCAATCGGACCGCCGACCCGATCGGGAGGGTTAAGAACGAGAGGAGTGTGTCGACGAACTCGTGGCGGGACTCGGCGAAGATGACTCGGTTTCTGGCTTTGTCTACCAGAAGCTTCAGACTGATTACCTGTTGAATTAGTAAAGAAGCATCGTACGTTAATCGCTTTAACTTGATCAGCTGAAAAGATGGGATTACGTACAAATTAATTTGTAGTTTGTTTTCGTACCTTACGATCAGCGGGAGTGTCGTCTCCGCCGGACATGCTGCGGCAGGTTAGGGAGATGAATTCCGGAGGAGATGGATCGTGGAGGAGGGAGAGGAAAGGTGCCGACTGTCGAAGGGAAGACTTTGGGTTGGGGTAGACTTGAGTCTTGCTTTTGCTTTACCAATCTATTGATACGGTAATGCGCGGGAAAAGTACTTTTGCAAAAGGTCGTGGAAACGGAAAAGTAGTGGAAATACACGTTGCCTTTGTGGTAACGAGTTGTACAAATATTAGAGCCCGTTCCACTTTTGTTAAAAGTGGGTTTTTGAAAAGGACGGTAAATTTTAAAGTCAAAAATTATGTATTTACGCAAATAATTTTTCTACCAATATAGATTTTGTTTGATAGAGCTCATTGAGATCTTTTAAACGGTGAAAAAAAATTAAAAAATTATTTTTTATTTTCGTTATATTTGAGTTTGAAATTTGAAAAAAAAGGAACTTTTGAAAAAAGAATGGAAACTGGAACGGCATCTTAATGTGGGGGCAACCACGGGTGGTACACAAATGATTTGAATCGTTCATTAAATTCAAAACATTTATATTTTTTTAAAGGTTCCCGTGGAAAATTAGCTAAATACGATACCTAGAAGTGCTCAATCTAATCATCTAATTTTCCATTTGGGTTTGGACCGGAATGAAAAGTTAGATGACTAGATCGATTACTTGTAGGGTATTGGATTGAGTTAATTTTTACTGAGGCTCTTGAAAAAATGTTTTGAATTTAATAAACGGCTCGAATTATTTTCGTGGGACCCATAATAGACCCCGCATTAAAATCTATGCACAATTAGTTTGTGCCGTTTACATTGGGTTGTGCGAAAAACCAACACCTAGCCAATAGTCATCCAGCCCTTGTTTGGTTGTGGGTTTGAAAAAAAATTTCCAAACCTAAATTCACTAATTACCTATATTTTTAATCATTACTTTCATTTCTTTCTCTACTTATTATCCCTATATCCAATCATTAATCTCATTTCTCTGTCTATCTTTCTCCACTTATTACTCATATTCTCAATTATTATTTTATTTTCTCTTTTCACTCATTACCCAAAAATTTTCCAAACTCAAAATCTAACAAGGCAGAATTGTGGTGTAGGTCATTGCGTGGTCTCACTCTTTTTTGGCTTTCATTTCTAGTTATTATTGTTAAAAAAATTAAGTATTCCAATTTTTAATTAAACCAATTCAAACTTCAAAGATGTTATTTTTATGATTATTTTATTTTAAAATGTCATAACTAATTTTTGTCTCTTAGGCTTTCATAATCAAATTTCTGTTCTATATGGTTCCAAATGAAGAGTAAATACTTAATTATGATAGTTTTCGGAGAAAAAAAAACTAATTATGGCCTTTTAAAATAATATGATAAAAAAAAAGATTTTCGCACCTGTCTTAAAAAAATTAAGTGCTTCAATTTTTAATCTATTTAAACCGGTGCAAAAATCTTATTTTTTTGATCATTTTACCTTCAAGGGTCGTGATTGATTTTTGTCTCTAAGGCTCTCATAATCAAGTTTATGCTATACAGGGTTCCAAATAAAGAGCAAATACTTAATTATGATAGCTCTAGAGACAAAAATCAATTATAAACCTTTAAAATGATATGGTCAAAAAAATAAGATTTTTGCACTTGTTTGAACAGATTAAAAATTGGAGCACTTATTTTTTTTAGACTGGTTATATATTAACAAATAAGGAGCTCCAATTATTAATCCATTTGAACCAATGTGAAAATATTATTTATATGATCATTTTATCCTAAAGGGTCATAATTAATTTTTGTTTCTAGGGCTCTCATAATCAAGTTTCTACTTTTTTGGGGGACCCTATAAAGCAAAAACTTGATTATGAGAGCCCTAGAGGCAAAAATTAATTACGACCCTTTAAAATACACTCAGAAAAATAAGATTTTCGCACTAATACAAACAGATTGAAAATTAAAACACTTATTTTTTTTACAATAATAACCAGAAATGAAGCCAAAAAAAGGGAGAGTCCACACCACAACCTACCCCACAATTAGATGACGTGTCAGCTAGATGTTAGTTTTCCACACAACCCAGTGTAAACGGACCGGTGTATAATTTAAACTCTGTGGTAACTGTGTGGTGTCACAATTGCATTGTTATAATATGTGTTTCACTACATGACGGGTTTTTTTTTTTAATCTTCGTTCAAATGTATTTTGCATCTCTTAGTTTCACGTGAATTTTTTGTTAATTATTAGGTGCAATAATCCACATCTAGGTGAAAATTAATTTTCGCGGCCAAGAGCAAAAACTTGTGGTCTGATGCAAAAATTTGCGACCAAAAGCACAAATTTGCGGTTAGGTGCAATAGTGTGCCGCCAGCTATGCATTGCGTCCAAGTATGTAGAGTTCACGGCTACATACACAAAATTTGCAGCCATGTGCAAAAGTTCGCATCCATCTGCAATAGTTTGTGGTCAAGTGCACTAGTTTACGGCCAGGAGAAAAGTCCGCGATCAAGTGCTATAGTTTGCGACCATGTGTGCTTTGCGTCCAGGTATTTAAAGTTTGCAGCCACGAGTTCATCTTGGCGAAGGTATCCAAAATATAAAAATACGTTTGAACTAAAAAAAAAAAAAATTGAATGAAGACACAATTTAGCCAAAAGGTCATTATTTTTTGCTTTTATTCAAAAAAGTTTTAGTCTCAATCATTATTTTTTACTTTTTCAATTCTTTTTTGCCAAGACAAACATTAATCAACAAAATATGATGCATCTCGACAAAAAGAATCCAAAAAGTAAAAAATTATGATAGAATAAAGACAAGAATAAGCCAAAAGAGAATCTGTCTTTTTTGCTTTTTTTTTTTAATCCTTATTCAAAAAATCTTGAGTTTGGATAATAATTTTTTCCTTGTTCTATCATCGAGGCAAATCAATATGACCAAAAAAAAAAAAACCCGCAAAACTAACAATCAAATGTGCAAAAATAAATTGAATAAAAATATTAAGGCACTTGGGTTATTTTCCCAAATCAACCCTTATTTCGTTTCTAATAATCTATTTTGTTTCTAGCAATAATATAAAGGAAATGATTTTACCATTCCCTTTTTTGTTAATCATCACTTCGCTGCAAGTATATTTTTGCACAAAAAATACACTTAAAAGAGAGTGGCATTAAAAAAAAGTGACAAAATCAGCATTCTAATATAATGGTGGCCATCTTTTTTTGGTGGAATCCTACCTAATCAAAGTACATAAAAAGTTCATGAACCCCACTATCCGGTCTCCTATCCTTTTCCCTGAACCCTGTCTTTATCCTATTCTGGAGTTGCACATGAACCGAAACGAATCCAGTTGAGTTTTATGTCTTGTTCTCTTTATAATTCAAAAAAAAAAAATTTAAAAGATTCCTCCTACTTTCAGCATTTTTCTTTCTATCTTTCTCCACTTATTATCCCTACTATTTTTCAAAATCCAATCCAGACATAGCATAAGATTTTCACATTTGTTTGTTAATTTTTAATGAACTTGAACTTGAGCTTGAGCCGTGGAGCTCAATGGATACTCCGTATTTGATAAGCCAAGCTTGGTTCGAGCTTGTTTAGGTTTGAGCTGAACTAAAATTTGTTCACGAACCTTATGTTAGATTTATTTCAATTTTGTGGACTAGCATATTCATTTATGTTAAAAGTTCCGGATTAGTTCGACTATTAAATTTGTCGGACTATTGGTTTAGACCCATTTGGTTAGTGATCGCAATTTTGTAATTGGTAATTTTGACGCACCTAATTCATTAGTATGTATTTTGTTTGTGTGGACCTCGTGCTTTATAGTTAATTTGGACCCATAATAGACTGAGCCATTTTATAAGCACAACAGGAGTATCCTATGCTCATCTTATATGTGTGTGTGTTTGCCCACTAAAACACATATGGTTGAGATACCAGAAAATAGGGTAGCTCTCTCTCTCTCTCTCTCTCTCTCTCTCTCTCTCTCTCCAAAAATGAAAAACGTTGATTGTGGTTCTGCTCTTCATCCTTTCGATCTCATACCAGCAGCTTACTAATTCACAAAAGTTCATAGCGTCTCCATCTCTCACAGGTATGAGCTTAGGTTTTAAGTTTATTTCACATGCCATGGATTGGAGCAAGAAATTAGGGCTTCAAACACCTTAACGAGCGGAAAATAACAACCATTTATGCTCTTATAGCAACTGCAAATAATTTTATATTATGTACCGTATATAAGTATGTTTGTGTACTTACCAAAAAAAAAAAAGCCTGTTTATGCATTCATGCAAAATTATAAAAACATAGACGTATCTAAGTTTGTAGTAGCAGTAAAAGTTTATAAATATACAAGTTACAAAAATTTTAGCATGCGCATATGTACGTTTATACATGTACAAGTTATATAAGTATATATGAAATCTTGGTCATGATATTTGCATTCCTCACATTTGCAAGCTTAATCTAGCTGAATAATGTTACGTTCAGGCTTGGTCGGTCATTTGTCAAACGAGCATTAAAGTTCAGGCTTTGGTTCGTTTAATGAACAAATCAAACTCAAACAAGTCTTAACAAGTCGAGCCTTGAACTGTTAACAAGTCATTCGGTTCATTTGCAGCCCTTGCATCTATCACGAGCCACCACCCTCGATCATCGTTCACCGCGAGCCACCACTAGGGCTGCAAACTAGCGAATCTATCTAAACCCAATCAGGCTCGGCTGGAATTGCTCGATAAATTTTGGTCATGCTCGAGTTAGGTTTGTGGTCATTTTGAGCCTGAACAATTGAGCTCGAGTTTGGATCGCCTACATTTTTTGAAGCTCAGGCTCACTTGAGTTCAACTCGTTTAAATCTTCTAAGCTGAAGTTTAACTTGTTACACTCAAACGAAACAAATGCAGCATCGAGTTAGATAATTTTTATTTATTTTAGCGTAACATATAAATATAACCTAATATACCAATTTTTTTTTAAATAAAAACCAATTAAGAACATGATCCACAAAAAACTTATACTACGCATAATGTTTTCTATAACAGTGCATATAATTCGTTCAGCTTCTTCCTGTGATAAACTTGAACTCCATATTTAATTTTCCTTTGTCTACGTTGGGTCTGGACTATAAACTTAATATTATTGCTCTGCCTTGACAGAAAAATTTAACGTTGGAGTACTATATCATCTTAAGAACAATTTGCATGGTCTTTACCAAAAATGTGTAATAGTGAGAATGCGCAACAACCGTAAGAGAGAAATATTTGGGTGGGGGGACCTACATATTTGGTGATCTACTTCTGAGCGTGTGTTCCACTAACTCAAATAAGTACTTATTGAGAGAATAACATGTCTCATAAATAATAAATACTTTCAAAATAAGAACCTTAAACGGAATTGGGCTCAGTCGGGGACTTGTTTCTCCTCTAATCTTTCAAGGGGAAGCTGCAATTCTACCATTTTGGATCATTTACGGCTTTGCGATTTCTATGTATAGGTAATCACAGTCGTTTTCCGCACAGCGAAGGAATACCCAACAAGGGTCGTCCATATGAGTCAAACCCACCAGACAGTTCAGGTTGTAAATCTTTAGAAGGTTGCTAAAACTCCCTGTTAATTACTCCTTTCAGTTCTCGCTTGCATCCTTAGTTCATCCATCTTCTAGTAAATGTCTGAAGAATTTAGACCAAGAGTCGTTCCACTACAAGAACACATAACATAATAGCATCTGTGTCGCATATCATCACAGTGGAGCACAGGTGAAGAGAGGCCACATGAATAACTTTCAGCTGGTCAAGGTGAGTTTCCACTAAATTTTTTGTCTTCAGGCTAATGGCAATAGTCAAGTTATGTCTGCTAAATGATATTTTAGTTGATGTACACGAGGCGAATGAGCTGCCTGAAAATCCGTGAAAACATGGGTCCATTTAGTTTAGGGAAAACTCACCCCCAATTATTCTTCAAGGATGAACTTATTAAGTCAGTCTAGCATCTTCTTGTTTTCCTCGTTTCATTCTTAGTTTTCGGTCAATGTGGTCCATAAAAATTAAAACATTACCAGACTCTGTACTAGGTACGTCTAGTATGTATACAACACCGTCCTAATCAACTATAGCTACTCTGATTCGGGTTTAATCCAGTTATAGATGTACCGCAACACTTGGTACAAACCAGCGTTGTAACTCTGATCCAACGCTGTCGTTTCACTAATAGCTTTGAGTCATTAATACAATACTGAATTCCAGTTCACACTTAAACACTCAAACAATAATATTTAACATGGAAATGACATAAACAGGCATGCAATATAGTTACAATGATATAAACATACAGTGATCACTGATGCACAAAAACACACACATAGCTGCAGTGTATGCCTATATTTTTAGCATTACCTCTGGATAAGGCTCCTTCTGGTTGAAGACATCACTCAGAACTGTTTTTGAGATTAAAGATGCATTCAGAAGATTCAGGGCCTGCAACAACAAAGATGAGGGTCTTTAGGAATAACTTTTGCAAATCAGACCCCTTAAAGAGCATGTCTTGCCATTTCAAAGGCTAGTCACTAACACAGGCAACAAGACCGGATGCAGTGATGTCAAAGCATCATGAGTTATTCATTAGCTGACCATAGAGGTGAAATGCCATGAACAAGTGATTCATGGCATAACATAGTGTCCAGCTCAAAGGGATCGGATCATAGTTTTGTCGGTGATCTCAACCAAAAACTTCCATCCACTTTTTGCTATATCTTTACAGAAGATAGGAGGAATGCTTATGTTCTTCGTGGACAAGAGGGTTACTATATGGCAGGAAGATAAATTATGTCTATCAGATACCTAGGGCCCACAAAGGTGAATTGAGCAGTTGCAACAATATATAAGGTTGCCTCATCACAAGCAGAAAGGGTTGAAACTTGAGACGCCACCTTTTGTAGAAAACCTATGCTGAGCTTATACCATCACTAATGGTGACGGCTCAATATACCCTTCCAAGTAGTATATATAACTTACTGCTACTTCAATGCAGAGAACCCTTCATTTTCATAGGACACCAAAATGCACACCAAGGAACAGTTTTTCGGCACCTGTACAACCAACTTATGTACTTTTAACAAAGCGAAAATCATTTTCATAACCATTAACCTTACCTCGTCAGGGCCAATGGCCACCACACGCTCCACAACATCATTGATAGTAATATTCATTTGGTAAAGAAGTGCTACACTTGTGACAGGTGAAAATGGCGCCACAGACAAATCATTTAGTATCATGAATGTTCCAGGCCCCTTCATGTATCCTTTCCCAGTATCGACTTCTCCAGTTGGAGATCTGGGATCCATAACGACAGCTGAAAGGCAGCTTTCCTCTATCTGAAGGAGCTGGTTATCAACACTGTGAAAAGGAGCTAACTTTGGACACACTAGCATTTTCGTGTGCTCTTCCGACTTCAGATACCCTCCAGTGCCCAGATGTTCAACACTCTTGTACAAGTTGTCCATACAACCAAAGCCAGAATTCTTACCAAGAAGCCTTATAATAGACCCAAGCGGATAAGTGAGGATGCTGAACAAAAAGTCCACCACGTCCGCTCCAGCTTCAGCAAACAAAACATTTTTCTTAGATTTGCTTACAAAAAGCTTCAAGTTCATATTATCGGTGTTAGCAGTTCTAGCGCTTTTGTCTAGTTGAGGAGTTCTCTTTGGCTGGAATTTTGTACTCTCTTTTTTACTGCTGCACTGTATACACCGTACTGCCTCCGTCAAGGGAGACTTTGAGAGCAATGCGAACTTCAGCAAACAGAGTACCTAACCAAGACAATAAAATTTGTGAGTGCAAAGGGAAAAAAGAAATCATTAGTGGCATGATCGAATAACGGAGATACAATGCATGCAGATCACTAGTTGGCAAGAAATCAACAAGATAGAACAGATCTCCCTTTTTTTTGGTAAGTGCTAACTGATCAATATAACGACATCACTCGCTCCAAGTCTTTATGATTGCCATTCCTTATCCTTGGTACCTTTTTTTAAACCAATTCAGGAGAATGAGAAGCGGTGCAGGCACTTGTTTACAATACACGTTATAATTATCGTTGAGAAACATTGTTTTCAAGCCATTTCAAACTCTGAGTCATTCTGTGAGAGGCAAGGGTTTGAAATTTGAATAACTCTAAGGGACTAGGGCCAGTGACCGCTGCTCCTTTTAATCAATTAAGATAGCTATCTTGTTTCATTCATCTGACTCTCACCCATTCTACTTGTCAAGGTTAAGCATTTCATGCACTTCCCATTCCCGGCACCCTCTACGAACTTAAGGGGAAAAGAATAATGGAAAAAAAAAATGAAAAAAAATAAACACTAAACTAAATCGATTTTGAGAACTGACATTTATCACTCACCCAAATTCATAGAATAATAAAGCATACACAAAATTGAAGTTTATGTCGTATGAAGTTTCCTACAAGTCATGAATTCTGAAATGCAATGCTTCCACTTGATAAAATGAGTTATTGTGGTTTTCCGTTCACTACATATATTTTGTTTATAGGTTAAGTGTAATCAGTTTATCTATACTTTGAGACATACACAGTAAAAGTAGTTTTTCTTTGGTGTTTTGAAAATGTGAAGGGAAAAGAAGCAAAGACGAAGACAATTCAAAATATATCAAAATAAGCTCGCTCTCAAGTCTCAACGCTAACTCCAGTTATGTCAGCAACCAGCTGACTTGTTACACTTGGGGAGGACGCTCCGGTTGCTTATCTTGGACCATCGATTAACTCGCAAGTAAGCAATCTGACCTTCCATTTCCCTCCGTGCAAATGCACTTGATGCGGCAATGGCATCTTTATATTGAGAAGAAACTGAATATTATTCTCCTCAATTCAATCAGTACATCATACATGGAGTTCTGGCTCACATTAAATTAATTCAAGCACATGCCTAATACACATTAATTCAAGCACATGCCTAATACACTCAAGCGTAAAAGGGAAGCTTCCACTAACTAGTCTAACTGACTCTAACAGACTTGTAACTAACTGATTATGTTATGAAATTAGTAATTAGCTACTCTGTGAGAAGGAGCACCACACTCCTTAGCATATATCTAAAATCTAGAGTCCTCTACAATAGCTCTACGAGGGAAGTTGCTTGGAACTCCAGCTTGAATCTGTTGGCAATTTAGTAAATGAAGTTGGGCATTCCGAAGGTCTCACGAGGCAACCAGACAGACCCTCTCTGGTTCATCATATCTGGACGTAGCACCTCAAAGGTCTACCGGTTTGGGATGGTTAATACCTCCTGATGTAAGAATAATGGCAGAATTCATATTGTAATTCAATTGTGCAGTTTTTCCCTCTAAGTGCCTCTAAAAAAGTAGCTAAGAATTAAGAAAAAAAATTAAGAAACAGAGTTCTTATTGAATGCTGACTGAATTTGAAACTAAATATGCACCAAAATCTTCACCCCACCACTGCTCCTTCACTAACACCACCGCCTCTGCAGCTACACCCTCATCCCTCCAACTAAAAACATCACCTCCAGCACAGCCACAACATGCTTCCACCACCTCTCCGCCCATACCACCATTACTGTCACCACACCCCCAGTGGCAGAGCTATTGTGGGGCCAGGGGGCAGCCCCACGCACCTTTTTTTTAAATATAACTTGCATATTTTTGGTCGATATCTATAAAAGAATAGAATACTAAGAATAGAATATTTCAACCATAATTAAAAAATAAGAACATTCTTTGTTGAGCACATTAAATTGTGGTGGATAATACAGTGCTATAACGATACTACTTGTTGTTGAGTGATATGATGGCAACAATACTCTGTTGGATTTAATTTAAAACTTTATGATTATATTTTCATTATCCTAGCTTCTCATTGAGATATTTGTTGCCTAAAACTGTGGAGTAATATTCTGCAGAGTAGTTACTTAAAAGATTTTGGAATTGGTCAAACCAATTACCACGTGCCCCTTTTTTCCTCCTAATTGCTAGGATAAGTTGTTATATATCTATATAACCCCTAACACACTATATATATGGTAACTAGACTTCTTCACAAGTAGACTACTGATTATCACAGGAGAATCGTTTTATATAAACCTTTATCCTCTCTTTCTTCATCTACACAGAATAATGTTCTCATCTATGATCATCCAGTTTGATTCATTAGATGATACTATATTTTATGGTGTTTTGAGTGTCGGGAAACTACATGGTTCGTGAGTTCAATTCACTGCACAGAAGAGAACTTGAAGGTCGGTCGATGTATCTAAGGGGAGGAGTACCATGTTGGAAATTTACGGAATTTCGGGTGAATGAAACCGGGATTTTGGAGGGTCTCCCGAGGCAACCGGTCCCGGGTTCGTTGAATCTGGACGCACCACAATCAATAGACGTATTGATTGTGGGATTCTATAACTCCCGTAACCTTCCTCATGATGGTGTGCATTACTGCCGTAACCTCCCAATTCATTGGCACAATTCAATGGCAGAATTCATTGGCCTATTGATTGCAGCATTGAACCTCCTCTGCCTCCTTCACCCTATAAAAGGAGGCTCACGGATTTGGAGACAAGACACAAGAAACCACAGCAATTTTCTAAGTTCTGAAATTCGTTCTTTGAGAGAGAGTAGGCAGGCGGTAGTCAGTTCGCCAAGGCAGTCGACGGCGGTGTTCCGGCGGCTTGCGGTCTAGCCGAGCCAACCCTGGGAGAAAGGCGCCGACACAACCTACAACACCCACGGTAGGCGGCGAATATTTCTTAAGGAGACCGTGGTACCACACGGGACTCGGTTCATCCCACGAAGATTTCTGTTTGTATCTCGTATTTTTCCATGTGCATTCTGTAATTCTGTTATGTATTAGTAATTGTTACATTGTGAATGAAATCGTTCTCTGGAATTTTGTATTATGCCGAGAATTTTTCCAACAAGCTTAAGAAATATTTTGATCATTGATCGGCAAATGAAATTCCAGAAAACTGTTTCTGTTATGGACTAACATTTGAGTTGCAAGAACAGATTCATGACTGATAGGTCTCGTAGTGAAGTACCACAGGTGTAAGGCGATGGAATAATCTGTTCAATAGATTGAGCAGATTGGCTTTCATTCGAGATAGTAAAGCAGATAGCAATTGGCTACGGCCATGGCATGTCGTGCGCGACATGGCCACTGTTCAGAGATGGGATTAACAGAAAGGCCACGGCCTAAGGCAGTTGGGCCACGGCCTGGCCTTGGGGCCACGGTGTGAGATAGTCGGGCCACGGCCTGGCCTTGGGGCCACAGCCTAAGGCAGTCTGGCCACGGCCTGGCCTTGGGGCCACGGCCTAAGGCAGTCATGCGTGGCTTGGCCTTGGATCAATTTTGGTTGGCCTCTGGGGTGATCTACTTGGCTTCTGCCTTGACATCGCCTGGCCTTGATCCCACGGTTGGTCTGCTTGGCAGAGGTGATTTGGGTGCTGGGCATGTGGTGGCCAGAGGTGGCTTGCGGCCTGTGTGCCTTGCCTGAAGTGAATTAGCCAGTGGTAGGCGTAAATCACTCAGCCTTGGTGCACGGCCTACGTGGAGTAAGCCAGTACCCAAATTACGCTGTTATGCAGAAGGGGGAAGTCAGATGGCCACAGTCTTGCTAGTAGCAGATTGTGTATACCGTTTACCTTTCGGGGGCGCTGCCCCCGAGCCCCCGCCAAGGGGCGCTGCCCCCTGGACCCCCGCGACCTGACCGGGCAGGTCGATCCCCGCTGAGGGCGCTGCCCTCAGACTCCCGCCCGGGGGCGCGGCCCCCTGGGACCCCCAGGGTACGTGGTATTGTGGGGGATGTTAGACCTAGCTTGTTTGATAGATTGTTAATCTATGCATATACAGCTTGTCATTTGATATTGAGATTTGTTCTCTTATATGTGGTTGTTCCTAATTTCAGGAAAACATGACAACTGAGCAAGGAAAAGCTACTGGCACTGGCAAAGAGAAACAGACTGGTGATGTCAGTGGCACTGGAAATGGCAGTGGTGCAATTCCAACTCATGCTCCGATTCCTGGGATTCCCACTGTTCCAATGTCTCACGTGGAGAGGCCGAGCAAATTTGTTGGGGTCGATTTCAAAAGGTGGCAACAGAAGATGTTGTTCTACCTTACCACCTTGAACTTGGCAAAGTGGCTTGTCGAGGAGGCGCCTGCTATTGCTGAGGACGATCCTGACACTCAGAAGCGGATTGATGTGGCTAGGTGGAAAGAGCATGACTATATGTGCAAGAATTACATCTTGAATGCTCTGGATGATTCGCTGTATTCTGTGTATGGCGAGGCTCCGTCGGCTAAGGAATTATGGGAATCCTTAGACAGGAAATACAAGATCGAGGGTGCTGGGTCCAAAAAGTTCGTTGTGGGCCGGTTCCTTGATTATATGATGGTGGACTCCAAGTCTGTGGCAGTCCAAGTCCAAGAGCTGCAGCTCCTGCTCAATGAGATCAGGACTGAGGGGATGATTCTGAGTGAAGCATTCCAAGTGGCCGCGGTCATCCACAAGCTACCCCCGGCATGGAAAGAGTTCAAGAGCTATCTCATGTTCAAGAATAAGGAGATGACCTTGGAGGCTCTTTTCATCAAGCTCCGTATTGAAGAGGAGAATCGGGGTATGGATAGGAGTGCAAAGGCCTCCTACATGGCTAAGGCAAACATGATGGAGCATGGCCAATCTTCTGGTGGGAGGAAAAATCAGAATGACAGACGTGCTGACAAGCGTGCTGACAAGCGGTCTGACAAGCAAGCTGGCAAACAGAAGGACAGAAGTGTCAATCTGGGACCGAGAGGCGGTGTTGCCAAGAAACAGAGAGAGAAGTTTCTGGGTACATGCTTCAACTGCAACAAGGTTGGGCATAAAGCTTCAGAGTGTATGAAGCCACATAACCCTCGCACTCAAGCGCACTTGGCTCAGGTGGAGGCAGGAGTGTCCGATATCAACCTCTCGGCTATGGTATCTGAAGTGAACATGGTTGGTTCAAACCCGCAGGAATGGTGGGTTGACACTGGGGCTACACGCCATATCTGTTGTGACAGGCAATTGTTCACTACCTTCGAGCCAGTTGCTAATGGTGAGAAGTTGTTCATGGGGAATTCAGCTACCTCGGATGTTGCGGGGCAGGGGAAAGTGGTCCTGAAGATGACTTCGGGAAAGGAGTTGACTCTGAATAATGTGCTGTTCGTGCCAGATATTCGTAAGAATTTGGTTTCTGGTTCACTGTTGAGCAAGCACGGCTTCCGCCTGGTTTTCGAGGCTGATAGGGTCACTCTTACTAAAGCTGGAATGTATGTAGGGAAAGGTTACATGACCGATGGTCTGTTTAAGATGAATGTAATGACTGTAATCCCTACTATCAATAAAAAGAAATCCCCTGTTGCTTATGTGCTTGAGTCTTCCTTTTTGTGGCATGGTAGACTAGGTCATGTTAATTATGATTCTATGCGTAGATTAATTAACTTGGACCATATTCCAGCTTTCCAATTTGATAAAAAACATAAGTGTGAGACTTGTGTAGAGGCTAAAATGCCGAGAGCATCTTTCAAAACAGTGGAAAGAAACACAGAACCTTTGGGTTTAATCCACACTGATGTGTGTGATCTGAAATATGTCCAAACTCGGGCCGGTAACAAGTATTTCATTACTTTTATCGACGATAGCACTCGGTTTTGCTATGTGTATTTGCTGAAAAGCAAGAATGAAGCCCTGGATAAGTTTGTTCATTACAAGACTCAGGTTGAGAATCAACTGAGCAGAAAGATTAAGGTGGTCAGAAGCGATCGTGGTGGTGAATTTCAGTCACCATTTGGAGAATTCTGTGCCCAACACGGAATTATCTATGAAACCACGGCACCTTATTCGCCTCAGACTAACGGTATTGCTGAGCGCAAGAATCGTACATTGAAGGATATGATGAACGCAATGTTGATCAGTTCTGGGTTACCTCAGAACATGTGGGGAGATGCTGTTCTCACCGCTAATTATATCCTCAATAAAATACCTCGCAAGGATGTTGGTAAAACCCCGTATGAATTGTTTAAAGGTAGGAAGCCTACCTATACATTCTTACGAACATGGGGTTGTCTAGCGAAGGTGGCTGTACCTCCTCCTAAGAAGGAGAAGATAGGCCCTAAAACCGTTGATTGTGTGTTCATCGGTTATGCAGACGATAGTAGTGCCTATCGATTTCTTGTATATGAGTCAGATATACAAGATATTCACAAGAATACTCTCATGGAGTCAAGGAATGCAGTGTTTTTTGAACACATATTCCCTTATAGATCCATTGGAGAGTCAAGTTTTGCTAAACGGACTCTGCATCCGGCTAATGAAAGCAGACAAGGCCAAGAAGAGGAAGTTGATGTTGAACCACGACGTAGCAAGCGAGCTAGAACATCAACATCTTTTGGTCCAGATTTTCTGACTAATCTAGTAGAGAATGAGCCTCGGACATATCAGGAAGCTGTAAGCTGCCCTGAAGGTCCTTTGTGGAAAGAGGCCATTAAAAGTGAGATTGACTCCATACTGCAAAACCATACGTGGGAACTGGTGGATTTGCCACCAGGCAGTAAGCCTCTCGGCTTCAAATGGATCTTCAAAAGGAAGATGAAAGCAGATGGGTCAATTGATAAGTACAAAGCTAGGCTTGTTATCAAAGGCTACAGACAAAAAGAAGGCCTAGATTACTTTGATACTTACTCACCAGTCTCCAGGATTACATCCATCCGGATGATCATCGCGATCGCAGCTTTGCGTAATCTTGAAATACATCAAATGGATGTAAAAACAGCTTTCCTGAACGGCGATTTAGATGAGGAGATCTACATGGAACAACCCGAGGGTTTTTCTGCGCCAGGCAAACAAGGGAAAGTATGTAGGCTTGTTAGATCTTTGTATGGTCTAAAGCAAGCACCGAAACAATGGCATGAGAAATTTGACAATGCTGTGTTGTCAAGTGGCTTCAAAATCAACGAATGTGACAAATGTGTTTACGTCAAAGACACAGACGAAGGGTACGTCATTTTGTGTCTCTACGTTGATGACATGCTCATTGTTGGTAGCAATGAAAGAGTCATTCAATCTACCAAAGATATGTTAAACTCAAAGTTTGACATGAAGGATATGGGCCTTGCAGATGTCATTCTAGGTGTCAAAATCACTAGAACATCTGTTGGACTTGCGTTGTCTCAGACACACTATGTTGACAAGATTCTTGAAAAGTTCAACTCGTCTGATTCTAGTATCGCAAGAACCCCTGTGGATTTAAGTCTGCATTTATCCAAGAATGGGGGGGAAGGCATATCTCAATTAGAGTATTCTCGGATAATTGGGAGCCTGATGTACCTAATGAGTTGTACAAGGCCCGATATAGCTTATTCAGTCAGCAGACTGAGCAGATACACGAGTAATCCAGGTCGTGATCACTGGAAGGCAATAGTCAGGGTTCTGCACTATTTGAGGTACACTCGTGAATTGGGGCTACACTACACCAGATATCCAGCAGTACTTGAAGGGTATTGTGATGCAAACTGGATATCAGATATGAAGGACTCAAAATCCACAAGTGGATATGTCTTCATACTTGGTGGTGCAGCAGTTTCCTGGAAATCCTCTAAACAGACGTGTATAGCACGTTCAACGATGGAATCAGAGTTCATTGCTCTAGATAAGGCGTCTGAGGAGGCCGAGTGGCTCCGTCAGTTTTTGGAGGATATTCCAAGATGGCCGAAACCTGTGCCAGCAGTTAGCATCCATTGCGACAGTCAATCTGCAATTGGAAGGGCACAGAGTAATATGTACAATGGTAAGTCTAGACATATTCGACGTAGACATAATACCATTAGGCAACTACTCTCGAGTGGGGTTGTCGCTATTGACTATGTGAGGTCAAAGGACAATATTGCGGATCCGCTAACCAAAGGGTTAAACAGAGAGTTAGTTGAGAAAGCATCGAAAGGGATGGGGCTAAAGCCACTACGCTCATAGTTACCGTGGGGGTAGCCAACCTAGCTGACTGGAGATCCCAAGATCTAGGTTCAATGAGACTATCTTTCGCGAGTAGCGGAGAATGATCACTGAGGAGACTCGGTCTCCTGCCCATTCCTATGGTGTAGAACAGTGATACCTGCAAATGGAAAGAGGTTAAGCATTGCTTTTAATGACTCCTATGCGCTGGGATGCCAGGCGGGGTATAGCAGGATACCCTTTAAAGGAAGGTCACCTATGTTAGTATGAAGTGGGGCCGCTTCTTTGAGAATTGTGGCAAAATTCTCGAGAAAATACTCGCAGAACCAGGAAGGGGGTGTCATGGCCAAAATGAACCCAACAGTGAGAACTGAACTACGTCAGGAGAAGTCCTGTGTGACGTCTATTGTCTCGGTTTACATCGGCGGCGGAACAGTTCAAAGCGGGACCGCACACTGGTTTGCCAGTAAACCCGATAGGCTATCACAAGGGAAGGTTCCAGGCCAAAAGCCACCTATCCTATGCAGGGATTATCCGTTGCCGCTCTCTCGGATCAACTTTGTACTCTGCGCCAGTATGCCTGCCAATTCCATTCATGGGGGGGATTGTTGGAAATTTACGGAATTTCGGGTGAATGAAACCGGGATTTTGGAGGGTCTCCCGAGGCAACCGGTCCCGGGTTCGTTGAATCTGGACGCACCACAATCAATAGACGTATTGATTGTGGGATTCTATAACTCCCGTAACCTTCCTCATGATGGTGTGCATTACTGCCGTAACCTCCCAATTCATTGGCACAATTCAATGGCAGAATTCATTGGCCTATTGATTGCAGCATTGAACCTCCTCTGCCTCCTTCACCCTATAAAAGGAGGCTCACGGATTTGGAGACAAGACACAAGAAACCACAGCAATTTTCTAAGTTCTGAAATTCGTTCTTTGAGAGAGAGTAGGCAGGCGGTAGTCAGTTCGCCAAGGCAGTCGACGGCGGTGTTCCGGCGGCTTGCGGTCTAGCCGAGCCAACCCTGGGAGAAAGGCGCCGACATAACCTACAACACCCACGGTAGGCGGCGAATATTTCTTAAGGAGACCGTGGTACCACACGGGACTCGGTTCATCCTACGAAGATTTCTGTTTGTATCTCGTATTTTTCCATGTGCATTCTGTAATTCTGTTATGTATTAGTAATTGTTACATTGTGAATGAAATCGTTCTCTGGAATTTTGTATTATGCCGAGAATTTTTCCAACATACCATTCAACCCTGTGCAAGAGGGGGTATATCGTTCCTTAGGAGAGCGCTATCACGTGCCTCGACTACCTCACAGGCTTTTCTATTCCTTTCTCTATTTATTTGATTCTGTAAATTTGATCGATGAATATTATTTGGATTTATTATTCTATCAGAAAATTCCTATTGCATATATCTTTTCCAACATACTGAAGATTAATTTAATTCTTCAAGTCATCATTTACATGCCATAAAAATTCAAATGACAGGATTTAACCTGGAAAAATAGTTGTACCAAAATTTCTTTCCTAGTTCGGCCCCCTCCGACTTCAATTCCAAAATCCGCTTTTGCACACCACCACCCCTCGTCCTCCACCATCATCGTTGCTGCCAAAACCCCACCACCACCTTTGCCTCCTCTACACCACCAGCTTCTTACAGAGAGTCTATTTTAACATCAGCTCTACAAAAAAAAAACTTATCAAACAGAGCTTTTTATGAATCACGCATTCATTTTTTACTTATCTTCCTCAACCTCCTTTGGCTACAGCGGCATATAATTGTTGCGGGATGAGGATGTCAATCTCATTGGGATGCTTCTCCCGCGTTGTAATGTGTTTTCGCTCTTGCCCTTTAATCCATTGTAATCCTTGCAATTAATAAATAAATCTTCTCTTTCGCCGTTAAAAAAAGCATTAATTCATTTTTTTTTTACTTAGTTGTCGCCTTTTTAGTCACGCTTTATGCTCTATTACGGCGAACTTGTTGTCAGATCATAGTCATACACGCCAGCACAAAAGTGCAACATTACCTCCTGTTCTCCAAATTCAAGAGTCCTCTCCTCAACCTGAATCCCATCATCAATCCCAAGCTTCCGAAAAAGCGAAAGGCAAGCAGCAGCAGACCCGGCCATCACCTGCAAATCATCAGTTATCATAAACCTAAAGGCTCCATCCTTGACAAACACCCCACCACCTTTGCAATCGTCTTTGGCTCCCTTCTCCGCTTGATCTACATACACCCTGTCAGACATCGGATACTTGCATCGACAGGGCCTGTCTTTGACAGTGCTGAACCGCCGACCCGAATCAATACACCAGTGCCGGTCGCACGAGTACAAGTTCACAGGCTCTAGAGGGTACACGTTGATCTTCAATTTGCTGCACTGAATCTCTGTTGTATTTCTAGGGTTTAACAGCATCTCCTTGCAATAATCCGTGCGCAGGCTACGCGATTCGAGCGAGGCAACGCTCTTGTACATAGCGGTTAGGGATCCGATCGTTGTCGAGTCGGGGCCGAGCAATCGGACCGCTGACCCGATCGGGAGGGTTAAGAAAGAGAGGAGTATGTCGACGAACTCGTAGTCGGACTCGGCGAAGATGACGCGGTCTCTGGCTTTGTCCACCAGGACCTTCAGACTGATTACCTGCTGAATAAAGAAGAATCGTGTATCGCTTTAACTTGAGCTGAAAATGAGACTAGAAAATTTGCAGCTTGTTTTTCTTACCCTACGATCGCCGGGAGTGTTGTGTTCGCCGTACATGTTGTTGCGGTAGTAGAGAGAGAGAGAGAGAGAAATTCGGGAGGAGAGATGGATCGTGGAGGAGAGAGAGGAAAGTTGCGGAAGGGAAGACTTGGAGAAGACTCGAGTCTGGCTTTTGCTTTACCAATCTATGCGCGGGAAAAGTAGTACTTTGCTTAGGAGGCTCCTTGTCCGGGGGCGTTCCACTTTGGTGGTGTTCCACTAAAAAAAAAAAAAAGTAGTAGTATTTTTTTTTCAAACGAACATAATTTTAAATTTAAATATAGTGAAAGTAAAAATTATTTTTTAAATTTTTTTACACCGTTTAAAAAATCTTAACGAGATCCATCAAATAAAATTCATATTGGTAAGAAATTTATTTGCTTAAATATATAAATTTTGAACTTGAAATTGTCTTCTTTTTCAAAAAATACTTTTTCCACAAAAGTAAAACACCCCCTTTCTAAAATAAAAAAAATTAGGAAAGAAAGGTAATTTTAAACTTAAAAATTATATATTTATGAGAATAATTTTTCTTCCAATATGAATATTATTTGATAGATCTCATTAATATCTTTTAAATTGTGCAAAAAAAAATTTTAAAAATATTTTTCATTTTTATTGTATTTGAGCTTGAAATTACTTTCTTTTTAAAAAACAATAAGTCTAGGTACACTATCTCCAGCCACTACATCATACACTACATTTTTTGTAGGGCCCACCGTGGGTTTTAAAAAAATACAGAAAAATGTTCATAAATTTTAAAAAAATTTATTATGAAACCCTGAAAAAATCAGCTCCAACAAATATATGTAAGTATGATTTTTCTTGATTCTTAGGGGCGAAACTGTACAGTTGAGCAGTTTCGCCTGTACAAATCAAGAAATAATACTTACCGATATTCATTTGAGCTGATTTTTTACATGGCCCCATAAAATATTATTCTAAAATTTATGGATATTTTTCTTTATTTTTTTGGGATCCGTGATGAGCTCCACAAAAAATGTAGTGGATGGATGGTAGTGTATGTAGCATCTCTCTTAAAAAAAGAAGGTTTAAAAAGAAAACGGAACGGCACCTGAGCTTTTGGTCCAGTCTTGCCCAATTGTGGGCTCTTTTTGGGCTCAAAACAATAATTGGAATTGTTCCCGTTTTATATTTTGGCGAGAATATTGGTCACATCAAAAATCACATTATCTGATATCGTTTCATATCATTTCAAAATACATTAATCTTGTAAAAAGAAAAAGATGTCCAACACCAGATTTCAACCCCTTAATACATTTTCTAAAACTTAATGCATTTTCAAATGATATCAAATGAGATTTTTGACGTGGCCAATATTCTCGATGAGATATAAAAAATGAATGATTTCGATTATAGTTTTGGACCCAAAAAAGGCCCACAATTGACCGATACTGAATGGGACTGGACCAAAAGCTCACTGGACTGGAGCCTCCTCCACCTTGCAAAAGGTAGCGGCCGGAAACGAGAAAGTAGACGGTTGACGATTTGTTTTCCATTTTAATTTGAAAAAATGATGGTTAATAACATGTTTTGATAATTAATATCTGTCAAAAATATTTTTAGCATTAATAAATATTCTCAGAATGTTTTTTGCGAGTATTAATTATCAAAATACCTAGGCCATCATTTTCCTTTTTAACTTTGTTTTGTTTTTGTTTTTTAATTATTATCCTATTTTTTTCTTTAATCATTAACATATTTCTCCAATCAGGGCCGGTCCAAGGTATTTGGATACCCTAGATCAAGTGGTGGAATTGTATCATACATAAATTTTTTAATTTGAAATTTTTTTTTTGGCAAAAAGACACTTCAAAAAAGTATCTTACTACGACTTGAACCCAAGCATCTTATGTGAAAGAGCAAACACTTTACCACTGAACCACCAAAGGCATTTGTATTATAGTAGTTACGCACAGAAAATATATATATTTATCAAGAAAGAGATACCCCATTTTTTGCCCAAAATGTGAAGGCCCAAAGCGGTGGCCTTTTGGGCCTTTCTCTTGGGCCGACCTTGTCTCCAATTATTACTTTCATTTTTCTCTCTATCTCTCTTTACTCATTATTTCTCTCTCTAATCACTATTGTATTTCTCTCTTCACCCACTACTAAAATTAAAATACCCAAAGATGAAAACAAAACAAAGCCTTGGTGTTTTTTTTAACGGAGAAACTAGGACACGAGTGTGTTGTTTCTTTTTTGATTTATACTCCTATAATGGGGACAATCTTTTTTATGAAATCCTACGTGATCAAATTACCCAAGTTTATGGTCCCCATTCAAAAATCTCGGTATTTGTCCCTTCTCCTCTCTTTTCCAAAGCTTGATCAAGTCGAATATTCTTAAATTCAGATTTGATCATATATCAAACGAGCCTAATATTAAAACTCAAGTTTGGTTTTTTAGTAGACAAATCAAACTCAAACAAGTCTTTATCGAGTTGAGCACAACTGTTAACAAACGACTTGTTTCGTTTGTAGCCTTTACCCCTGTCACAATTCATTAGCCACAACTAGGGATGCAAACCAACCAAATCTATATGAATCTAATCAGCCTCAGCTCAAAATCGACTCGATAATATATTGGTCATGCTCGAGCTTGGTTCGTGATCGATTAGAACCTGAACAACTGAGCTCGTGTTTGGCTCGCCTTAAATTTTTGAAGTTCATGCTTGGCTTGAGTTTGAGTCTTTAAAAGTTTTGAAGTTGATGTTCAACTAGTCAAAGCTTGTTAAATTCAAACAAACCAAATGCAAACTCGAGTTCGATAATTTTTACTTTAGCGCAATATATAAATACTGCCTAATAAACCAAATAATCTTTAAAATAAAATTCAATCAAAAACATGATCAACCAAAAAACTTACTTATGTAATATTTTTATAGCAGTGCATATATACCTCATATTATCCCACTAAAATATTACTCCATCTACTAATAGTCCTCCAAATAATTGTTTTTGATATTTTTAGTCCCAATTTTGCAAACCTAATCAAATCAAATACTCTTAGATTTGGGTTTGATTCGTTTATGGAATGAGCCTAAAAATGAGGCTTCGGTTTGGTTGGTAAGTGAATTAAACTCGAACAAGCCCTAACCAAGCCCAACTAGTTAATTAATTCCATATCTATGCATATGTACCTCTTATAAAATAGGGAGTCACAAATTTCCCTGGTGAAAATACTTCTTTGTCCTAGGTCTTTTTTTCACCTCTATTATTTTGTGCATAGATTTAACATAGGATGATCATAATTGAAAAAGAACTTGGAAGGTTTAGGGGGCACAATAGTAATTCTTCACAATCCAGATAGGCTTATGATGGGGTGTAGGGTGGGATAGCATAAGACCCATATCCTCCGAATGAGAAATTCGGGTGCTAAGAGGCGAACTAAACACTAGATAAAAGTTTTCCCTTTCTTACCTTATCCCAACCCACCTTTATCATATCCCACCCTCTTCTCTCACCTCCAAAGATACTCGAGTAATGTTGTGGTGACTTTGGCTACTAAAGAAAAGACCTGGGTAAAGTCGTCGTGATTCTAGTGCTCAACCTTGTGAGGACCTGAGAGAATAAAGTCAGGGAGATTGTAATATTCCGTCCCACATGGGTGATCTTGTACATATAAAAAAAATCATGTAAGCTAATACTAGTATTTTGTACTTAAACACTTGGGTCATGTGGTGTGGTTTGTGAATCAAAATCAAGGTAGTGGTTTACATAGGGCATTACAGGAATAGTTTTTTGGTGAATAAGGAACAATGGTGGATATTTTATAGAAGGATTAGTTAAGGAGGGGGATTAGCTTTCTGTGGTTGCGTAGTAGTTGATATGAGTGAGCGCATTCACTAAATCATTACATTGAGAGTAAAATAAAATAAAAGGTTTGAGAGGTAATTTAGTCTTTTTCTTTACCCGAATTAGCTAATCCTAGAGTGGAGAGTGGTGTTAGCTAAAACCCCTCCAAGCGAATAAGCTCCAAACACCATTCTTCTTTCTCTCTCTCTGTCTCTTCTACGCTAACAAGCGGGCCCTAAATGAGTAATAAACAAGCTCATAAAAAAAAAGATTTGAGAGGTAATTTAACGTCATATGTATCCACCTATGTGCTTAGAAAGATGGGGGGCATTGTGTTTTGAAAAAAAGGGAGTGAGAGCGGGGAGAAGTAGAGTAATTTTACTATACTACAAACCCACATTAGAAAAGGTGTAACTTTAATTCATAGCTTTTCTTTGCCTAAATCAATTTCATGTATATAACTAATGTAAGGTGCAGGAAAAAATGGGTTTGTGGGAATGGTATTCATAAAAAAGCGTTCCGATACATTTATCACCAAGTTAAATGGCCTACCTACTCTTATGATGTCAATTGAATGGGGAGTGCGCAAGTGGAGTGCAGTTGGCCTCCCTTACATATTTTCATATACATGGACAGGGTTCGATCCTTGTAAATCCCATCTCCCTTCCAAAATCCCTTAATATAGTAATTTTTTTGATTAACGAATAGCAAAAATAATAATAATAATTGGGAGTGCATTTATTATACCACGATTTCATTATTAAATGCATTAATTAATTCGGTTGGTAATGAGATTTTGAAAATCCATGAGTTAGATTACAACAACCGTTACAAAATATTGTCCCGATTTAAGCTTTTGTAAAAGATATTGTATATAGAAATCATAAATAGATGACACATTCGTAAGAATCCATAGTAGAATCTATGATAAGCACATGTATTGTGTTTCTCTTAAATGACAATCTAATGTGATTGCCTATACAAGTGATTATTGTTATCACACCTTAAACGTGCCAAATTCAGTAGTCTTTTATCTTATTTAGCCTATCAAGTAATGTGAGACTTGTTAGAACCAATGCTATTTATTTTTTTATAATTTACCTAGTTTCGTTGGTTCCGATTGATGATAAAAATAAGTCTCCCTTATATAGTTTATATTATATATATGCATATAGTATGTTTTCCACTTTTTGTTTTAGTTTCTGTATAAACTATTATATAACACGATATGTAATAGAAGTCAGCACAACACTTTAGAAAGGGTAAGGAATAAAGGAAAGCTAGTGTAGACACACAAGTGGAAAGTTCATGCATATTGTATTGTGTAAAAATGTAGAGCAATATTTTAATCTTTTAAATGAAAGGATTATTTCAAAATTACACTATAATAGTTCAACTCAAATTAAAATACATCCAAAGTTTTTGCGTACCTGTGAAAGTTAGCCACCTAATGACAACACATACATTTAACCTTATCCAAACTCATTAGAGGCTAATGTAATTCATGAAGTCTATACAAATATTGTTGATAAAAAAAAACTATACAAATATTTGAGAGAAGTAAGGCCCCATTCCAGAAAGCTGTTTAAATACTTATTCTCTAAGAAGGCAATTTTAAACTCAAAAATAATGTGTTTACGCAAATAATTTTTCTAGCAATATGGATCTTGTTTGATAGATCTTATCGAGATCTTTTATACAATGCAAAAAAATATTAATTTTTTTTATTTACATTATTTTTAAGTTTGAAAATGTGAAATAAGTACTGATTTTTTAAGGAGGTGTTCTGGAACGGTCTCTAAGTGTATTCAATTGTTACAAATCGATTAGTCATTTAGAGTTGAACTTCTATCGCGTTAAGCATTGTTCTAATACTTATAAAATAAAAATGACTAACTTGAACTGAATAGATTATCAAGATATTTACTATAGTATCAAGTGATTGTAAAGCGAATTAAATGATTCAATACGTGAAGAGATTTTAGTAATCAATGACTTGAATTATTACAAAGTTAAATGACATTCTATATATTTGAAGATGCTACCAGGTGTGATTTTAGAAAGTTATAATTGTAGATATCTTACAATATTAATAAGCTGACCATAAATTATAGTAACGGTTTTAGCAATGCATGGTTGTTTCTTTTCAAAATTATATGGAACAATCTTTTACTTGGTCGTTGATTGTGCTCACAAGTGAGTCCTTATGTCAATTGTATTTCTATGTAGATTCAAGTCGAACCTATATATTTAGAAATGTGTTTCACCCAACCCATAGTGTATTTATTATAGTTCATTTTACAAAATGATATATAAACTATTATGCTTTAAATTGCACAAATAAAACAACAACTGCACAAATGTACAAGCTATAAATTCATAAATTTTTTCACTAAACGATAAAAGATTGTTCATTCTAGTAGCAGGATGATGAATTCATGAAAATTTATAAGATAAAATGTTTTTAAATTAAATTTTGCTTTCAATAGCAACGGTGGAGTTCGGGTTTAGGACTCCCTCTTTTGTTGGGATTTTATTTCAGAGTTCCTGCTTAGAAAATGAGGACTTTGACTATTTGCTTGATGACTGCAAAAGAGAAACCTAACGATGTTGTTGGCTGGAAATGTCCTCGGCAGTCAAGTGAATATCTTAGCTAAACTTTAACTTAAAAGCTAGATCTTTTCTCATCGTCTCTCATGTATTCCAATCCTCCTTTGCAATAAGCTTTTCTTTTGTATTTACGGGGGACCTAGAAACCGTGATTAAATGTCATCATTGTAATATTTCTCAATACATATTCCTGGCGTTATTTTTCATTTTTTCCCCTTCCAATCGTGAAGATACTTTAGTATAACTCACAAGATGTATGTGCCATATTCTTCTAGGTGACTCCCTCTCTCGGTTTGACTACCAAGATGAGAATAACCATATTCTACTCGGATATATAATCGAGATGACTAGATAAACTACAGAACGTTATGTATTTGCCAAAATTGTTCATTCACGTGGTATACGTCAAAGACCAATTGCCTCATGTAATGAGTCGTCAAATCAATACGCCTTTTAATGACAAAGTTAATGGAATTAATATAGTTCAAACCCTTGGGTGTGCGATCAAACCCCAGCTACATAAATAAGATCTTATGGGATTAATATCTCGTCGGTTCTCTAATACAATTTCGCAGCTATAGCAAAGGGCATGCAAAATCACATTGTTGGTTTTATCTTCTACCATGAGGCTTTTGCTCTTGAAATTGGAGGTCGTGGGAAAGGGCATTGCTAAGGGCGTTACGAGGAGTCATAAGGGACGCTAGGGGCATTAAAGGGAGTCACGAGGAGATGGAAAGTCCCCTCCTGTTGTGTTCAAGCCATCTATACACATTCAGTGCCTCCTCACTTGCGAACTACAAACCCTATACAACGTGGTGTTTGGGGCAATGAGATTTCACATGCTTGTCTCACTTGGACTGGGTCATAAGGGCTCTTTTCAAGCTAGTGGGGTCATCACCAAGAGTCCCCGTCTCGGGTTTTGATCCTCTTGTGCGGCATTACTAACAATAGATGCTAGAAAATGCTTCTCATTGCCATGTCGGGGCCGACTTCCTGCGCTCTTGAAGCTTTTAGTGGGCATCTGACGGTTGAAAAGGAGCCGATAGAGATGGTTTGCTTGATTCACCTTGAAAACGGTCAAATTTTCAAAAATTCTGCAATAGTTTTGACAGTTTTAATGTGCATTTCCCTTTTTCTTAGCTTCACGATTTCCTTAAAATCGCTCATGGCAAGCTTGATGATCGGCATTTTAATGCTCTGATTGGAAGCCATCTGATTCAAGTGAATAAATAAATCTTTGATCTTATTTGACTGATTTGATGATGAGTATTGAACTCCATGCAACACATTTGACCTTCTTCTACTGACTTCATCTTCATTTTGTTTACTGCAGCACATTTGACCTTCTTTTGTCATCTTCATTTTGTTTACTGAGATATAAAACTAATTATGTATTGTTGCCTCCCACAGTTATATATGATTATGCCGCTTAATTTGTTGGTTTATTTTGCATACCTATTACATCAAATCATACCATAACTGGTTCATTTTTATCATCCATGTTAGCTTCAAGACCACGATATAAAAGGCAGCTAAGGACATTATCATCTTAACATTCTACAATTTTTTATTATTCATGCAGATGTGCGCAAAGCATGAAGATAGAATACTAAAAGTTGATTTATGTAATTGTTTTGTTGTCGTACGTATTATAGACTTCGTGAAATTACTTTAAAGGGCATTTATAATTTAAAAGAGTGCTCGCGCAGAAGTTTCATCTGAAAATAAACTTTACCTTTTGTTTGTATGCATTTGGATATGGTATGCGTGGGATGAGTTATTCATTTTAAGGATAGTTGAAAATGTGATTGCCAAAAAGTCGTAACATTTTGTTTTTAATTAAGAGTTTTGTTATTGTGGAAGCTTAAAATGGTAGTTAGTGTTCATGTTCTTTTAACCGTTAACAAAACATTGTGAAATAAAACAATTAATTTTAATCGTCAAGATGGGATAATTATAATGCTATCGTCAAAAGGAGGGTTTTACTCTTATCGATAGGATGTGAGTGTTAGTTTAAGTTTAGGCTAACAAAGTGAACGTATTTAAGAAGCATGACTTTGACTCCGTTCCGGAACAAAAAAAAAAAATCCTTATTTTTTAAGAAGACAATTTCAAGTTCAAAATTATGAGCTTATTAAAATTTAAAAATATGCAATATGGATTTGGTTTGGAAGATCTCGATGAGATCTTTTATACAATGCAAAATAATAATAATAATAATTTTTTGTTTACTTTATTTTTTAGTTAAAAAATGTGAAATAAGCTGCTTATTTTTCAAGAAGGTTTTTGGAACGGGGTCTTTGATATTTTCATTATATGAACTTGCATGCATTTTCGGGAAAGTTTGTAGGGTAGTTAGTGTTCATGTCTTTATTCATTAAGACTGGTCGTGAAACTTTAAAAACAGTTAATGTTAATTGTCGTGGGAGCATCAGAAGTGGAATAAGTAAATGTGAATAATCAAAACATGCTGTATCAGATTTTGATTATCCATTCAGAGGTTGCTAAAGTTAGCAATGTCAAATCTCACATTAGTCATTTTTTGCCCATAATCAAAATCAATGGGCCCTCCAAACTTTTTCTCTCCATTTCACGCATATTTTTTGGAAAAACGGTTTTTGAAGGGAAAAAAAAAACAATTTATGTTAGAAACAGTTAAAAAAAAAGTTTTTCTAAACAAAAGCAGTTTTTCAAAAAACGCACTTTGTCCACTTAAAAATTGTAAAAACAATTTGGAGAAATTTTGAAAGAATTATATTTACACAAATAGTTTTGAAATTTTAAAAACTATAAATAGAGTTTTTAAAAATAGATTTTGTGTAAAAAATAATTTTCTATAAAAGAGTTTTGAAATTTCAAAAACAGATTTTTGAAAAACACACTTTATTTACTTATATTTATTTAAAAATTTTGAATTATTTTTTTTGTTTAAAAAAAGTTTCTGAAAAAGACAGGGAAAAAAAATCTAAAAGTTACAGTTTTTTAAAATTATTTTTTGAAAACATTGTTGAGAGAGAGAGAAGGTTTTTGTGTAATGTTGGTGTACTTGATTGAAAGATAAAATTTGGTTATTGACAAAATATTGCTAGTTTTGATTATTGAATAGCCAAAATTTGATGACTTGTTAAGAGGTTGCTAGCTTTGGTTATTCCAATGTGAGCACTTTTTTATCCAACAGTGCTAATTTTAACAATTTTTTGTTTTGTTTATTCCACTGTGGATGCTCTGAAGCAATAATTACATTGCAACCATGGAAAGGAAAAGTTTTGTTATCGGTAGAGTGTGTTATTTTAAATTTCAGTTATCTTAGTTACGTTAACAACACGACAATTTAAGCGATCGTTGTAGAAATTACCGGGAGAAGCCCGACCTACGTGGAGTTGCATTGCCGCGAAAGTTTAAATGGTAGTTACATTATGTTGTCTTCAACTCGTATAATTCATCACAAAATTCAAAAAACTGTTAAAAACGACCACAAAACGGTAACAGATACATTCCGGTCACCAGAAAATGAGTATGCGTCAACGTGTTTCTCAATTCTAAACAAAAACGATAGAAAAATCCATTACATTCATCACGCTATAAATTTCATGCAAATTCTACACGAATCTTCAAGTCGTTTTTTTCCTTTTAAAAATATATGAAAGTTCATTGAGGGTTGATACCATATAAAACATTAAGAAGAAACTTTCTGCCCTCCAGAAAAAATAAAAAACATAAACATCAAGAACTCACATCAAACAGAGCCTTTTGAAATTTGGAGTTAGTTTATTCCAAAATATATATATATATATATATCATTTACGTAAAATATCCAAATCTTTAACGGCCGGCGTGAACGAGCGTTAGGGTAAGTGAGAAAGCAAACACCCCTGCCTCTCTCCTCCCCTTTATAAGCACCGCCTTATTCGCCTCTGCTTTCTACGCTCACCCCTCTCTCGCTCTGTCTCTCTCTCTCTCTCTCCATCCTCGTCCTTCCAATCAGTCTACAGGATCCACTCTTGTAAAGCCTTCACTCTCCCCGACCTTCGAAAATCCTAGTAACCTTGATTTGCCCGCATCGGGCTCATCTGGCCTAGGGTTTACCATCTCCAACCGATTTGCAGATTGAAGGTGCGAGATCCGTCAGTCTTGTCGTCTTCACTCGTTTTTCTGATCATCTGTGGCTGGCATTTGTATACCTTTATGTATGTGGAACCTTTTGTGGCTCTTGATTCTATATCTCGGCGTTTTTTTTTTTTTTGGTTCCGATGTTACCTTGCATGGCTGATTTTGAAAGCTTTAATTTTATTTCCATTGTTTGATTTTGCCTCTGATTTAGTTTGCGATATGATTCTACTTGCTATTCGATTTCACATTCGATTATTGTGGATTACCGTTTTTTTATTTATTTCCGTACCAATCTGCTCAAGTATGATGATCCCTAGTAACTGGTCAATTTTTTAGGACTCTTTGCATTCATCTCTAAACAAGAACCTGCACTCAAACTGTAACCCTTTCTAATCACGTGTGTTGCCTTTGTGTTTGGTTGTCATTTCTGAGATAAATATTTTTTCGTCTTTGGTCAATTTTTTTTTAACATCATACAAATTTTTTTGACTTTTTTTTTTGTAGATTTTGAACAGAGGTAATATAAATCTAAAAGGTAAAAAATAAATAAAAATCACTAAAACGGAAAAACATGAATGACAAAGCAATTAACTTTTTGGGGATAAGATTTCTGAGAGGAGAAAAGAACAAAGTGAATTGTTATTTTTATAGATCACTGGCGATATGTATTATTTTATCAGGAGCGTTGTGGGGTTGAAAAGTGAACAAAAGGTCATGGTGGAGAAGGAAGAGAGAGAGTCACAGGTGGGTTTTTCCGGTGCTATATAGTCGGAAAAAAGTTAGTTGGGTTTGATTTAAGTCATATAATACATGTATTACCGTACAAGTACATGGAAATATCATAATGTGGAATTTTAATTTGGTGTATACTGTAAAGTGAACATGGTTTGGTTTTAACATTGCAAAATGAAAATTTTAAAGTTGAAGGGTAGATACCCTAGGACCTATTAGAGAAGTAGATTATGATATATAGAGAGGGTGACATTGTTGGTATAGTAGAAGTTATATTATTTGTGTGACAAAGTACAATTAAGGGTTGCAATTTGTGATACAGATCAAGCTCTAGAGTTTTTATTTTATTTTATTTTATGTGATTGGTGCAATCTTGTTCAAAAAAGTAGAAAACGTAATTGTCGCTCTATATATATCCATTTTCTATGCAATCTAGGGTTTTCCATGTATGAGCAGCAGCCCAAATTTTTAATCCAACAGGTACTCGTCTCTCTCTCTCTCTCTCTCTCTCTCTCTCTCTCTCTCTCCGGGGATCTAAAGAAGTGGTTTTCTAGGCTTCTGCCTAGGGCTGGCCCTGTGTTTTCAAACTCAATATGTGTGTGTATGTATGTATAGATTTATTTTATGGATTTCTTTGCATCAGTTGCTGGGAATCTTGGTGTCAAACGGGTATTTCTCATTACTAAGTCATTTTGTTGCATGTTGTATCCACTTGATCGGTGGCTTCTCCGTTTTTCTACCCGTAAATTGAAAGGTCTTGGTAGCTGATTTGTCTGGTTTCTTTGTAGCTGCGAATGAGTTGTCTGTTACTGTTATTTTGACCGGGATGAACGTAACAACTTTTCATGATGGTTTGCAAGTTTTGTTACATCGTGTGCTTGGGTGATTGTCTAACTTATCAAATCTGCTGCTAGTTTCCAAATTTTGCATGCCACGACGAACGAAAAGAAGTTAATCTGTGGTTACCACCTTGTGTGTATCTAATTTTGAGGTTTTTTAGTCTTTGCCCATTACAGCTTATGTAAGCTAGTTTCTTTTCGGCACGAATGCTGAAACTTAATCTAGCAAAGTATTACTACTTACGGGGTTATCTCGTTCAATTTCTGCTTGTTATTTTCATGTGAATGTTCCTTGCTACAATCATTGTCTAGTGCGCTCATCTTGGCAAAGTGTAGCTGATATAACTACCCCTTCCTCTTTTTTTAAAAAAATTCCTGCAGATCCATTTTTGTTGATGTTTGGTGGATGTTAAGGGCTTAATTCTGAGCCAGCATGGGTTTTGATAACGAGTGCATAGTTAATATTCAGTCTCTTGCTGGGGAGTACTTTTGCCCTGTTTGTCGTCTACTTGTCTACCCAAACGAAGCTCTTCAGTCACAGTGCACCCATCTATATTGCAAACCTTGTTTGACATATGTTGTGGGCACTACCCGGGCCTGCCCCTATGATGGATACTTGGTGACGGAAGCAGATTCAAAGGTTAACTTTTCCTATCATTCCTTCCACTCGACTGCTTAAGTTTTATCTTTACATTCTGCTGTTATTTACCGGCACCATCTCTCTCTCTCTCCTCTTCCAGCCTCTCATAGAGTCAAACAAATCGCTGGCGGAAACAATAGGCAAAATAGCAGTTCATTGTCTTTTTCACAGGAGTGGATGCCAATGGCAGGGTCCTTTATCTGAGTGCAGTTCCCATTGTTCTGGGTGTGCCTTTGGAAATTCCCCAGTCGTATGCAACAGGTGTGCTATCCAAATTGTGCATCGTCAAGTCCAGGAGCATGCACAGACCTGTCCTGTGAGTTAATTAAGGCCTGTTATTTCGTCTTTACGCAATATGTTCAGTGTTTGCTTTGTTAATCAGTTCTCATTGATTCTTTTAATAACAGGGCGTGCCTCAAACTCAACAGGCAGAGGGTGTTCAGGATGCTGCAGCCCCAGCCACATCATCTAATCCTCACCAAACCCACACTGCTAATCAACCTGGGGGATCAAATTCTCAGGCCCAGGCTTCACAAACCGTGGCTGCCCCTCCAAGTGGACAGATCCCAAGTACGCAGGCTATTGCGAGTTCTCAGGCTATGGCTGTGGCTCCTGCTCCCGTACCAACCCCAGAACAGCTGTACCAGCAACAATATCAACAATACTACCAGCAGTATCCTGGGTATGACCCTTATCAGCAGGCTTATCAACATTACTATCCACAGCAGGCCGTTCAGCAATATCAGCAGCACCCCCCACATGTTCCGGTGCAGCACCAATCTCAGGTTTATTCCCAACCTCAAGCTCAAGGCCATCTTCAGCCTCAGGCCCAAGTTCAGCCCCAGACCCACCCTCTTCCACCAACACAACCTCCTCAGGCACAGCCTCAACCTATTCAGCATGTTCAGGCTCCAGTGGCTGTGCAGACTTCTGTCAACCCACAACATCAACACCATGCTGCAGTGCAACATCCAACTCCAATGCAGTCACAGGCTCACCCACCACCCCATGGCCACCCCCAGCTGCAAACCCAACCTCAGCCATATCCAATGCCGCCTCATTCACAACAACCAATGCAGATGCCTCAGTATCAACAAGCTCAATCACAGTTTCAACATCCACAGCCCCAAAATCCGCCACAACCCCCACTTCAGACTCTTCCACATCCCCAGCCTCAAGCTCACTTGCAAGCCCAGCCGCAAGCACCGCTTCCCCATCCTCATTCCCAACTCCAGCCGCCACCTGTACCTAATCTGCCACTGACTCAATACCCACAGGCCCATGCTGTTACTGGTAATCAATCGTATCCACAACCTCAGGCTCACCAGCAAGTGCAGTTGGGTGCCCAGCACGCCCCTCATATGCATGTTCAGAGTGGACCTATTTCTCAGCATCATGTCCAAATGCCTGGTCAATTTCCTCAACAACCTCCTCAAATGCGCCCGGCTCAATCTCATGCTCCAGTGCCAAATCAGCAACGGCCTGCTTTGTTGCCTCCACAGGGCCAGTTCCCAAATGTCCCTTCGGTACAACAGCCAATTCATCCTCATGTTCAGCAACCAAGCCATCCGGGCCAACGTTCCGTTGGGCTGCCAAATCAACAGCCAATGCCTCAACATGTTCAACATCAGCAGGCATTCCCAGTGCAAACGTCGGCTCCGGTTCAGAGTCAGTTGCATCCGCATGGCAATCTCGTACAGCAGCAGCAGTTTATGCAGGCCCAGTTGCGCCCTCAAGGCCCACCTCACTCGATGCAGCAGAATTCTGTTGCCTATATGTCATCACAGCAGAATGTTGCACCATCACATGGCTTGCCACCTCACCAGTCTCAGAATTATGCTGCACGACCAGCGATGCCAAATGGTACACAAGCACAGCTCTTTCCTCAAAATCCAGGATTTGCTGGTGCAGCTCAAGTCAGGCCAATGCACTTTAGTGGAAACCAGAGTGTGACAAATCAAAATTATGGGCCGAGGACTAACAACCAAATGCACATGGTTTCTGAACAACACGTCCAATCTGGTCTGTTGACCTCAAAACCAACTGGCGCTGAGAGACAAGGTGATCATATGCCTGTTAAAAGTTTAGCTGATCAAAACAATGGATCACCCTCTCACAGAACTGCTCAAAACGAACCAAATGGTTCGGTTCCAGGATCTAGTCTTGGAGCTCTTTCAGTTGAAGTTAATAATCTCCAATCAGAGACTGATGTACAGAAACCTATAAGTGGAGATGAAGATAATAAAATCCATTCTGATGTTCATGGTAAGGATTCAGGCTCAGATTTGCATGCAGCTGGGAATGGTTCTTCAGAGCCAGCAAACAAGCATTTGGTTAAGACAGAGGGTGGTAAGAGTAGGCTGGAGTCTTCGCCTGGTATCAAATCTGTTGAAATTGGAGCTGCTGAACTCAAAGATGCTACTGATGCTCCTCAGCGAGGGGAGCATTCCGCAGGCGATGATACTTCATTGCTACCACCAGAAGCTTCAAAAGACCAGACTGCAAAGTTGCAAAAAGATGCAGTTGATGCAGGCATGCTGGAACCTGGTGGGGCTGCTGGTGGAGATCGTTTGCAGCATGGTTCTCAGGAGAGAAATGTGAGTCAATCCCATGGACCAGTGCCTGGAAAGGGCTTTATGCCTCCTCCGCATCCTTTTCCACCGACAGATCAAGGCAGGCATCAACATATGGCAATGCATTATGGACCTTCCAATCATCAACAGGCAGCAGTTTTGCCGGGCCCCCCATATCGTGCAGAAGTGCCAGGGCAACCCCCAAATTTTTTAAGGCCTCAAGGACCTAGTCATTTTCCTACGCCAGGGGGGATCCCTGGTGGGCAGGTACCTGGTCATTTTGGTCCTCCTGATAGACCTTTTGAACCACATTATAACCAGAGTCATGTGCCTCCGCCACATGCTGGTCTCCCCAGGATGTCTCAAGGTGAACCTCCTAGCTCATTCAACATGGGAAGGGCACCACCACATGGTACTGAAGGGCAGCTTAGTCAGCAGCCTCCTATTAATACAATTGGAAGTGATAATTTTTCAAAGCAGAGGCCCCGTTATTTGGACGGCGGACAACCTGATTCCCAGTTGATTGGCTCTTCTGATCGTGCTCCATTTGGACAATCTCATGGTATAGACTCAAATGCAGTGAGAATGAAAGAGGGAGCTGGAATTGATTCCTCCGCTGCAGTTGGTTTCCGGGGTGAAAGATTCAAGCATTCAACAGAGGAGGGTTTGAGTCGATTCCCGACAGAACCAGCTTGGCGCAACGACCGAGGTGAATTTGCAGAAGATCTGAAACAATTTCCTAGGCACCCCCATTTCGACACTGAGCCCCCATCAAAGTTCGGTAATTACCATTCCTCATCGAGGTTTAATGATAGGGATCCTCTTGTCAAGGCACCTCATGGAGGAAACTTCGATGCTGGATTACAGTTAGATCCAGGTGCTGGTGGTCCTAGATTCTTGCCTCTCTTTCGTCCTGGTGGTCCAAATGATGCTAGACCAGTTGGTCCTGATGGTAATATTGGTAGAGCTGATTCTGCTCACCCTGATTTTCTTGGACCAGTTCCTGGATTTGGTCGGCATCATATGGACCGTCCGACTCCTAGAAGCCCAGGTAGGGAATATCCTGGCTTTCCACCTCGTGATTTTGGAGGTCTTTCGGGTTTCTCTCGTAATCAGTCAGGCATGGATGATATTGATGGCCCACGTCCGTTTGGTGGGGGACCGAGAACCTTCAACTTTCCTCCAGATCCCGCCGGCAACTCATTTCATGAAAACAGGTTTCCTCTTTTGCCTGGCCACTTGCGAAGAGGCGAATTTGATGGGCCAGATATTCTACCTAGCCATTTAAGGAGGGGCGAGTTTTTGGGCCCTCGGAACTTACCTGGGCATTCGCGTTTTGGTGAGCCTACTGGTTTTGGTGGTTTTACTGGTCATTCGCGTATGGGGGAGCTGGATGGTCCTGGAAACTTTCTGCGTCATCAACCTTTTGGAGAACCATTTGGAAGCAATAATTCAGGTCATCCACGTCTTGGTGAGCCTGGATTTAGGAGCAGTTACTCCTCCACTGTAAGTGCTGTCAATTGTTTCTGCCAATCTTGGTTCTCTCTTCACCTCTTCCCCCCCGGTTGTTTTTGTCGTTATGGTATGCAAGACTGTCAAAGTCCTAATTGTTTGATTATCTATGCAGTGTTTTGTGGCTAATAAGCATGGACATGAACACGACATAGACACGCTGACATGGAATTTTGAAAGGAAAATCTTGAGGCACTACATATTGATGACATGTCGATGGAAAATTATTTATAATAACATCAAGTTTTCCTTAAAAGTACATTCTAATAAGGGAAATTGTAGTTTATCACTTGAAAATTTTAATAAATCGTTAAAGCAATCTTGATACTAGAAAAGAAGCGTGAACTGATAGGCATGCTATCCGTTTCAGATTTGTTCACAGACAAATTGGAAATTTCGAGATTTAACTAAAATTGAAAATTCTGGAGCTTTAATAGGGTATAAACTATAAGCATGGATACTCTATTTTGGCCTCCGTATCACGTATCGTATCTGTATCGGATACCGATACTCTTTGGATACGTATCCGCTACTTTTTTAAAGTATCCTGCTTTTAGAATTATTTTTTGGTATCCCGATACGTTTCGGATACGCACGGATATGTGTTGGATATGCTCGGATACGTTTTGGATACGCGCGAGGGTAAATATGTTATTATTTAAAATATATGGGTTAAAATAATTGCAGTTAGAACTATATTTTTCTTTTTTCCCCACCAATCGACACTAGAAACACACGGACGATATCCTCTCTTTCGTCTCTCATCTCTCTCGACAACCTTGTAAGTCTCTCTCTCTCTCTCTCTCTTCTCTCTCGTCTCTCATCTCTCTCTCGTTGTGTGTATGTATATATATAAGCAGATGTAAATATATCTCTCTCGGCATGTGAAATGGTGAACTTGTGTAATGGAAAACTTTAATCATTAATGAAATTTTAGGAATTAAAAATTATATATATAATATATTTTTTGTTTACTTTTATATTCAACGTATCTCCCAACGTATCGTATCCTTCTTTTTGGAAAAATCACGTGTCCGCATATCCGTATCGTGTCCATATCCCGTATCCGTGCTTCTTAGGACCGTATAAAGTAAACACACATTTTGATGTTGTCATTAGTTTACTTTTCAAACTAGTTATGCGTATAATGTGTGTTCAAGTTTCTGAAGTGTGTGGTCTACCATATGAGAACAAACAAGTGGACACTTTAGACTGGTGTCTAGCCATGTTGGGGATGTCCAAGGGACACGTCCCTGTGCCTTAGGGTTGAGTGTATATTTTTGATTGCGTGGATATGTACAGGGTGGCATGGATCCTTTTGAACACTCAAGGAAGCGCAAGTCTTCAACCATGGGGTGGTGCCGCATTTGTAAAGTTGATTGTGAAACTGTGGAAGGGTTAGATCTGCATTCACAAACAAGGGACCACCAAAAGATGGCTATGGATATGGTTCTAACAATAAAGCAACAGAACAAGAAGAGGCAGAAGTGAGTTGTCATCGACTCATCAGTTTTTCGAGTGTATGGTACACATTTTTAGAAACCTAAAGTTCTGCTGTCTTTGTTCTGTAGAACATCCCATGACAAATCTCCTGCTGAAGAGCCAAGCAAGTTGAGAGGTTCTGGTACTGAGGCCCGTGGCAATAAGCCTTGAGTCATCTTTGTTTGCTGCAAGCTGGACTGAAGAATTCTGTATATTGCCTTGGCCAAGTCGTTTCTCGGTATTTGCATTTAGCAATATAGGTGATTCACCCTTCTCTGTCTCTCTTCATCAGTCAGGGCGTTTTATGCTAGTCTTGTCCTTTCAGGTTGCTGTTCTTTTAGTGGAGATGGTAATTTGGAACTGAAGTTTCAGTCGCAGTTAAGTTTGTTTTGATTTGGTTTGACGTACTTATTTAGAACTGGTTTATATTCTGTCCAATGAGTACTTTAGCTAAAAGTGAATTGTGGTATCGACCGTTGGAGCTGTTTTTGGCTGAAATGTGCTGCATTATGTATGCCTTTGTCACATTTGCTTCCTAACTACCATAGGTGCTTTTTGCTTGGAGCTTTCGTGGTGTTTTTTGATGCCTGGAACTTGCTTGTCTTTCCGTCATCTTTTGGTATGGATGGCCCATTACTGAAGCTTATGTCAATTTCTCCTTTGAAGATGGAATTCACTTGCCTGAATTAACTTGATTCTCTTGTTAACCTTCCCTTCCCTTTCTCATGGACAATTTGCCCTTCCGTTTCTCATGGACAAATGTGTTCTGCTCAAAAGTGGATTTAGGACATTTGAAACCCTTGTAATATGCTTAAACTTTCTACAGTATTTGAGGCTAAGAAATGAAATCTTGTCGGTAACCTAGCCAAATGCCATTGATTACTGGTTGAAATGAGACAGTATATGGTCAATGAGTTTTGGGAAGGGAAAGTAGCAAGTGTGCCAAAACTCAAATGACTTGGCTTGTGATTTTGCCACCAAATGTTCATTTGAAAGGTCTATGTAATCCTGCCCAAAGTTTCAGAGGCGAAGTCATGCACGCATCTGGTTGAGGGGAATTGAAACACTAATGGATTAAAGTTTAGGCTGTGAACACAATGGGCGTACGCTTTGGCAGCCAAGGTCGTCGGCTTTCGTGCGACTTGTGCGCCTATTAGGCATAAAATGTTGAGATGTGTGCATCAGACGACATAGAAAGAGAAGGATTTTGCATAAGACGGGACCAATGACTGTTCCATTCCGAGTGACCTAGGTTTGAAACGAATATTCCAGTAACAAAGGACCTAAACTGTTTTTTCTGTTTGTGGTTGGTGGGTTTGAAAGGAATTGTTCTGCTGATGGCTTTTCAAACTGTGATAAGAGCTGTTCTCTCTCTCTTGCGCCCCCCCCCCCCCTCTGTATATATATACCATTCTCTCTTTCTGAAGATTGCTTGTTTATACTTGACTACTCTCTTTCTTCCCACGGACTTTGGATATACTCTGTTCTCTGTGTCAAATATTTGCTCTTTTTGCTCTTTCTCCTGCATTTGTATTGTGTAGGCTTGTAGTAATGAATAATTTAAGCATTCAGAATGAGATATGGAGGTGCATGCAATTTGCTATCCTAGGAGTATGGAGGTGCATGCAATTCCATGAATGTAAGATGTGGAATGGCATGAACACAATGAGTTGCCAATGTCTGCAAGACACGACGAAACTTTGTAACTACACTATCAAAGGGACTGTCACAAAGTTCAATGCAGCAGTGAAAATGCTATGCATTTCTACGCCCGAAAATGTGACAGAAGGAAGCCCTTATGCCCCTGAATTTTAGCTGAGGCCTCTTTTTTTGTTTGTGTAAGACATTGTATAAAATAGGTTTAGGGTGTTGTACATTTCTGACTCCAACGTGTTACTAAAGGAGGCCTGAGCTGGGTGCATGGGCTTGGATTTACCTGGAGGTTAATTTAATTTACCTTGAGGTCTATGATTTCACATTCAATCATACTTGACTGCTTTTAAGGGGTATTAGTTAAAAGGGAAGATCTAGTAATCCTAGGAATTGTACAAAAGCAGGAGAGAAGCAACATTCATTACTTAAAAGTTTGATTGGAATCAAATACCGTCTATATGTGAAATTTTCTTATAGAGTGGTTTTTGTTGGTTATGAGGGAGATTGAGGATCTCAGGGATTATCATGACGTTTTTCTGATAACATTCAAGTATTTTTTAGTGGAAATTTAAGGTTGTTCTAGGAAGTGCGTCATCAGCACTGTTAGTTTAATGTTGTGCCTATTTTATGTCAGTTACTTGTGATGGACCTGCTATAAAAACAGTAGGGCAAGTGAACCATTCATGTAGAGTGATGTCATGTATTCTTTGTTAGAACAGATAATCGGGGAAAAATGGTGTTTAAGCTTCCATGGATTTGATACCAAACACACAACCACGAAGGAGGTACAATCACATGAGCTTGCGTTTCCATCTTTGGAAAAATCAATGATGTGAGATTGGATTTGTTTAACTTGACCTGTCTTTCTATTCTGTTGATGCTATTTAGTTTGGTTATATGTGGTTATGTATAGTTTGCCCAGTGGAGATAATCTTATGGCAAATATTCTATTTTTTTCATTTGTGAAAGCAAAATGAGCAAGAACTTCATTGACAAGATTATCAACAGTTTGTGGAGTATGCCGGGTACCAGTATCAACTACCACACAAGATCTGGCCACATTACGTAAATTAAGTTCCTTTCTCCATTTAAAATCGAAACATTAGATAACATATTCCCATTTGTCCCCTTTCGATCAAACTGTTCCCAACTATGAAGCAAACAAGTATTGCTACAGAAATCAATACGGCTTTATGTAAAAAATTAGTCAAATAGACCACTTGAGTTACCAATTTAATGCCAGAAGTAAGGTACAAACTATTTGACCTTGACAACAGTAAAGAACCTTCCAACCAAACTCGATAGTGAGCATGGAAAAGTATAGTAAAAAGATGTATATTGTATGTACCTTTTGTGTATGATAAAAGCTAAGCAAAAAGATGGATATGAGTTTCATGTGCCTAATTCATGCAAATGTATATTGCAAAGTACCGGTACCCCATGTGGTCAAAATCTTATGATACGGGATACATATCCTGCGACTTCGTATATTTAGAGGCAAAATGGAAACACATCTCTTAACGGATCCTATGTGTTATTAATCTAAAGGTAGCATACAATGTAATACGTATCTTGCCTTTGGGTACTTCTAGAGATAAATCGTAAAACTGATACGTATCCTTAAATATATCATATATTTCAAGTAAATTTTATTGTGATACCCACACTATCGATAATGGGATACACGATACAGTTTCTTATTAGATTATGTTATATATTCTAAACAAGAAATTTTGCATCATCAAAGCTTGTATTTGATATGTGCTGCAAATTTTGCATTTTATATTGGTTAGAGGTATTTTCAAACTTATATTTTAGAGGTATGAATCTCAATGTGATTCATAAAACGAAAAAAACAAAACCGATGTGTACCTAAGAAGGTACAAATTACAAAATGTTTTCTAAAGTACCCATGATTTCAAAATTGCCAAACTCAATGCCTTTAGCAGTTAGTTCGAGTTCATATAAGCCTAAAGGTTTTTAAGAATTCAGACAAGTCTTTGTGTTTTTCCTTCGTGGGACAACTAGATTTGACTGCCCTCGTGCAATCCTGGCCATCCAGAGTGGCAGTCAGGTATGATGTCATTAATTGCCTTGGACTCTTTAGAAAAGAACCTTCTCCATAGTGTGGTAAAATGGGGTTTAACATTAAATGATGAACCATCAATCTTTGTTTTCTAGCTTAGAGTGAAATGAAATGATACTTTTGTCTTGTTGTATTAATACTTTTGTCTTATTGTATTAACATTGAATAGCTGGACCCCACTTTTACCCAAACCTTTTATCCTGATGTGATGCATTCTAACTAAATTGAACCATTGGCCTGGGGAAAGGGTGGGAGTGGTCTTAGATAATGCAATACGCGACTGATTAGACAACTTGCTGTTGCTGTAACAAATAAACTGGCTGAGATGGGAACAGTTATTATGCTAATAGCAGATCAACCATGACAAAGATAATGTTGAATCTCCGCCATCCTCTTCAGGGAAGGCATCTTCACTTCAGTGTGATAATGAAGTGCAAAACATGGCTATTGGCAATGGTGGACCGGTCTGAAAAATCATAAGTACTATTGGTGCCTCATTTAGGCTTCGAATGACGTATATGTTGTAAACCTCATCCTCTTGTACACTGCTGAGCGAAGGTAAATAAAAAACCTACTTAACTATAGAAACCATGAAGAACCAAATATATGTGAATCAGATTTGGGGATTGGGACTGATAAAATAGACATATCCCTGCATTTGAAGTCAAAGGTGTTGCTGCGCTAGGTTTTAATGGTTTTAAATTGTATTTCGGAGACAAAGTTGCTTCTATAGTTGGATATAAGACCATCATTATTTTGTAGCGCTTTCGTAGTTCCAAATGGTTTGGGTTTGACATAGGACCATGACGTCACTTACTTTAAATGTCCAAGTCCAAGTAAAGATAATACCTACCTTTCTTCTAAATCTTGCTTGATGGAGTATATAAAAGCAGAGAGTACAAAACAGACCCTGAAGTTTGAGAACATTTAGAGTGTAGTATTTTTGCTCTAGAGTCTAGATAATATTGTCTTTCTGTAACAAGTATCATGAGACAGTCACAAGGCCGATGGTAATAAATGAATAAAGAAGCGAGGGGAAACGAAAATGATGAGATACATCAAGAGCGGTAACTCAAAATGGGTGTAGATGGTAGAATGGTTAATAGTATCAATGCTTCCTGTTGAAGAGAATGGATATTGAGTAGACTGATTATGTACCTTCATCCAGTTAATAATGGATAATATGTGAAGTTATGTGACAGGAATCCTAGGTACTGAAAAATACAGAATCTCATACTTTGACAACTTTTAGTTCATCAGTAAAAAAAGAATCATGGTTGAGGTGTATCCTATTTTTCTAGTGGGAATGTTGGCCTTGTTTTTTCTTTGTTTGTTGATCTGCATGTCATAGGGGTGCTTCTGCCCGTGTACTGGGGGACATCAAGTCACCTTGAGTGGTGTAGCATTACTGTTGCTTATTTTTAGTTTGTGTGCTTCTATTTGTTACGGAAAACTAGTAACTAAGGGTTTTAAGAGGAAGGAGTCTGACGTAGGATTTGAAAGGTGGACTAGTTTGGCTTGGTTTGCGAGGAAGAGTTTCTGCATTGTTGTTATTATGCTTGCTGGTAAATATTGGACTGCAAACAATGGGTTTTACTGTCCTTAGGTCAAGAAGAGAAGTTTAAGGTTCATTGACCAGTTGAGTATTGCGCTGATGAGAATTTGGCCTTTTGTCACTCAGAGAGAGGAGAAAGGATGGCCTGCTTCTTTTGCTTGATGTTTTGTATTCAGAAGAACAAGTGTACACATGAGAGCGTCAGACTGACTTCATGGGAATGATCTAGAGGGCCCCATAACTTGTCTTACTAACATTTGAAACCGTGCCTTGTGAAAACAACAATGAGCGTAAGTTAAACTTATATAGAGATGTGAAAGTCAAAATACCATGAGATGCACTGCTGGTAGTTGAGCATTCTGCCCCCTAATGTAGGTGGCTTATGTTTGCATTCTCAAGTGGCTTTAGGTTGTTAATGGTTGAAATGATTTGTCTTAATCTAACGCCAGCATAGCTTTGCAGAAGAGGCTTCTAATTTTAATGTCCTGTAGACTCCACTAAAACAAAATTCTGAAAGTGCCTTGGAAATTGTAATCAACATATATTAAGTTGTTTCAAGAGCACAAATGGAAGATAAAAGTTGGATAAGAACTGCAGCAACTGCTATCCATGAAAATTATAGGACTTTATGACTAGGGGGTGCAGCTCCAAATAGGTTTGACATATAACAACTTGAAATAAGACTTGTCTCCAAAACCAGGAAACTCTAGGGCTTCATCTTGACGTGTGAGAAAACAGATTGCCTTAGGCTTGGTCTTTCTGGGAGAGTTTTTTTCCATCTCTTTTGTTAGATTCATTGAAGAAGGTTAACTTTCTGTTGTTTCGTATTTTAGTTGTTACAGTATTAGAACTCAAGTCAGGAGCAATATTCAATTTGATCCTAATTAAGTCAAAACTGTTGAGGCTAGTCTTTGAACTTGATTTTATCTTTTCGGTTGAATTTTTTGTTTTGTATAATAGATCTTTACAACTCAACATGTCTTTTATCGGAGAAGCAGAGGACTAAAGGCTAAAAGTTCGGCAGAAAGGTTTACTCTCGAATATTTTGTATGGTAAGATAAGTTCAATGTTTCAATTCTTAACAAAAAAATTTCGTTGTAGTTTTGTTATGAGATTTTTTTTGTTACATTTATTGCTAAGTATTCTTGTGTAGAATTTTTTGGATTAATTTTTGTTGTCCTAGGAATTAGAAGCGCGAGTCGTCGTTTATTATGTGTCCATTTGTTTGGTTTTACGGCTCGACATTGGCATGTCTGCCTGCCACCTTGTGTATTTGGGACTAATGGGTTCTTTGCCTTTTACTTCATCAACCAAGGCCGAGGTTGAACACCATCGCTCTTTTAACAATTCCATGGGTATTTCCCTAAAATGCATAATTGGTCCAATGATTAGTTCTTTCTGATGATTAAATTTGCTTAGGGTGCATTTTGAAGTAGACTAAAAGGTACGTGCTGGGAATAAGGTATTCTTTTAGAGAACCATATCCATCTCCTTGAATAACACAATATCGGTGCTGCTTTTTTGTTGGTAATTTGGGGAGACTCGAAGTTGGAGTAGGCTGGTTTGGTGCTGCGCTATGCCAAGTTAGGGTGAATTTTGCATGTGGATATGGACCCAGTTATAACGTTGACAACCAAGTAAAGTCTGTGATGCTGCCTTTTAGAGATTCTAAAGTGAAATCCTCATGTGTGGTATGAGCTGATAGATTTTCTGACATCATAAGAGTTAAGTGGATATTGATATAGAAGTGCAGATTGTCAGGTAGTCTTTTCAAAGTTGCCCCTTCTCCAAAACAATTTGAACAAACCCCTTCTACCTTCCTCAGGGATGTGTCATTTCCCGTTTTCTTGTCCTTGATTAATGATGGTCGAACTTTGTCTAATTTTTTCCCCTCTAGACCATGAAAAAATTGACTTCTGTAGAAGACTGCCTAAAAAGTCACTATAAAGTTTTACCACTGTTAGCTTAACCTCTTTACCAACCTTAGATTTGCTACATGAGTTAGTCTAGGTTGTTGACTACTCATTTTGTGGATGAATAAGCATTTGATAAAATTGACGCAATCTTAATTATTGCACATAAATATAAGTGCTTTTTTTTCCATGAAAGAACTCTAAAAAGTTTGCAAAGCACAAAAGTTAATTCAAAATTAGAAAACTTGACAATTTAGCCAAGTGTGATAGGATGATTTTGGGCCAGAAAAAAGAAAATGAAGTTCTCGAGTTTAGAGTAATGATGAATTGTGTTTTTCATTTGAACTTTTTTTACCTCAACAATATCCGTATGAGTCGTGCATCAAACATTTGTTGACCCCCCTTAGGGCGAAATATGCCCTTAGATAGTCTAGGGTGGCTCTGCAATAGATATCTTGACCTACTGTAGGAATCACCTAAATAAGTGTCTTGAGTTATTCTTCTTGTCTATTAATAGGAATTATGGAAACAACCCAAGAATTGAGAAAGTTACAGTTGTAGGAGTCTTTGTGTTTTCTCAACCTTTCTTTACCATTAATTTGCTGCCTAAGGTGTAATGTTAAAAGCCAATGACTTTAATTGCTCAAAACTTTACAGAATCGAAAACTTTGTATATCTTTTCTTTTGTGTAAGGTATACCGTGTTTCCCAAAGCTTATTATCCAAGGACATACTGGTTACTGGTTAGTCATTTGATTTCTTATGTACGGTGCTCACGGAATTGTGGAATGTTGTATGTAAGTTAGACCATCCTCGCTTTGATTCCATTTGTCATACTAGAGCCTGCGTGCATGGTTTTTTCCACTTTTGGTCTGCCGCTATCCTAACTGATGCGCCCATACGCATCGAAAGTTTGCTGCACAAGACGGGCCAGAGCTATAGTCATATCAAGGTTCAGATGTTCTCCCAAGCATTGGGGGACGTCATTTGGAATCATGTTGATGGATTATAAGATTTAGTGTTTTAGAGATTCGATGCTTAGACACACCCGGATGGGCCAGACCAGATGATCACTCAGCAGAGTTCGTTGCTGGACATTTTACTGGCCTCAGAGTAGAGCATAAGTGGCACGTGTCTTGGGATAGTAAATGAACCTGAGCACATAGTTGTGCTCCTTTTCTTGCTTAGCATGCTCTTGGTGGGTATGGGCATGCATAAGGCCAAATACCTTAGAACTGGCGGGCCCATAATGGACAATACTGTCCACTTGAGGCGGGATATTAGATATATGTAGAACTGTACTGAACATAAAATTATATTTAGTGAAAGATAAATTATCTCTAATTTTAGAAGATAAAAATAATATGTACAAGATTCAAATTATCCAAGGCCTTGCAATTCTTACTCTTTGGAATCATGTTGATGGATTATAAGATTTAGTGTTTACGAGATTGGATGCTAGGACACACCCCAATGGGCCACACCAGATGATCACTCGGCAGACTCGGTTGCTGTGAAACAACTTTCATCTTCCCTCTATACTATTTCGTAACATCTTTGTTGAGGATTGTAATGCTATATCTATTGGATGATTTTCTCCTTTATGGTGTTCTTAATATTCAGTAGGATTGCATTTGGATAGATTTAGTTTGGATATTGAATAATCTCTCTAGTGGGTAATGTGTGACTACTCAAAATACCATTGCAGAGTAATGAGTGAGAGGAGAGTAGATTATGAAAAGGTTTAGAAATAAATGATGATTTAATTATGAGTGGAAGGGTCGAGTATGAATCTGGTTTGAGTCTTTGTTACCCAACCAATTTGCAAAAGTATAGTTCTATGGCTGCAATAGCACAAGTATCGATTGTATTTCCTTTGCAATGTCACTCTTGAGTGACTTAATTGTAACTAGAGGGATATGTTGTGCTTCTACAACTCATCTGCTGCATTTCGTTTGCCTCGTATCGGTATGGAAGCTTCGGGGTAGGCTTTACTTTCTTGGATGGCAAATCTTGGACTTCAAACACTTCTCCTTCGGTGTGTTTTAACCAGGTTTGCAGTATTTTCTGTGTTATGGACGTTGGCTTGCATCAGTTTTTAACTTCAATTCTTGTTGTTTTGTCGCATTCAGTGGAATTTCTTCTCTAATTGCTAAAATGCCTGATCTTCTCTTTCACTAATTTGTGGTCTTTAGCTTAGGAGAGCCCTCCTTATGGATGGTATAACTTGATAACTAAGGAGATGATTTTTCTTGTACATATGGGTAGCATGGTGCTTTAAAATGATTTGGAAATTCATCGATAAAAAAGATCATGATTCCGCCTATTACTTCGAAGGACCTCTATTTAGAAAAAGGATTTAGGGAGACGTGCATACACACATCCATGTCTTTTTTATATTTATTTAAGGATAGGTACACATACATATAAAAACAGTTGGTTTCAAAGGTTAGAAAGTACAAATTTCTGCACATTGGGACTGATATTTGGTTTTTGGGTAGTTTTGAAATATGCTTGTGAAGGTTATAGGTGTGTAGGGTAGGACGGAGAGGTCGGGGAGGTAGGAGAAGGTTAAAAAAGCAATGGGAGCTTATTGAGGTCAATTTACATTTAGTTAAAAACTAGATGGTTGTAAAATAGCTAGTTTTAAAAAGCCAGGGTGTAAAGGCTCACGGGCTTATCCAGACAGTGGTAAAAGGTGTTTGACCTAATGCTTATGATGTTTGTATTGGTTGTAAAGAGCCAGATGTCGTCAACTAATTCATTGAGTGTGTGTGAGTGAATAGTCGACGTCACTACTTAGAACTAGGTTTTCCTGGATATCATGCAACAAGATGCCCTCGATAGACAATGGTGACAACAAATTCATGTAGCCGACCCCAATTGATTGGGACTCAAGGCTTGGCTTGGCTTGGTTTGGCTTGGCTTGATTATGGAGGTCACTACTTGTTTCCAAACTTCTACTGTCATGATTTTTACCGTTTCCATCTTTTCCTTTCTTATCTGGGTGTCTCGATATCTATATGTACATTGTGATTTGAGTTGTAAGTTGTGTGGGCCTTCTTCCTTAGGAGGTTAGTCTGTCAACTAAGAGAGCTGGATACAAATGAACACATTCTTGCGAACCTACTAAGATGGAGTGATCAAGTCAAATGTGACAAACCATAGATGCAGATGGTCAACAGGTGGGGTAGAAAAAATAATTATTGCGGTGTGATGTCCTAATTAGATGAGACGTATTTGAGGCTTACTAGCATATATTACCTGGACAGCTGTAGTGTAACAGAGTACATGATAATTTGGATACAGTATAGTGGTTGTAGTTTTTAGAGTTGCCAAAATTGACTTGAACACATTTCATATGATCTGGAACTATGATCTGATCTTTCTAGTTTTTTTCACTTCTCGATGTTCCCTTATACTCTTTTCTTTAGACTTAGAGACTTTGTTATTTTCTGAACGCTGACTTTCCCCCTTGTCTAGTATAGTTGTTTTTAACATATTGAAGACTTAAAGCTGGTTGTGAAAGCCTTTGTGTTTATTCTCAGTTCTGAATCCCCATGCTTCATAGATGTATGTTGATTTTTGCACCAGTGGTTGTGAAATGAGCAAACAAACACATTGAATATCCCTTCGTTTGGATAATAACATCTTTGAGAATGAACGTCTCAGAAACTTTGTCCATACGCTGAGGAAAGCTACGGGTAGGATTTCGTACAAATGGTTTTGTATGATTCACTCACCGAGTTTCTAGCAGTTTGGACCACGGACAATTCACTCATTCACTCTACCGTAGTAATCGGGTTGGTTAGAGGTAAATACAAGATCAGATGATGTTCAGTGGGGTTCGACTATGTTCTTTATGTCATTTGCTTCAACATTTGCATTGCTGCAGTAATCTGGGTGGGATTTTTGTATATTACCCGTATGTAGATGCTAATGTGGTTGTTGCGTCCCATGTAATAATTTGGATTATAGAGGTTTTTCCCTTTTGTTTTTCTGTATTCATTATAATTTCTGCAGCTTTGCTCATTAAAAAATATGATCTTTTTTCTCTACGGACAGCTTTCTTTTTCCTTGGTAGCTTATGGTAGATGTCAGCCTCGAATCATAGTTCCTAGATTAGGAAGTAGAAGTGGGAATCAGCAGGTGGATGAGGAAAAACAATGCGAATAACGAGGAAAAACAATGTGAATAACATAGGGGGAATGGGAAGCTGGGAAAGGATCAAGAATCACATGAGAAACTAAATATGCCGACAAGTGCTTTCTTCATAACAGAATGAAACATGGAAATAAAATTGAAGATGTATGTTGGGGGATTGATTGAAACTAGAGAACTGATAGTCCTTGTGGTCACTAAGTACATAATAAATGTCAGGACCTTGCTACAGGTACAACAATAATGGTACCGCAGCCAGGTACTGATCTCGTTTGTTCCCGTTTCGGGTTCCGCAAAGATGATTGGAATCGCTCATTTTGTTTAAAACATTTCGTTTAGGGTCCCTATAAAAAATCATCTCAATCCGATATCGGAAAAGGTGTTTATGAATCATCTAATTTTGTTTCAAAATTTAGGCTAAATTTTGAAGCAAAGTCGGATGATTTATAAACACCTTTTCTGATATCGGATTGAACAAAATGAGCGGTTCCGATCATTTTTGTGGGATCCGAGACGGGGGCAAACGAGATCTGTACCTGGCTGCTGTACCATTGTTGCTGTACTCCTAGCTTTATTGTAAATGTAATGTCATGGGTTGACACTCTTTGCTAGTGTGCTACTGTGCTTAGAGTTGGGATAAGGCACCGTGGATTTCCTCTTACATATTTTTGAAGTTCCCGGGCAATTTTTTTTGGAGAGAATACATTTTCGGTCGCTAATCTTTGTCAGAATTTAAGTTCTCAATGTTACTACTATTATCGTCCATTTAAAGGTTAGTGGGGGGCTATGATTTTTTAGAAGGTATCTCTAATTCTTAGCGGATTAGTTTTAGAGTAGTTTCTAATGTTCTTGCATTAGGTGAAACACAAATCTTTAAATCGCATTTTAGGCTTGCAATGTTGAAGGTCTCCTTTTTCTTTGATAGAGACTTCCTTCTTATTTTTCCTAACCCAGCCGTCTGCTTATGCTAATGCATTTTGAAGTGCTTCAGTGTTGTGCCGGCAAGGTTTTTTTTTTTTGTCATTGTAGGATCTTCAAGTGGTGCGTCCATCTTGTGTTGTTGGAGGAGTATTTGTAAGACACCCTGAAGTGATTTTTCTCTTTTTGCTCTGGCGAAGCCTCTTTTTCTTCATGTTTTCGGGCAGCCGCATGTTTGGTTTTCTGATGTATGTATGGGATTCAGATTTTAGTTGTGCTTGTGTAATGATGATACAAGGCTAAAAGTTCATGTCATATTCGCTTCAAAATCAATTTTCTTCCGACTCCTATTGGATTCTCTTTAGATGTGCCGCGTGTTCGTATCTCTTTGTATAATGGTGGCAAAAGAATGACAGGAAAGCTCAGAAAGTGGCTTTCTTTCTTTCTTTCTTCTTTTTTTCCTTCAAGACCACATCATAGAGCAATTATTTGACGTAAAATTGCGCAATAATGTCTCTCTTATTAAAATGACATAAAGCAATGAACATATAAATGACTTCTACTTTCACTGAAAAAGGGAAAACCAACAGCCGTTTTGGAATATTGTTTAGTCTTCAATTTAAACTTTTTTGCATGTTACTTTTGTGTCAATTTTTTTTTTTGTTGAGAATTGGTTCTTCTCGAGGAGAGAAATTTTAAAAATATAAAATTATGTTTGAAAATTTATTTTTTAATAAAAAGCGAAAATTCCCAAAAAATGACCTTGAAATTATCAGATATAAAAAAATTAGAATAAAAACAAAAATATTCCACAAGGATTATCAGTGGAACATAGCCTTATTTCAGTGGAAATGAAGAAAATTTTGAGTTAAAATTTATTGATGATAAAAATAATGAGAAATTGATTTTGTCACTTTCCTTTTGTTAATGCTACTTCTCTTCTCTTACAAAATAAATCATTTTATATAGATACAAAATGGAGTGACATTAACAAAATGTGAGTGGCAAAATTACTCCCCATATAATGTTTGGAAACAATGTCTTTTTTCCGGTCAAACGAAAATTCCAGAAACAATATATCAAGGGGCGATACACAAATAAAAAAATTATTCAATAACTTTGGGTCACCATCACGTGATGTTATAATTCAATCTTTCATCATACATTATTGTTCAATTGACTGAATAGTCTCGTTGAGTATGTTTATATTTTTGTTTGGCAATATTTTCTATTTATTGGTTTTCCTTTAACCGACTCAATGACTGTCATGACCATCGGCTTTTTTTTCCCCTTCATATTGTCATACCATTTGCCTCAAGATTAGAAAATGGAAGTACTTTTCTTTTCATATTTTTTGCACTAGTGTATATATAAGTTGGAGTAGTTAAAGTAATTTAGTACGGAGAGATCAATCGATTCGAAAATTTTGCTAAATAAATCAAGAAATAAAATTTCAAAAAAAACAAAAAACAAACAGTAAGAGCCAGAAAGTTACTGTACCAATTATGAGATCTCATTTTACAATTCAAAATTTGAGATTTGGGAGATCACAGCCAACAGTGCATCCAGCTGTCTCTCCATTTCTAAATTCAAATTTTTTTTTCCATTCAAATTTCCAGCCTCGAATCTCGCGCAACCACTAGTTCCCCCATTCCACTCCTCTCGAAAAAAATTCAAAATTCAAACCTACAGACAAATATACAAAGCCGTTACTTTACTCACACACCCCCACAATATAAAAACCTCCGTATATATAACCCATCGTTACCTCCCCCAACCCTACTCTGCCTCCCTCATTTCCCATACGCTCTCCTCTCTCTCTCTCTCTCCTCCTCCTAACCCTAAAATCTCCGTCCTCTCTCTCTCTTCCACCGCCCGAAAATGCGTGAGATCCTCCACATCCAGGGCGGCCAATGCGGCAACCAGATCGGGTCCAAGTTCTGGGAAGTGGTCTGCGCCGAGCACGGCATCGACCCCACCGGCCGATACCACGGCGACTCTGACATCCAGCTCGAGCGGGTCAATGTTTACTTCAACGAGGCGAGTTCCAGCCGGTTCGTGCCTCGGGCCGTGCTTATGGATCTGGAACCCGGGACCATGGACAGCATCAGATCCGGCCCGTACGGGCAGATCTTTAGGCCAGATAACTTCGTCTTCGGCCAGTCCGGGGCCGGGAACAACTGGGCCAAGGGGCATTACACGGAGGGCGCGGAGCTGATCGATTCGGTGCTCGATGTCGTCAGGAAGGAGGCGGAGAATTGCGACTGCTTGCAGGGTATTTGTTTTGCTTGTTTTTTTTAATCATGTTTTTGATACAGATTTCGAAACTCTAGCACACACACAAAACGTATGATTTTGGGGTTTCTTAATTCAACCTGTGTTTTTTGATAGGGATTATGAAACCCTAGCGCGAACCATGCGATTTGGGACTTTACTGTTTAGACTGTGGTTTTTGGTACAGATGTTGGAAACCCTAGCGTGACAAGCATGTGCGCATCGTAGGATTTGGGGGTTTTCTGATTCTGACTGTTTTTTGATAGGGATTCTGAAACCCTAGCGCGAATCCTAAGAGATTTTGGGGCTTTCTTATTTAGGCTTTGTTTTCCTTTTTTTTTTTATTTTAAAAGGAAACCCTAGCATAACCATTGACACAAATGTGATTTGTGGCTTTTTTGTTTCAACTATGTTTCTTTTTCTCTACATATTTTGGAAACCCTAGAGTGAACAGCGCCCACGTAGGATTTGGGGGTTTCGTGATTTAAACTGTACGATTCAAGGCTTTTCTATTTTGACCTTGTTTTTTCCTAAATACAGATTAGGGAAGCTCTAGCAGAAACACCTTCTAATGAGAACCATGTTATTTTTGTTCTTAAAATGACAGACTTATATGCAGTGTGTTTGTATGGAATATCTTCAGAGCATGTTGTATAAGTACATGTTCCTCTGTTTGGATCTTGACCTATAGCAGAAACGAGATTTGAATCAGGAGCCTGGGTTCGGCAATGTAGAATAATTGAGTTTTTCTGATTTGCAGGTTTTCAGGTGTGCCACTCCCTAGGTGGAGGGACAGGGTCTGGAATGGGGACGCTCTTAATTTCCAAGATCAGGGAAGAGTACCCAGATAGGATGATGCTCACTTTCTCTGTGTTTCCCTCTCCAAAGGTCTCTGATACTGTTGTGGAGCCTTACAATGCTACCTTGTCTGTTCATCAACTCGTGGAAAATGCAGATGAGTGCATGGTTCTTGATAATGAGGCTTTGTATGACATTTGCTTTCGAACCCTGAAGCTCACTACTCCCAGTTGTAAGTCTTCTTGAGCTCGAAGCGATGAATGATCTTTGTTTGGTATCAGAACCTTGGGATCCTCTGTCTAGTTTAAGCATTTCATAGTTCCTTGGTAATATATTGGCAATGGCATATGTGATCTTCTATGTATGATTTTGAATTGGTTTTTATGGTTTGAATAATTTGCTAGAACATATTCCTAGTGGTCTGTACTCTACTCATGTGTCATCTATGAATGAAACTTTGTTGTTCGATGGTTGTTTGTAGAGCACTTTTTCCTGTAAGTCTTCTTGAGCTCTAAGCGTAAGACAATGTCGTTTGTCATTGTATTTGTGGTTTTGAAAGTGCCCTTATTGGATTAGTTGACCTTTTTCGGTTTTTCAAAAAGAAAAAAACAATTCTCTGAAACTTGTGATTTCGGTTGGAAGGATGATGTTATAAGCTGCTGCTTTATACGAGAAGCATAATTCATAATGATCATTATTGCTTCTCTTTCTTTCAACAGTTGGTGATCTGAATCATTTGATATCTGCAACCATGTCCGGGGTCACCTGCTGCCTCAGGTTCCCTGGCCAGCTCAACTCTGATCTTCGCAAACTTGCAGTAAACCTCATTCCATTCCCCCGCCTTCACTTCTTTATGGTTGGTTTTGCTCCGCTCACCTCACGCGGATCCCAGCAATACCGAAACCTGACCGTCCCGGAGCTCACCCAGCAAATGTGGGATTCCAAGAACATGATGTGCGCGGCAGATCCAAGACACGGCCGTTACTTGACTGCCTCTGCCATGTTCAGAGGGAAAATGAGCACCAAAGAAGTGGATGAGCAGATGCTGAATGTTCAAAACAAGAACTCTTCCTACTTTGTGGAGTGGATTCCAAACAATGTCAAGTCAACCGTGTGTGACATTCCACCGACTGGTCTGAAAATGGCGTCTACCTTCATTGGTAACTCGACGTCGATTCAGGAAATGTTTAGGCGTGTGAGCGAGCAGTTTACTGCCATGTTCAGGAGGAAGGCCTTCTTGCACTGGTATACCGGGGAAGGGATGGACGAGATGGAGTTCACTGAGGCTGAGAGCAACATGAATGATTTGGTGTCTGAGTACCAGCAGTACCAGGATGCAACAGCCGATGAGGAGGGAGAGTATGAGGAGGAAGAGGAGGAATATCAGGAGTAGTGGTGATTATGGGGTAATTGGGGACACTTCTGTGTAAGGGGAAGCAGGAGTTATTTTGTGTTACAATGCTGTTGTAACCTCAACTGCCAGTATTTTGATTTCGTAGGGTGATATTTTGTTATTTGCGGGAAGGAAACTATTCGGACACAACTATGTTTTGCTATGAATTCTATGGTCTATATGATCCATTCCAGTGGTATTTTTCTGTCTCGCTTGAGTTCTTTGTTGCAAGTGTGAATCATGCTTCTTGATTGATTGCATTTGTGGTAGCATGACTTCACTTGGCGTGGAATTCAACCATCATTCATATCAAGACACTGTTTCGTTGGTCTTTACAAGGATTTGTTGATTAAACGTTTTTCCTCGTAAAATACGAGTAAAAAGCTTTGTGGAGTGGCAATCTTTCTAGTACGTTAAAATCGTGTGATGGTTCCATTGAAACACGGGTGTGCTAGCATTTTCTCAATTTGTATTTGTAAGCATTTTCTCAATTTTCACTGTATTACTACATACAGTAGTAAATTATTCCTATTACTGCCCTTGGGATCTATAGACTTAGTAAATGTGTGTTGTGGTACTCAGGTAAATGTGTGACATTGATTAAATTTTCTGTAAAAACATTTGGAGAAGGATCCTTACAATTCCGTTTGAGGGCTATTGTGAGCCAGCCATTTCGTAGCCTATTTTGATGAGCGATTTTGTTCACTTTTGAGATCTTATTGGATCGTTAGCTATATCAAAAAATCACTTTGAATAAATATTCATCTTGAGGTAAAAATATTCAGATTCAGCATTAACAAATGTACCTTAGATAAATGACGAACACCATTGATCATTTAAATGGACCCAAAAGAGCTCAGTAGCCCGCAATGGAGATGGGATCCCCATAAGAGCTTGAATAAAATGTATTTATTTATATTAAAAATGTCTGAATTATATCAAACGGAATACCACACTATTACTTACTTAGCCCAACTGATACCTCATTAAAAAGAAATATAATAACTCCCATTAGGATTACCTAGTGAGCTAACCCCATGATATTCTAATGTAAGTGTACAAAGATGACCAACTGAGCTAACTCTTAACTTAGTAAAATGTTAGGAGATCATTTTAAGGAAATGACAACTATGAACGCAGAAATAATGAGACAGGATTTGTTTGGAACCTATGGTAAAGAAAGGAAGAGTAAAAAATTTCCCTGCCTTTTTTAGGTTAGAAAGAAAGAGAGTGGAAATTAGGAAAGGATCATAATTTTGGCACTCCAAAAATTGATGGAGGGACTCCAAAATTGAACTGTTTTGATACACAAAATGACGTTTTGGAGTGCTAAAATCAATTTCCATTAGCAAACCATGTATTGAGTATAGTACATTTTCCTCCCAGTTTCCTTCGCCATTTTCTTTCCTTTTCTTTTATTTTCATAAGTTCCAAACGTACCCTTAGAACATTCACAACAGTTGTCCTATTGACACAGATTTGTCATGCACAAATTTTGATGTGGTAATACTATGGGTTCCGACACAAATAATTCAAATCGTTCATTAAATTTAAAATATTTTTTCAAAGGTCTCAACAAAAAATCAGCTCAATCCGATATCTATAAATGCTCAATTCAATCATCTATCAGATTGAACTATTTTTTCGCATGGTATATTGAAAAAAGAATATTTTAAATTTAATGAGTAGCTTGAATCGTTTATGTGAGATCTATAATGAACCTCACAACATGATTTGTGCACGATCTGTGCTTTGGAAATCTGTGTGGACAGACCTATCGAATCCACAAACAAAATGGGCCGATAATCCAAATAACAGAATAGTGAGGCTGCATTGTAAATTACGAGGGCAACTCAACGCACTGCGAGCCGAATTCAGGGCACTGTGTGTGCGTGTGTGTGTGTGTGTGTGAGAGAGAGAGAGAGAGAGAGAGAGAGAGAGAGAGACATCGGAAAATGGCGAGCACTCTCGCAAGCAGAGCAGCTTCAGCGGAGAGAACAGCTAGCTTGTGGAGGATATCGATTACTAGTTTCCTCAGAAACTTAAGCACTTCTTCCCCTCCAAATGCAACAAACCCTACGACATCAGCTCCGTCTGCGGCGAACAAGTCCAAGCGCAAGAAGAAGAAGAACTTGTTCGAGGTGGCTCAGTTTCTCCCCAATTGGGGCGTCGGATTCCATATGGCCAAGACCCACTGGTACAACGTCTCTTACGAGATCACCAAGATCAATCTCTACAAGGTCCTTCTCTCTCTCTCTCTCCCTCTCTCTCTCTAAGTACACACGTATACGTATGTATCTACTAGACACCCGGGCAAACACGATGCGCACATTGGGCTGTTGGAAAGAGGTATATTGATATCCGCAAAAAATGCGTAGATATTCGCCAAACTGCATTGATATATGTGAAAGCTGTATCGGAGTTCTAAGTGTTTTGTCTTTTTGTGTATTATCCCGTGCTCAATGGCCTTACATTAGTCGGACTCATTTATGAAATCTGGATGTGAAAGTAGAAAAGAGGGGAGTAGAAATTTGGGATCGCCGTTTTTTTTTCTTCTTGGCAGCTTGCAGTTTCTTTAGGTAGTTAAAGGGGTAGTTTGAGATAAAATACGTGAGCCAGCCAGCCTCTTTAATAGATATGTGTTTGCTTATTGTTGGTTGTGTTTTTATTGTTCTTTCCAGGATGGTAGGCATGGCAAGGCTTGGGGAATCGCTTATAAAGACGGTGAGTTTCACTTCCGATTTCTATGACATCATAAGTTTTGTCTTTTGAGAAAATGGAGGTAGTGAAGAAACATGAAAATTTTGATGATTATTGGTTATGGTTGTTCTTGTTTTTTATTCCCCTCCCACTGCCACATTCAATCACAATGCCCCACCAAAAGATAGTAAAAAGAAAGGAAAAGAAGCATTAGGGGAATCAGAAGAAAAATTGACCACCAGACAAAACGGTTGTATTGAAATACAAGAACTTCAATTTCTCATCAAAAGATGAACATAAACAAATAGAGCAAGCCGAAGAATAAGGTTCTATTGGGGTTAGTCAATTTTTGTAGTCTCAACTTAGGTGTCAAGACTTGATTATGTTCCTTTCTCCATCTTTGCTATCAATAGACCAGTAATCATGGGAGTACCCATCTTGATTATGTTCCTTTCTCCATCTTTATTGGCTTTGTGGGGATATGAGTTCTATGATGATCAAATATCATTATGTGCTAACTGAGATATGAAGAATGACGGAAGTGTCTATGGCGTGTGTTAATAGTTATGCAGTACAAGTCCACCTTTTTAATTTGGTTGATAAGGGTTGTAGCATACTTAATTGGATGCCATCATTGAGTGTTGTTGTCTTATTGCTCAGTTGAATATAAAGTGAGGGGATGTTGTCTCATAATACTTTTATATTTTTGTTTCTCTCCTTGCACTATTTTATTACATTTTAGCTGAGGTTTTAAGTCATCTAAAGATCAACTCAGCGTGGGAAATCAGATTGACAGCTGTGCCTTATGGTTGGTTGTTCACATAACACAAGAGAATGGTTGACAACCATTGTATTGCATTGTGGGACTACCAACAGATCCTGGCACCCTTCTGGGTATAATGCGTTTTTTTTTTTTTTGCAGTAACTGGTGTCAGGGTTATCATTATGCATTTTTTATCTTGCTGCTAGTTAATTTTTTAATTTTTACTTTTTCCCATGGGGCTCTGTCTATGTGATCTCTCTCTTGTATTTCTTTTCTGTGCATGAGTTTCTTTTCTTGTTTGAAAGAACTAGAATTGCCATTTATCCTTCCCATGATTCTTGTTAATAAACCCACATTTTTGTATAATTGACCTTTATTAGTTTTTGTTCGTTTTGCTGTTTGGATAAAATTGAGACCTCAATATCTGCTTCGTAGTCTGCAATCAGTGGTGGACACGGGTGGTGGGTAGGGGCCCTAGCACCCGACTTCAACAATTTCTCACTAGACAACACTAATTTTGGTATGTACATGTAAATTAGCATTTTGGTCTCCCCAAAATCCTGATAAAGTTTTCCTTGCCCCTCCAAAATCTTAGTAACTTTACATTGGCCCTCCCCAGTTTGCAGAAGTCTGGTCCTCTACTGCCTGCAAAGGGTCGCCCATCAGCTAGAATTGCTTTTGAAGAGTTTTATGCTTTGGTTCGAAGGAGGAAACGAATAGTTTGTTAGATTACCAGAAGCAAGGTTATGAAGGTGCTACATAAAACATACTATCTGTACCAAGGCTTACCAACAGAAATATTATAGGTGTACGATGGCTGTCTCATACTATAGATTGCAAGGATTGTGGGAAAGGTACCTACATATCGGGAGTTTTCGTACGGTTGGGGCCAAGTTCCGATGGTAGAACTTGAGTCTAGATTCTTGGATCATTTTAATTTCCTTAAAAGATGAGGATGACTGTTGCTTTGAGAAAACTATTATGTTGGGGGGACCCAGTTTGGGAGTTGGCTCAACTTTTGTGGGATTAGTGGTTAAGAGAGAGGGAATTGGAATATTTATAAAGGAATGGAAAACAGTGATGGAAGCGTTAAACACCAGATTGCCCTTCAAGTGCAACTTGGATATGGTTTTTCACGAGCTTAAAACTTGAACTGCTTTCATCTTGGTGAAATGGAGACGCAAAGTATCGAATAATTCTTTGACATAAGAAGTTTCCTAAGCATCTAGGAGTATCTACCAGGAATTCTATGTTTTTCAGTTGCCTCTATAATACTAATTATTAGTGACTTTGTTTCTCTTAACTACTGTATAGAGGTTCCTGGTTTGAACTCTAGCGTCCTTCGTAAGTTCTATTCCCAATGTGTTAGTCTAGCAAGTGATCAAAAAACAGCCCCTTATCTTATTTGGTTTTATAGTTAGAGGCTATACTAAAAGACGGCTGAATAAGTACAATGATAAAAAACAACAATAAAATTTGTAGTTTTGAATTTTGTTCACCTTGTGCGGCTGTGCCCCGTTTTAATGCTAAGTGAATTATGCAGGTTCACCAGCTGCACCTGTCAAGAAAATAGGTGGAGTTCACAAGCGCTGTTGGAGATACATTCCAAACTCCAAGAAAATTGAAGAAGGCGCCTCAAAGCCAGAAGTTCAATCGGCTTGATGTCATTTCCGAATTCTAAAAAGCTACCGTCTTGGCCTCTGTCTCAGAATTCCATACATTTCGTTGAAGGTTGATGCTGTCGACTTCAGTCCGTGGGATAGTTTAGGTTATGGAGGTTGTATTCATCAAACAGTTCTTAGGTCTCTGCATGTTTTTTGGTTAACTTAGTATCTTGTGTTTCGGAAGTGGAGACACGATCTTGTACCAAAGCAAATTGAGATGCATTTTATCAGAACAGAGATTTTTGCAAATGTTGATCATGATGGTTCTTCTAGATGTCTGGAAGTCCGTTAGTATGGTTTCCCAGGTTTACCTGAGTTTCATTTACCCATAAAAGTGTTATCTGTCGATCAAGTATGTGGAAATGGGTTATCAAACAATGTTTCTGGTGTGTCCTTCTTTCATATACAGATTCAGCCATTAGTTGGAAGGGTATCCAATCGATTGACGTAGCTGCCTTTTCTGTTCTTTTCGTTCTTGTTTTGGTTTTCTTGCTGGACCTTCTGTTGAAGCTATCTCAATTAACGCTTTACATGTTAACAAGATTTTCCGAAGTGCTGTGTCTCATGCACATTATCCTTACCCTTGCCTTAAAGGTGCATTGAGCCATTTTGGCCATGTTCTCTCGAAAATGCCCCTCTTCTTCTAGCCTGTAGTGATTTGTCCTTGGTGGAGGGTTGAGATTTTATTGAGTAATTTTTTTGTATTTCCGGATTACCATTTTGACGTTATCAGACTTTTCATGTTTTCCGTTTGTGTCTTACAAGTATGTGTGTGAGTTTTGTCTGGATGTGCAGAGGCTTTTTAGGTAGAACACAATTAATAGGAAATAATCAGAATCTAATCCTTATTAGAATCACAATCACAGTCATTCAAAAATCAATTAAACATGTGAGAACCCAATTGTTTAGTGTGAACACAATTAATTCCGACCACATGCACGAGAGAGAGAGAGAGAGAGAGAGAGAGAGGGGGGTACGAAAGGAAAGAATCAAAATCAAATCCTTATCAGAATCAGAATTTTGAGAGAGAGAGAGAGAGAGAGAGAGAGGAACGGGTGGGGAGAAGAGGGAATGCACGTGAGTTGTCAGGCGTTTTAATTGTGTTCACACTACACGGCTCCGTTTAGTTGTCGAGAAAGTTATGTGAGAAATTATTTTCCAAAAAAAGTGAAGTGAGGTGAAGTAAAAGAAAAAGAAAATTATTTTCTTGTGAGTGTTCATTTGACAAAAGAATTTTGCAAGAAAATTAAGGTTTAGTTGTTCATTTGTCAGGAAAAAGAAACTTTCGGGAAAATTTTGTGAGTATTCACTCATTTTCCTTTTCCTGCGACGCAAAATCCTGTATTTTTTGCAGGATCACTTTTGCAGGAAAGTAATTCCTGCAGGAAAACCTAAATTGGTAAGTCCTAGAATTTTCCTGTCAACTAAACACTGGAAAAGTTATGGGAAAATTGATTTTCCCATTCTTTCTTGTACTTTCCTGGCAACTGAACGAGGCCAAATGAATAAGCACGACGTGCGAGCACCTCGCACCTCGCACCTTTATCTAGTCTAGCTAAACATGCCTTGGCTAATTTTATTAAGTTGTCTAGTTGCAAGAACATCTCAGACTTTTTGTGATAGTCTTGATGGAGACGGAGCTGTTAATAGCACACTGCACCTAGTATGCCTTGTCCTGGGCTTTAGTCTATCTCAGCTTGGTTTTGTTTCATTCTTAGGCAAAACTCTTTATCATGATCTGCGATTTTTCTTCCTTCTCTTAAAAATACCATTATCTATTTCTGTCGCATAAATAGCATGCGGTAGTAGATGAGATCAACTAACAAAGAATCAACATTAAATCAAACTCCAAGAAGCAACAATTCAGAATCTGAATTTGTCTCGTCTCGTATGAAAAATCGTGGAAGACAATCAAGTCCGCTTCCAAGCCAGTCGATATTGGTAGCAGGAAAGAGTCACTCGCCAGGGAAGACGACATCGAATAAAGGATCTTCAAGAGGGCACTATATGTTGAATAAGATGAACGGAATCTGGAGATTATGGGAAAGCAGAAGGCACCTTTCCCTTGTTGGTTTTACCTTCCAAATTCCTTTCAAAGGGGTATATTATGATTTTATGGCCTACTACGGATCCTAACCAATTAAGAATCCTCAGCCTGCCTAGTCAAAGTAACCCAATTTGTACCATAAATTCCAAAGGCACAAAATCCAGGTAAACTAGGAAACTAAGTAAATGCAGAATCAACCTAAGTCGGTATGGTTAAGATTCATTCACATTTTCCACATTCTTTTGTTTTGATTTTGGCCAATCTCTCCTCTATATAAACACCACCTTCTATACACATAATGTGCCATACCCATAACACCAAATTCTTCCCCCAGAAAATGGCAATGATCCTTTTCCTTGTTTTCTCTCTTTTCTTGCAAGGAGCTCTTGGTAACCCACAACTCCAACTCCTATATATCCTACTACTTTTTCCTCCAAAATTAGTGTCACTAGTTCTCTTTTTTTTTTTTTTTTTACCATTCTAAGTCGAGATGCAGGCCGGAAACTGACCTGGGTGGTCGGGCGGTGTTGCTTGGTTCGTCTGTGAAACCCACAATAGCGATGACCAGATAAAGCTAGCACATTAGTCTGTTTCGCCTACATCTCGGCTTGACTAGCAATTCTTTCTTTCTTGTTTTTTTTTTGAAACTTTAAACTTGGTGGTATTTTCTGTGTAGGTGAAATTATATGCGAGGAGTTGTCGGTTGGAATGTGCTCCTTCTCAGTCGCGTCTTCGGGGAAGCGATGCGTGTTGGAAACTACAGCCTCGAGTGAAGGAAATGGGGCCTTCCAGTGCAAGACGTCCGAGGTGGTGGCGATGACCGTGCGTGAATGGATTGAGAGCGATGCGTGCATTGGTGCATGCGGCGTTGATAGATACTCCATCGGTATCTCATCTGATTCCCTCCTCGAGACCCGATTCACTACTAAGCTCTGCTCACCGGCTTGTTTCCATAATTGCCCCAACATCGTTAATCTGTACTACAATGTCGCCTTGGGAGAAGGTGATGCTTTTCTCTTCGACTCGTCATACCATCTATAGTAGTCCATGCTCTGTACATGTGTATATAGGATTTAGCATTGGAAAGGACTCGATTTTGTAGAGTTAATCCTGCATGCAAATTGGTCACTTTGGTGAATTTTTAGTGAGTGTCGCATGGCAAAAACTTCTCCCCCCCATCGCTCATTTATTAGTCCTTCGCATTTTAAGATATCGCAAAATGTAAATGTTTTTCGAAAAGTCAAAGGCAGGAACTGAATGGCAACATGGGGTGCTTTTCAATTTGAATTAGAAAGCATTAACCTAAAGTCTCCTTTAAAAGTTGAAATCCCGAAAAAGGACTAATGTGATAAGTGAGTACTTCATTGCAGGGGCCAACTAACGCTCGGCCCCAAAAAACCGCATATATCCATCCTTTTTCATTCTCTCTTATGGAAGAAATTCCCCAACCTATAGAACCAATTGTCTCCTAGGCAAAGCGAGAATGGTATTTTACGTGGTGTTTTGTTTACCGTGTGCAGGAGTATTTTTGCCCGAGTTGTGCGAGGCTAAGCAGACCAATCGACGGCAGTCAATGAGTCAAATCCTAAGTTCTGGCGCAGCAGCAGCAGCAGCAGCTTCTGGTTCAGTCTATGCTCCAGCTTATGCTCCTGATGCTGCCGATGCTCCAGCTTATGCTTCTGTTGCTGCCTAACCTGAAGATGCTGCTGGTCCTGCCTCTAGTGCAATCACCCGATTCATTACTTGTTCTCCTGCTTCTATCAGATAAATTGTCATAGTATCACTTGGGCTCATCTATCATATGGGCACATATATACCGGGAATTTTCGAATGAAAATCAGGATAGTACGATCATTGTATGAGAATTACAGTGCCCTTTACTCATATGGTTGAAAGAAGATTATCTGCTGTTACTAGATGAGAAAATTGCATCCCTTGCTACCACTTTTGTTAGTAGTCAAAATGACTATTTGATGTATGACAGATTTGGAATAGGTCTAACTATGATCAGACACAAGAAAAATGACTGTTTTGGGGGCTATGATTAACAGACGTGAACAGTAAAAGAGAAGAGAAGAAGGGTTTAAAGAAGATAGATCTAGGCCCCATACCTAGGTTACCAAAGGCAGCCTCTTTAGCATCACACCAAAAACTAAATTTTCATTCATTCAATCATAATTCAAGCTCTTGAGATGACATCACTTATATTGACTCCATAACACTTGTGAAGGCAAATAACTACTTCTATTCCTAATAGATTCAGGTAGAATGAATGTGTAAATGCAAATAACTATTCCTATTCCCTAGATGGATGGATATGATGAATGTATTACATAACGGTTGAATGCATTAAATATGTGGCCAAACTTCTCTAAATGAGAAGACAATACTCATGAAAAGTCATAGCCTTTAATATTCTAGTCAATGTCTAATAAATATCTTACGTCGACCCCACATCATCCAGTATATGCCAAATTAAGGCTTGAGTCTTAGAACCATCCAATCCACGACTTTTATAGATTTTTATTGGGTGTTGCCATATTTGTTAAAGTCATACGATTCACAATTCTCACAAAAACGATATGAATCTATAGGTGAATCAAGGTTTACATAAAATCGATGGTGAATTGTATGATTCACAATTCAATTCGTGATTCGATTGACGATTTACGCCAAAACGATACGAATCTATAGGTGAATTAAGGTTTATCACATTTGACTAATATGAAACCATGTTTGCAATTTTGCCTTAGTAATATATTGTCAAGTATGAAATTTTTTATTCCCATGCAAAATTTGTTAGTATTGGTATTTATTTTAAATACTTGCATCTTCTGAATTATAGACTGGAACAAGGCAAAATTTGTTAGTATTGATATTTATTTTAAATACTTGTATCCTCTGAATTATAGACTGGAACAAGGCTCAGAGCCTCGAATGAAAGATTTACTATAGATTTAATCTTATATTTTAAATTTACGATGTATCTTTAATATGTAGGTACATAGATACATTTTTCAATATATTTTTTAAATTTAGATCGAATCGTTACAATTCACAATTCGATTCCCTATTCGGAAAAAGGTCAATCTGATTTTCGATTTGATTAACGATTTGACAACCTTTGCTGCCATTTTCCATCACTATTGCAAATTCCAGTTACGTATCAAAATGAATATGACTTCTACGCAAACTCTACTGTATCAAAAACAAGCAATATTCACCTGTCAAGGGACATAACCAAGAACGATAACAATTTCAGACCCATGTCTGGATCTAACCACCAGACTAAACGAATCAAAATTATATGCAGAATTCTTACAGAGCGACGGCTCATCAGTATTTTATCGGAAGATTTCAGAAAGACAACTTTACTACCATAGTTTATCTTAGAGACTGGCAAACTGAGCTCTTGAAACGAAACATGTGAAAGTCAGATGACACAGTTTTTCTTTAATCTTTAATACTCATTGTTTCCAGGTCTTGCGCAGTTTTACGATCTTCTGCCCCTTCAAGTTCTCGGGTCTTTTTAAAATCAGCAACAACCTGGTCAAAGGTGCTCCTAACATGCTGGCACATGAGCATCAGATCCTGGCATGCATCTTTGAATACCTCGCTTGCTGGATCACCTGCAAAATTTCAGCAGCAGCCGAAACATTAAAACATTTTGCGAAGTAGAATAGTCAGGAATTGTGATAAAAAGTAAGACAAATTCACGAAATTTCAAGAACTACCAAAGCATCAAATGAGAAAGTAACCTCAGCAGTCCGTTTTCAAGGGCGTTAAGATATAAACCATGTATGACTTGTCACTTGTCTCAAGAGAGAGCACTTAGCTTCTAAAATAACGCATCGAACAGGTCCGCATGCGGACTCAATGAAGTAACTATTTTCCCTAGTGTCAAATTGGCCGTAAGAACAAAAACATTCTATTGCATGATGATATACTACGCTTCTGCTTAGCACTGTAATTTGGGGTATTCAATCAATTAATGGGAGAGCTAAAATGTATCTTACTTCATGCTACTGGACCTCTCTAATCAACAAAAATGGCCTAACAATCAAACACACAATTTTCAAAATCCAAAATCCAACACTTCTATATCTTTTCTGATGGAAAACTGAATTTGAATGAAGATACATAAATTGATCAAATTTTTACTGATTTCTAGCTATATAGAAGTTTGAGATCGAATTAGAGGAATCATGCCAAGGGATGCTGTACCCACAGACTGTACCCTTGTATGTTGCTAGAGAAAAAAGAAGCTTTACCAGTTGTCTGGACTCTGATATTTACTCGAGCATCTGCAGGATGAGGGATGCTGTACCCGCAGACTGTTACTCGTGGACTGCAACATACCATTACGTGAGATCAGTAATTGTTGGACAGGCACTTATAAACCCAACTAAACATCAAAATCAAACACAAATCCCCTTTGCAATTTGGATACAGATGCCAATGCAGGAATAAGAACAAGAAACTAAAAAGAAATTCGCTGCAGACTAAAAAAATTAACTCATCAGTATGATAGAAAGGCTTTCACACGATCATATATATTAAACGGGGACTAAGACTTTTCTCCAGCTTGGTCTATACTCTTTCATAGTTTATGAATTCCAACTCATAAAGGTTACTAACTTCCATAGTTCCACTAAGGTTCTTATCCTCCAAAAAATAGCACTCTCTAAACTCTACTTCAATCATCCGATGAATTAAATTTTCGACTACCATAACTATTATGCAATAGAAAAGAAATTATGCAAAATCACGTTGCCATTACATCAACTTTCGCATGTCAAACCGTGTGCACGGAGCAAGAGCGGGAGGGGGGAGCTGGCAAATATAGAAGCTCCCAAGGTTGGGAGCGTGAAAGGAATGTGCACATACATCACAAAACTAATGTAGCATAGAATATACACTTTAAAAGTACAATCCTTTTAGGGAGTAAAAATATGACACAAGTCCACCACAAGTATAAGAAATGGGCTAGTGTTGCAATATGTGCTTTCCTTTTCAATATATCATGACTTGAGCTT